>CM029652.1:22695648-23444738 GCA_017311315.1 Dendrocalamus latiflorus
GAGTGATGAGTAAAAATAGTAATACACTATATTTTTGTCAAGGTTTTTCTTAACTTTTGAAAATAAGACTCAAGCCCTTAGATACGACCATTCTAATAAGGATTTAACCCTATAGTCAACCTGGCTCTGATATCAGCTCTATCAGACCTGAATTTAGTCAATCTAGAATCCTCTATGAAACCACTGAACTATTCCCATGATCAGTAGATAGTGCTCGTAGATACATCACTGAATCATTTCATACATAATGTGAACCATACCATTCATTAATATTACGGATCAGAGTTAAATAGACTACATTGGGTCAAGTTTACAATGCATCGGGTCAAGTTTACAATAGAGTTGTTTAGGCCAAATGGAGACATTATATAAAGCGAAAGTGAAAGCAAAAGGGTAGAGCACATCTCACCACAGCAGCCTAGAATACTAGAGACTATCCTAATTTCTTCCATCGTCTTCTCTATCAACTCGTAGGGTGTCGTAGTACGCATAGTTACATCCACCCATTAACATCATTATGCTACATCCACTCGAGGAAGACCAAAATCAGGGTTACATCTACCTGACAAGTTTTCATCCCACCCATGAAGTTTTGAAAATAGACACTAACTCGATTAAGTTTCCATGCCTATCCTTGACCGTGGACACGGTTGTTCGAATAGTTTACACTCTACAGAGATTGTACACGTTACCCACAAAAGATAATCACCTTATTATGTTTCACACATTTTCTTGGACATGTGAATCAAGAAGATCACCACAAGGCCTTTACAATGCGTCATCCAGTGTAAATTATACCCACTAAGATTTCATCTTAGTGAGGTTACATCTACCACATAAAGACCCCCTCTTACACAAACATACGTTTGTATAACAAATAAAGCATGCAATTAGATAATACAGAGAAAATATAAATTTACATAAAAATATAGGTTCAATATGATTAAAGAATCGAGTCGTCTAGCTCACAAGTAGGTTGGTCTTGAAAGTCTTGACATGGCTCAAACTGCGGCTCTTCTATGTCCTCGTACTCTACTCGGTCGATCACAATGGAAAGCAAATAAATACATACATAAATAATAAATTCAAATGAAATTCAAATGGACTCCAATTGGACGATTCTACTACCATTAGATAGATCTTGAATTTAGATGAATTTAGAAACAAGTTTTCATTAAATTTAGAGTTAAAATAAGTGAGAATGGGCTCTCCAAAGTTTAAATTAGGATTAAATCCAAAATAAATAGAGAAGAGAGAGCACTCTCTCATTGATAGGTAATGTCCGCCGAAATTAAATTGATTCTTGAATTATTTCTTGACTAAAAATATCACAGAGGTTTGACAGATGGGACCCACGGGTTTAATTTAATTTTGAATTAATTTCTTAAAGGAAAAGGGCATAGGAGCTGACAGGTGGGACCAACACTTTAGCACACAGTGAAATGGGGCACACTTGTCAATTTGTCAATGGCTCTTAGTTACTTAACTGGTTTAAAACCATATTTTACATGGATGGGGGCCCATATGTCATAGAGTTAACGGCTTAACTTAATGAGAGGGCCCGCACATGAGTGAGGGATTAACTAACAACTAAGTATGGGTCATTAGCTTAATTAATTATGCACCTTAACCCTAATGATGGGTAAACAATGCTTCCTCTTCCTGTCGAGGAACACGTGGCTCGTCGTCAGCGAGAGGGGCCACGACAGTTGGCGGGGAGGGCAAAATGGATTGCCCGCATCCAATCGCACCTAGAGGCAAGGTGGCATGACCTAATTCGGTGCACGGGGTGACCGATAGCGAGCCAAGCAACATGCACAACACCATGGCAATACCGATGAGCTGCAGCACTAGAACACGATTGCATGCTAAGGGAGCATCACGGGGGCTAGTGGGTCTCACTAGTGGTGAAGGTGGAGCTCGAGGAGGTGTGGAGTGTGCTAGTGGCATGGACCGGAGCCGGCGGTGAGGACGGCGATTAGGGCGGCTCGCCGGAGGGGGTCAGGGAAGTTGGCATCGCTCAGGATGGCTTCGGGACTTCCATGCGCTGCTCCTAGCATAGTGAATTGGTCGGAGGTACCACGAATCGACGACAGTGTTGGTGGCGGGGGAGATGGCAAGAGCTGAGGAAGAAAGGGGGAGGAGGGCTCTCGGTGGTGAGGAAGGCCGTTGGAAATCCATTGGGGCCACGGGAAAAGGTTTTATAGCTGAAAGGGAGGAGATGGCCAATAGGGCAGCATCAATGCAAGTGGAAGACGAGGGCGACAATGCTTAGCATGGCATAGAACAAGGAGGGCGAGGCTGGTGCAAGGTGTGAGCACGCACAAAGGGAGTTAAGGTAATGGGACAGCGCAAAGACTACTGTCGAGGACACGAAGACCAGGTCACAACGCGGACATGGTGCAGAAGTGGTGGTGCCGGCATGGCGACATGCGCAACAGGAAGAAGAGGGTGAGGTGGCAGGGCATGGGCGAGGTCAGCGCAGCACTAGCGCGGAGCACTGTGGTAGCACAAACGCCGAGAAGGAACACCAGTGATGCGGTGCGGGTTGGGTGCGCACAACGCATGTTTGGCACATGAGCCAGGGCAGGGAGGGCAGCGTGGCCGGCTAGGCTAGGCTAGATGCCTGGTGGGCCGGAAGGGAGGGAAGGGTTAGGCTTGGCCCAACTGAGGCTTGGGTTTGGATTTTTGAAATTAGAATTGAATTTGAGTTTGAACTTTTGATTTGAATTCAAATTGGTAAATTTTATTGAAGCACTTTTTGAGGCTCCCAAACATGGGATGTTACATTTGGCCATGCTTGGTTATGTATGAACTATCATGATCTAGATAGTTTCTACTCATTTTATGGCTAGCAGTATTTCTTGTTTGAATCAATATGGATAATCTTCGTAGCTCCTTGGTAAGACAGAATGAATAAATTGCAGTCATTCCATTTGCGTCATGCTCTTTCTTATGCTTCTTCTTTGTCCCCTCAATTTATTTTTCAAAAGGGGAGAATTTGTCCCTTGAATCAATTGCACTAACTAAATCAAAAAGAATTTGAACCTTGATGAATCCATTGTCTAAGGGGGAGGAAATTATGCCCTAAAGTGCTCATTGTTCTTTTAAAAAAGAGTAAAATTCTCATTGTTCTTCAAAGAAGATAAATTAATCCTAAAATGGTGAAATTGAGCATTGGCATAAATAGGGAGAAGCTAAATGTGGTTTTTTTAGCTTTTGTGGCTTTGTTGAGCTTTTCTTGATCTTATTGATTTATTCTCACCATGACTAAGGTCACTAGAACAATTAATCTTTTATATAGATCTAGAGTAATATTTCCCTCTCTTGGTGAATTTAAAGATTTTTGTGAAAAGTATGCTCTTTCTAGTCACTTCACTTCATTTTTTGCTCACTTGGTATTTTCAGTGTTGTTTTCATCTCATGCTCCAAGTGGAACTCTCTTTCGCAAATTGATCTTATTTTTCAAAAATTAACTCGTTTGTGCTCTCATTTATATTTTTGGTGGTATTGACACTGTGTTCATTAAGGATATGTGGAACCATGTTGAGAATATCAATGGTTCACTTGTGTTAAACAATTGACAATCATGTTGAGTTGAGGTTTGGATTTACGAAGTTCGCTAGTTTTCAGATTTGCTATTAGGTGACAGCAGTCTAACTGGCTTACAGAGGTGGTCTAACCACTGTATAGGCCCAACCAGCCAACGGGTGGTGGTCCGACCGGGGGTGGTCGAGCGGTTAGATAGGCATGGGTGCCGCGGTTTGACCAGCTTCCATGTTACCGATTGGTCAATGGTGAGCAGACCGGTTGTCTCTGAAATTGGCTAAGAGAGCTTTGGGAATTTGTGGGAAATGATCATGGGTTTAAGTTTTAGAGTTCTAGATTATTACATTTATGATACATAAAGCATATTTGAATTAATGTGAGTCAAATTGCGAAGAACTTATACTACCTAGAGAGCGTTATTGGTTTGACTTTGTGAACCACTTATAGACCAGGTTCTTTTGATCAGTATTTATGGTGGGCTAAGCGTTTCTTAACTGGAAAACCAAAGTTATGTTGTAAATATTGCGGTATAAGTAAATTTACACATTTAATTCCAGCCAAAATAATCATATCAACGGTATATTTCCAGCATAAGAAGAATGACACAAACATCATATAAACATGAAATTCTACTTTGTCATTCATCCTCTACATATATATTCAAAGAATATAACTTACATGCTGCTGAAAATAACTTGAAAATTAGTCCTAAAAGTAGTAAAACAACTAATTCCAACATATAACAAATTAATTGTTTTGATATTGCTCTCAGAACAGAGTTGCGTAAAATCATAGATTTTGGCCTTCTCATGCATATGTCATAACTCTTCATAATTAATCTAACAACTAAGACTTGAGCTCTAATTGATTGATTGCCAACAGACCCAAAACAGATAACAGACCTCTGTCCAAATTCTGTATTGCAATATGATTACAAGCAAAGAAATAAATGACAGTGATCTTAGATGTTCAAGTAATCAGCAGCAAACTGAAATATATCTAGACTGCAGTAATACACAAGTCAAAACAGGACTGAAATAAGAAATATACTGCACCAACAATATGATCTAAACAGATTTGAACAAATCACTACACTACTCACAATTTCTATTGCAAGTAATCAGATCTGACAAATAGATATACAACTATCTACAGAACGGTCTGCACAATACAAACTCTAGAGCTCAAGTCTGAAAACAATTGTATAGATCAATTCAGTATATGACTAAATTCATCACAGAGCATACAAATGCGCCCACAATCATTCATAGCAGCTCTCAATTACTTGAACTAAATTACAGATCAAGAATAACTGCTGTAAATTGCAAAGAATACAATATACTCACTGAGCAGACAGTATTCTAAACTGTCCAGAAGCAAATAACCCGAAGAAGAACACAATCAATTAGGGCAAGGCACGATGAACTCGCTGTCCCAGAAAATCTATCAACCAACTGTCTTAGCAGGTAGATGATTCACGGAGATACAATGCCGCACCTCTCCTTTCAGCTGAACACAAAGAAGAAGCGAGATCCAGAGATGCCGCACAAGACCACTAGACTGCTCTGGCCGTGAGCAATCAATCACAGCAGGGGAAATGCGCCGTCGCCTTGTTCTTCCTTGGCTAGACCCCTCAGGTCCGAGATGCACAAACCCAGATTAGGGTTCACACACGGGACCGGAAGCAAGGCCTCAATCGGAGATGGCCCGAAAACCAAGTCTCCCGCCCACCGAAGAACAAAGAGGAGAATCAATCACAAGAGGCAACCGGAGATGGAAGAAGAGATACCAACCGTCGGCTGCGCCTCTCCTTTTGAAGAAGAGATGAGACACGGCTGCGGGGTGGCGTGAGCGGCCAGCTCCGAAGAACCCGGGCCAGCCCCGCCTCTGCCGCTGCCCCACTGCTCGCCATCTCCCTCAAGCACCGAAAATCCCGATCTGGGAGAGGGGTTCAAAGCTGTCGCACGGGAGAGAGGCGCCACAGCCGCCAGGGACCAAGTCGGGGAGGAGACAAAGTCTCCTCACCCTTATCTCTTCACTCGCGTGACCGACAAGTGGGCCCCACCTTTAGGGTTTTTCTTCCATTCTTTTTCAATTGGGAAATTCCCAAAAAGCCCCTCTCAAATACAACAAGTACACATTGTCGACTTGTCTGCTGGTGTGTTGGGCACTGTGGATGCTGAAAAATATGGCTTGTTTTTAGAAAAACTGATTAGATCTCCAACTGAGATCATTTGCTAAGTATGCATTTTTCTGAATTTTAGACAGGTCTTCACATGGAAGAGAAGAGAAAGTGACGGTGGCTGGAGCTGATATGCTACAGGAAGAAGCTGCATGCTGCCAGAACAACCGCAGGAATAGCAAGCAAAGTGGAGGCGCTGCCCAATTGCCACGGAGGAGCTGAGCAAGTACCTATAGCCTTGCTCCTTCCGTTATCAGTATCCTGTTGCAGAGTGTTTGTTGCGACTGGAGATAAGGGTGAAAAGGATGCAGTGCACTGTGGAGCGAAGTGGCGTTGTGCATGCTGGGTGGTGGCACACCAAGGGACACTGTTCAGGTTCCTCTCCGGTCAAAAAAGTGCCATGGAATTGTGCTTTCATCGCCCGTCCAGTCTGCGTCATGCTTTCCACGGGGTCATACATGGTATTTAATTCATTTTTCTTACAATATTATATGCAGCTCTTGCATATATACACGTCCATCTGTGTTCAGTTGTACTATACTGCTATCTGCAGTGAAGTGTTAGAACGTTGACAAGATGCCAGAGCCAGATTGCGAGAAGAAAAGTAGCATTCATCTTTGGTGGTGATCGGTTCGGCTGAAAAACTCATGGCTTATGGCTAAAAATACTGTAGCTGGCTGAAAAAAGCATTGTAGCTGACAGAGGCTTATTTAGCATAATTAAATTTAAAAAAATTTAAAAATATAAAAAATATGTTAGCCCATTACGTATAATACAAACAAATACGAAAAAAAGAACCGGCAAAAAAGCTCAACAAAAAGCCAAAAGTTCAGAAAAAGACGAAACTTATGAATAGTGAAAAATAAGCCAGAAGCCAGAAGCCGAAGCCGAGTTGATCAGGGCTCTTCATGGTTTCTCGCACAAATAAATAAATTTTTTATTACTTTTTAAATAATTTACTAGGATAATCTTTTATAACAGCATATCACCATACATATATTTAATTTGTTTGTATAAATACTTACACTAAAACAAGAACTTATCAGCCATAGCTATCTACTGTAGCTGAAAAAAACCCACCTGGTAGGAGGCAGGCTTTATCTTTTAATCCCCTGAACTTACGTTGTCTCGTTAGAACGGTCTGAGAGTGAGAATCATTGAGCTTCCTTCTGGGGAATTTTTTGTACGAATAATCTATTTTTTATTCGAAATTACATAAATATACCCGCGGGAAATTTTTTTACAAAATAGACTCCAGTCGCCTAATGGTTTGAGCGACTGGAGCCTTTCGCCCAACCAGACCGCGACACAATATTAGTCGCTGCACAGTGGAGCGACTACATGCAGTCGCTCTTCCGTACGGCGACTTATATGTTGTCGCCGTTTCGTTAGGCGACTAGCATGCAGTCGCCGAACGGGACGGCGACTGCATGTAGTCCCTGTGATTGTTTTAGATTTTGTGAATTTTGTAATGTTCAGCCGGTAAAAAATATGGTGAAGTTGTAATAAAAGTTTATGTTCATTGTATATTGTAGGTGCGTAAAAAGTTTTAGAAACTTTTTTATGAAAGATTGAGTAGAGAACGATCGATACATACACTGTTAAGTGAGATAGTTTATGTGCGGAGAAGAGATAATAGACTTATGTAAATTTAAATAAACTTCATAATATAACTGTGAGTAACATGCCGCATATTTTTTCTTTACATGCATAACATATATAGCATCTGCAGCACGCATCACTCGTCACCCTGGTGTGCCCGTCACCGCGCCCGCGTCCTCCCATACGGCCTCGCTTGGCCCTCCTCCGGTGCAACGGGTTAGGACGATCCGAAAAGGTAAAACGAGTAGGAGGGTGTCTATCCCGCCCCTGCGCTGGTGGAGTCAGCTGCACCTCTGGCTGTGTGCCCTCCGGTGCACCGGGGAGGGAACTGCCAGAGAGAACCTCCGGTGCAGCGTCGGAGAACTGCCCGGGCCACTCCGCGAAAAACTGGTCCACATCGTCCTGCCCGGGGGAGACGCCGATCTGCTGGTAAGTACCTGCAATAGTAATATCGTTAGTTCGTTGCATATCGTCTTGGGATAAAAACGAGATCAGACGATGCGTACCCGTAGCTGGCGCTGGCGCCATTGAGGTAGGAGGAGGGGCGTGCACCCCCTGCGTGTAGAAGGGGATGTGCCCAGGCCACGCGAGGTGTGCGTGTCCGGACCACTCCCAGCTCAGGCGGCTCGTCTATGCCCCCCGGTGGCGTCACACGACGGGAAGCGCGATGCACGCGGTCCACATGCTCATCCAACAGCTCGTACTGCCACTCGGAGTCACGTCCAGCACGAGTCATATCTGCAAAATTTGTACAATAATTTCAACATTAAATTTTGGACTTCTAAATTTCTAAACTGAATTTCTAAACTAATTTGTAAACTACATTTTCTAAACTACATTTTCTAAACTAAATTTCTAAACTATATTTCTAAACTAATTTGTAAACTACATTTTCTAAATTAAATTTCTAAACTAATTTGTAAACTACATTTTCTAAACTAAATTTCTAAACTAATTTTCTAAACTGAATTTCTACAAAATTGTAAACTAAATTTCTAAACTAAAATTGTAAACTAAATTTCTAAAAAATTATAAACTAAATTTCTAAACTAAAATTGTAAACTAAATTTCTAAACTACATTTTCTAACCTAAATTTCTAAACTATATTTCTAAACTACATTTCTAAAAAATTTCTAAACTATATTTCTAAACTACATTTCTAAAAAATTTCTAAACTATATTTTCTAAACTAAATTTCTAAACTACATTTTCTAAACTAAATTTCTAAATTTTCTAAACTAAAATTATAAACTAAATTTCTAACACTACCAAAAATTATAACACAACAAAATACCTGAAAATCACGCTCTTTGAAGATCCTTTCCCTCTCGTTCTCTCCCCTTCTTCCTTCTTCCTTCCTCTCTTCCTCTCTTCCTCTTCCTCGCCTCTGCGCGCGCTCGGTCGAATGGAAACAGTGCAACGGCGACGCCGGCTGGGCGGCCTTATATGGCATTTAGTCGCCCAACGGTTCAGCGACAGGATTTCAGTCGCCCAACGGTTCGGCGATAGGATTGAAGTCGTCGAACGGTTTGGGCGACTGCAATTAATCGCTGAACGGTTGGTAGATTCATTAATGTCGCGGTCTGGTTGGGCGAAAGGCTCCAGTCGCCCAACCATTAGGCGACTGGAGCCTATTTTTGTAAAAAAATTTCCGCAGGTATATTTATGTAATTTTGAATAAAAAATAGATTATCCGTACAAAAAATTCCCTTCTGGGCCGGAGACTGGATCCAGTACAGTTTTCGTTAGTAATACGTGACCACTCACCAGCAACCTTTTCGTGATCATTGACTTATATGATTTTTCCCCTACAAGGACGACGACGTACTGCGCATGGGCTGGCAATCCTGTTCCAATAATTTCCAAGTGTCCAACATGCAACAGCGACATGCAGCGACGTACGGCCTAACTAGCTACTCTCTGTTTGGCAATATATGTATATTTTCGTGAGAAATGTCGTTTCACATTGTAATTCCATTATAAAAATTGAAAGTTTTCGTCGAAAAGGAAATCAAGAGTACATGTAGTTTTTGCAGTATTTGCACCTACACCTACTGTACTCTATATTTTTTTTGTTGAGGCCTAACCAGCTAAGTGGCTGTAATATATATGCTACTTAGGTAGGTACATATGATCTAATCTAATTAATTATTTTCTTAGATTTTGTGCATGCTGGTCTATGCTCATATACGTACAGAGCAACTGGCAAGCATTAATATTAGGAAACGGAGTAGCTAGGCTCTAGCAGAGATCCCCGGACAGCATGCGGACGTCTACATACGACGTAGACGTGCGTACAAGTTGCACAGTTACGATCCAGATGCATGCATGCTTAATCGCATGCTGATTAACTGAGCCATGCATCCACTACATCGCCAAAATCACACGATTAATAAAGGCATGCGTCACGATCAATTACGTGCGACGCCAACTGCATTGCGCTAGGTACCACACGTACATATATCGATAGATGGATACATTCACAAGGCTCGGAAATACTTTGAAGATTATATGGATCGGAAACTAGAACTGTACGTGCAGCTAGTACACTGATATATACACTCATTGCCTTAGTTGAGCTTAGCAGCTTAGTAAACTAGTAAAGTGAAACTAATTAGGGATAATTCATGATATACCCCTGAAAGAATAACATAGCTCAAATGTCATTTCGAAAAACGACTTCAACTACATACCACCTCAAAAAAGTTTAGATTCAACATATATCATCTGCTCTATTTTTATAAATTAAAGCCTTTTCACCCTTTTTGGCCATGGAAAATGACTATTTTCTCATGCATACCATGTTTTCATGATTTCAATGAATACCATTCAAGCCATTTCGACCCTGGTGTGATCGAGACTACGCCACTTTCATCTATCTGTTGTTCATGTGTAGCCATGTCAGCCTAGTCGATGCCAGCCAGCCTTACTTCAGGTCCATGGAGACCATGCCAAGGGGTTGAACTAAAGGCATGTCAGAGTTTTGCTTTTTTGAACATGACAAGAGATCGATGGGAACTCACCAACTGAAGTTTTGCCTTTTAAAACAAAAATATGCCATTCTCAATGAATGAATTAGCCGTTCTCCTAGTTTTTCATAAAAAACAATTAAAATACGTCTTTACTCATCGCACAATATAATTACATATATAGATCCTGACCCAGATTGCATTATAATGCTCTGTCCACAAAAAAGCTAATAGAGCTGGTACCGATTGGATGTGGAGGGACTTGATACCATAACAAAAAGGCTAGTTCGGTCGTATGCCTTGAGTGCTATTTCTTGGAATCATGAAAATATGGCACACATAAACACAATAGTCCTTTACCATGGTCAAAAAGTGTAAAAAGGCTTTAATTTACAATAAAATAGAGGAAATAGTATATGTTGAATCTAAGTTTCTTTGAAGTGGTATTGTCGGGATACGGGGTAGGCTACACTAGCATAATTTAAAATTTCTACCACATAAATCAGGAAGCCAAGCGAGTAAGAGGTCATGGATCATCACCACTAGATGCATAGTGCAGGAGAAGAGTTGAAGCAACCTGTTCAACATAGCGCAAGTCGGTGCAAGTGGAAGTAGTCGATCTCCACAAGCCAACTGTCTCCTCCTCGTGATCGTTCTGATCAGTGCCGCAATCATAGCAGCGTATCTACCGAAGTCCACACATCTAGATATGAACATCATGCACCGGTATGCTAGCACCAGCATGCACGACAGAGCTTGTGAGTTGATAGCTAGGATTTCAGTGGGTGTGTACAAGATACATCTCTTAGTCACATGCCTCTCTTAATATTGCTCCTCGGTGAAGCCCTACATTAGAGGGCTAACAAGGTGAGAAGCCACTTCGCTCATTAGTAATGGATTTAATCCAAACTGATGTGTTCCAACCCATTAAATGTGTTACCCCGCAGGTTCATGTATATTTGGTCGTTGCCCGAAAACTACGTTCGGGTCTACAAGTCAATAGCAATTCCTAGCAGGACATATCGACTCCCAAATATACATAAAGATCATATCGGACGAATCTATATAGTGCTTATGTACATCTCTTACCTCACGACACCAAATTGAACTCAAGGCGAGAAGCGTGTTATACTATGATAGATCGATTCTTCACTCGAACCTGTAGTAGATTACTCAGTTGTAATTGACTCCTCAATCACATTCGGCATGATCATATACATTTTTAATCCAACCACACCAAGAGGCTTAGAGATATTTCTTCTATTATATAGGAAATGAAAATTTCATCTTAATCACTCATATTCACCTAGTAAACTTGAAAGTTACATTTATAATCACCTAGTTACAGAGTAGTGTTGGTAACCCTTAAGTAAACTATTATACATCTAGAAAACTATGACAATCTTAAGTCTAAGGATCCTACATACATTATGTGTGACACCAACTGATGACACCTCAGAATTTAACAATTCTCGCAGTATCTCATGGTAGATCAATTTAACGCCATGTTCTTTAACATATGCATATCCATGATTCATGAAAGATGATCATCAATCAATATATGTGATGATCTATAAATCATAATTGTCACACATAATGATATAAGATCACAGATAATTTACAATAATATGAAAACAAGAATAAAGAGTTCTACGAACAAGTCATATACTTGTTGATCAATACAAAAGACATTTAGTCAAGGACAAAATAACATATTATTCAAAAGATCATAAACATATAAATGATACCATCATTTTCATGATCGCCTCTACGGTATATCACTAACAGGTATGTGGTGAACGTCATTCCTCGAAGTGTTATTTTAGGCTACACCATTATTTTGAGTGATATATATCATGATTTATGTGAACAAATTAAAGGCCAAAGATCGAGATGGCTTATTAATGAGAAGATTAAGCTTAGCCTCGATCGATCGATCGAGCTGGACTAGGCAAACAGACATATTGATGTTTATTGGGGGCGGCAGGTGCGACAGGCGCGTCAGTGTTGGAAATAATCTTGACTTCGAGTTCTAGACATGTAGAGTCCATCTCCGAGTATAACTCAAGTTGAAGTTGAGTCCAACTTGACGTCCAAATCGGAATACGAGTAAGAGAGTATTAGCCTATATATTCAGGAGACTTGTACCTAGTTTTGTATGTAAGCAAGAAAAGCTAGAAGAAAAGCAAGAAAAGAGGGAGCAAATAAGAGAATAAAGAAATTCAAAAGTTTCTTCCGTATTCTCTCAAATTATTTACAATGTGTATATTTTCTAGCTCTTAGATCAAAGTTGTAACAATCAGCGAGGAGCGGGCCGCGGGGCGGGGTGGACGTGCACTCCTGCCCCGGCCGGCCAACCGTGCAGCACGTATGCATGTCACTATGCACACGCGCCACATGCATATGTACACAACCTAGCTAGCTCACCTTACATTAGCTTGCCCATCTCTCGCGCTCCAGCCTACAGCACCGTCCAAACTAGGGCATGTGCATGGGGCGGGCTGGTCGTTGCACTGTACGCCTGACGGTGACCGGACGTCCACGCCCCGGCCGGTTAGGACTAGGACGGTCAGTGGTCCCTGTCTGCCGGCCGCGCTCCGCAGGCCTAGCCTAGCGTATGCGTATGTGCGTGCCAGTGGCGGATCCAGGAAAATTTTTTGGAGGGGCTGAAGTACCTTCAGCTCGACCTCAGCCCCTTCTACATTATACATTCATGGCTAAAAATTTAGGGGGGGCTTCTGGGGGGCTCCAAGGGTCCGGTAGCGGTAGGGGGGGCTCGACCCCCCCCCCGCCCCACCGCTAGATCCGCCCCGGTGCGTGCGTGCTTCCCGATCTGCTCCATCGATCGATCGGATTGAGCTACCAAAGTACGGACGTCATATATATATATATATATATTATAATATATATATATATATATATATATATATATATATATATATATATATATATATATATATATATATATAGTAGATATATAATATATATTATATATATATATATATATATATTATATCTATATATATAATATATATATATATATTATATATATATATATATGACGTCCGTACTTTGGTAGCTCAATCCGATCGATCGATGGAGCAGATCGTGAAGCACGCACGCACCAGGGGCGGATCTAGCGGTGGGGCGGGGGGGGGGTCGAGCCCCCCCTACCGCTACCGGACCCTTGGAGCCCCCCAGAAGCCCCCCCTAAATTTTTAGCCATGAATGTATAATGTAGAAGGGGCTGAGGTCGAGCTGAAGGTACTTCAGCCCCTCCAAAAAATTTTCCTGGATCCGCCACTGGCACGCACATACGCATACGCTAGGCTAGGCCTGCGGAGCGCGGCCGGCAGACAGGGACCACTGACCGTCCTAGTCCTAACCGGCCGGGGCGTGGACGTCCGGTCACCGTCAGGCGTACAGTGCAACGACCAGCCCGCCCCATGCACATGCCCTAGTTTTGGACGGTGCTGTAGGCTGGAGCGCGAGAGATGGGCAAGCTAATGTAAGGTGAGCTAGCTAGGTTGTGTACATATGCATGTGGCGCGTGTGCATAGTGACATGCATACGTGCTGCACGGTTGGCCGGCCGGGGCAGGAGTGCACGTCCACCCCGCCCCGCGGCCCGCTCCTCGCTGATTGTTACAACTTTGATCTAAGAGCTAGAAAATATACACATTGTAAATAATTTGAGAGAATACGGAAGAAACTTTTGAATTTCTTTATTCTCTTATTTGCTCCCTCTTTTCTTGCTTTTCTTCTAGCTTTTTCTTGCTTACATACAAAACTAGGTACAAGTCTCCTGAATATATAGGCTAATACTCTCTTACTCGTATTCCGATTTGGACGTCAAGTTGGACTCAACTTCAACTTGAGTTATACTCGGAGATGGACTCTACATGTCTAGAACTCGAAGTCAAGATTATTTCCAACACTGACGCGCCTGTCGCACCTGCCGCCCCCCAATAAACATCAATATGTCTGTTTGCCTAGTCCAGCTCGATCGATCGATCGAGGCTAAGCTTAATCTTCTCATTAATAAGCCATCTCGATCTTTGGCCTTTAATTTGTTCACATAAATCATGATATATATCACTCAAAATAATGGTGTAGCCTAAAATAACACTTCGAGGAATGACGTTCACCACATACCTGTTAGTGATATACCGTAGAGGCGATCATGAAAATGATGGTATCATTTATATGTTTATGATCTTTTGAATAATATGTTATTTTGTCCTTGACTAAATGTCTTTTGTATTGATCAACAAGTATATGACTTGTTCGTAGAACTCTTTATTCTTGTTTTCATATTATTGTAAATTATCTGTGATCTTATATCATTATGTGTGACAATTATGATTTATAGATCATCACATATATTGATTGATGATCATCTTTCATGAATCATGGATATGCATATGTTAAAGAACATGGCGTTAAATTGATCTACCATGAGATACTGCGAGAATTGTTAAATTCTGAGGTGTCATCAGTTGGTGTCACACATAATGTATGTAGGATCCTTAGACTTAAGATTGTCATAGTTTTCTAGATGTATAATAGTTTACTTAAGGGTTACCAACACTACTCTGTAACTAGGTGATTATAAATGTAACTTTCAAGTTTACTAGGTGAATATGAGTGATTAAGATGAAATTTTCATTTCCTATATAATAGAAGAAATATCTCTAAGCCTCTTGGTGTGGTTGGATTAAAAATGTATATGATCATGCCGAATGTGATTGAGGAGTCAATTACAACTGAGTAATCTACTACAGGTTCGAGTGAAGAATCGATCTATCATAGTATAACACGCTTCTCGCCTTGAGTTCAATTTGGTGTCGTGAGGTAAAGAGATGTACATAAGCACTATATAGATTCGTCCGATATGATCTTTATGTATATTTGGGAGTCGATATGTCCTGCTAGGAATTGCTATTGACTTGTAGACCCGAACGTAGTTTTCGGGCAACGACCAAATATACATGAACCTGCGGGGTAACACATTTAATGGGTTGGAACACATCAGTTTGGATTAAATCCATTACTAATGAGCGAAGTGGCTTCTCACCTTGTTAGCCCTCTAATGTAGGGCTTCACCGAGGAGCAATATTAAGAGAGGCATGTGACTAAGAGATGTATCTTGTACACACCCACTGAAATCCTAGCTATCAACTCACAAGCTCTGTCGTGCATGCTGGTGCTAGCATACCGGTGCATGATGTTCATATCTAGATGTGTGGACTTCGGTAGATACGCTGCTATGATTGCGGCACTGATCAGAACGATCACGAGGAGGAGACAGTTGGCTTGTGGAGATCGACTACTTCCACTGCACCGACTTGCGCTATGTTGAACAGGTTGCTTCAACTCTTCTCCTGCACTATGCATCTAGTGGTGATGATCCATGACCTCTTACTCGCTTGGCTTCCTGATTTATGTGGTAGAAATTTTAAATTATGCTAGTGTAGCCTACCCCGTATCCCGACAATACCACTTCAAAGAAACTTAGATTCAACATATACTATTTCCTCTATTTTATTGTAAATTAAAGCCTTTTTACACTTTTTGACCATGGTAAAGGACTATTGTGTTTATGTGTGCCATATTTTCATGATTCCAAGAAATAGCACTCAAGGCATACGACCGAACTAGCCTTTTTGTTATGGTATCAAGTCCCTCCACATCCAATCGGTACCAGCTCTATTAGCTTTTTTGTGGACAGAGCATTATAATGCAATCTGGGTCAGGATCTATATATGTAATTATATTGTGCGATGAGTAAAGACGTATTTTAATTGTTTTTTATGAAAAACTAGGAGAACGGCTAATTCATTCATTGAGAATGGCATATTTTTTGTTTTAAAAGGCAAAACTTCAGTTGGTGAGTTCCCATCGATCTCTTGTCATGTTCAAAAAAGCAAAACTCTGACATGCCTTTAGTTCAACCCCTTGGCATGGTCTCCATGGACCTGAAGTAAGGCTGGCTGGCATCGACTAGGCTGACATGGCTACACATGAACAACAGATAGATGAAAGTGGCGTAGTCTCGATCACACCAGGGTCGAAATGGCTTGAATGGTATTCATTGAAATCATGAAAACATGGTATGCATGAGAAAAATAGTCATTTTCCATGGCCAAAAAGGGTGAAAAGGCTTTAATTTATAAAAATAGAGCAGATGATATATGTTGAATCTAAACTTTTTTGAGGTGGTATGTAGTTGAAGTCGTTTTTCGAAATGACATTTTGAGCTATGTTATTCTTTCAGGGGTATATCATGAATTATCCCTAATTAGTTTCACTTTACTAGTTTACTAAGCTGCTAAGCTCAACTAAGGCAATGAGTGTATATATCAGTGTACTAGCTGCACGTACAGTTCTAGTTTCCGATCCATATAATCTTCAAAGTATTTCCGAGCCTTGTGAATGTATCCATCTATCGATATATGTACGTGTGGTACCTAGCGCAATGCAGTTGGCGTCGCACGTAATTGATCGTGACGCATGCCTTTATTAATCGTGTGATTTTGGCGATGTAGTGGATGCATGGCTCAGTTAATCAGCATGCGATTAAGCATGCATGCATCTGGATCGTAACTGTGCAACTTGTACGCACGTCTACGTCGTATGTAGACGTCCGCATGCTGTCCGGGGATCTCTGCTAGAGCCTAGCTACTCCGTTTCCTAATATTAATGCTTGCCCAGTTGCTCTGTACGTATATGAGCATAGACCAGCATGCACAAAATCTAAGAAAATAATTAATTAGATTAGATCATATGTACCTACCTAAGTAGCATATATATTACAGCCACTTAGCTGGTTAGGCCTCAACAAAAAAAATATAGAGTACAGTAGGTGTAGGTGCAAATACTGCAAAAACTACATGTACTCTTGATTTCCTTTTCGACGAAAACTTTCAATTTTTATAATGGAATTACAATGTGAAACGACATTTCTCACGAAAATATACATATATTGCCAAACAGAGAGTAGCTAGTTAGGCCGTACGTCGCTGCATGTCGCTGTTGCATGTTGGACACTTGGAAATTATTGGAACAGGATTGCCAGCCCATGCGCAGTACGTCGTCGTCCTTGTAGGGGAAAAAATCATATAAGTCAATGATCACGAAAAGGTTGCTGGTGAGTGGTCACGTATTACTAACGAAAACTGTACTGGATCCAGTCTCCGGCCCAGAAGGGAATTTTTTGTACGGATAATCTATTTTTTTATTCAAAATTACATAAATATACCTGCGGAAATTTTTTTACAAAAATAGGCTCCAGTCGCCTAATGGTTGGGCGACTGGAGCCTTTCGCCCAACCAGACCGCGACATTAAATGAATCTACCAACCGTTCAGCGATTAATTGCAGTCGCCCAACCGTTCGACGACTTCAATCCTATCGCCGAACCGTTGGGCGACTGAAATCCTGTCGCTGAACCGTTGGGCGACTAAATGCCATATAAGGCCGCCCAGCCGGCGTCGCCGTTGCACTGTTTCCATTCGACCGAGCGCGCGCAGAGGCGAGGAAGAGGAAGAGAGGAAGAGAGGAAGGAAGAAGGAAGAAGGGGGAGAGAACGAGAGGGAAAGGATCTTCAAAGAGCGTGATTTTCAGGTATTTTGTTGTGTTATAATTTTTGGTAGTGTTAGAAATTTAGTTTATAATTTTAGTTTAGAAAATTTAGAAATTTAGTTTAGAAAATGTAGTTTAGAAATTTAGTTTAGAAAATATAGTTTAGAAATTTTTTAGAAATGTAGTTTAGAAATATAGTTTAGAAATTTTTTAGAAATGTAGTTTAGAAATATAGTTTAGAAATTTAGGTTAGAAAATGTAGTTTAGAAATTTAGTTTACAATTTTAGTTTAGAAATTTAGTTTATAATTTTTTAGAAATTTAGTTTACAATTTTAGTTTAGAAATTTAGTTTACAATTTTGTAGAAATTCAGTTTAGAAAATTAGTTTAGAAATTTAGTTTAGAAAATGTAGTTTACAAATTAGTTTAGAAATTTAATTTAGAAAATGTAGTTTACAAATTAGTTTAGAAATATAGTTTAGAAATTTAGTTTAGAAAATGTAGTTTAGAAAATGTAGTTTACAAATTAGTTTAGAAATTCAGTTTAGAAATTTAGAAGTCCAAAATTTAATGTTGAAATTATTGTACAAATTTTGCAGATATGACTCGTGCTGGACGTGACTCCGAGTGGCAGTACGAGCTGTTGGATGAGCATGTGGACCGCGTGCATCGCGCTTCCCGTCGTGTGACGCCACCGGGGGGCATAGACGAGCCGCCTGAGCTGGGAGTGGTCCGGACACGCACACCTCGCGTGGCCTGGGCACATCCCCTTCTACACGCAGGGGGTGCACGCCCCTCCTCCTACCTCAATGGCGCCAGCGCCAGCTACGGGTACGCATCGTCTGATCTCGTTTTTATCCCAAGACGATATGCAACGAACTAACGATATTACTATTGCAGGTACTTACCAGCAGATCGGCGTCTCCCCCGGGCAGGACGATGTGGACCAGTTTTTCGCGGAGTGGCCCGGGCAGTTCTCCGACGCTGCACCGGAGGTTCTCTCTGGCAGTTCCCTCCCCGGTGCACCGGAGGGCACACAGCCAGAGGTGCAGCTGACTCCACCAGCGCAGGGGCGGGATAGACACCCTCCTACTCGTTTTACCTTTTCGGATCGTCCTAACCCGTTGCACCGGAGGAGGGCCAAGCGAGGCCGTATGGGAGGACGCGGGCGCGGTGACGGGCACACCAGGGTGACGAGTGATGCGTGCTGCAGATGCTATATATGTTATGCATGTAAAGAAAAAATATGCGGCATGTTACTCACAGTTATATTATGAAGTTTATTTAAATTTACATAAGTCTATTATCTCTTCTCCGCACATAAACTATCTCACTTAACAGTGTATGTATCGATCGTTCTCTACTCAATCTTTCATAAAAAAGTTTCTAAAACTTTTTACGCACCTACAATATACAATGAACATAAACTTTTATTACAACTTCACCATATTTTTTACCGGCTGAACATTACAAAATTCACAAAATCTAAAACAATCACAGGGACTACATGCAGTCGCCGTCCCGTTCGGCGACTGCATGCTAGTCGCCTAACGAAACGGCGACAACATATAAGTCGCCGTACGGAAGAGCGACTGCATGTAGTCGCTCCACTGTGCAGCGACTAATATTGTGTCGCGGTCTGGTTGGGCGAAAGGCTCCAGTCGCTCAACCATTAGGCGACTGGAGTCTATTTTTGTAAAAAAAATTTCCCGCGGGTATATTTATGTAATTTCGAATAAAAAATAGATTATTCGTACAAAAAATTCCCCAGAAGGAAGCTCAATGATTCTCACTCTCAGACCGTTCTAACGAGACAACGTAAGTTCAGGGGATTAAAAGATAAAGCCTGCCTCCTACCAGGTGGGTTTTTTTCAGCTACAGTAGATAGCTATGGCTGATAAGTTCTTGTTTTAGTGTAAGTATTTATACAAACAAATTAAATATATGTATGGTGATATGCTGTTATAAAAGATTATCCTAGTAAATTATTTAAAAAGTAATAAAAAATTTATTTATTTGTGCGAGAAACCATGAAGAGCCCTGATCAACTCGGCTTCGGCTTCTGGCTTCTGGCTTATTTTTCACTATTCATAAGTTTCGTCTTTTTCTGAACTTTTGGCTTTTTGTTGAGCTTTTTTGCCGGTTCTTTTTTTCGTATTTGTTTGTATTATACGTAATGGGCTAACATATTTTTTATATTTTTAAATTTTTTTAAATTTAATTATGCTAAATAAGCCTCTGTCAGCTACAATGCTTTTTTCAGCCAGCTACAGTATTTTTAGCCATAAGCCATGAGTTTTTCAGCCGAACCGATCACCACCAAAGATGAATGCTACTTTTCTTCTCGCAATCTGGCTCTGGCATCTTGTCAACGTTCTAACACTTCACTGCAGATAGCAGTATAGTACAACTGAACACAGATGGACGTGTATATATGCAAGAGCTGCATATAATATTGTAAGAAAAATGAATTAAATACCATGTATGACCCCGTGGAAAGCATGACGCAGACTGGACGGGCGATGAAAGCACAATTCCATGGCACTTTTTTGACCGGAGAGGAACCTGAACAGTGTCCCTTGGTGTGCCACCACCCAGCATGCACAACGCCACTTCGCTCCACAGTGCACTGCATCCTTTTCACCCTTATCTCCAGTCGCAACAAACACTCTGCAACAGGATACTGATAACGGAAGGAGCAAGGCTATAGGTACTTGCTCAGCTCCTCCCGTGTGCAATTGGGCAGCGCCTCCACTTTGCTTGCTATTCCTGCGGTTGTTCTGGCAGCATGCAGCTTCTTCCTGTAGCATATCAGCTCCAGCCACCGTCACTTTCTCTTCTCTTCCATGTGAAGACCTGTCTAAAATTCAGAAAAATGCATACTTAGCAAATGATCTCAGTTGGAGATCTAATCAGTTTTTCTAAAAACAAGCCATATTTTTCAGCATCCACAGTGCCCAACACACAGCAGACAAGTCGACAATGTGTAACTTGTTGTATTTGAGAGGGGCTTTTTGGGAATTTCCCAATTGAAAAAGAATGGAAGAAAACCCTAAAGGTGGGGCCCACTTGTCGGTCACGCGAGTGAAGAGATAAGGGTGAGGAGACTTTGTCTCCTCCCCGACTTGGTCCCTGGCGGCTGTGGCGCCTCTCTCCCGTGCGACAGCTTTGAACCCCTCTCCCAGATCGGGATTTTCGGTGCTTGAGGGGAGATGGCGAGCAGTGGGGCAGCGGCAGAGGCGGGGCTGGCCCGGGTTCTTCGGAGCTGGCCGCTCACGCCACCCCGCAGCCGTGTCTCATCTCTTCTTCAAAAGGAGAGGCGCAGCCCGACGGTTGGTATCTCTTCTTCCATCTCCGGTTGCCTCTTGTGATTGATTCTCCTCTTTGTTCTTCGGTGGGCGGAGACTTGGTTTTCGGGCCATCTCCGATTGAGGCCTTGCTTCCGGTCCCGTGTGTGAACCCTAATCTGGGTTTGTGCATCTCGGGACCTTGAGGGGTCTAGCCAAGGAAGAACAAGGCGACGGCGCATTTCCCCTGCTGTGATTGATTGCTCACGGCCAGAGCAGTCTAGTGGTCTTGTGCGGCATCTCTGGATCTCGGCTTCTTCTTTGTGTTCAGCTGAAAGGAGAGGTGCGGCATTGTATCTCCGTGAATCATCTACCTGCTAAGACAGTTGGTTGATAGATTTTCTGGGACAGCGAGTTCATCGTGCCTTGCCCTAATTGATTGTGTTCTTCTTCGGGTTATTTGCTTCTGGACAGTTTAGAATACTGTCTGCTCAGTGAGTATATTGTATTCTTTGCAATTTACAGCAGTTATTCTTGATCTGTAATTTAGTTCAAGTAATTGAGAGCTGCTATGAATGATTGTGGGCGCATTTGTATGCTCTGTGATGAATTTAGTCATATACTGAATTGATCTATACAATTGTTTTCAGACTTGAGCTCTAGAGTTTGTATTGTGCAGACCGTTCTGTAGATAGTTGTATATCTATTTGTCAGATCTGATTACTTGCAATAGAAATTGTGAGTAGTGTAGTGATTTGTTCAAATCTGTTTAGATCATATTGTTGGTGCAGTATATTTCTTATTTCAGTCCTGTTTTGACTTGTGTATTACTGCAGTCTAGATATATTTCAGTTTGCTGCTGATTACTTGAACATCTAAGATCACTGTCATTTATTTCTTTGCTTGTAATCATATTGCAATACAGAATTTGGACAGAGGTCTGTTATCTGTTTTGGGTCTGTTGGCAATCAATCAATTAGAGCTCAAGTCTTAGTTGTTAGATTAATTATGAAGAGTTATGACATATGCATGAGAAGGCCAAAATCTATGATTTTACGCAACTCTGTTCTGAGAGCAATATCAAAACAATTAATTTGTTATATGTTGGAATTAGTTGTTTTACTACTTTTAGGACTAATTTTCAAGTTATTTTCAGCAGCATGTAAGTTATATTCTTTGAATATATATGTAGAGATGAATGACAAAGTAGAATTTCATGTTTATATGATGTTTGTGTCATTCTTCTTATGCTGGAAATATACCGTTGATATGATTATTTTGGCTGGAATTAAATGTGTAAATTTACTTATACCGCAATATTTACAACATAACTTTGGTTTTCCAGTTAAGAAACGCTTAGCCCACCATAAATACTGATCAAAAGAACCTGGTCTATAAGTGGTTCACAAAGTCAAACCAATAACGCTCTCTAGGTAGTATAAGTTCTTCGCAATTTGACTCACATTAATTCAAATATGCTTTATGTATCATAAATGTAATAATCTAGAACTCTAAAACTTAACCCATGATCATTTCCCACAAATTCCCAAAGCTCTCTTAGCCAATTTCAGAGACAACCGGTCTGCTCACCATTGACCAATCGGTAACATGGAAGCTGGTCAAACCGCGGCACCCATGCCTATCTAACCGCTCGACCACCCCCGGTCGGACCACCACCCGTTGGCTGGTTGGGCCTATACAGTGGTTAGACCACCTCTGTAAGCCAGTTAGACTGCTGTCACCTAATAGCAAATCTGAAAACTAGCGAACTTTCGTAAATCCAAACCTCAACTCAACATGATTGTCAATTGTTTAACACAAGTGAACCATTGATATTCTCAACATGGTTCCACAATATCCTTAATGAACACAGTGTCAATACCACCAAAAATATAAATGAGAGCACAAACGAGTTAATTTTTGAAAAATAAGATCAATTTGCGAAAGAGAGTTCCACTTGGAGCATGAGATGAAAACAACACTGAAAATACCAAGTGAGCAAAAAATGAAGTGAAGTGACTAGAAAGAGCATACTTTTCACAAAAATCTTTAAATTCACCAAGAGAGGGAAATATTACTCTAGATCTATATAAAAGATTAATTGTTCTAGTGACCTTAGTCATGGTGAGAATAAATCAATAAGATCAAGAAAAGCTCAACAAAGCCACAAAAGCTAAAAAAACCACATTTAGCTTCTCCCTATTTATGCCAATGCTCAATTTCACCATTTTAGGATTAATTTATCTTCTTTGAAGAACAATGAGAATTTTACTCTTTTTTAAAAAGAACAATGAGCACTTTAGGGCATAATTTCTCCCCCTTAGACAATGGATTCATCAAGGTTCAAATTCTTTTTGATTTAGTTAGTGCAATTGATTCAAGGGACAAATTCTCCCCTTTTGAAAAATAAATTGAGGGACAAAGAAGAAGCATAAGAAAGAGCATGACGCAAATGGAATGACTGCAATTTATTCATTCTGTCTTACCAAGGAGCTACGAAGATTATCCATATTGATTCAAACAAGAAATACTGCTAGCCATAAAATGAGTAGAAACTATCTAGATCATGATAGTTCATACATAACCAAGCATGGCCAAATGTAACATCCCATGTTTGGGAGCCTCAAAAAGTGCTTCAATAAAATTTACCAATTTGAATTCAAATCAAAAGTTCAAACTCAAATTCAATTCTAATTTCAAAAATCCAAACCCAAGCCTCAGTTGGGCCAAGCCTAACCCTTCCCTCCCTTCCGGCCCACCAGGCATCTAGCCTAGCCTAGCCGGCCCACGCTGCCCTCCCTGCCCTGGCTCATGTGCCAAACATGCGTTGTGCGCACCCAACCCGCACCGCATCACTGGTGTTCCTTCTCGGCGTTGTGCTACCACAGTGCTCCGCGCTAGTGCTGCGCTGACCTCGCCCATGCCCTGCCACCTCACCCTCTTCTTCCTGTTGCGCATGTCGCCATGCCCGGCACCACCACTTCTGCACCATGTCCGCGTTGTGACCTGGTCTTCGTGTCCTCGACAGTAGTCTTTGCGCTGTCCCATTACCTTAACTCCCTTTGTGCGTGCTCACACCTTGCACCAGCCTCGCCCTCCTTGTTCTATGCCATGCTAAGCATTGTCGCCCTCGTCTTCCACTTGCATTGATGCTGCCCTATTGGCCATCTCCTCCCTTTCAGCTATAAAACCTTTTCCCGTGGCCCCAATGGATTTCCAACGGCCTTCCTCACCACCGAGAGCCCTCCTCCCCCTTTCTTCCTCAGCTCTTGCCATCTCCCCCGCCACCAACACTGTCGTCGATTCGTGGTACCTCCGACCAATTCACTATGCTAGGAGCAGCGCATGGAAGTCCCGAAGCCATCCTGAGCGATGCCAACTTCCCTGACCCCCTCCGGCGAGCCGCCCTAATCGCCGTCCTCACCGCCGGCCCGGTCCATGCCACTAGCACACTCCACACCTCCTCGAGCTCCACCTTCACCACTAGTGAGACCCACTAGCCCCGTGATGCTCCCTTAGCATGCAATCGTGTTCTAGTGCTGCAGCTCATCGTATTGCCATGGTGTTGTGCATGTTGCTTGGCTCGCTATCGGTCACCCCGTGCACCGAATTAGGTCATGCCACCTTGCCTCTAGGTGCGATTGGATGCGGGCAATCCATTTTGCCCTCCCCGCCAACTGTCGTGGCCCCTCTCGCTGACGACGAGCCACGTGTTCCTCGACAGGAAGAGGAAGCATTGTTTACCCATCATTAGGGTTAAGGTGCATAATTAATTAAGCTAATGACCATACTTAGTGTTAGTTAATCCCTCACTCATGTGCGGGCCCCTCTCATTAAGTTAAGCCGTTAACTCTATGACATATGGGCCCCCATCCATGTAAAATATGGTTTAAACCAGTTAAGTAACTAAGAGCCATTGACAAATTGACAAGTGTGCCCCATTTCACTGTGTGCTAAAGTGTTGGTCCCACCTGTCAGCTCCTATGCCCTTTTCCTTTAAGAAATTAATTCAAAATTAAATTAAAACCCGTGGGTCCCATCTGTCAACCTCTGTGATATTTTTAGTCAAGAAATAATTCAAGAATCAATTTAATTTCGGCGGACATTACCTATCAATGAGAGAGTGCTCTCTCTTCTCTATTTATTTTTGGATTTAATCCTAATTTAAACTTTGGAGAGCCCATTCTCACTTATTTTAACTCTAAATTTAATGAAACTTGTTTCTAAATTCATCTAAATTCAAGATCTATCTAATGGTAGTAGAATCGTCCAATTGGAGTCCATTTGAATTTTCATTTGAATTTATTTATTTATGTATGTATTTATTTGCTTTCCATTGTGATCGACCGAGTAGAGTACGAGGACATAGAAGAGCCGCAGTTTGAGCCATGTCAAGACTTTCAAGACCAACCTACTTGTGAGCTAGACGACTCGATTCTTTAATCATATTGAACCTATATTTTTATGTAAATTTATATTTTCCTGTATTATCTAATTGCATGCTTTATTTGTTATACAAACGTATGTTTGTGTAAGAGGGGGTCTTTATGTGGTAGATGTAACCTCACTAAGATGAAATCTTAGTGGGTATAATTTACACTGGATGACGCATTGTAAAGGCCTTGTGGTGATCTTCTTGATTCACATGTCCAAGAAAATGTGTGAAACATAATAAGGTGATTATCTTTTGTGGGTAACGTGTACAATCTCTGTAGAGTGTAAACTATTCGAACAACCGTGTCCACGGTCAAGGATAGGCATGGAAACTTAATCGAGTTAGTGTCTATTTTCAAAACTTCATGGGTGGGATGAAAACTTGTCAGGTAGATGTAACCCTGATTTTGGTCTTCCTCGAGTGGATGTAGCATAATGATGTTAATGGGTGGATGTAACTATGCGTACTACGACACCCTACGAGTTGATAGAGAAGACGATGGAAGAAATTAGGATAGTCTCTAGTATTCTAGGCTGCTGTGGTGAGATGTGCTCTACCCTTTTGCTTTCACTTTCGCTTTATATAATGTATCCATTTGGCCTAAACAACTCTATTGTAAACTTGACCCGATGCATTGTAAACTTGACCCAATGTAGTCTATTTAAACTCTGATCCGTAATATTAATGAATGGTATGGTTCACATTATGTATGAAATGATTCAGTGATGTATCTACGAGCACTATCTACTGATCATGGGAATAGTTCAGTGGTTTCATAGAGGATTCTAGATTGACTAAATTCAGGTCTGATAGAGCTGATATCAGAGCCAGGTTGACTATAGGGTTAAATCCTTATTAGAATGGTCGTATCTAAGGGCTTGAGTCTTATTTTCAAAAGTTAAGAAAAACCTTGACAAAAATATAGTGTATTACTATTTTTACTCATCACTCTTAGTTCCTAACTTATCTTTACTTTCCTTATGTTTTTACTCTTTATTGACTCTTTCTTACTCAAAATTATAGATGGTCGGATCATCTGACCAGGGTTTGTGGGACTTTTCTCCCCATAGCGAGGATGATGGGGAGTTTACGGATATCCTCAGCAAGCTTATGTAGTACTAGGCTATCAACACTGACCCATATTCAGGGACCGAAAGACTTAGATCCTAGATAGCGAGTCTTGCATGATGGAGGTTTTCCTCTATGAGAGGAAAGGCGAGTTTGAGCCTCACACCTTTAGGACTAAGCACCCCATGAGCTCCTCTTTAGATGCTCTCCAGGATGCAGCCTGCATGGCTTTCACTTGCTTATGTGAGATTCACATGGCCACTCTCCGTAATTCTCCGTTCTGCTTCTACCCGTCAGTTTGGGAAGGTGAGTGCTACTATGATACTTACATCGCCGTGGAGGACAACCCACTGTTGACACACCAGGTCCAGTCACTAGAGCTATGGGGCCATCTACACTGATGCCTTGAAGGAGATTACCCAGTTTCGCATGCTTCTCACTGTCAGTTACGCTTACTCCGATGCTCTTTATGCCCAGCTCAACAGGTGTGAGAGAACCCTAACTATTATGGAGGGTGAAAGGATAGTAGCAGTCGCTAAGCTTGAGTGCACAGTGGTGGCAACAACTATCTACTCTCTAGCACCTCCTGGACCCAACCTTAGAGTCACTTTGCAAGAGCATGCGATGCCGTAGTCCATCGATCATCATTGACATAGATTGGTGACTCCAGTAGAGGATGCAACCTCTCTCGTTGACATCGGTGACTCCAGCAGAGGACGCAGCCTCTCCTATTTTTGCTCCTGCTCCTAGTTGCCTACCTATAGTTGCAGTCGGTCCTTTTCCCACTCTTCGAGTGACTGCACTGCTTGTTGTGGCCATACCCTCATGGAGGAGTAGGCTGAATTAGGTTCAGGTTAGCTTGTACTGCTTGCTAGGGCAGTCTTTTGGGTTGCAAGCACCTTTCCTTTCCCCTTTGTACCAGTCGAGTAGACATTATGATTTGTATCCTAGTGGGGTGTCATGGCTGAGTATGGCCTATATGCTATGTACTAGAAATCATGTAACACTTAGCCCTAATTATTAATATTATACGGCCGCCTTATGCCTTGTATTGCATTTCATTGTTTCTCTTATTTGGTTGGTTCTTTTGTTATGCTCTTAGAGGGCTAGTGAACCCCTTATATATATGTGTATGTATATATATAGCCATTAGTTCTAAGTCAGATTGTTCTCTCAGATGGCCCCTAAGAGAGCCATCGCTCGAGGAAATGGTGTCACTACCCGCTAAGCTGCAAACACCGCAGGCCAAAGAAAAGGCCGTGGCCGTGGACCAAATCTCCCTTCCCCACTGCCAGTTCACCCAACCATGGCTCAAGTAATGGCTCAGCAGACCTAGATCCTTCAAACCATGCTCACAAGTCAATAGGCAGGAGCAGCTAGTCACAACTCTAAGCTGGCAAATTTCTTGAGAACTCAACCTTTGACCTTCTCTTCGCTAATGAACCCTTAGAGGCAGAAGACTGGCTCCATGACACAAAGAAGAAGCTCTAACTTGCACAATGTGTAGAGGAAGACAAAGTAGACTTTGCTACTGACTAACACAGGGGAACCGCAGCTGCATGGTAGGAGAACCACCTAGCAACTCGAGAAGGAGAAAGTTCAATCGCCGATGAGGAATCTGAAGAAGAAGAAGCAGTAGAAGCTAAAGAGTAGAAAGGAAAAGCAGGAGAAGCTGAAGGATAGCAAGGGCAAGTAGAAGAAGAAAATGTTGAGGAAGAAACAAAAGAGACTGTTGAACCAACAATGCATGTTACCCCTTAGACTGAGTTCAACGCTGCTTTCAGGACAAACTTGTACCTGCTAGCAACATGCGCATGAAGAAAAATGAGTTCAGAACACTGAAGCAGGACAACATGTACATCAACAAATACCTCACCAGGTTCAATCAATTGACTCACTACGCTCTAGGAGACATAGCACATAAAGAAGATGTTGAGACCCGAATATGCAAATCTCAACTCTCTGTGTATTCTGCACTAGTCTAGGATCACGATAGTGCACACAGTAAAAACATAGATAGAATATCAACCATATTCATGATTAACCAAGAAAAAAGACTCAAGTATTATTAAGTATCAGAGTTGTGACCTTATGACCAAGTTTACACTTTAACAATCGGAAGAACTTAACAAACTAGTAGGGCAAACACAATGAGAATGAAGTGATCATTTGACATGCCCATAGGCAATCGACTGGAAAGCGAGACCCTAATCCAAGAAGTCATTGAAGTTAGGGATGAAAACGGTCGGAAACGGTCGGAAAACTCCTCAACCGTTTTCTACTTCTACATTTGAATACGAAAACGAAAGCGAAAGCGGTAAAGCCGGACACGAAAACGAACGCGAACTTACGGAATATCGAGAATTTCGAAAACGAACCAATTCGAGCGGAATTATGTCGAACACGGTCGGTATACGAAAATTCAATACGGAATACCGGCCTATAGGACCAAGTGCATAACAATTAACAAGTGACCAAGTAAATAACAATTACCAAGTGCATGATCAAGTTCAAGTGCATATAATAATTAACAAGTGCATGACCCTTGGTCTTAAGTATTAACACAATAGCTGACACAAATACAAATACAAGTCTAGAACAAGCAATTAACAGCTAGCAGAACATCTACAGTTCATCAGCATCATCCATGAGGTCAGGATCGCTTTCCATATCTTTTGCTTCCCCATTGTCCTCCTCAGAGTCCTCATCCCCCTCCTTGTCCTTTTCCTACAAGTTTGCAAAGTGAATTAAAATTAGATGTAGCAATAGCATATTTCAGAGCAAGCAGTCAATAAACATACACATACCTCAATTTTCAGTTTAGCCACAACATTAGCCAAAGCCTCAACCTCAAGATCACTCACAATTGATCCAACCATTTTAGAATCTGAAAAAAAATTTGGTATTCCGTATTTCGAACCGAATTTACAATACGGTATATTCCGAATAAAATGTAGAAAAGTAGAAAACGGTCGGAAAACGCCTAAACCGTTTCCGCTCCGTTTTCGAATTTGGTATTCCGTATTTCGAACCGAATTCGAATTTGTCCGAAAATACGAATTCGATCGGGTCAAATGTAGAAAACGATGCGGTTCGGTACGGGATATTTCCGTTCCGTTTTCATCCCTAATTGAAGTATCCTCCATTAGGTACCTCCGGTTGATATGGTTCCTCTTCTTCAACTACACAAATGTGGATATAGCCATGAGTACAAAGAGTACTCAGCAAGTCATTTGTAGCAAGAATGATATATAGTATGCAAGGATTACCAAATGATGGCTGAGTGGTTATTTTGTAGAAAGTAGTAATTTAAAGTAAATACAGTAAATAGATTAAAAATGAATTGTGGAAAAGATGATTAATAGGTAAATAATTAAAAGAATTGAATAAACCACAAGTGAACTGACCATTCACCCAGTGAACCACCTGTGAACTAACTATTCATGTAATAAACCGTCAATGAACTAACTATTCACTTCCCATACAGTCCCCAACCAAGTTTTATGAAACTCTATCCCTCGTGTGAAATCACTGAGTATTGTCCATAGCCGGGAGCATGGCTATTCGAATAGTTTTACACTCTATAGAGCTTGCACAACTTTGTCCACATGATATGATCATCTCATAGTGACACTACAGGACATGACTTGCCTTGGGCTTGCTCAGTTAATCGCTCTTGGTCTTCAAATCCTGCTTCAGCTCCTTCGAAGACATTATCTAACGAGAGAGAGAAAGCGAATGAGGCACAAATAAAATTAAATAAAATCTAAATAAAATCCAAAAACCTTAAAACTAGAATCAAAAGATAGAGCTCAATTTTAGATGAGTTTAGAAAAGGAACTGGGTCAATCAGAGTTAGGACGGAGAAGAATGGGCTCTTGGAAGATTTAAATCTAAAGAAAAAGGAAAATTGGTTTTACTGCAATTACTTTTCCAAAGGAAAATCTTAATTATGATGTCAGCATCTAATGTAATTTTGGTCGAATTATTTTTCTAAGAAAAATTGGAATGACGATGTCATTGTTGATGCGGCGACTGATTGGGCTGCTAGGGCTGATATGGCATGACACGTGTCTTAACAAGTGGTACCTAGGGCTGAGGTGGCAGGGTGACGTGGGTTGCTTGCATGGCTGGCTGACTCAGCCGGTCTACCGGTGCATGGATTAGTGTGGGTGTCAAGTGGGCCCGGGGTGTCAGTGGCTTGGTGTAATGTGGAATAGGTTCACGGAGAATTCGAAGCGATGATCGATGTGGGGTGTCATGTCAATGGTGCAAAAATCAAGGCAGCTTTTTGGGTGCTCAAGGGGTGCAGCATAGGCGAATCGAAGAGGTGGGCACGTAGCTCGAGGCAACAGATGGCTAGCTGATGATGAGGGTGGAATGATGGTGTAAACCAAAGAACAGACGACAAGACGGGGCTCGTCGGCGATGAGGTGAATGACGTCGGCTAACGGGATAAAGAAGACAGCGTCAGTGAGGAAGACGATGACGACGATGGAGCATGGAACATCGACGACGACGGACAGGATGGAGATGAGGTGGGTCAGGATGGCTTGAAATGTGAGGGGGCGACTAGCTTTATACCAAACGTTGAGGAAGCAGGGGTGAGCACGGCATGGTGTCCGGAGGTGGCACGGACACTGAGTCCAAGGCAAATACAGTGAGCACAGTCTCTGAGGTGATCGTGATGGTGGAGTCCCGGTCGAGAATGAAGAACAGCATGGGGCCCAGATGTGTGACATGTGGCAAAACGGGCGGCTGAGAATGGGTCGAGCGATGACCATTGGATTAGCTGGCACAGACGACTTGGATTGGCGACATGTGGCCACCATCCTGCGGATAAGGCGACGACGGATGCACGACACATCGCAGGCATGGGGCAGGGCGAGGTGGACCGAGCTAGCGGAAAGAAGTGGGCTGGGGCTAAGGGTTTCAGCCCACTAGGCTTTCAGGAATTTTAGATGTTTTCTTAATTTTAGAAATTGAATTAAATTCAATTAAGCTCTAGAAAATTGCAAATAAATCTAGAAAAAACTAGAAAATTTAGATAAATTCCTTGAAGCACAAGGAACCTAAATAAAAATATTTGCAACGGTAATTGAATTTTAATTTTGTCACATTAAATCCTTTTAATTAACAAAAATTTAGTTTCAGCTTTAATTAATTCTAGAAAAATACAAATTGCGAATTTTGCTTGAAAAGCTTTAAGAAAGCTCTGAAAAAATAGGATGTTACAAACCTCCCCCTTAAATAAAATCTCAACCCCAAGATTCGGGCTCACTAAGAGAATAGGTTTGGAAACTCTGCTCTGAGATTTTCCTTGCGCTCCCAGATGGCTTCCTCTTCAGAATGATTGCTCCACTGAACTATGCAAAAATGAACAACCTTACTCCTAGTCACATGCTCTTACACTTCCAAGATCCTGACAGGATACTCCTTGTAAGTCAGATCCTCCTGAATTTCAATGGCTTCCACTAGTACTGCTTGTTCTAGCACTCTAAACACTTCTTCAATTAAGACACATGAAAGACGTCATGTATCCCACTGAAAGTCGCAGGTAGCTCCAGCTGATAATCAACTTCTCCTCTACACTTCAAGACCTTGAACGACCCTACATACCTTGGTATGAACTTTCCTTTCATTTGAAACCTCCTGACTCCTTTGAATGGCGTAATCCTAAGATACACATAAACATTTGGCTCAAAACTCAATTCTTGATGATGAGTATCTGCATAACTTTTCTATCTAGCCTGAGCAGTCCTTAATCTTTCTTGGATTAATCAAACTTTATCCTCAGCTTCCTTTAAATACTCCAGACCAAAAACTTGACCTTCCCTAGTCTCTTTCGAATTGAGAGGGGCTCTACACTTCCTACAATACAAACCTTCAAATGGCGACATTTGATAACTGTTGTTGTAAGAAAACTCCACAAAAGGCAAACAACTGATCCACTTAGCTCCATGATCTAACACACAAGCTCTTAGCATATTCTCAAGAATTTGATTCACTTGCTCAGTCTAACCATCAGTTTGAGGGTGATACGCAGTATTAAAATTCAGATGAGTTCCCATAGCTTCATGGAAACTTCCCAAAAATTATGAAGTAAACTGTGATCCACGATCTGACACTGTTTCCTTAAGCACTCCATGGAGACTCACACTTCTTGTGTAACTCTACCAACTTATCACCTGCATAGGTGGTCTTGACCAGAATGAAATGACCGACTTTTATCAAATGATCCACAATTACCCAAATTGAATCAAATCCATCTTTTGTCTTAGGTAATCCCATAATAAAGTTCATACCGACTTCTTCCCACTTCCACTCGGGAATTTTCAGTGCTTGTAACAAGCTTGCTAGTCTCTGATGCTCAGTTATAACTCTTTGACACATGTCACAAAGTGCAAGATGCTCTGCTATCTCATGCTTCATACATGGCTACCAGTATTTGTCCTTGATATCTTAATACATATTAGTATTGCTCGGATGAATCGAATACAAAGACTCATGAGCTTCCTTGAGTAACAACTTCTTTAACTCCTTTTGATTTGGTACACACAAGCGCTCCTTCAACCACAAAGTACCTTTATCGTTCTCAATAAAACCAGAGGCTTTACCTTTACTCATATTAGTCTTGATTCGATGAATTCCTTCATCACTAGCTTGAGCTTGGTGAATATGACTATCCAAAGTCAGTTGCAACTTCATTGTGGCTAGGAACCCTTCCTCAACCAACTCTAGACTAAGCTTCTGAAACTCCTCATACAACACTGGCTGACTTTCCTTAATTATCATAGTATTGCAATAGGTCATCCTACTCATGTCATCAGCTACCACATTGGCCTTTCTTGGGTGATAATGGATTGCGACATTATAATCCTTTATCAACTCCAACCACCTTCTTTGCCTGAGAATAAGATCGGCCTATGTGAAGATATAGATCTCGCAATGATTACCCATGAGATAATGATGCCAAATTTTTAGAGCATACACAACCGCAACTAACACTAAATCATGTGTAGGATAATGCTCCTCATGTGGCCTCAAGTGGCGAAAAGCATAAGCTAGCACTTTTTGTCTTGCATCAATACACATCCCAAATCTTTGTGCGAAGCATCGCAATAAATTTCAAAATCCTTGTTGATGTCTGGCAACACTAGCACTGGTGCAGTAGTCAAACATTCCTTCAATTTCTAAAAACTTTTCTCACATTCTGGCATCCAAACAAACTTCTTTTCCTTCTTTAGTAGCTACGTAAGCGGCCTTGCTACACTAAAAAATTCTTCAATGAAACGGTGATAATAACCTGCAATTCCAAGAAACTCCTGACTTGCGGCACTGAAGTCGGTGACTTCCAATTGAGCACATCCTTAACTTTTCTGCGTCAACAGCAACTCCTCCTGCTAACATAACGTGGCCTAGAAAAGCAACTTCCTTCATTCAGAACTCACACTTACTGAACTTAGCATATAGCTTATCCTCCCTGAGCTTCTTCAATACTAACCTCAAATACTTCTCATGCTCTTTCTCATCCTTGTAGTAAATCAGAATGTTGTCAATGAACACAATGACAAACTTGTCCTGGTACTCCATGAACGTATTGTTCATCAGATATATGAAGTAGGCTGGGACATTAGTTAAACCGAAAGACATCACTATGAACTCATATAGACCACAACGGATTGAGAACGCTATCTTGGGTATGTCTTCTTGATGAATTTTCAACTGATGATACCCTGATCTCAAATTAATCTTGGAGAACACTCCTGCTCCTTTAAGCTGATCGAACAAATCATCGATCCTGGGAAAAGGATACTTATTCTTGATGGTAACCTCATTGAGTGCATGATAATCCACACACATACGCTGACTACCGTCCTTCTTGATGAACAACACTGGCGCTCCCCATAGGGGTGAACTAGCCCTGACATAACCTTTGTCTAGCAACTCCTAAATTTACTTGTTCAATTTTGCCAACTCATTAGCATTCATCTAATACAATCTCTTAGTTATGGGTGTCAACCATCTTTTCACTGCGCTGAAGGGTGACAACTGCTGAAAGACTGGCTCCACGGGTCTAAAAGAAGAGAGAGAAAAGCATAGATAAGTGGTAAGCTCGTTTAAGGGGGATACTAATGGTAAATCTAAACTAAGCAAGCACCTAGCCAGAAGGCTAACAAAAGAAGCATTTAATTACTCAAATAAAGATCTTGACATGACTGCAACATAATGCTTAAAAGCAAAACTACAGCTCGCATCACAAGCAATTGCAAATAAAAACCAAAATGTTCTATTACGCATTAAGGCTATACAAGTGTCTAATCTAATGGCTCCCACTCAGGTCTTACCAAGTAGGGCCCATTGGGCTCTACCTCTGAGTCACTATTGAACACCCACGAGTTATGAACTAGCGGTGATGGCTCTCTTGCTTCGGCTGGAATGAAGCGCTAGAGATACTCCTGACGATTGCCCATTATATGTTGTCTCTCCTCCAGACTGGGTGGCGTGGGTGAAGGCAGAGGAACTAGTGACTACAGTAGTGGTTCCTCCATAGCTTCCTCCTACTCTGCTACACTGGGAGTAGTTGCGTATTTGTCGAGACTTGAATATGCAAATCTGGACTCTCCTATGTAACCTGCACTAGTCCAGGACCACGCTAGTGCACATAGTGTAAACAAAGATGAAATACCAACATATCATGATTTACTAAGAAAGACTCAAATATTATTAATAATTATCAGAGTATGACCTTATGGCCAAACTTACAATTAATAGCCCGAAGGGCTTAAGAAACTTGTAGCGAAAAACAAAAATAAGCATAGCAACCACTCGACATGCCCACAGGCAATCGACTGAAGAGTGAAGTCCTAATCTGTGAAGTCGTCGAAGTATCCTTCTTCTGGTACCACCTGTGGAGCTGGTCCTTCTTCCTAACTGAGCAAATATGGGTATAGCCGTGAGTACATAGAGTACTCAGCAAGTCATTTCTAACAAAGAATGCAATATAGTATGCAAAGCATACCAATAGATGGCTGAAAGGTTAATTTGCGTAAAGCAACAATTTAAAGTAAATATCATAGATAGATTGAAAGGCAAACTTTGAAAACAATAATAAATAAGTAATCAAAAATGAAGACGAACCACAAGTGAACTGACCACTCATTCTAAGGAATCACCCATGAACCAAGATTCACGTAATGAACCTTCAGTGAACTAACCAATCACTTTCCAGCTTAACCCATCCAGGTTTTTATGACAACTCTACCCCTCGTGTGAAATCACTGAGCATTGTCCATGACCGAGGACACAGCTATTCAAATAGTTTTATACTTTGCAAAGGTTGCACAACTATACCCACACGATGTGATAATCTTCACGTTAAAGAAAAACACAACAAGGCTTTTACAATGCTCCATCTCAACTTGATCTCGCTCGCTAAGGTTTCTCCGTCGAGTAGGCTGCCACCTAGTCAATAATTGCCCCCTCTTGCGCCAAAACAACATCAGTAGCGAAATCAAAGTTGAGACTTCACAAATTATTATGCCAGATCTATCCCATACTAAACATGTGGTTATGCGGTAAGGCTCAGATCAATGGCGCACAAAGTTAAGTCCTTAGATTTACTCAGGTGAAGCATCCACTTCCCATTGTGCAAATTGCACCCCTTTGACTGTACGATCATTCGCCCGAGTGAAAATCAATTTTGTATAACTAACACCAATGACATTACCCATGTTATGGTACTCAAATTTTATAACTGTGGCTGACCATCAAGTTCCAATATATCATTAAGTCAAAATTAATTAATTAATTAATCACGTGTGATGATAAACCCAACATTACTATAAGCATGACTAAGCTATTTAAACGTACAACCCATGTGACAACTAATGTTGCATCACAAGATAACTTCCCATCCTATGGTGACAATAGAATCATGACATTCAAATTATCAAGGAGGAGTTAATCAAATAGGTCATTAACTACCAATACAAAGGTTTATAATAAAATAGGGATGCATGATAATTTAAAACAAAATAATGTATAATAGATTTAAAAACTATTTTCAACATGGTCAAAGAACACGACTTGCCTTGGCCTTACTCAGTTAATGGCTCTTGATCTTCAAATCTTGCTTCAGATCCATCGTAGGTGTCATCTAACGAGAGAGAAAATAAAATGAAACACAAAAACAAATTCAAATAGACATTCAAATAAACTCCAAAAACTACAAAACTAGAATCAAAAGATAGAGCTCAATTTTAGATGAATTTAGGAAAAAAAATCAGGTCAATCGGAGGTAGGACGAAGGAGAACGGGCTCTCAAAGTATCTAATCTAAAGAAAAAGGCTAAAAATCAGAAAAGTTACTGTGCTGTGGACTCGGCTCATGGAATAGGCGATCTATGGTGAACTCGGTGCACGGAACAATGCACGGTGATGCGGCAGGCAGAGCTAACGTGGTAGACACATAGCCTACACGTCGAACTAGGGCTGATGTGGCGTGCTGACTCGACTTGGTCGGTGCATGGGTCTATGGCACTGGAGAATGACAGGTGGGCCCCCTCTATTAGATGCACGGTTCACGGTGGACTGGGTGCACGGAAAGATAAACCGGTGCGGGCGTGCAGACCGAGGCGACTACGCGCGGGCGGTGCTTTGGGCAAAGTGGCGGGGCGAGCAAGCGAAGGTGATGGAACAGCTCGACAGTGGCAACCGACCGGGGGGACTCATCGGCGAAGAACAATGGCGAAGCAGATCGGCGGAGCAAGGCGAGGTCGACGGCGAAGATCGAGGATGGAAACGGAGCCGACGACGGCAGCTTGTGAACTCCAGCGAACTCAACAGCGAAGGCGGCTCGGTGAGATGTAGAAACGAGGGGCTAGCTTTTATACCCGGTCCTCAAGGAGGCGGGGCGACCACAACACGTAGGCCGAGTCGAAGACGGCGAGTAGCGGCAGCGGAGCTCAAGACGGTTACGGCGGTGAGACCAAAACAGAGACGATGAACAGTGCACGCATGCACAGATGCGTGACACGTAGCATCGCAGGAGATCGGATGGCTAGCGGAGAGGGCAACTTGGACGGCTAGATGCGGGCGGGTGAACGGCGGATGGCCGACATGTGGCGATGCGCGGGATGGGCCAGGTCGGCAGGCGGAATGGGTCAAAGGGACAGACAGCTAGGTGAACCAGGTCGAACTAATGGGTTTCGGCCCATAGGCTTTAGGGGATTTTTTTTGGAGATTTTCTATTTTCAAAAAAAAGGTTTTAATTCATCTGAGCTCTAGAAAATAGCAAATAAACCCGTAAAAATCCAAGAAAATTTCACGAAATTCCTTGAGACTCAAGGAATCCAAATAAAATACTTTGAGCAAATGTTAAAGTTTAACTTAGTCATATTAAATACTTTTAATTAATAAAAATTCATTTTAAGTTTTAATTAATTTTAGAAAAATCCAATTGGTGAAATTTATTTTCAAAACTTCAAAAGGCTTTGAAAATTAGGATGTTACAAACCTCCCCCTTAAACGGAATCTCAACCCCGAGATTCTGGCTCACTAAAGGAATAGGTTTGGAAACTCCGCTCTGAGGTCCTCCTCGCTCTCCCAGGTGGCTTCCTCCTCGGAATGATTGCTCCACTGAACTTTGCAAAAACGAATCACCTTACTTTTGGTCACATGCTCTGTCACTTCCAAGATTTTGAGAGGACGCTCCTTGCAAGACAAATCCTCCTGAAGATCCACGGCTTCCACTGACACTGCCATATCTGGCACTCTGAAACACTTCTTCAGCTGAGATACATGAAAAATATCATGTATCCCACTTAAGGTCTTAGGTAGCTCCAACTGATAAGCAACCTCTCCCCTGCACTTTAATATCTTGAATGGCCCCACATACCTTAACGCATGCTTTTCTTTCATTTGAAACCTCTTAACGCCTTTGAATGGCGTAATCCTAAGATACACATAATCATCTGGCTCAAAGCTTAACTCTCTACGACGAGTATCAGCATAAATTTTCTATCTAGCCTGAGTAGTTTTTAACCTTTCTCGAATCAACTGCACCTTTTCCTCTGCATCCTTTAAACATTCTGGCCCAAAGACTAGATTTTCCCCATCTCTTTTTCAATTGAGAGGGGTTCTGCACTTTCTACCATACAGAGCTTCAAACGGTGACATCTGTAAACTGGCCTAGTAACTATTATTGTACGAGAACTCTGCAAAAGGCAAACAACTATCCCACTTGACTCCGTGGTCCAATACACAAGCTCTTAACATATCCTCAAGGATCTGATTCACACGCTCGAGGAAACCATCTGTGATCAAACATCCAGTATAGTCTTTTTTGTAGTAGTGTGGGGTCATATTCATGGGGTGATCAATTTCTATGATAACTGACCATTGCATGACCAAGGTACGGTGATCCTAGATGTTGGTTCTACGAGAGTAGTCATCCTCATGCTCCAGCTGTTAATGCAAATCTCTTGCTGGGAGATGTAATCTTTCACTCCTCCGAGGAGAGCGTGGATCATCAACCAGAGAAGGTGTACATTGCACTTTTTTTGTCACCCCACCAGATTGTCATTTAGGTTGGGTGGTGGACATGGTCGAGAATGATCCTAATCCCTTCTCTGATGTCTAGAGGGGTGAGATCGACTTGACTCAGAGGAAGTAGTTTAGTATGGCTACCAGAATGTTCGTGTTGGTAATGCCCAACACGCTGCTTGGTGGTCTGGAGACGCTGATCAATTTCCTACTATAGAGACTCGAATATGCTAATTCGAATTCTCTACGTATTCTGAACTAGTCCGAAATCACACTAGTGTACACAGTATAAACATAGATGGAATATTGACCATATTCTCGATTAACCAAGAAAAGACTCAAATATTAATATTAATCAGAGTTGCAACTTTATGGCCAAGCTTATAAATAGTAGCCTGAAGGGCTTTAACAAAAGCTAGCAGCGAAAAATAGAAATAAATGTAGTAGCCACTCGATATGCCCACAGGCAATTGACTAGGGAGCGAAGTCCTAATCTGTGAAGTCATCAAAGAGGCCTCCTTCAAATTCCTCTGTCTAATATAGCTCTTCTTCAGTAACTGAGCAAATATAAATATAGCCGTGAGTACATAGAGTACTCAGCAAATCGTTTGTAACAAGGTGCAATATAATTATACAAGCCTTACCAAATGAGGGCTAAGTGGTTATTTTGCAGAAGAAGTAATTTAAAATAAATACAGTAAATAGATTAAAAGCGAACTTTAAAAATGATTAATAAGTAAATAATCAAAGGAATTGAGTAAACCATAAGTGAATTGACAATTCACCCAATGAACCACTCGTGAACTAACCTTTCACGTAATGAACCACCAGTAAACTAAACATTCACTTCCTAAACTTAACCCAACTAAGTTTTATGAACTCTCTACCCCTCGTGTGAAATTACTAAGCATTATCCATAACCGAGGACATGGCTATTCAAATAGTTTTACACTCTACAGAGGTTGCACAACTTTAACTACAAGACATGATAATCTCATATTGCCATGCTATTAATACACTTTCTTTGGTGTGTGGTGGAGAAATCATAATAAGACCTTTACAATGTTCAATCTCAACTCAATTCCACCCGCTAAGGTTTCACGGCCGAGTAGGTTAACTTCCTAGTCAGAGAGTCCCCCCTTGCGCCAATGTGGATCCATGGCTACGACCAAACCACATTCATCTCAATGACGGAACTAAAATTGAAACATCACAAATTAATCAGTCAGGTCCATCCCAAATTGGACATGTGGTTGTACAATAAGGCTCAAATCAATGACGCACAAATTTAAGTCCTTAGACATTACCCAAGTAAGATATCCACATCCTAGAAATGCTAACCATATTTCTCCCTTTACTGCATGATCACTCGCCCAAATGAAAACCAGTTTTGTATAACTAATACCAATGACACTACCCATGTCATGGTATACAAATTTTATAACTGCGTCTAACAATCATAATTTAGTATCTCATTAAGTCCAAATTAGCTAATTATTCAACATGTGAAAACGAACCCAACGTACTACAAGTATGGCTAAGTATACTAAACGTACAACCCATGTGAAAACTAGTATCACATCACTAGATAAATACCTATCCTATGGTGATAATGGCATCATGGCATTCAAGTCATCAATTGAGGGATTATCAAATTAGACAATAACTACTAGGTACAATGGTGTGTATTAAAATAGCAATGCATGAAAATTTAAAACAAAATAATAAGTAAATAGATTTAAAAACTAGATTCAATATGATCAAAAGACATGACTTGCCTTAGCGTTACTCAGTCATCAACTCTTGGTCTTCTAGTCCTGCTTCTGCTCCTTCGAAAATGTTATCTAACGAGATAGAAAGCGAAGAACATAAATAAAATCAAATAAAATTCAAATAAACTCCAAAAACTACAACACCAGAACCAAAATGTAGAGCTCAATTTTAGATAAATTTAGGAAAAGAATTGGGTCAATCGGAGCTAGGACAAAGAAGAATAGACTCTTGAAAGATTTAAATCTAAAGAAAAAGGAAAAATAGGATTTACTGAAATAAGTTCTCTAAAGGAAAATCCTAATTATGACGTCAACATCTAATTGAAATTTGGGCTGAATTGTTTTTCTTAAGGAAAATAGAAATTGTGATGTCATTACTGACATGGTAGGCTAACTGACATCTATGCTGGCGTAGCATGACACATGGCAACTAGAGCTGAGGTGGCATCCCATGTGGCTCGGTAACATGTGTGCTAACTAGGCATGGTCTACGGGTTCACAGAACAGTGTACCTGATGTACAGGCTCAGCTTGCTGGAGGGTAGGTCTATGGGGGCTCAGTCCACGGGAATTCGAGGGGATGCGACCGGCGCGGGTGCGTGCTAGCATGGGCAGGCACGAGGTTCAAGGTAGCAGCTTGGTGTGCAAGACATCAGGAACATGGACGAAGGGCATCGGTGGTCAGCTGGCTGGAGCTACGATGGCTGGTAGTGAGGCTAGCCGGAGAAGAAGGACAAGCGGTGAGGAGACTCACTGGTGGCAGGACGAGGCGGAGACGGGACAGTGGCGAAGGGAACAACATCGAAGAAGATGATGGCAGCAATGGCAACTCGGGCGCGACGACTTGGCATGGATGACGAGGGCAACAGAGGCTTGGGAGATGCAAATACCGAGGGGTGGCTGGGGTATTTATACCTAGATGTCGAGGCATCTGTGGAGGCCACGACTTGGACACCAAGTCTGGAACTGAGATAGGACGGCGGCGCTACGCAGCGAGGACGTGGACACGTGAGGCAGCGGTGCTGCAAGAGTCCGGGTCGGGGAAGATGAACAGTGCGCACCCACCCGGATGCTCAACACATAGCTCAGCAACGCAATCCAACCGTTGAACAGGCGATGGCTCGAATGGACACGAGCGACAGCCGATGGCTGACACGTGGCAAGTGCAGGGCAATAGGCCGGACCAAGGGAATGGGCTGACAGTAGAATTGGGCTGGACCGAAGCAAAGAAATGGGTTGTGCTTTGGCCTATTAAGCCTTGTAGGATTTTAGGGGATTTTATAATTTTTAGAAATTAGATTTAATCCAATTGAGCTCTAGAAAATAGCAAATGAACCCAAAAAAATTCTAGAAAATTTAGAAAAAAATCCTTAAAATACAAGGAACCTGAATATACCTAGTTTTCACTTACTTGATGTTTAATTAATTCAAATTAAATTCTTATAATGTTTGAAAATTCCACTTAAGCTTCAACAAATTCTAGAAAATACAAATGGTTATTTTATTTAAAACCTCAAAAATTGCACTAAAATCAGGATGTTACACCTACGCAAAAGCATCATACCCTTGCGACCTCTAGGTTTGGGTTATCAAGCAAGTCATTTATGTGCTGCAAGTCTCGGGCTGTTATCGATTGGTATTGTACCCGACTAGGTAATCTGTCCTGGGCCTTGATCCTTCTTCTTGCAGTTTCAGAACCATTTACATCCATATCTGATGGTGTGTCTCTCGGTGTAGTAAGCTCAACTCTAGGACGTCGGGGATGCTCATCAACATTGAGATGTCCTTTGTGGTTGGAGACATCCTGGCCATCCTTACCAGCCCTCAAAGAGGGTGGAGTGCGGGCAACATCCTGAGAGCCTCCACACAGAGTGTTATTGAGATCATCATAGATGACAAAGACCCCTCGGGACTACTCATGGTTGAGTTCTTGGAACTCAAGGAGTAGTCGAAAGACAGAGTCTTACCACTCGGAGCAACCCCTAGCAAGAAGGGGAATTCTAGATTATAACCATTTCTGACCACTCCATTGGCAAATGGATGCAGATCCTCTTCATGTAGGGTTGAATGTGGAGCACTATAGACCAAGCATGTAGCGCTAGTGTTGATAACCACAGGGTTGCAATCACCAAGTGACGGCAAAGATCTAGAGAAATGTGTTCCAGGACTTTGCACAGATGGTTCGCTGTCGGCTAGGGGACCTGAGTGCTTGAAGCAGGTGTCTCGGAGCGGGTGCAGCCCTTGAGGGATGAATGTTGGTTATGGCTGCTTGGGCCCTTGACCTCTAGGGTTCTGGTTCCCGTCTAGACATAGCGATGCTGGCAGTGGCGTAATCACCTCAGTCTAGCTGGAGAAATGACTTCCAAGGCCTAGCGACGCATCTTAGGAATAGGTGTTCCCTTCTGATGAGAAGACGTTCTACTCCAGTTTATTGAAGCAGGCATCCATGTCGATCGCTACGTAATTCGTGAGGTCGAACCAGTTCTCCTTGTTCTGCTCATTTGCCATAAATGCATGAGGACCAATGGGAACTAGAATTTTGCCGTTGTGTCCCCACGATCGGCATTACCACTGATCTTACAAATTAAATATGAGGAACATGACACTCAAGATCACGTAGGAAGAAACATAGCATTTTATATAGGTTCAGGCCTTCTCCGGAGAGAATAATAATCCTACTTCATGTGTTCTTGTATTGCTAGATATTACAATGGGGTGCACAAGGCTATGGCTACAAAAAGTGTGTGGCTATTTTTCGTGCCGTCGGTTTTTTGTGTGCTCTCCTTCTCTGACTCCACTCCTTATAAAGCATCGAAAGGTGGCAGTTGTAGGCCGCAGGGAGGCGCCTCGTCGGTTCATGAATCTCACATGTGATCTTCAATTATTGTCAATGAGACATCATCTAGGCACAATCGTCAGACAGTTATTGTTAGATATAGAGATTAGATTCGTGAGGTTATGTCAAAGAGTTAAGGGTGCACATTCCCTTTTAACTACCACATATGGTCGATTGCGGTGGATTTAATATCCAGTCAAAGGATAGGGTTAATATGCCTGATTACAAACCCTTCCGACCAAAGGGTGGTCGATACTTCGCTTGGCCCGAGCACATTCTTCTGAACCAAGGGTACTAAAAGGAACTATTGCAGCAATTTTCTATTGAGAGTTATTGCGGACATTAAGTCTATTTAGTAAGGATTATTTAATCCTCGTCCAAATTCCGTTTTCACTTATCCCGTAGCGATGGATGTGGTGGTGCAGGTGGAAGGAGGGGTGGAGTAGGAGGGCCAGCGAGCAGTGGGATAGCAGTGCCTAGTGGGTACGCGAAGCATTTCCCTTGAGAATGCGTGATGGTCATGCCGTCGCGGACTCAAGATCAGAATAAGCCCGAAGTCAGAAGCTCAAACTGAAATGAGCGAACTTTAGGAGAGTCGGTGGGATCGTGTAGTACGTACATGTGCAAGCTATTAGTGGGTGGGTATTGATCCGATGACCCAAACTTTGACTTTTTTTCTAAAAAAACAATTACAATTAAATGGACAATCCAACGTGATAGCTAGTCGTGGTTAAATATTGCCGGATTAACACTGCATTAACAGCACGGCAGCGCTCCTCCATATTGTTTCTTGCAACTTTCTTCGTCTTGCAGCAAAGTTAAAGCGCTAGCACGTGCTGAATTTGCCCAATTATCTTCTGAGCAAAACGACAGGAGGACAGTGCAGCACGATAATTAACATCGCAGCTTACAGTAATTTGCTGCATTGTACGTACGAATTGCATGATCACGTGGACAAAACCGCACATGGACAAGCACGCTCGACTAGCACCTTTTCCAGAAACGTTGTGATGGATCTTAACAGTAGAATGTGTAAATGCGGTGCTAAATACCATGCCTGCATGTACGAGTACGTCAAAATTATCACTCGATGACTTCATTGGATTTCACAACTAAATACACCTACTACTATGCCTATACTACTACACTAGCAGGTAGGTTAGGGTCACACCAACTTCTTTCCTAGTTTCATCAAGAGAAAAGTGTTCTTTTAAGCAACTGTCCATATAAGGTGCAAGATTGCAAATAAAATTTGATTTTGTTAATTCGAGTACGTTAAAGGGAAATTGCTTCGGATGCCCATGTCGGCCACCAAATGCTACCCCGTGCGATGCGCGACTGCCCGATCCAGCTTTATTGCCGAGCCGGGGTTGTCCACTGGTTGGGGTAGCCTGCACCACGCTCCTCACTTCGCTTCTTGCTCCTTCCTCATCTGCATTTTTGACCTTTTGCCCTTCTATATATAGCTAGCTGCTCCCATCAATCTAGGGTACTCCCATTGCCTATATATAGCTGGCGTTGAGTCTCATTGTCAACTTACCCTCTTTGCATTCCCATCATACCTTCTCCTCACTGTCAACTTATCGGCGCTACTTCCGGCCCACCTAAACTCTAACACCCTAAAAACAGGCCACCGCATGACCAATTCAGCAAGGCCTAAAGCCAACCACATAGCTGATGAGGTGGTGTTGGCTTCTGCCTTCATTGCCTCGTGGTTTCCTCCCACATGTGCACATCGCCTCATCGATTGAGTGCCTATGCCTCCAACCACCCCTTTAAATCTGGTGATGTTGTGCCATCGTTGCCGTCGGTTGCCCAACATGTCGTCGAGAGCGGAAGGTGAGGTGGTCAGGAGAAAGGCCCAAAACTCGACTTGAAAGTTGCTGACTCTTTCAATTGAAAGTTTTCATATTTGAAGGTGAAAGTTTGATCCCTCAGTTTGACGTTCCAAATTGAAAGTTTTTACAATCTTAGGTGAAAGTTTTTTTCATATGTGGTGGTGGCTTAGTGAGGCTGTGAGATCACCGCTAGCTATGTCGGTGTGGCGGGGGTGGAAGTGAGGCACTATGTGGAAAAATGGCATCAAGCGGATGTCTGCCAAATAAAGGCCCTCGATAACATGTTACATTATACGAATGCTGACAAACATTAAGTAATATGTGTTTAATGGCTTATTGTCTATAGCGACATGACTTAGTCAAATAGCCTTCATAAGTACCCTTGGTCGGAGAAAATATGCTCAGATTGTCCTAAGCATCGACCACTACTAGGTCGAAGATGTCTATGATCAAATACAGGGGTCAAACCTTCCGACAGGGGATCAAATAAGGCCCCGTTTGGCACAGCTCTAGCTCCGAGATCTATGCTGGATCTGTAGTTTGTTGACTAAATTAAAGTGATTTAAATATTTTTATTTAATATATAATATAAATGAAATGAGTCATGTAAATGCACTTAACATGCCTGCAACTCTAGATCCAGGATTTTCTAGAGCTACAGATGACCAGCTCTAAAAAATCTACAGATTTTCTAGAGCTAGAGCTTTGCCAAATGGGGCCTAACACGCCAGCCATTTACAATTTTCGCATCCTCGATCATTCTGCTACGAGTATTTCCCCACGATTTCCCGTCATGATTAAATTTCCCGACAGTAATTCACATATTCCTTGCAGTTTTTCCCTGTCGCTAAAGCCAACCAACTTGGGTAGTGCTGGACTTTCCAAAAAAAAAAAGAATTTTCTTCACTTGGATTAAAAAGTCATATGACCGAGTTGGCCTGGCCCAATCGTGCTTAGCCGTAGTGTGCAAATGTCAAAGTAAAAGGTAAAATATATTTTATAGGGCATGTACTATACAAATGTCAAAGTAAAAGGCATAATATATTTTATGGAAATTATGTAAGGCAGACGAACTTTTTCTTTCTGGGTATTTTCCTGTAGATCGACATTGATGTCGATCAATCTACCAGTCGATCGATATGATGTTCTAGTTAAGAATTGACAGATAACTTATACATACTTGTGCTTAATAGAAATAGACCTATGATATGAGATGCATGTGCTCTAGCTATATAGGGAGCACCCCAATGATAGGTGTAGTGATCATGACCGGATTAGGAGGTAAATAGTGTCGATCAAATTTTTTTCTAATCAAATAACTATAAAGCTATTGAGATTATAAATGGGAGTCAAAACTAAAGTTAGCAAAACACAAAACCAAAATTTTGAGGAAAAACAGTGCCACCGGTCAGACCTCTCCCCGAAACCACTCTAACTTCTCTCCAAATCCGGTCTGACCGGATAAACAGTGAATCAGGTGTATGAACAGTAAAACCGGTCCGACCTCCCTCCAAATCCGATCTGACTGGATAAATAGAGAAATCAGGCATATAAACAGTAAAACCGGTCTACCAGCTCCCCAATCCTGGTCTTGACTAGACGAACAGTGAAAATATGCGTGTGAATAGTAATTTCAACATTTTTCAAATCCAAAAATCCTGATAACTTTTGATCCGATGATCCAAATGACCTAAAATTTGGCATGCACATTCCTTAGCATGTCACGAACCTATTACAATCAACGATCTAGAAAATCATTGACAAAGTTGTGACCTTCTTCCATTTGAATAAAGGGTGCACCAAAACCGAGCAAAAACCTAAAATAGTGAATATGACTTGCTCGTGGGTGGATGATGGCCAAAATGACTCTAGATGTGTTTCCACATATCACAACAAGCAAGAACACTAAAGAAATCGAAGTAGAAATAGTTGGATTGAGAAATCACTCGGAGAGGCCAAACAGAGTAAAAACGGGCAACTTCAATAACTTGCCAATCAGATACCTATATGGATGGAGATTAATTTCCAGGAGTCATCTCCATCTCTTACACGTCATTGGTATAGTTAGATCAAAAAGAGGAGAGAGAAGCACTAAAAACCAAGCCAAATCAAGATTTCATTATTTGAGCACAAGAGAGAAATACTTGGATGAATTTTGATCTCTATTGATATTTGGAGATGAATGTTTATGAATTACAGCCACTCCCTAGCCATACACAAATCCTAAGGATGACAAAAAGCTCAGCTACAAGAGTCTCTCACATCTCCCACAAGGTTCTCTCCATGAACCCTAACTCTCCTCTCAAAAGCTTGGTCTAAACTCTCCAAAAGCTTAACCTAGCCACATATCTCCCTCCTTATATACAGAGGCTTACCAAAAAACCCTAACCAGCACCTTTAGTTGAATTTCATCTACTTACATGGACTAACCCATTAACTTAACATCATATCGGGTTTTATACTTACACATGCATGCTTCTCAAAGTAATCGCACCTATTAGCCTATTAGTGAATCAACACTTGAACAACTGCATATTTTCAGTACATATAAGACCTAAATCACATAAGCCAATACCCTGGTTTCGCACACTACCAATTTTCTGGTATTGAGCAATTTACCAAAATGCCCCTTTGTTGCCTTTCACAAAGTTTCCTGCTTCCTTTTGCCATGAAGCATCGCCCATGCTTCGTCATCTTTCATGTGGCCCTAATGACTTTTCATCAAGCTCTCACGCATCTAGATCCCACCAAACCATCATCGCTTGCAAACAACCCGAGTACCTTGGCATACCACATGCTTCTCCTCGCACATGACAGCACCTAACTTCCTTGATCCCTCTGGACCTTAGCTCCTCCCTGAGCTTAGTCCTGATCCAACTTGCCATTGCCCATCATGTTCACCATTAGTAACTCTCGCTCTAGTTCCTCGTCATCTAGGTTTGTAACCACCCTACAAGCCTCGATTATCTTCAATGGCTCCTTGATCGTCTCAACCTCGGCTCATCCTAAGCATAGTCCCGATCCCTTGACCATTTTGGACTAAATCAATCCTAGCTTATTCTCGATCCCGTTAGTCTCACCATGATGCAGCTCCAGAGTATTACAACCAATACAAACAAGCAAACTGTCACGTAGCACAGTATAATACACAAGGTTATCAATTGACATAATTAATCCATACAATGCACCATACAAATGTATGCAATTAAACCACTAATCCTAAATATAGGATCAAACAATAAACCCATGTGCACACAAGCAACGATCTAGGTCAAACCAAACTCATCTCGCAACTCAAAATCCTCGAAAACCAAAACCTGGCCAAAGCAACCAACTCAATCGATCTGACCGGCTGCCCACACTGGTCAGACCACTGACATGGGTTGGTCTGACCAGTATGACCCACCAGTCAGACCGATGATGAACTTCGGTATGATCGCCTCATCTTCGATCAATCTGGCCAGCCGATCTAGAAATCGTCGAAAAAAATCTAACAAGTTGCAAACTTTGATTTCCAACCTTCTCAAATACCAAACTCGAACTCCATAAACTCTTTGAACCAAAAGTCAATTACTCATCATAACCATAAGGTAACCTCTACATGGTCTTACAATCTCTCCCTCAATGAGTATATTGACAAACACCAAAAAAGCAAGAAATAAAGTTTATTTTCAAAAATAAAAGCAAGAAGTTGCAAAAGCCACAGAAGGTCCATTTGAAAGAGAAAGAAGAAATCATGACCATGTTAGCTAAGTGTGGAATAGAGCAACACTAAGAAATAACAAGTTCTTTGTGAGACCATGTGGAGGTCACCCCATGGGTGTGATGAGTAATTGACCTTTGGATTAGAGTTTATGTAAAAGCTGAGTTTGGCTTTTGAGGTCAGTTCGGAAGTCTGCTGGCCCTACGACTACGACTTTGTGATCGGCAGTCGATTCTACGACTTTGCGATCAGTAGTCAATTTTATGACTTTGTGGTCAGTAGTCGATTCTACGACTTTGTGGTCGGCAGTCGATTCTACGACTTTGTGGTCGGCAGTGGATTCTACGTCTTTGTGGTCGATAGTCGGTTCTACAACTTGGTGGTCGACAGGTGCTCCTATGACTTTGTGGTCGTAGCTTCTGCGGGTCGATAGTCGTAGGTCTGTCTTGCTGTGGTCGATAGTTGTAGCGCTGCCTTATCGTGATCGATGGTCGTAGCTTCTGCTGGTCGTAACTTCTTCTAAGCATGGTCATAAGTCGTAGCGACCAAGTTGATAAAGTCATAGCCGCCGTGAGCGATGGTCATAGCGACCGTTGCATGGTCGTAGCAGATGTTTCATGGTCGTAGTGACATGTATGATGGTTGTAACATCTCTCTGAGTGGTTGTATACTGCTGGTAGGACTTCATGAGCTACGAGTACCTTTGTCTTGTGCATCAAAGTAGTCATAATTTGCATTAGACTAGTTGGTTTGCTGAATTCATAAACTTCGTTTATAGTGTGGTGCTATGTGATTCTTTACTTGTTGGTGATAGTTGCAAGACTTTGGAGCTAGGTCATGGTGAGGCATGGAAGGATCGGGACTAGACACAGGGAGGTGTTGAGGTCCAGAACGGTCAGGGAGACGCCAAAGGTGACTGAGGCTTGCAAGGTGGTTGCAAGCGTGGACAGCAAGAAAACAGGAAGCTTCTAGGAAGGTGGTAGAGGGGCATTTTGGTAAATTGCTCAAGACCATAAAAGGAGGTGGTTCTATTAAAGGGTTTTTGTCCTGTATGTGCTAACGGGTTGATGTAAGCTTTGAGAAACGTGCGTAAGAAAACCCAGCGGTAGGTAGGGGTTAACGAGTAATCCCCGGACTGGAGAGCCTATAAAAGGAGATAGGGGGCTACCCATCCCTGCGTAGTTTTTTGGTATCTCTCTAGTCTCTCTTGTGTGAGTTCTTTCTAGGGTTAGGGTTTTGTGTCGAGTGCCTGTGCTCTTGGTCCTCCAGGTTGGAGTGGCTGTAGACTCATTCCTTAGAGCAATACATCATTTATTGATCTACTACTTGAGTATTGTTATCTGAATGGCCTTGAGTTGGTTTGGTTCTGTTCCTCCATTTTCTTGGTTCTTCTTTGTTCTTTGATTGTATTCTATCTATCTTGTTCCAAGAAAACATTCTTGCTTTTGATCTGATTTGCTGTATGTCGGGAATCATGCTTAAAGCCATCTTGGTTATTCTATTCCCATGAGCAAGGTCTATTTGCCTTTTTATTCTCTCGGATTCAGTTTTGGTTGTTCTCGGTGAAATCTTGTGAAGCACACCTTTCGATTTCTATGTTTTCAATTAAAGACCAGAGCAACCTCTGACCCTCACCTTGTGATGTGCAAAGTTTCATAGCCATTTGATCTCTTAATCAAAAGTTTTGCATAGTTTGGATCTTGCGGTCGTGCACTCTCTATTCATCCTCTGTTCTTCCAAGAAGTTTATGACCTCGTTTAATTCTTCGACCTTGGTCAAGTTTCTCACCACAGCGTTCATCTTTTCGATCACGTTCAGATCTGTAAGTTTCTTGCTTTCTTTTGTTGAATCTGAACAGAGGCAGTCGTAGTTGGTGTAGTCTAAGTATGGAATGTCGATCAGCTTTATGACTACGTTGGTTTCAACTAAGATCAAGTTCCAGTCTACATCACACTGATCTCGACCACGTTGATCTTTTGAGTTGCAGTCTGGTTCCGACCACTCGTTGGCTTACGACCACGTTGGTTTCGACCACAGTGCCAACTGATTATGACAACGTTGATTGTTCGACCACTAGTTGGTATTCGATCACGTTGTCTACGACTACATCAGTTTTGATCGCAACCATTTTTGATCACGTTGGTTCTGGTCTTGGTGGTTATGGACTAGGACGATTTTCGACCACGTTGTCGGCTATCGACCACATAGATGAGGTTATGACCACGTTGTCTGCTTTTGACCACGTCATCGAGTTTGCGACCACTCTATCTACTCTCGACCATGTTGTTAAGAGTTCGATTGTGTTGCTATATTCAGACCACGTTGTTGGTCTCTGACCACGACCAGGACTCTGCTGTGTCTTCTCTGTTACTTCAGTTTTTCTTGTGAGCTTTCAACCTGAGTCTTCATAGCTCAGTAGCTATCAGAGGAAAGGGTTGTGTGAATATTGGGGAGAATTTGAAGGCACCATTCACCCCCCCCCCTCTGTTGCCTATCCGGTCCTATATTTTTACAAAAGCTCCAAATCACACCTAAAACCTGACAGAATCCCAATCTTGCACATGGTCTAAAGAAAAAAAAAGCAATTGCTCACCATGACAATTTTCATAGCAAGAAAAAGAATAAAAACTTCAAAAGAGATAGAGAGAGAGTGCAAATAATATGCAATGAAGCTCCCCGTAATACCGTAGCCCAAAAAGAACCAAGAATGCTTCTAAAACAACATAACATAAAATTATATTATAAGTTTTTCTCTAAATCTCAGCAGCATTTCCTTTGAAACAATAACTAGTGAAGGGTTTGAAATGATCTAACAAATATGAGAGCATGTTAACCATGTATTAAAATTTATATCATAACCATAACGGCACACACAAAGTAATCACACATCTCTTCTATAAAGGAAATAATTCCACCTCGAAGGGTGAACACAACCATAAACAAAATCACTACCAAAGTTCTCCAATTAAAGATTAAGCTACTTGTTATTAGGCATGATGAGTGTCAAGATGTAGTGCACAAAGGTTGAGTTCTTTTCCACTTATAGCTTATGGCTTGTAACTTATGCTACAGTAACTAGCTTTCAAATGATGCATTTTTTAAGGCGAGGTCAATAGGAAAATTGTAGTAAAAAGTGTACTGAGTTCAATTGTAGTGGCCAAAATTGCATGTGACAATTTTTCTCTGCGTACTGCCTCTCGCGAATAGTTAGAATTCAAAAAAATTAAGCCATAAATTACAGCCCAAAAGAACTGACCCAAAGTTTTATCCCATCCACATGCATGCCACCTTCACATGAAGTGCCTAAAAAATCATAAGCAACAACGATGAGTCCACGACTCAGCAAAGTACAAGCAAGACGATAAACATAACCTCATAATGGATATTAAACACAATTATTGCTCATAAATAGCCATCCACTTGAATTTCATATATTTACAACTTTTACTTTCATACGATGCGAATGCCACAATGCACATCTCTTTGTAGTTACCAGTAATACGGAGTATGCACCCATTGATGCATACTCAAGCATGTGCCTTCTTGCATAGGGACCTCAAGCCCACACTCCACAAGTATGGGAACCTCGTGCTGGTCTAAAACACAATAGGGACCTCAAAATAATCATTACTTGGCTACCACGTAGACCAAGTCTCAAGGATCAATGAAATGATGCAAATGACTGTTGTCACCATTAATCTTTATTTCTTTACTTTATCAATATGTACATTATCATAATCAATAGTAAGAACATGAATAAATATTTATATGTGTAAGACATTAACAAGGCATCAATATTTTCCACATTTGTTACCGACTACTTGCACTTACCTCAACCGTGTGACGAAGGATAAGGAGTAGAGGGTCATGTCCCCTGATTCACACCACCACCTGAGCATTCATAGAATACACTAAAAAATAATCCAAGAATAGTACAACATTACAAAATAAATAAATAAACAACACTCCTAATCGCAACCCAAAACAATCCACCAAACTGCGACCTTTACCCACAACACTGTTGTTCAAATAGACATAACCTCCAACAATAATAAAAGATATATTTTCTAGAATCTTTACAGAATTTTCAACCTTTTCTTCAACATCCATGTTTTGAAATTCTGGCAACTACTCTCCCATTTTCCTTCATGAACTATGTTTTGTCCAGAACAGAATAGTCACTTTTGAAAAATCGTAACTCCCAATCTACAACTCCAAAACCAATGAATCTTGCACTGCAAGCATGTACAAAAAAAATATCTACAACTTTGTAGTTATAATAAGTAACATATTTTTGCAATAAGGAATCCTGAATGCCCAATTTCGTTGACTGCTGCAGGAATCAGCATAAAACCACACAGCAGATATCTAACAACCATAACTTTTCAACCATTTGTCCAAATTATATGTATGAGCACTCAACAGAAAGATAAAACAAAGATCTACAACTTTGTTTCTAATAGAACTTGAGAATCTAGAAGGTAAATATTATAATATATCTCTCAAACGTCAGCCCCAAAAACCTCCCTGAATCTAAAAATGAAGTGACCCTAAATCAATTCCAAACTAGCCCTTACCTCACCTGAGATGCCTAAATTAATCCACCGAGAACCTAGCCATCACGGCAAGGATAGGGAGGGGAGGGGAGGAGAGGAGGCACCTAGATGCGGAAGGTGTGGGGTAGCTGCTGGAAGGGAGGACAAGGGGGCGGCTGGAGGGAGGAAAGGGGGTTCTGCTGGATGGGAAGGAGGGGAAGGGGTAGGATGGGGTTTTTTTCCTTTTTTTTCTTTTTTCCAGCTAAAGAAAGACTACCCCACGCGTCACTAGAAGGAAATTTTCAGATATTACACTCCTCTCACTCAAATATCTCATTTTGGTATTTTTTTTTTAGGATCCAATTAGCAAGTTTTGCAACTAATACCACTTATATCACTAAAAATGCATATACTACCATTTATATCACAAAAATGCATATACTCCCCATTTATGCAATTTTCACCCCTTTAATGCCTTTTTTTCTCAATCATTCTTCCTCTTTTGGCTATAAAGACATCAAGGGTTAAAGCTCCCCTTCAAAATATGCATGACACTATTATGAGCACAAGAAGCATGAGAGAGAGCATGTATACAAGCATAAAAATGCAAAACCTAAAGAGCATTGAAAATTATTCAAAGTGAGGTTCAAGTTAAAAGGATACCACATAAAGCCATAGAATGCATACACATCTATCTATATCATGATGAGCCATATATAACCAATATAGGCAAAATAGCATAATTTAAAGTATTCAAATAAATTTAAAGATAAGCAAGGTTTTAAAATTGACAAGTTTATATAAATGTATCCAATATAAACTAAGCCATCTCAAGAAGGCTAAATAGAACCAAGAAACTCAAATTAAATTAATTAGAATGTTAAAAGTTCAATATTGAATCATTTTATTCAAGCACACGGAATTGAGCATAATTAGCCTATTTTGCAATTATGAAAACAGATTTTGGTCTTGGCAAGGATAGAATAATCCTCAAATTATTACGTCATTATATTCCTTGAATATACCCTTATCGATAAGAGGTAACTATGACGGGATGGTTGTAAACTCTTCTACAACCGTATAGTCGTAAAACTTACTACGACTATCTGTTAGTCATAATCCTTCTATGACCATGTAGTCGTAAGTCTTACTGCGACTACTCCATATGGTCGTAAGTCCTTCTACGACCACATAGTGATAAAACTTACTGCAACTACTTTATATAGTCGTAAGTCCTTCTACGATCATGTAGTCGTAAGTTGTCTTGTGACCACCATATGGTCGTGGACCTTCCTACGACCAACCTATCCCCGATTAACTTGTCTATGATGAACAACTACATCATAGGTTCATCTGATAAGGCAGTTTGAATGTGCATTTATCCAATAACCGCACACGATCTCTCTCTCTCTGACAACAACCGCTACACGACGAATGGCCTTTTATGTCTCTCTGACAGTAACTTCCGTCAGGTGGTTATCATTCGAAGCATTGAGATGTCTTCTAGCACGGGACAACTGCCATTACTTCACTGGCTATATAAAGGTTAACGTCAAAGAGAAGGGGGAGGCATTCAGATCGAAGGAGGAGATAGTGCTAGACATTTGCATTATTCTCAATTGTAATCCTTTTCTGGTGATTAGTGTTCACACAGGACATAGGGTTATTATTCTCCTAGGAGAAGGCCCGAATCTGTATAAAAATTCCCCTATCTCTACTCTGAATGTGCATACACCGAGTCTTCTAAGAGTTTCCCTAAATCCAAACAAATCATATGTAAAATCGATATTAAAATGTCCAACAGTTAGCGCCGTCCGTGGGGATCCTTCTTCCAAGACTCTGGTAATCTTCTCATCAGGAAGTTTCTCTTTTTTCGCTTGATGTCCTCATGGCAGATGAATGGAATAAGGAGAATTGGTTCGACTTGGCCGACTACGCGGATATCGACGTGGAGGCCTGTTACGACTACGAGCAAACGATGCTTGCTTCTGACGGTGAGGCCGTCTCGGGAGATCCCACCTGGCATCTCAGAGGCTACAGTACAGAAAAGGCTAAAGGAGGATCCTCATTCCCCACAGCAATACGCCAGACGAAGGAACTAGTTTCCCAGATGGCAAGGGTCAATCCGACCACGAACAGGACTCACAACATGACAATGAGCACATGCGACTGCTCGGGTGATTTCAACGAGCTCTAGAATCTGTAATTCTAGGAATTCATCATCGACTGATAGTCATAACTCTCCGACGCAACCTGCAAAGAAAGTGGCCGGGCTCCCTACGAGTTCACTTGTCTCTTCGTAGAGCACTCATCCAACCGAAGACAGTTATAACCCAGAATACCCCTTCCTGGGATTCGATAGGTTCACACCTAAATTCCAAGCGGTGTGCTAGCCACCACAATTTCAACTAGAAAACTGGAGAGATTTGACGGGTCCCAAACTCCCATTGAGTTTCTTCAGATCTACACGACCGCAGTTCGAGCAGCGGGAGGTGGAGAGCATGCTATGGCAAACTATCTACCGACTGTACTCAAGGGATCCACTCGATTGTGGTTACTCAATCAACCATTCAAGTCAATCCATTCATGGCAGCATCTTTACGATCTTCTGTTGGCCAACTTCCAAGGCACCTACCATCACTTGGGAAAGAGGACTACCTGCACCAGATGCAGCAGAACAGCAACGAGACCCTACAACAATTCATCAGGCACTTCAGTTAGGTTCATAATTCAATTCTGGTCTCTGACATTTTTGTCATCAGAGCATTCAAGTAGGGGGGTCTACAATCGGACGTTCACAGAAGATGTCACCTTGAAACCTCTAACTACTGTCATCGAGCTCTTTAAGATGGCCAATCGTTACGTGACTGCTGCTGAGGCGGTCAAAGGGACAAAAACTATCAATTGGGTCAACCGAAGTTCTGAAGAGGAAGGTGAAGGCAGTAGGAGAAAGAGGAAGGACAGAAAGTCCAAGAGCAAGACCAAAGGTCAGCAGCCTAGGATCAAGACCTCAAAGGAAGTCTTGGCCGCAAGTGATGAAAAGCCTTGGAACCTTAAACAATGCTTTGATCGTAAGGACAACAAGCCTAGGTGGTACCCTTTCCACAAAAGGGAAGGGAACGACCTTCACAATTGCTGAGTTTTGCAACAAAAACTCAATGATTATTACTCCAGAAAAGGGCCGTTCACTATACTCCATGAGTTAGGGCAAACGAGTGGTCGGAAGCACTTTAAAGATGACAAGAAGATGCCATTCTAGGATATGCAGCATACCGTCAAGCACATCTACAGAGTATCTTCGACATACAAGTCAAAATGAAAATATAAAATTGTTGAGCGTGAGGTAAACTTCAACGTGAGGTAAAGTTCATTGACCCTTCCCTTGTCAATTATCTTCTGAAGTGATCAAAAATTACTGCCTCTTTTAAGAAAGTCAACTGTCCGACCCCTTCAACTCGACCTAGCCGGTTTTTTATCGTGGTCAAACCCACCATCAACAACTGTTGAGTAAATCGAGTGTTGATCGTGGGTGGTAGTTCTTTAAATACCTTGTTTGCAAGTGCTTTGGACGAGATGCAAGTTCCTCGGACCAGAATAAAACTAGTATGATATTCATTTCATGAGATCATACCAGGATCTTCACCCAAGCCCTTGGCCAAGTTTTTCTGCCTAATACATTTGGTCTAATGATCGGTCTAATATGTAAGCAAAGTCTTACATGCGCCTATGGAGAACTTCCCTCAGGTCCAAAAACATTCATATGCCCTCCTCATGTCTTCGAGGAGCCTAAGGCATTGTTCTCAGGTGCACGAAATTGTTGTGCCACCTGAGTTTCCCTTAGGAGAGGTCCTCCATTACAGGGAAACAATGGGGTGCATAGCCTAAATGGATGGTTGAACTTGGAGCATTCGACCTCCATTTTGTGCCTGAACAGCCATTAAATTCTAGATCTTGGCAGACTTTGTCACCAAACGGACAAATTTTGAACCTATTCAGAATCCCTAATAGTATGCTACCCATGATGTGTGGACGATGTACTTCAACGGGTCACTTACACTAAGTGACTCGGGGGCTAGGGTGGTCCTGGAATCTCCCACAGGAGAGACCTTAAAGTATGTCATCTAATTGCTCTTTCTAGCCACTAATAATGTGGTTGAGTATGAAGGTTTGTTGGCTGGCATACGAGCCGCTAAAGTGCTCGAGATTTGCTGACTACTCGAGAGAGGAGACTCTCAACTAGTCACAAATCAGGTTGGAAAAGCGTATTGATGTTCGAGTATGACCATGTCTTAGTACTTGTCAGAAGTCCAGTAGCTAGAAAAGTATTTTTTTGGTTTCGAGTTACAGTATGTCCCTCGAAAGGATAATTTTCTCGCAGACCAGTTGGCTTGAATAGCTTCCTCCCGATCACAAGTACCGTTGGGAGTCTTCTTGGAGCAACTCCATAAGCCATCTTTAGTCGAAGCACCAGAAACAACTCCTAATGAGACATCTTTTTTAGAGTACAAAGAGACGCCGATGGCTCCCATCTATGACTACCTTCAGAAAGGTTCAATACCTAAGGACCATCTAGAAGCAAGTTGTCTTACTCGCAAGACTAGGATGTATACCTTGGTCGATTGAGTACTCTATAAATGGAGTACTCAAGGAGTTCTCATGAGATGTATATCGCAGAAAGAAGAGTTAAAACTCCTTAATGACATATACGGGGGCATCTGTGGAGCGCGTGCTTCCTACAAAATGCTGGTCAGTAAGGCCTTATGACAAGGTTTCTACTGGCCAATAGCCCTTAATGATGCCAAAGATCTGGTTAAGAAATAAGTACAATGCTAGTTTCATGGTCAACAAATACACCAACCAGTTCAGGCTCTTTAGACAATTCCTCTATATTGGTCTTTTGCAACCTAAGGTTTTGATATCCTGGGGCCATTCCCAAGAGCATCGAGAGGCTTTGAGTTCCTCTTTGTAGCTATTTGATATGTTCACGAAGTAGATCAAAGCCAAACCAGCAAGATGGGATAACAATGGAAGCCGCAAAAAGGTTCATGATGAGAAGTGTAATTACTCAATTTGGAGTCTCATGTCACATAATTACAGACAACAGTAAGCAATTTTCAAGCATGAAATTCCAAGAATATTGTGACAAATTAAGTACCAAACTATTCTTTGCTTCGGTTGCCCATTATCAGAGTAATGGGGCAGTCGAGCGTATGAACAGCCAAATAAAGGAATTAAAACCTGAGTCTTTGACTAGCTTGTAAAGCGCTCAGGGGCTTGGGTTTAAAATTACCTTCAGTATTATGAGCAATTCTCACGACTCCTAGTGGGGTGACAAGAGAAACTCCTTTTTTCCTTGTTTTTGGGGCCAAGGCCATCCTTCCTCTAGAACTAAAGATCTAGTCGACAAGGGTCAACCTGCTTGAAGAGAAGAGGAATCAAGCCTTAATCCGATTAGCAGTCTATCACCAGGCCATGCATAAGTGCTACGATCATAAGGTCCAGTCTCGCAACTATGCTGTAGGTGACTTGGTATTGAGGAAAATCCAATCCCAGTCTAATCGGAACAAGCTTTCCCCCAAGTGGGAAAGTCTTTACATTGTGGTTGAAGTCACACACCCCGGCTCTGTATGACTCGCTATGAAAAATGGCCAGATTCTCTCAAACTGTTGGAATATTGGCCCACTATGCTAATTCTATGAGTAAACATCTCTTACTTTTTCAATAAATCTTTCAATTTATGCAAATCATTATTGTCGTATGTTCAGTAGAGCTTCTTGTTTGTTCGTTCGACCAATTCTAGCATATTCAATTTGTTTAACTGGTCGGAGAAGAGAATACCACTAGCTGAATCTCTCCTCACTCCATGTGGTCCTACCCACTAGAAGGAGCTTCCAAGTGCCGATTGATTCCTAACTCTTGCTATCAGAACTCAATAATTGAGTTGTCTATGAAAACATCAAATGAATGCTCAAGAAGGAATTCTGAGTATTTATCTTCTTATCGTTCATCTTCAATTTTATTCACCTGGTCGAAGGGAAGTACCAACTCCTAGTCGAAGTCTTTCCTATCTGTATGTGGTCCTGCCCACTAGAAGGAACTTCCTAGAGCCGACTCGTTCTTCTTCTTTACTGCCACAACATGTAATCAAATTCAATAATGATGGTCAGATGAATCACTCTGCTCTCTACATACTTCACTTTGTACTATTTGCTTAGTTTATTCATATAAACTAAGTAAATATTCGGGGGCTAGGATAGAGTTATTCATATAGCTTTATATCTTAACTGTAAATATGTTCTCTTTCATTTCATTTTTTATCTTACGAGTACTGAAAGCTCAACAAGATAAATTGAAGGAAAAAAGAAAATTCATTTATCTCCTGAAGGTAAGTCTTTACAAAGTTGTTTTTATTTACAAACTACTCTACTTTGGAGGAGATGAAGAGCCAATTTCCATTTCTTCAGACACTTTTCATCCAAATGGCTCTACTTCTTTGATTAGACAAGACGCCTCCTCCAAAGAGCAGGTGAAGTCATGCTCGATGGGATGTGAGTTCAGGTTCCTGTCGCATACCTTGAGTTTTGCCAAGACATAGCTCACAGCGCCCCTAACTGCATCCCTGATCGACTCCGTCTGATTAGTCTTCAGAGTATCAAAGTGCTTTTTCAAAGTTTTGGCTTGTAGTGTAATTATATTCGTGTGAGCGGATGTAGTATCCTCAAAGGGAATCATCTTTTCCGCACCAAACTCATCGAGTAGATTGTTTAGAAGAATACCGCAGTCTTGAAGGTTCACCTTCATCGACTTCATTTCTTCCTCACTACAAGTCATTGCTTCAGAAAGACGCTTCATTTCGACCATGGACTCTGCAAAAGAGTTAAAGTTGATCAAGATAATACTTGTTATGATTGTAAGCTCTTTTGCGACCATATAGTCGTAAGTCTTACTATAACTATTCTTTGGTCGTAAGTCCTTCTACGACTACATAATCATAAGTTTTTCTACGACCACGTAGTTGTGAGTCCTACAAGACTAGTTTCAAAAAATGGTCGAAGATAAAGTTTTTCTTACTTGATAGCTGAGTATCAAGCGGCTTTATCCTCTCACCTTTTCCTTTGCTAACACGAGTAAGCTCTTCGATCACTTTTGTTTTCTCTTCGACCTCAGTAACCAGCATACTTGATTCAATCTCTCTTTCTATTAAAAAGAGAAAGATAAAAGAAAGGCTAGAAAGATGCATAGATAAACAAACTTAAGCTTTAGGGCTTACTATTTATTTTTCTTCCAAGGCTTTGACAGCAGAGTTGGCTTTTGTGAGGCTTATTGATAAATTAGCATTTTCTTCCTTTAGCCTCCGTGCATCAGCCTTCTCGTTCTTGAGTGCAGCAGCCAAGACCTCTGTGTCTAGCCAAGACTTATGAAGGTTAAATATAGACTTGAAATTCTAGTTGTGTGGTCAAGACAGAATATGACTACATAAGTTGAGATACTTACGATGCTGCTACTTTCTTGGAGAGTTTGACGTTCTCTTGTCATAAGAGCGTTAGCTATTTGTGGTACTTAGCCATGGTTGCCATGTCTTCTAATACTCTCTAGATAAGGAAAGGCAATGAGAAATAAGAAGAGGCAAAGTATAAATATTCGAGTTGTCAATACTCACATTCATACTCCTACGAGCAAAATTTCTGAGCACCCACCCGGAATCTCTGAGTTGGTTGAGCTCTTCAACCCTGCTCCACCACACCTTCTCAAGACATCCATCATCGAAGATGTACTCCTTATTTGGAAGATCTTTGGGGTGTGGAACTTGGTTTTGAGCTTGACTAGAAGAAGATCCTACCACAAAGGGAGGATTAAAAACGAGAAGAGGTTAGGTTGTTCTTCCTATTTTTCTTCTTCTCCAGCACCTTCTTTTGCTACGACCACTTTAGTGGTCATAGTCGTTGTAATTTTGGCCACAGCTTTTGTTGCTGCAGTGGTCGTTTCTTCAACCACCTTCTCCACCGTCCTTTTGATGGTGGGCAAAGCCGCAAGAGGTTTCTCAGTAGAGGCATCCTAAGTGATGGAGAGGCCAAACTACAATTGCAAGAAATGAATCAGCAGTTGAAAACACAAAGGTAAAATATAGTATACGTACTTGCATTTTTATACCATTGAGTCATTACTTTCAGTGCAAATTTAGAAGAAATCATCCCAGAGACCGGTTTCTTCAATTTCTTTTCCACAACCACGTCCGGTTGTGGGAGAATAAGGACCTTCTCGACCACCTCCGATCGAGAGTCTTGAGCCCCTTCAAACATGTCTGGTTGAAGGTCTACAGCAAGGGATGCTGTTCTTTCCTTTTCTTGTCCCTCCTGATGGTCAGAACTAGTTTCAATCATCGAGATGATCTCCTTCTCGATCACAGGTTCTATCGACGTGGCAGTTTCCTTCACAAAAGACATAAAACTCTTCCAATTTACTTTTTCAAGATGCTTGATAAAACCTTTGGAAAGGCCAACTGAGGCAATTTTGATGTTATAATAGAAAGGTACCTTAATCGTAGGAGTCGATTGCTTCAATATGGATGCCCCTATTTCACTTGCCGCACCTATATTCGCAATAAATTGCTGAATAGGAGCACTCGAGGCAGCCAGAGGAAGAATTTTAAGGGGGACAGCAGCAACTGTGCTCCCCTTTTTTCTTATTGACTAACTTAACCAGTCAACGCCTTTTGGCCGAAGGAGCCTTTATTTTTCCACTTCTCCACAGACCAACATCAATTCGACCCCTTGGCCATCTTGATGGAAATTCATACCTACACTCTGCAGAAGAGGAAGACACCACTTGGTCATGCTCTACGACTAAGAAGTCTTAAAGATGAAGTCGATTTTTTTATTACCTTTAAGCGCTCTTCCCTCTCTTCGGCAGAAACATCCACCAGAATATGAGGAGCCTCCACCTCAAACGATGGAGTCTTCTCACAGATGGCCTTGACTTGAGAATTGATTTCCTTTAAATCAAGGTCTAAACAAATAAACATGGTAGTTGATAAAGAGTAATTAGAAAACATAACCGGGTTACGAATATGAGTACTAGTATCACTTACCATTCTCGTAGTCCCGGGTTAGATCCGAGACTCCCGAGTACATCCACATAGGATGTGCTCGATGCTTCAAGTGACTAATATAGCGTGTGATGAAGTCCTTCACCACATGCCAGCTCATAAGCCCCTTGTCCCTCAGCTCCTTAATGGCTGAGATGTAGGGGACTATTCTTGTGACATCTTTGGGGGCTGAGTTTCAAAGACTATTCTTCTTAGCTGCCTTCCCAACAAAGGAGAAGTTGTCTTCACTAGTCGTCTCCCAGTAGAACCACCTCCTTTTCCATCCTGGCCATGAAGATCGGGTAAAAATGGGGATGTAAAGCTCCGTCTTGCCATCATAGAGCTTCAATCCACAACTTCCAACAATCCCCACTTGTCGACTCATCTCGTGGTAGAACCAAAAGAGCTCGAGATTTGCTGGGATACCCAAATATGTCTTGCATAGGTATATGAAGACACTGAGCATTGTGATTGAATTGGAAACTAAGTTCACCAATTCAACCCCAAAATACTCGAGAACGGTTGTCAAGAAGCGATGAGTAGGGAGACGGAGGCCACACTCACAGTACGCTTGGAACACCAGAATCTCTCCGATTTGTCTAGTTGGCTAGTGTTGCCCAATGGCTTCGATCCATCTAACAAATTGCCATGGTGGGATCTTCTCCGCAGTCTCTAATGCCTTCATCTTGGCATGATCCATCTCTGATTCAGCCCAGGTTGATGAAGGCTTCATCATTCTTGTGGGTGATTAGAAAAGATTTATGCAAGATTGAGAAAGATTATGGAGATCGATTGGAGGCGGAGAACTTAAACGAATCGGAGCAAATGGAGAAAGTGAAAAACCAAAGGTTACCCTAGTAAGTTTTTATAACCAATGCATCGGTTACTTCTCTTGGGAACTGAACGTTCTCTTTGGGAACTGATTCAACGGACAGGGCGAGGGAAATCGATTACCCTTCCTCTATCTGACGTCTATTTGTCTTCACAACTCAAGTGAAATTGCCAAATCGACCAAGCCAAATTCCTAGTCAATAAGAGTCAAGAAAGGCTTTGCGTTTGACCACTTTTAATCTACGACCATACTTAGTTGAATAAGTTATCTTCACCTGAGGTTGGGGGCTAGATGACGAGGATAGAATAATCCTCAAATTATTACGTCATTATATTCCTTGAATATACCCCTTATCGATAAGAGGTAAATATGACAGGATGGTCGTAAACTCTTCTATGACCATATAGTTGTAAGCTCTTTTACAACCATATAGCTGTAAAACTTACTGCGACTATTCATTGGTCATAAATTCTTCTACGATCGCGTAGTCGTAAATCTTACTATGAGTACTCCATATGGTCGTAAGTCCTTCTACGACCACATAGTCATAAATCTTACTATGACTACTCTATATAGTCGTAAGTCCTTCTACAACCACATAGTCGTAATTTGTCTTCAGACCACCTTATGGTCGTGGACCTTCCTGTGACCAACCTATCTCTGACTAACTTGCCTACGATGAACAATTGCATCATGGGTTCGTTTGCTAAGGCAGTTATAATGTGTGTTTATCCAATAATCGCACATAATCTCTCTCTAACAACAACCACTACACGGCAAACCGCCTTTTACGTCTCTCTGATAGTAACTTCCGTCAGGCGGTTATCATCTAAAGCGTTGAGACGTCTTCTGCGTGGGACAACTACCGTCACTTCACTGGCTATATAAAGGTTAACGTCAAAGAGAAGGGGGGAGGCGTTCAGATCGAAGGAGGAGATAGTGCCAAGCATTTGCATTACTCTAAATTGTAATCCTTTTCCAGTGATTAGAGATCACGCAGGACGTAGGGTTATTATTCTTTTAGGAGAAGGCCCAAACCTGTATGAAAATTCTCGTATCTCTACTCTGCATGTGCATACACCGGGTCTTCTAAAAGTTTTTTTGAATCCAAATAAATCATACGTAAGATTGATATTGAAACGTTGACAGGTCTTATCTTAGCAAAGTAAGTCCTGGACTAGGATTCATCTATAACTGTCTCCTAAGCTTCAACTATTTTTCGTATTTTTACTTTATTAGCTAAGTGCTAAATCTCAAGTCATACTACGGCCACCTCAAGCAAGAAATTTAAAAGAGTGATCTTGGTCATCCAAAACTCGCCCTCGGCTCATGCCTAGTACAATGACAAGCCGCCTCATGAGAAAAAATTATTGAAATCAATTTTTTTGCACCCACATAGATTATTTTTCAATTTGGTTTCTAGTTCAAGAACAATGAGATACTCCTAAGTCCATAAGCAATACCCAACCATAGCCACAAAAGCTTAGGAGAACTAAATTCATGCTTCAACAAAGAACTAGTATAGTTCAATCTAAAGCTCAATCTAGATTCTAGATTTAAAATAGTATTTTTGACATGGCATATATCATAAAAGGATCACTAAAGAGAAAACTAGTCAAAAGCTCCAACCTTGCGCATTTAAAAGATACCTATTGCAATAATTGATACCACTTATCAATTTTAGTTTAAGTTTACAAATTAAGCAAGCATGTCAAAGATTTATATATCCATATAAGAGCATGACAAAACTAGGTAAATAGGCATAACATGACAATGAGTAATATCAAATAAGAATTACATCATAATTGAGTAATAGTCAAGTGTATGAATAGTAAAACCAGTCTAACCGCTCCCCAATCCTGGCCTAACCAGATGAGCAGTGAAAACATGAGTATGAATAGTGATTTCAGCACTACTTCAAATCCAAAAATCTTGTAACTTTTGATCTGACTATCCAAATAACTTGAAACTTGGTATACACCTTCCCTAGGATGTCATAAACCTGTTTCAATCAAAAATTGGGAGAATAGTTGCCAAAGTTGTGACCTTTTTCTATTTGAGAAAAGGGTACACTAAAACCAGGCAAAAGACTAAAACGGTGAATATGAGTTACTCATGGGTGAATGATGGCCAAGATGGCTCTAGATGTATTTCCACATATCACACTATGCAAGAACACTAAAGAAATAGAGGTAGAAACAACTAGATTAAGATACCATTTGGAGAGGCCAAAAAGAGTAAAAAACGAACAACTTCAAGAACTTGCCAGCCAGGTATACTTAGATGGATGGAATTGATTTTGAGGGTCATTTTTATCTTTTACACGTCCTTAGCACAACAAGATCAAGAAGGGAAAAGAGGTGCACCAAAAAAAGTCAAATCAAGATTTTATCACTTGAGCACAAAGGGGAAATACTTGGACGAATTTTGACTCTATTGACACTTGAAGATGAATATTTACGAATTATAGCCCCTCTCTAGCCATACAAAAAAACCAAAGAGTGACAAAAAGCTCAGCCATAAGAGCTTCTCACATCTTCTATATGGTTCTCTGCATGAACCCTAACTCTCCTCTCAAAAGCTTAGACTAAACTCTCCAAGCAATACAAATAAGCAAACTATCACGTAACACCACACAATACACATAGTCATCAATTGACACAATTAATTCATACAATGCACCATGCAAAATATATGCAACTAAACCACTAATCATAAACCTATGACCAAATAATAAACCCATGTGCACACAAGCAACAACCTAGGTCAAACTAAACTCATCTCGCGACTGAAAATCCTCAAAACCAAAACCCAGCCGAAGAACCAACTCAGTTGGTCTAACCGGCTGCCCACACCGGTCAAATCGCTGACATGGGCCAGTCTGACTGGTATGGCCCACCGGTCAAACCAGTGGTGAAATCCGGTCTTACTGCCTCCTCTTCGGTCGGTCTGAAAACCATTCGAAAAATTAAATAAATTGCAAATTTTGATTTTTAACCTTCTCAAATACTAAAATCAAACTCTACGTACTCTCTGAACCAAAAGTCAATTAGTCGTTAGAACACAGGGTGACCTTCACCTGATCTTACGTAGAAAATGAGAGGAAACCAAAAGAATTACTTCCTTGACCCAAAATATAGTTGCGGTCAAACTTTTGAAGTTTTGACCATTAATATATATTAAAGTATATAAATTGATTATATAAAAATAATATCATTAGATTTATCTTTTAAAAATTTTATAATAAATATTTTTGCTAGTATATTATGATAATAAATTATGGTCAAAGTTTTATATTAGAGATTATAAAAATTTAAAAATAACCTATATTTTAGGATGGAGAAAGTAATTGATTAGCTACGAGTAATAGAAAACTTGTTGATAACACTCATATCACCGTCACATGGCTCGCAAAGGGGCCGGGCGCATTCATCGCGTCCAGACAAGCCGTGGTTTTCTCCCTCGAATCTGTAGCTAGGTTTTAGCTTGGTCCAAATCCTACACGCGTGCTCTAGGTCTCATCTTGTCAAAATTAAATGACGCTTGTCTCCTGCATGCATCATGCATGCAGTACACGTTTGAGCCATTGCTAATACCAGTCAAGTAGGTGCCATTTTAAATAGCTTTGACTTCGTAATTTAGTCCTGTCGGCTCCTATAGATAAATTATTAGTATTTCCTTACATTTCATTCCCTACTTTGTCGCTATCAAGGGACACTATATGTTATTATTTATTCGAAGAAGTGCAAAAAGGTTTTCCCACCTAAATCATGATCCGTGAACAGAAGCTACTGAGATGAACAAATTTTATATGTGCAAGATTTTTCAAAAAATAAAAGGCAAGCTCTCTGTCCATAACTCAACCAATAACCATCGATCCCCTCACGCCATTACCACCAAAATCAAACATTCACCAAAGACCCCAAAACCAGCAAATATCCCACGAATGTTCTAAGCACCCAAGTCCATCGCATGAATCAGAAGTAGCAACAGCAGATCTCAGTAAGAAGGAAAGGAAGAAATCGTTACATGTACATAGACATCCATGTACAATCATCACCATTAAATGTGTCTCGAGATTAATATGAATTTTCAAGATTCGAACCAAAATCCCATCTTGTGATAGTTCCAATGCTCTTGCACAACTCTCAGAGCATTTTGGATGGATAGGATAGTACATGGATCTTGTTGGGCTCCTGTTGCTATTACTGGGCTAAGCAGACACGGCCGGAAGCAGCGGCTGCGACGTTAGAAGAGAACAGGCCACCGGGCTGGCTTAACCTCCTTTTGGGCCTGGCGTAACACAACCGTGTGGGCCGTGCCTCTTAAGGACCAGTATGGCCGATACAACTTCAAGAATTAAACTATGCATCACACCATTGATCACATATCTAAGAAGACCATGTAGGCTAAAGTATGGACAAAAAGAACATACCACAGCAGTGCACACAAAAGGTTGCCAAAACAGATGCTACTCACTCAGCTACTGGCTGACTGGCTCCCTCCAAAGAGGATACCATGTACACAGATAGATAGACCAACAGCTTCCTGGCCAACGCCTGACGACAGCGTCAGTAGGTCACGTCAGTTCCTTGTTTGCGTTGGAAACTCTACTTGTATCGTTGCTCCTCTTTTTCCAAGATTCCCTGCTACAATATATAATATTCTGAGCGTAAAATAATGTCCTTTTTTCAGTCACTTTTGATTTTTTTTTCTCTTAGCAATTACTATTTATTAAACTAATAAACAACAACTAAAATACATAAACCGCAGTCCAAAAAAATAGATCCTAAGTTATTCCACGCTCAGCTAGTTCCCCTGCCTCAACCGAGCATGTCCCCCACCGAGCCGCATGAGTCGCAGCTAGGTGAGACACTGACATCATATGGCCAGTATGTGTCACAGCTAGGTGAGATAGTAAACTCTAATGATGCATCCAGTAATTCGTGAGTACAATAAAAGCAGTTTTATCTTGCCCTAAATGTGAATGTATCTGGACACAAATGCGATATCCATTTTATTACCATCATCACACAGCGGTTCTATTTTTCATCTAGTCATAAATTAGAATGTATCTACACGTAAATGTGGCATCTATTTTTACTACCACCATCACATAGTGGTTCTATTTTTTTCATCGGATTGTAAATTAGAATGTATCTTTTTGTTGCCACGATCATAGAAAGGTTCCATTTTTCATCTGGCCGTAAATATGAATGTATTTGGATGTAAATGTGGTGTTCATTTTTACTATCGTCATCACAACGGTTCTATTTTTTCATCTGGCTGTAAATTGGAATGTATCTAGATGTAAATATGGTATCTATTTTTACTGTGCCATCACATGGCCATTATGTGCCACGGCTAGGTATGGCAGTAGATTCTAACAATGCATCCAGTAAATTGGTCAGTATAGTAAAAGCGCATTCATCTAGTCGTAAATGTGTTTTTTATTTTTACTGCCACCATAATACAACGGTGGCGTTGGCACGGGAGATGGTGGACATGAGGCATCGACAAAACTCCATGACACGGGCAATGGTGATTGATTATTGCCAATGGGGGGCTCCCGCACCTTCATGTAGTCGATCTCGTGCCATTTTACCATCGATTTCATGCGGCGAAGTCGAAGACAGCGGGGTAGGGTGGTGACGTGGTGGAAGATGGGGGTATGGGAATGTTGAAGGCTAGGGTCCTGCCATTTTACTGATGATTGCCCAAGGCCGCCTGGGCGCGGTGGGTCATGGTCAGGCACATGTGATATGGTCGGGTCACATGGCTCCCATCATCGTCAGAGTGTAGAGTAGCTCAGGCACAAAATAGCGCCACCGTATGTGTGTATGAAGTCTTTTCTGTACTCCCGAGAGTACATACTCTCACTTCAAATATACCATTTAAACGTACATGTTATACTTATTTATGACTTTGGTATACTTAAATACTAATATACTCCAATGCGATTTAGCTGAAAATTTTATCAGAGTCCTTTATTTTTGCTATATATATTTTTCCATATATAAAAGAATTATATACACAAATTATGCTACAAAACGTGAACTTTGTTGAAATTTTTCTTGGAACTCACTTTAGAGTCTCTTATAATCGTTATTAAAGTATACTCAAAAGGAAAAAAGAGGCATAATGACATTATTTAATCGGTATATAAGAAATGGGAATACGTACTCCATATATATACATACTAACTCTAAGATACTTCAATACAACATGATTGAAAATTTTTTATCTGAACGCTTTATTTTTTTTACTATATACTTTTTTCTATATGTAAAAGAACACATAAATCATGCTATAAAAGTGAACTTTCAAGAAATTTTTCATAGAACTCACTTTGGAATATGTTATAATGAAATTATGCTATAAAAATGAATTTTAATGAAATTATATATATATATATATATATATATATATATATATATATATATATATATATATATATATATATATATATATATATATATATATATATATATATATATATATATATATATGAAGCCTTTTTCGTACTCCCAAAAGTACATACTCTTACTTTCAATATACCACTTAAATGAACATATTATACCTCTTTATCACTTTTGGTATACTTAAATACTAATCTAAGATACCCCCACTACTACAAAAACAAGCTATACTAAATGCCTCATCACGGATGGTTAACCAAAACTGTCAATATTAAGTACAATCACAGACGGTTTTAATATAAACCATCTGTGAAGAGAAATATCACAGATAGTTTATAGTAAAAACCGTCTGTGAAGTATCATAGACTGTTCTTACCAAACCGTCTGTGATACTTTACAGGTGATTTGTATTAAAAACCTTCTGTAATATTATCTCATCACAAACGGTCTGTATTAAAAAACCGTTTGTAATATTTTGCCACCCGATTTTGCCGCCCCCTCTATTCCAACTTTCAAACTGAAGCATCGAGACCTCTCGGTTCCACTACCCAAATGCCCTTATATATGCCTCCCCCAAACACACTTCAAATCAATCCGCCTGCTAGCTCCCCCAAGTCGCCAATCGAAGCGCTAGCCGCCTCTCCTGAGCTCCTCCACGTCCGATTGTGATGCCATGGTTCACCGCAGAAGGTACTCTTGATATAAGAGTGTCTTCTACACCGTCGTGGCACAACGATGATGCTGCCGCCTCTTCTCCTTCATCGGCGCTAGTACTTTGTTCATACCCCCATCCAATCCCCTCCCCTCTCTTCCTTGATACTTGGAGGGATATGATGCATATGAAAACTATTTGTTGATGCCTTAGTTCTTGCATGTGATGCTTGGATAGATATGGCTAGAATGATTTTGTTCTCATAAATAGGCCTACTTTGGTTCATCTGCAATCTCTGATTGCGCTGTTTTATAATATAGTTAGCACAATAGCACAATCATAGAATGTTAATGAACTGAAGGAGGCATATTTTTGAGTTCAGCCGAAACTTATCACAGACGATTCCTAATAATATATTATCACAGACGGGTCATAGTAAGAACCGTCTGTGATAGAAATAATATACTATTACAGACGGTTTGTAATAAAAATCATTTGTAATAATCGTTATCACAGACGGTTCGAAAATCGTCTGTAATGCACTTAGGTTATTACAGACCTATAAGCACAGATGGTTCAAAAACCGTCTGTGATGATATTTCCGAACCGTTTATGACTAGGTTAAGATTTTTGTCGGAACCCTTTATTTTTTTCTATATACCCTTTTACATATGTACAAGGAGTATATACACAAATTATGCTATAAAAAGTGGATTTTGATGAAATTTTTCATAGAACTTACTTTAGAGTATCTAATATTATTAGATCATGTTCAAAAGGATAAAGAGGTATAACCCGGATGTTTTCTTTCTAACTATCATCCAGTTATGAGATCGTTGGATTAGAGATCCAACGGCCCTTTTTTTTGAGGGGGGGATTTTTTTTTAAGGAGGGGGAGATTTTTTTTGGAGGGGGTGGGAGAGAATTTATAGCCGTTGGATCTCTAATCCAATGGTCACAAATCTGGATGATAGTTAGGAAAAAAACATCCGGATGATGTTTATCACACCCATAATAATATAATTTAAATAATATATGAGAAATAGGAGTACATACTCCAAAAGTATAAAATCATATATATATATATATATATATATATATATATATATATATATATATATATATATAATGTATCGACAAAAGATAACGAGCTAAGCATGCATGTACAGTGAGATGAGGCATCCCTATCGTCTTACACTCATGGTTTGGAGTCGATGTTAAGGCCAGGTAGCATACTATACTAGCATGGAAGATTTATCAAGTACTGATGTGATTTGATACGAGTCCACTTGTCTAGTAGCTCCATATGATTTGTTAATTGCTTTGATGGAGAAGTAAACATATGTTTTTTTCTTAAGATAAACCCATTGGTCGGCTAGTCACGCTTCAAAAAAAAAGATTATTGAGTATGCACACCGGTTCATATGATCTTCATTCTTCAACGTACGTGTAGCGATGTTATCATGGAGAGACTAGAAACATTCTAAGGCAAAACTCAACTGAAGTGATAATTAATTTGCTGAAACCCTAACAGAGTAGTACCATTAAACATAGCCTTATAGTGTAGTCTTTTCTTTCTTTTATAAGAATTTCAAACTAGACAATTAGAGCTAGCTAGCCCTTTGGAACATCAGAGAATCAACCCAGCTGAGCTAAGTCCTAAGAAAAAAAAAACGAGTTAGGTGGACGTGGAATACGGAACAGGTAACATCTCTCGTGGGGTCGTGGCAATAGACCAGCAACAGCAACTGGTTTAAACCCGTTTGGAACGTAAATTTTTCCAGTTAACTGTGGGAATTATTATACTGTTTGCATTCTCAACAGGCCCGGACCATCACATAATTCCACTGCTCCAAGTCCTGCAACTACTTGAACCATGAGTGTAGCGATCTGTTCACATATATAGCACTGCACTCAATTTTTTTTTCCAAATTTGGCCTCTACGTATCAGTTTTTTTTTCTAAAATCTAGTCCTCTCCTTGAGCTCAATAAGCGTGACAGATGACATATATCGTTTGCCATGCTACAGTAAAGTTCGGCAAGTCTTTGACCTATGAGCTGCCGAGTAGCAAATTGGCAGCATGATTAGTACTAATTAAGCATTATATTGAATGATTATCATTAATTAAGCATAATTGATGCTAATTAACCCCTGAGAGCCAGCCTCTTGCTGAGCTAAGGGGCTTAGCTATCTATCAAGCTCCCCTGACTTGGTAGGTACCTGCCGAGCTCAAGGAAGGGCTGGATTTACAAAAACGAGTGTTTGGGGCCAAATTAAAAAAATGGCTACATTACCATATGTGTAAATAGTTTGAGTGTAGCATCCCATTAGAGTATGTACAATAGTTTGTTCTTTATATTGTCTCAATCATGTAAGAGACAACTACTCCAATAGTTTGTCTTTTAGCACAAGAAACGATATCATTTTATAATATGCTCCAACACCACCCATTAGTCATTCTTCTTTCCATCCTTTTCTCCCCGCCCCCCCCCCTCATCAAAGCCACGCTTAATGGAGAGAGCAAGCCAACATCACGGTAGATCTTTCGTCGTCGCCATCAGCCCCATCCTCTCTTGACTCCCCACCCCCCCCCCCCCCTCTCCTACCCACACCTCCATTCTCTTGCTACGTTCCTCTGGCTGTCGGTGCCTTCCTCTCTTATTGTCGTCGGCGGCCAACTCCCTCCTCCCTTACTGCCCCCGGTTGCCATGTCCGACCTCGCCATCGCCCACCTTGAAGATTACCATTGAACGTGCGGATCTAGTGAGGTCCAGTCAGTCGATGGCCGAATCGATGGGACCAAAGCCATGGCCGCCTATCTGGCCCGCCGGCGCTCGGATCCAGTGAGTACACGTGCCCATTGATGTCACCTTGGTCGTCTGTGTATCTCTTCGATACCCTGCACCACCAAATGAGTCGTCATCTTCGTTGTGCATCTAGGTTGCACCATCTTCTGGGCCTACACACCGTGTGGGGAGCGGTCGATGTCACTCCAATTGCACGTTCGTTTGCTGTTTCGATCTTGACTCATGTGAAGCGATTGTAGCATGAGAGAGAGAGAGGACAGCTTCTCTCCTCGCTCTCTCTTCTTCACCTAGAACTTTACTGTTGTGAAAAGGCTGACCGACGGCTAACATGGCGCTATTAGAGATGCCCTTAGACCCAGTAGAGTATGTACGAAGAAATTCGATGGACATTTGCTATCATATATGCCCCCGCTCATTTCGGCTTGAGCTTCTGATTTCTGTTTTATTTTTCACTATTCATAAATTTTCGTCTTTTTCTGAACTTTTGGCTTTTTTGAGCTTTTTTACCGGTTCTTTTTTCCCGTTTTCATTTGCGTTGTCCGTGATGATCTAACATATTTTTTATATTTTTACATTTTTAAAATTTAATTACGTCAAATAGGCCGCCTTCAGCTATAGTATAATTTCAGCCAGCTATAGTGTAATTTCAGTCATAAACTACTATTTTTCAGTCCAACCGAGTAGGGCCATAGATCACCGTCCGTGACATGAAACCTCTAGCTGCTAGTGTACATTGATCCATAAACCCATCTAGATCGGAGTTTTGATTCAAATTTAATTTCTAAATGCATGCATGATCCTAAATTGATCCATAAGGCCCATAAGCACATGATCAAGCATTTTACCATGATCCCTCTTAATAGTACGGCATCTAACCTATAATCCGGACTTCCAACCTTTCTCCAAGACCGGTAAAAATAAAAGATCCCTAAACTATTTATCTTGTCGACTTGGAGATCTTTGAATATTGTGAAATCCTTTTATGTGCCTCTTTCTTTGCCTTTGAGACTAATCATTTCAAACACTTAACACACAAATTAGTCCCATGATCACATAATGTCATTAATTACCAAAACCAATATTTTTAGGGACCTAGATGCTTTCAGCGGATCTAGCGAGATCTAGTCAGTCGATGGCCGAATAGATGGGACCAAAGCCATGGCCGCCGTATCTAGCCCACTGGCGCTCGAATCCAGTGAGTACATGGGCCCAATGATGTCAACGTGGTCGTCTATGTATCTCTTCAATGCCCTGCACCACCGAACGAGTCATCATGTTCGTTGTGCATCTAGGCTGCACCATCTTCTGGGCCTACACACCGTGTGGGGAGTGGTCGATGTCACTCCAATAGCACATTCATTTGCTGTTTCGATCTTGGCTCATGTGAAGCAATTGTAGCATGAGAGATAGGACAGCTTCTCTCCTCGTTCTCTCTTCTTCACCTAGAACTTTACTAATGTGAAAAGGCTGACCGACGGCTAACATGACGCTATTGGAAAATGCCCTTAGACCCAGTAGAGTATGTACGAAGAAATCCGATGGATATTTGCTAGCATATACGCCTCCGCTCATTTCGGCTTGAGCTTCTAGCTTATTTTTCACTATTCATAAATTTCATCTTTTTCTAAACTTTTGGCTTTTTTGAGCTTTTTTTACTAGTTCTTTTTTCCCCATTTGTTTGCGTTGTCCGTGATGAGCTAACATATTTTTTATATTTTAAAATTTTTTAAATTTAATTACGCCAAATAAGCTACCTTCAGCTACAGTGTAATTTCAGTCATAAACTATTATTTTTCAGTCCAACCAAACGAGGCTATAGATCACCGTCCGTGACATGAAACCTCTAGGTGAGAAGTTGTAGGTACTATTGCGTCCTCCATGCTATTCATGCATCAAAGGAAACAATGCTACATCGGACCAGCTACATAAAATGTCAGCAAGGAGCTTTTAATTGACAATAAAACAGAGGAATGGTCCCCAGTTGACATGACATGCCACATGGAACATGATCCTTAATATTTGGTCCAATGTCGATGGCGTTATCGGAAAACACCCTGCTTCTCAAAATTTATGACTTTTTATATAGGTTTTTAATTTTGGCCTTCAGTTTTGACTTATAAATAGTATTATTTTATAGAGACGCTTATAAAGGGAGACACTCGCATACGATTTTGGCCGATATAAATAAAGTCGCTGGAGTATACTACAATCGACTAGTAGACTCCGCATTAAAAAAACACTCCGTTTGAAATGTAGGTATTTTAGAAAAGTCATTTATTATAGAAAAATATATCTTAAAACCTAATATGAATAGGGCTTAAGGTTTGATAGAACAAAATTCCTTTAGTATAAGCCTCCGATCACAGTGGAGTGTCGATTTGGACATTGGTCTTCAAAATTCAACTTGAATCATTAATTTCCATTATAATATTTTATAAAATCTAAGTAAATTATAATAATGAAAGTATTTTTTGAGATAAATTTACACGGATGATTTTCATATATCCAATCTACATATTTATAGAAAATACCGATAGCCAAAATTTGTAAAGTTTGATTGCGCACAATCCAAAATATTATTTCGTGGCTGGAGTATGGAGTATTACTTGATGCAGGGCGGAGTATGGAGTATCACTTGATGCTAGCTGCTAGTGTACATTAAATGAAAAAAAAAGAGTCCTATTCAATCTCCGGACCACATATTGCTAGTCCTTTCCAAAAAAAAATCAAAAAGCTTTACGAACTGGAATTTCACGAAAGTTTGCTAACAAGTTCACAAAAGTCTACAAAAACGGGTTCGAGGTACACGCTAATTTTCTTGCCATTGTCATCGGGAAAAGTAGTCGTCAAAACTTACTAATTCATAGGCAACCAATTTGACGAGCAAATTTTGGCAGCATTTGGTGGTACAATCTTAGGCCACCTATCAAAATGCACCAATATTTGCAGCAAAAATAGTATTTTCAGGCCCAGCCCTGAGGGGGGCGAACGGGGCAGCCGCACCGGGCCCCCAAAATTCAAGGGCCCCCAATCCCCCATATACATAGTATATATACTATGTATACTATCCGTCTATGAGTCTATCCGTCTTCCGAATTCCCGGCCGGGCCGACTTCTCGTCTTCGGTCTTCTTTCTGAAATCTGACTATCCGACTTCTTAGTTCTTCCGTGATTCCGTCTAGGGCACGCCACACGCCGCGCCGAGCCGCGGAGGGCGGCCGTCTCTCTCTCTCCGCCGCGACAGGCGAGCCGAGCGGAGCGAGCGACCAGCAGCGGAATTCCCAAACCAGTAGGTCTACATCACTTTGTCATTGCTTCTTGTAGTTTGCATATTAGGAATTTTTTAATCAATAATTAGTGCTTTGTAGTTACTAATTATACTATTGTTCTATAAATTTTCAGTACCATGTCATCTAGAAAATATGCATCCGGCAGTGAAAAAAGAAAAAAGAGGAAACGAATAAATGAGTTGATAGAATCACAGAGAGGATCCATTGACAAATTTTTAAAAAGTAATACGAGCAGTTCAAGAAATCCTGATGAATTGGCGATAGTTGCTGTGGAGGAAGATGCTAATGTGAATCTAGAAGATGAGGGCCCTACGGAAGACCATGTCAACATCAACACAGATGATAACAATGTGAGTGATCATGAGCACATATTTAATTCATCTGCTACAGAATCTGCTAGTTTTGATGAACCAGTATTTACTACAAATATTTATGATCCGATAAATTGGGGTAATCTTGATAACAAAGCAAGAGACATATTAGTGGAGAAGGGGCCTATAAGAGAAGAAAATATTGAATTTCCTTTGGATGACAACTCAAGACATTTTTCGTACAATCATTACTCTAGAAAAATGAGCAATGGAGAGGTACATGATAGAAAATGGTTAGTTTATTCAAAACACGTTGATAAGGTGTTTTGCTTTTGTTGCAAACTTTTCAATTCTGATAATTGCAAGAGTTCATTCGAGCATGATGGGTTTAGAGATTGGAGGCATATCAATGAGAGGCTGAAAGAACATGAAGCTAGTGTCGAGCATATTTCCAACATGAATTCTCGGAATGAACTAAGAGTTAGATTGAGCAAACATGAAACGATCGATAAAGAGCTACAACAGCAAATTACAAAGGAGAAAGAATGTATAAGGCAGGTTCTATTAAGAATAGTTGCCATTGTGAAATTTCTTGGCAAACGTAATTTGGCTTTTAGAGGATCCAACGAGCAACTTTACAATGATGTTAATGGTAATTTCTTAGCTTGTGTTGAGATGGTTGCTGAATTTGACTTGGTAATGCAAGACCACCTTAGACGTATTCAAAGCAAAGAGATTCATTATCATTATCTTAGTCATAAAATTTAGAATGAGTTGGTTTCTCTTTTGGCTTCTGAAATTACAAATTCAATCATAAAGACTGTTAAAGAGGCCAAATATTTTTCTGTTATCCTTGATTGTACACCAGATGTGAGTCACCAAGAACAAATGAGCTTGTTGGTTCGATGTGTTGATATTTCTGATGGCAAAATAAAAGTTGAGGAGTACTTTCTTGGTTTCTTGAAAGTGGATGACACATCTGGTTCAGGGCTTTTCAATGTATTGCTTGATGCAATCAAGTCTTTTGATTTAAATGTTGATGATATTAGGAGTCAAGGTTATGATAATGGCTCTAATATGAAAGGAAAAAGCAAGGGGGTGCAAAGACGGTTGCTTGATATAAATCAAAGAGCTTTGTATATGCCATGTGCTTGTCATAGTCTTAATCTTACCCTTTGTGATATGGCTAAATCTTGTGCTAAAGTTATTTCATTCTTTGGAATTGTGCAAAGGATATATGTATTATTTTCTGGTTCTACTAAAAGATGGAAAGTTTTGCTTGACCATATAGAAGGTTTAACTGTGAAATCATTTAGCAATACTCGTTGGGAGAGTAGAATCAAAAGTGTCAAAGCAATTAGATATCAAGCTCCTCAATTAAGGTCAGCTATACTTGAGTTAATGGAAGATAGGGATACCGAACCCAAGGATAGGAGTGATGCAAAAAATCTATATGAAGTGCTTGGTAGCTTTGAGTTTATAATTGGTATGGTTATTTGGCATGATATTTTATTTGCTGTAAATACTGTGAGCAAGAAGTTGCAATCACCATCCATGTGCATTGAGTCTACCTTGCAACAAATAGAAGGCATGGTTAAATTTTTTAATACTTATAGAAATGAAGGGTTTGCTTCGAGTATGATCATTGCCAAAGATATTGCAGCTCAAATGAATGTAGAGCCATCATTTCCAGTTAAGCGGTGTGTTCTTAGAAAGAAACAGTTTGATGAAATTGATTGTGATGAAGCAGTTTTGCAAGCTGAGAAGGAATTTGAAGTTAATTATTTTTTTGTTATGGTTGATATGGCAATCAATTCATTGAAAAGTAGATTTCAAGAACTCCAAACATTCGGAAGTATATTTGGATTTTTAATGAGTTCAACAACATTGAAGTCATTGGATCGAATTGAATTAAAAGAATGTTATATAAAATTTGCAGAAACTTTCTCTCTAGATGGTTCATCTGATGTTGAGTTAAATGATCTAATTTCTGAGTTAAGTGTTATGCAATTGACTTTATCAGATAAACCAATGTCTGCTATGAAGATCTTTGAGTTTGTCAGAGAAGCGGATTGTTATCCTAATATTTCTATTGCTTATCGGATTTTATTTACTATGCATGTGACTGTGGCATCAGCTGAAATAAGCTTTTCAAAGTTGAAATTATTGAAGAATCATTTAAGGTCAACAATGTCTCAAGAGAGGTTAAACGGTTTGACAACTTTATGTATTGAGAAGAAATTATTGGATAAGATTGATATCAATACCATCATCAATGACTTCGCATCTAGAAATATTAGAAGAAATTTTTAAGGTAATATCTATAAACTCTTTGATATGAATTTTTCTTTAATACATAACGTATTTTAAGTGTTTGTTGGGAAAAATTAGATATATATATATATATATATATATATATATATATATATATATATATATATATATATATATATATATATATATGTGTGTGTGTGTGTGTGTGTGTGTGTATGTGTAGATTTATATTTAGATATTTATATTAGGCCCTCTATTTCTAGTTTTGCTTCGGACCCTTAAAATCCCATGACCAGCCCTGAGTATTTTTACTACTAAACCATAAATTTCAAATCGACGTCCAACTAAAAAAGCTCCAGATTCCAGAAACACGGCCACATGCATGGTTCTTCAATAGTGCATTTTACACACGAGACGGGCCCACAAGTTACCAGCAACTTACCATGTGTTAAACAAAATCGATCTGTACGGATAAGACCCCTCATTTAAGAGCCCATGGTGTTAATGCATCAGTGCCGGCCACCCAATTGTCCCTGCCAACAATTCATTACTAGCAGTACTAGCTACAGCTAAAATTCAAAAACATTAACTATCAATGTATTTTTAAATATTTAATTCAAACACATAAAAATTATATAGATAGATTTATCTAAAAATACTTTCATAGTATTATAATTTTATTAAGTTTTATAAATATATTATAATAAAAATCAATAATTAAAGTTGTATATTAGAAACTATATTGATATTTAAAATAATATGTTTTTATGATGGAGGGAGTACCACTGATGCACATGCACGGAGATACGGAACTGCGCAGCAGCTGCTGATGCACGACGCATGCAGCACAGCACATTCAGCAGCAGCAGACCAGCGGGACGGGTCATTTTCTAGGGCCCGAACATTCTGCATCTCTCTTGTGGTGGAGCATGCAATGCATGTTTCGGGCCGAAGTCAGACCCGGAATTGAATGGCGGGGGGCGTGGACGTGTCCCCTGGACCGATATCGATTCGGTTGGGCAAGCGGGCGCCATTAATGCCTGGTCCAAGCACCAAGCGTAGCGATTGGTGGCGGTAGGACTGTACTTCGGCCATCCGGAGGACAATCCACCAAAAGGCTGTGCCTGCCTGCCAAAGCATTAGGAGGATCCATCTCGACTGGTTGTTTGGGTGGCCTTCTTTTCGGCTGCCGTCGATTGATTATGCGTAAGTTCATCAAAAGTTTACGGTTTTTAGTTTTTGTTATAGTACTTAACTTTTAAACGAAGTATTTTCTTAAGACGGGATCTACAAGTTAAAAGATCTATACGTTAAAAGCCCAACATTTGTACCAGCCCAAAATCACAAGTGAGTATCTATCTCTCCGTGAGAGACCATGTGGTCTAAATCCCGTGTTGGTGATGAGCAATTGACTCGTGGTTTGGTTAGAGTGAGTTTAGTTTGAGTGATTCGTGCCTTTTTTGGCATTTGGCGAGGTCGGGTCGTGACTAGACAAATTTGACGCGTGGGCGTCGTCCCGGTTGGCCACGTGGGTCATTTCTCGCTTGAGTAGGATTTGTAGGTGCTAACCATGTTTACATGTTTTGTACCGTGCTATGCGATGTGTTTCTTGTCTGTGTTGGCTGCAGGACATCGAGACGGAGTCGTGGTGAGACACGGAGGACCGGACTAGGCGCAGGTGGCGTTGAGGTCAGAACGGTCGGGATGTGTCGAAGACGACGTGGACTCGAGGTGGAGTCGTGGCGAGGCACGGTGGACCGGACTAGGCGCAGGTGGCGCTGAGGTCAGAACGGTCGAGGTGTGCCGAAGACGACGAAACTGCGTAGCTTGCAGGGCAAGGAATGAGGAAGCTTCCTGGAAGGTGCGCGAGGGGCGTTTCGGTAAAAACGCAAAGCTGCACTAAAGGAAGTGGATTGTGGGTAAAGCGCAAAAGCTAAATGGGTAAAGCACTTGGTGAACCCATTAGTGGAGGATATAAATAGAGAGGGAGATGGTGTGCTGAAATTTGAGAGAGAGTGTGTGTAAGATTTAGGGTTTCATTTGTGTCTCTCCATGTGTGTATGTGTGTGTTCCTCCCAAGAAGCATATGTAGCTCTTGGTGTTCTTGAGGATTGAGAGGGAGAGGATGGATTGAGAGTTTTGTAATCATCCCTCTATATGTAATCGGGGTATCGTGACTCCTCTTTTGATTTGGAATGAAAGGTTGAAGTTTATTTCCCAGTTTGTGCTCTGTTTTTGTTTCTTGCCTCTCGCCTTGTTTTTAGTTTCCTGCTTATCTAGCTCTCAGATGTTACTTTTTGTTCTTGCCGTATGCTCTATTATTTCTTGCGGTTCTAGTCCCTGCCGAATGCACCTTTTCTTGTGAGGGTACATGTCCGTAGGCCAACCAAAAATTTTGCATGCCTAGCATTAAATGGGTGCATAATCCTTGGCAAGAGATATGTACTTTACTGATCATTATTTGGCCAAATATTTGATTAAGTTGTGGATTAGTAGGGAGTTCCTTCGGTTAGTGCACAGCCCAATGATTGATGTCCTTGGCTTGAGTTTCCTGTTCGGACAGCAGTCCATTGCATGCAATTTTCTCGGGTGAAGCAGCAGGTCCTGTGTCTGTTTTATTTGCCTTTTTGGCTGGCGGTTTGAACTTCTTTTCTCTGTTGTTTCTAGTCTTTTCGGCCAGTTTCTTTTCCTTTTAAGCAGAAGCAACTTTCAGTTGTTCTTTTTGCTTTGCTGTGTGAAGCCTTGTGAATCTGCTCGGGTTCTGTTGTTTCCTCTCCAGTTAGTTTTGATCGTTGCATCTTCTCTGTTTTTGGTGAGTTAGGATTTACTCGTTGGGGGATATTTTTTAAAGAGACGACATTCACCCCCCCTCTGTCGCCATTTCGGTCCTACAATTGGTATCAGAGCCGGTTAGCTCTAATTCATAGATCTTAACCGGTCTCAAGAGCCATGGCGACGGACAAGTACTCGACCAAGCCGCCCGTGTTCGATGGCATCGATTACCCCTTCTGGAAGAGCCGAATGGAGACATACATCCAGGCCCAGGGGTATGCCATCTGGCGGAAGGTCAAGGTACGATTCGCTGTTCCTGCCGATGAGAACATCAATGCCGGGAACATGGCTGATGTTGAGGCGAATGCAAAGGCAAGGAACATCATCATCCAGGGGTTGAGTCGTAGCGAGTTTGACCGTATATCTCACCTGTCGTCCGCCTACGACATCTGGGTGACCCTCGACGCATACCATGAGGGCACCACCCAGATCAAGACGATTCGACAGGACCAGTTCAAGCGCGAATACAACAAATTCGAGATGCTTGCTGGTGAGTCCCTGGACGAGTGCTTTTCGCGATTTCACAAAATTTTGAGCAACCTCCGAGCGGTCGGTCTCACATACCCCGACTCGGACAACGCTCGTCAGATGCTCGCGGCACTCGATCTGCGCGTGTGGGAGATGAAGGTGACCACCATCAAAGACACGACAGACCTCTCGACCCTGACTCTTGACGCGCTGTACTCGCGCCTCAAGACTCACGAGATTGACGTTGTCTCTCGTCGGTCGAAGTCACAGTCGATGGCTTTGGTCACCGATCCCAGTTCGGCTTCTGGTTTTTCCGCCGATTCGCTTTGTGGGTTCTCCCTAGCTGCTCTATGTGACGTAACTGATGATCAGTTAGAGCAGCTAGAGGATGAACAGCTGGCCCTCCTAGCTCGGAAGTTCTCCCATGCTTACAAGAGGAGGAGGGACAGAAAGAGAGGCGGACCAGTCAGCTGCTTCGAGTGTGGTGGCCCCAACCACATTCGGGCAAACTGCCCCAAACTGGAGAAGGGCAAAGCTGACTACGGCGGTTCGGGCAAGAACGACTACACCGACAAGAACCGCAACAAGAAGCCTCCAGTCCCTGCCCAAGGCAAGAAGAAGTTCCGCGACTTCGGGAAGGCCAAGAAGCTGTTTCACCGCGTCCTCACCGCGTTCGACGACCTCGACCTCAGCGAGGTGGAGGGATGGAGCGACGACGACGGGACGGGTAACCAGGACCCCAAGAGCGGCGACGACTTCTCCGGCATGTGCTTCATGGCCCTTGAGGGCGAGATCAGCGACAGCGAGCTGTACTCCGACTCGGATGAGGTTCGCCGGGCAGGGAAGGGAAAGGTTTGGCTTGTAGACTCCGGTTGTTCTCGTCATATGACCGGAGACTCCCGTTGGTTTTCTTCCCTTGCCCGTGCTCCAGGTGATGAGACGATCACCTTCGGAGATGCTTCATCTGGGTGCGTCATCGCCAAAGGTACTGTGCGCATTAATGATACTTTCATTTTGAAAGATGTAGGCTTGGTTAGTAAGCTGCAGTACAATTTGCTTTCAGTTTCTCAGCTTACCGATGACGGTTTCGAGGTGAGTTTTAAGAAAAATGCTTGTAAAATTCTTGATTCTTCGGGTAGTCTGGTTTGCGGGATTTCGCGTTATGGGAGGATCTTTCGTGCTGATTTTTCTGAGTCTTCTGGTGATCCTCTCAGATGTTTAGTTGCTTCAGAGTCCCGCGACCTCTCTTTCTGGCATAGGAGACTTGGTCATATTGGATTTGACCATTTGACCCGAGTTAGTGGCCACAACCTCATTCGTGGTCTGCCGAAACTCAAAATGGTCAAAGATCTTGTTTGCGCTCCATGCCGGCACGGCAAGATGGTAGCCGCTTCACATCCTCCGGTCACTGTGACTATGACCGATGCACCGGGACAGCTGCTCCACATGGATACAGTGGGACCAGCTCGAGTGCAGTCAGCAGGAGGGAAGTGGTATGTCCTTGTCGTGGTCGATGACTTCTCGAGGTATTCTTGGGTGTTTTTCTTAGCCTCGAAGGATGAGACGTTTTCACTTTTTCGAGGTCTTTTCAGTAGGCTTTCTGTTGAGCTCCCAGGTGCCTTACGAGCGATCCGCAGTGACAATGGCACGGAGTTCAAAAATTCCTACTTTGAGAGTTTCTGTGGTGAGACAGGTGTAGAGCACCAGTTCTCTTCTCCGCACGTTCCACAGCAGAATGGCGTCGTGGAGAGGAAGAACCGTACCTTGGTCGAGATGGCCAGGACGATGCTTGATGAGTACTCTACACCACGGAAGTTTTGGGCTGAGGCTATAGCCACCGCGTGCCATGTCTCAAATCGAGTCTTTCTTAGGGCACACTTGCACCGCACTTCTTATGAGTTGAGATACGGGCGAAAGCCCAGCGTCTCTCATTTTCGTGTGTTTGATTGCAAGTGCTTTATTCTGAAGTCTGGGAATCTAGATAAGTTCGAGTCACGTTCTTGTGATGAGATCTTTCTAGGTTACTCGCCTTCTTCGCGGGCTTATAGGGTCTGGAACTGCGAGTCTAGCAAAATGGTAGAGACCTGTGAGGTGACCTTTGACGAGGCCAGTCCGGGGACTAGGCCTGATATCTCAAGTTCTTTAGAGCAGTCCGAGACCATCTTCGTAGATGACGAGGACGATGGAGATGAGCGTTGTCTACCCGATCCAGTCCCTTATCCACCCCTTGAGGTGCCGTCCTCCACCGCACCTCTAGGTGATCAGCCCATGCCTACTGCTTCCTCCGGAGCTAGTGGCTCTGTTCCTACCTCGTCAGCTCACGAGGTAGAGGCCACTTCTTCATCTCATCCAGGACCTCCCAGACATATCCAGAAAAGGCATCCTTCTGAGCAGATGATTGGAGACCTGTTCGAGCGTGTTACCCGCTCAAAATCTGGCTTATCTCAATTCTGTCTCTATTCTGCTTTCATTGCCTCCTTTGAGCCCAAAGATGTTTCTCATGCTCTTTCCGACGAGTCTTGGGTCAATGCCATGCATGAGGAGCTAGAAAATTTCGAGAGGAACAAGGTCTGGTCGCTTGTCGAGCCCCCGCGAGGTCACAATATTATTGGGACTAAGTGGGTGTTCAAGAACAAGCAGAGCGAGGATGGAGTGGTTATTCGGAACAAGGCTAGACTGGTAGCTCAGGGGTTCTCCCAGGTTGAGGGTCTAGATTTCGAGGAGACCTTTGCCCCTGTAGCTCGACTTGAGGCCATTAGAATCCTGCTTGCCTTTGCAGCTTCTAAGGGTTTCAAGCTCTACCAGATGGACGTCAAGAGTGCCTTCCTTAATGGAGTCATTGAGGAAGAAGTTTACGTCAGACAGCCTCCAGGTTTCGAGAACCCCAAATACCCACACCATGTCTTCAAGCTTTCGAAAGCGTTGTATGGACTTAAGCAGGCCCCCAGAGCATGGTATGAGAGGCTTAAGTCCTACTTGTTGAGTCATGGGTTTGAAATGGGTAAAGTAGACAAGACCTTGTTCATCCGCCGTCATGGCAATGACCTTCTGCTCGTCCAGATCTATGTCGATGACATCATCTTTGGCGGCTCTTCTCATACTCTGGTTTCACAGTTCTCGGATGTCATGAGCACCGAGTTTGAGATGAGTATGATGGGCGAGTTGACCTTCTTCCTTGGCTTCCAAATCAAGCAGACTCGGGAGGGTACATTTCTTCATCAGGGAAAGTACACTCGTGACCTCCTGAGACGCTTCGACATGAGTGATGGTAAGCCAGTGTCAACTCCCATGGCTTCTACAGCCTATCTTGACCCAGATGAGGACGGCGAGCCAGTTGATCAGAAAGAGTTCAGAAGTATGATCGGCTCCCTTCTTTACCTCACGGCCTCGAGACCAGATATACACTTCTCTGTGTGTCTGTGTGCTCGTTTTCAGGCTTCTCCTCGCGTATCTCACCGCCAGGCGGTGAAGCGCATCTTTCGGTACCTGCGAGCTACCATTGACTATGGTATCTGGTACTCTTCATCATCCTGTCTTTCCTTGAGAGCTTTCTCGGATGCAGACTTTGCCGGCTGTAGGATAGATAGGAAGAGCACTTCTGGCACTTGCCAATTCATTGGCACTTCTCTCGTTTCTTGGTCTTCGAGGAAGCAGTCCGGTGTTGCACAGTCCACTGCAGAGGCCGAGTACGTTGCTGCTGCCAGTTGTTGCAGCCAGGTGCTTTGGATGGTCTCGACCCTGCGGGACTTTGGGTTAGCGATAGACAGTGTTCCACTCTTTTGTGATAACACTTCTGCGATTAACATTGCTAAGAACCCAGTGCAACACTCTCGGACCAAGCATATTGATATTCGCTTTCACTTCCTTAGAGACCATGTAGAGAAGGGTGACATAGTGCTCCAGTTTGTGGAGAGTGACCACCAGTTGGCTGATATCTTCACCAAGCCTTTGGACAGTTCAAGGTTTTCAGCTCTGCGGGGAGAGCTTGGAGTGGTTTGTCCTTACGGACTGTAGTGAGGGGGAGCTTGGGCTTTACTGCTTTATTATATTAATTATGCTTCTGTCTCATTTCTGTTGCATTGCATTTGCGGGTGCATGGGGTTAAGTCCTTCTAACATAGGTTAGAGTGCTTCTTGTGTTGAGTTGCTTAGACTTCTTACTCTCATCTTGTGCTTCCAGGATTAGCTATTTCTTATCTCACTAGGTTGAGCTCACTCACTTCTTGTAGGTTCTAGCGAGGGTTGGGCCACCCTCGGGTAGACAGGGTACGTGTTTGCTCTCTAGTGTGTGTTTGACGATCAGCTGTTAGTCTTGGAGTCATTTGGGGTAGATGAGAGTCAGTTTAAACCATAGTGTCTATATCTTTTCTATGCTTTAAGGACTACCTGTTTGGTTTTCCTTGCCAGCTTCTCGATTTTATTGCTTTGGTTCAGGGGGAGTTCATTTGGGAGCTTCTGGAGCTTAATTTTGACATAACTCAACTTGAACTAAAAGTTGCATCTAATGTTGAGGGGGAGCTGGACTTTCTTGCATTTTCAGCATTCTAGCATTATAATCAATCTGCATTGAGCCTTGATTATTATCCTGTTATGACATGCTTCAATGCTTTTCACCTTGCCATGTCTTGTGCTGTATATGCTAGATTGATCATGACTTCATATGTGCAGACTAGCTTTTACCATGATAAGTTAATTAAAATTGCCAAACTTGAAGTAAAACTTGTCATGCTAGCATTTGAGTTTAGTCTTTCTGGAGCTATCTCTTTATGATTCATGCCATGTCAACTAGGCTTAGCTGAGCGTTGAATTTTTTATTGAGCCTTAGATTGAGCTATTTTAGTCTCTTGATGTAGCATGAGGTAGTACAACATGTTTACAAAGCAAAAAGATCTCTTTTGTGCGAAAAAACTGATTTCACCAATTCTTTCTCATGAGACGGCTTGCCATTGCACTAGGCATGAACTCAGGGGGGGTTTTGGATGACCTAGACTATCTTCTTAAGCTTCTCGCTTGGAGTAGTCGCATAAGGCTTGAGATCTAGCACAAAAAAAATCTCTTTTGTGCGAAAAAACTGATTTCACCAATTCTTTCTCATGAGACGGCTTGCCATTGCACTAGGCATGAACTCAGGGAAGTTTTGGATGACCTAGACTATCTTCTTAAGCTTCTCGCTTGAAGTAGTCGCATAAGGCTTGAGATCTAGCACATAAAAAAATTGGGTTGGAAACGACCATGAGCTTTAAAAAGACAATGTTTAATGTGCTCAATTTGCTTAATCTACAATCAGAACCAAGTACTTTAACCAATGTTTCAATCTTGAGCTTATAGCACTCTATTTGGACTCAATGTTAGCTTCTTTGTTCCGCTTAGCTTATTGACATGGCCTGCATCATCCTTGGATGTCTCTAGCTAGACTTTACTCATTGATGACGTGACTTGCTCACAAAATACATTACATTACAGATTGTCATCTATGTGCTCTAGCTGGCTTATATATATGTTGTCATGATCTAGATAGCGTTTTATTGAGTTATGGCTTGGTGTATTACATTATGGTCATTATGGATAATTCTCATGGCTCTAAATGCTTAAATAAACAAACTTCAGCCATATTCATCCATTGACATGTCATATTCTCTCTATTGCATCTTGATGTGTTTATTGCCAAAAGGGGGAGAATAGAGAAGAAAAAGTCTATTGGGATCATTTTAGAGCTTTGGAGATCAATTTGCTCTTTCAGTTGTTGCTCTAGTGGTTCCTTCTGTCGACATGGTCATAAGCTTCATTCCCTTCCTTGGACCATGTTGGATTCTTCAAACTCAAACTAAACTTCGTGCTTTTTCTGAGTTTGTCAATATACTCATCAAGGGGGAGATTGAGAGACCATGTGGTCTAAATCCCGTGTTGGTGATGAGCAATTGACTCGTGGTTTGGTTAGAGTGAGTTTAGTTTGAGTGATTCGTGCCTTTTTTGGCATTTGGCGAGGTCGGGTCGTGACTAGACAAATTTGACGCGTGGGCGTCGTCCCGGTTGGCCACGTGGGTCATTTCTCGCTTGAGTAGGATTTGTAGGTGCTAACCATGTTTACATGTTTTGTACCGTGCTATGCGATGTGTTTCTTGTCTGTGTTGGCTGCAGGACATCGAGACGGAGTCGTGGTGAGACACGGAGGACCGGACTAGGCGCAGGTGGCGTTGAGGTCAGAACGGTCGGGATGTGTCGAAGACGACGTGGACTCGAGGTGGAGTCGTGGCGAGGCACGGTGGACCGGACTAGGCGCAGGTGGCGCTGAGGTCAGAACGGTCGAGGTGTGCCGAAGACGACGAAACTGCGTAGCTTGCAGGGCAAGGAATGAGGAAGCTTCCTGGAAGGTGCGCGAGGGGCGTTTCGGTAAAAACGCAAAGCTGCACTAAAGGAAGTGGATTGTGGGTAAAGCGCAAAAGCTAAATGGGTAAAGCACTTGGTGAACCCATTAGTGGAGGATATAAATAGAGAGGGAGATGGTGTGCTGAAATTTGAGAGAGAGTGTGTGTAAGATTTAGGGTTTCATTTGTGTCTCTCCATGTGTGTATGTGTGTGTTCCTCCCAAGAAGCATATGTAGCTCTTGGTGTTCTTGAGGATTGAGAGGGAGAGGATGGATTGAGAGTTTTGTAATCATCCCTCTATATGTAATCGGGGTATCGTGACTCCTCTTTTGATTTGGAATGAAAGGTTGAAGTTTATTTCCCAGTTTGTGCTCTGTTTTTGTTTCTTGCCTCTCGCCTTGTTTTTAGTTTCCTGCTTATCTAGCTCTCAGATGTTACTTTTTGTTCTTGCCGTATGCTCTATTATTTCTTGCGGTTCTAGTCCCTGCCGAATGCACCTTTTCTTGTGAGGGTACATGTCCGTAGGCCAACCAAAAATTTTGCATGCCTAGCATTAAATGGGTGCATAATCCTTGGCAAGAGATATGTACTTTACTGATCATTATTTGGCCAAATATTTGATTAAGTTGTGGATTAGTAGGGAGTTCCTTCGGTTAGTGCACAGCCCAATGATTGATGTCCTTGGCTTGAGTTTCCTGTTCGGACAGCAGTCCATTGCATGCAATTTTCTCGGGTGAAGCAGCAGGTCCTGTGTCTGTTTTATTTGCCTTTTTGGCTGGCGGTTTGAACTTCTTTTCTCTGTTGTTTCTAGTCTTTTCGGCCAGTTTCTTTTCCTTTTAAGCAGAAGCAACTTTCAGTTGTTCTTTTTGCTTTGCTGTGTGAAGCCTTGTGAATCTGCTCGGGTTCTGTTGTTTCCTCTCCAGTTAGTTTTGATCGTTGCATCTTCTCTGTTTTTGGTGAGTTAGGATTTACTCGTTGGGGGATATTTTTTAAAGAGACGACATTCACCCCCCCTCTGTCGCCATTTCGGTCCTACACTCCGTAATCTGTACCGTAAACAGCCAAAATTCAAAATTTTCAGCCATAAGTCGCAGCCGAAAAGAACAGGCCCATTATGGTTGTTTATGGTCTATAGTTTTTAGTTTTAATATAAATATTTAGTTGATAGGTTATAATTATAGTTTATAGTTTTCGTTTTAATATAAATATTTATACAAACAAATCTAATAAGCTGATAAGTTATTTTAAAAAGACTATCCCGATAAAATACTTTAAAAAGGTGATAAAGAAATTACCTCATTTGTTCGAGAGAAAGTATAAGCTGAAAAAATAGGCATTTGTAAAGCACGGATGGTACCAGACCACCAGTGCTACTGAGTTTGGTAAAAAAAATAGGAGAAGTGCCCGTTTTGATTTTTTTTTCACAGTTTCGATTCAACCCTGACAAGTACTAGTAGCAGTTTTTTTCTATATTTATGAAAATATTTAAATACGATATTATAAAGTAGCAAAGCTATTCGTATTTAAATACGATACCAGTCAGTGTGCGCACGTAGAACTCGCGCATGGTCTGACGGATCGATGGTCAAGATGCTCCAGATGCACCATGCACCCAAAACATTTCCATATATTGATTGATACGGCAGTGTTCTTAGAGCAAGTACAATGATGCTGATTAGGTCGCCTCTAGCGAAATCCACGTCAACACAATTCTATGTGGAAGAGAGAGACAAGAGGAGAGAGAGGCAAGCTGCCCCTCATGCAAGAGGTGACCTCTAGCACATCATACGAGTACTTGGAGGCGATGCTAGTTCTTAGAGCAAGTACAATAAGGGTTAGGGTCGCCTCTAGCGAAATATTAAATGCTTGAGTGCTTTAGTAGAGGTAACCTCTACTCAACTTATTGTATTAGCTACCTCCACATGAGCCACATGTACTCTTTTTACTTATGTGGCTAGTCCTAGAGGTGGCAGCCACCTCTTCTATTGTACTTGCTCTTAGAGCAAGTCCAATAATAGAGCCAAGTGTTTGGCTATAAGCCAAGTTATAAGAGCCAAGTTATACAATAATCTGTCTTCTATTGTCTACAAAAGATTTTTTTATTATTATGTGGTACCATGTCTCACATTCTCTTTCCTACTCCTCCTCACATACATTTATTATCTGGACTCACCACTGCATAGGCTCCCGTGTGCAGCTTGTTGCTTGCATGAGAGCCAAGCTCTCCTCTCTCTCCTCTCTTCTCTCCTCCACATCAGCAAAAATGCTGACTAGCTTGGCTATAAGACCATTATTGCACCAATTAACTGAACTGTAGTGCACTGACCCTCCTGTCACGCTCCAATTAACCGGAGTTGCATGCACTGCTACCCATAAGGCAGGCAGGCAGGCAGAGGCAGCCGCAGAGGGCAGAGGCGACCAAGCTATCCTTTCCATGCAGAAAGAGTAGAGCGGCGCTTGGGGCCGGTCAAAATCCGAGTCGGTTCTTGCGAAGCCCCCTGACAGGTCAATTCTCCAGAGATGTCTTTCGCAGCATCCCAAGGAAAAAGGAAAAGGCCAGAGGCCAAAGAAGATCGGAAGACGGGAAAAAGGCAGGGAGGAAGCAAGGCCGGCATCATGGCGTGGCGGCCATGGAATTACACCGTCGTGCTAGCTTCTTCAGCCATATGACCTCATGCATGTAGCCTGTAGGCATGATGAAAGAACCTCAGTCGCCTACACCGTCATGCTAGCTAGTTAATCATGCATGTAGGCAGGATTAAAGAACCTAAGTGCCTGGTGGCTGTGCTACTAACTCCATTGATCAAATGTTTAAAAAAAATCCATTGATCAAAGGCAAAGCTAGCTCCTCATGCTTGTGACTTTACATATGCATATATATCCTACTGAAGCCGAAGAGATTGCCGCGAGGAGAGTGCTGCCACGTCAGTGTTTTTGCGAGGGCTCCTAGGGTTTTCTACAACTGTGTTGGCCTCCTCCGCTTAGCATAAGTAAATATAAGGTTCATTCAAACTAATTTTGCTGATGGCTTTTACCTTTAGTTTATAAACAGTTACAGTTTTTGCAGAGAGTTGTGGAAACTAGCATGCAATTTTGGCTGATACAAATAAAGTTATTACAGTGTGTACTACAATCAATTAGTAGATCTCGTTTTTAAAAGACTCTCTATTTGAAAGCTAGGCACTGTAGGAAAGACATTTACTATAAAAAAAAGTAGCTTTGAAAAGCTAATATGAGCATGACTAAATATAAGCGTAAATCCGAATCACATGAGATGATATAATAATCTTTTTATCACGGTGATTAGAGATTTGCCCTCGTATATTCGAAGAGGACATTGCTATGACACCTATTAGGGAGCACTTGTTTCCTATGAAAAGACCCTAGGACACTACCCTACTACCTTCCATGCATGGCATCTGGCTCAGTATTATGTGAATAAGGTTGTTGTGTTGGAGAATAAGGTTTGCGCTATTCCTACAACTATCATTTGCCACAATGTATTTCCTTCAAGATATATACATTTCCATATCTTTATGCCTTTGCCCTTAGAAAAGTTAGAACACAAGGTCGTGCACACAAGTGTAGTTGCATGAATGCATTATGTATGAAGCTTACTATAAAATATGTATCCCTTGCACGCTCTGGTTTATTTTCTTATGTTGAATAAACTGGCAGTTAGCAACATAAATGGGTGCTCTGCTCTTTGTAGAAAAACATGCATGAAAAAAAGCATATGACACTACTACAAAAAAAACTTATATTAGATGCCTTATCACAGACGGTTGACCAAAACCGTCAGTGTTAAATACAATCACAGATGATTTAGGTTTAGAGACCGTTTGTGTTGCTGCCATCGCTAAAAATCGTCTGTGAAGAGATAATATCACAGATGGTTCATGGTGAGAACCGTCTGTGAAGGTTTTTTTTTTCTAAAACCCGTCTGTGAAGAGATAATATCACAGACAGTTCATGGTGAGAACCGTATGTGAAGTATCACAAACAGTTCTTACCAAGAACTGTCTGTGATATTGCAAAATATCACAGGCAATTTTTTATTTAAACCGTCTGTGATACTTCACAGACGGTTGACCAAAACCATCAGTGTTAAATGTAATCATAGATGGTTTAGGTTTAGAGACCATCTGTATTGCTGCCAGGGCTAAAAATTGTATGTAAAGAGATAATATCACAGGTGGTTTATGGTGAGAATTGTTTGTGAAGTTTTTTCTAAAAATCGTCTGTGAAGAGATAATATCACAGACGGTTCATGGTAAGAATATTTAAACTGTCTGTGATACTTCACAGACGATTTGTATTAAAAATTATCTATAATATGTTTCCCGCCACGCAATCCCCTAATATTTTATAATCTCCCGCCTGAGTCTGAGTAGGATTCCGTTCCAAGACACCTTTAATAAAACGGGTATAACTTTTATATACGGTGTCTGTCTTCGACGTTTTTATACTTGTTTGAAAGCTAACAATGAGCTTGATCCAAACAAAAAACTGGCTCATGCCAATTGCCCTCTAAGACCCCTAAAATTGGCCACCTTTATCCTCAAATTTGTGTCACAAGTTTTCAGTTTCTGTTTTTGCCAAAATTTTTGATCTTCTGTTTGGAATTTGGGGTTCACCTCAATTGTAAAGTTGTAAATCTTGTCAAAACCTTTCAAACAAGCATATATAAGCCATATAAAACTTTGTTATTTTATCTTTTGAGATTATCTATTTACATTGCACCGGTATATACATATATTGTTTTCGATAATTATATATCACAAACGGTTTGTGGTTCAAACCGTCTGTGATAATTATATATCCCAGATGGTTTGTGGTTCAAACTGTCTGTGATAATTACATATTACAGATGATTTGAACCATAAATCGTCTGTGACAATTATATATCCCTAATCGCTGGGCTCATCGATCCTCCCCAATCCAATCCCAGCCAATAGAAACCCATAAATCCCCACCCTACAGATTGTAGCACCCATTCCGCCAAAAAATTTCCCACTCCCGCCTCTCCCTCCCCTATAAATACTCACCCATGCCCTCGCTGCTCCCTCACCCCCTCCTCTTCACATCTCCTAGTGCCACAACTACCGCCTTCCTAAAGTGCAATGTATCGGTGAGCTTGTTGTCTCGCTCTCACTACCATTGCCACTTTTTGTTGAGGTCTTCGAATTTGGACAAGATTATGGTGGATCAGCGTTAAAAAATTCGACGAATCTCTCCACACCTTTCTTCTCCTTGACGCGGACCCTGGTGACCCTTACAAAGTAGATGACACATAAGTCTACGGGCAGCAAGGTGCCATGGAAGCAGCTAGCTAGCAAGACGGTACTCAAGTTGGCACCGGCGACGACGGGCATCAAATATAGCTCGCGCGCTACTTCTTCCATGTTCTTGCATGCCATGTTTAAGAATTGGGTTTGTAGGATTAGGATATATGTTCTTACCATATTCTCGCTGTGTTAAATGGGTAACCTGCTTATTATCTTGTTATACTGTAATAGTGGATTCTAATGGAAATAGAATGGGCTGTTGTGTTTACTGTTGTATTTGCTTATTTTCAAAGGGAATTGCTAACATTTCTTGAGACTAGCCAAAAAACAAAAAAAAAGGAATAGAATGAGCTATCACAGATGATTTTATGGTATAAGCTGTCTATGAAGGACTATCATAGATAGCTCAAACCAAGAATTATCTGTGATACTCGCACATTACAGACAGTTCTATCTACTAACTATCTGTGATGGAAAATTATCACAGATGGTTCTATATACTAACTGTCTGTGATATTTGCCCATCATAGATGGTTGGTAGCTAGAATCATCTGTGATATGTGAGTATTACAGGTAGTTTTTGGTTCAAGTCGTCTGTGATAGTGTTTTTCAAAGATGGTTCTAGTTATAAACCGTCTGTGTTGTATTTATCACAAATTACTTATAAACCGTCTGTGATAACCTCCGATTATCACTGACACATAAATTCAGATGGTTCAGAAAACCATCTATGATGATAGTTCTAAATAGTCTGTGATGATATTTTTTGTAGTAGTATGATTGCTACAGTTGCTTATTAAGCTTTGATACAAGAAGCGTGATGCTTTTCTCCACTGGTGATGTGAGAATTTGTTATTTATATTTTCCATTTCTCATAGTTTTCAACTTTCTTTTACTTGAGATGCTCATATGTAGCTACTGGTAGCTTAAACTAGCATGGATTTTCAATTCACTTTCTGCTCCTACTGGTATTTACATGGAGGTACAACGCTTATGTTCATCTTCCTATTTGGCTAGAGCAACAATGAAAGAGATGAGAAATATTGTTTGGTTCTTCCTACCTGCGGGTTTGACAAGAAGCAATGTTGTGTACTGCCTTTCTTTTAGCGAGGGTTTTGGTTACAGAAAGTAAAACAAAAATATAAGGATGTAGATGATATGGTCTGTAAAAGTTTTTTTTTTTTACAGAAAGATCTTTTCAGGTTCTGTATCCAAAAGAACTGGGAAGTTGTAACATGATTGAATTTTTGGTAGTTCAAAGGCGATAATGTTATTGACATACATGGCTTTCCTGTGGCATGCAAGTCAGTTCTTTTTACCTGTTTCTCTGCATAGATGTAATTGTACATTAGACAAACAAATTATATATAGAAATTCTTAGGTATTATAATATTTGTCTCTATTCAAATTAGGGTTCTTATTTTAGGATTACGATTTACAACAGACATGTAGGGGTGAGAAAAAGCTTGGCCCCCTAACGAGCCGAGCTGAGCCAGTGTTTCAGCTCTACCCCGTAATGAGCTAAGCCTGAGCCGGCTCACAAGCCACTTGCTAGCTTGGCCCACCCAATAACACTCCGCCCAGAGGTACCCTCCCTCGTCTTCTCGAGTACCCACGAGGCGGCTATGAAGTGCAACCCTCAATTCCCAACCTCTTTTTATCCCATCGCCGCCTCCCGCGCAGCCCCCCTAATCTTTTGGAAACCTCCCGCGGCCATGAGCGACAGCAAGGACTCTCTCAACCTCTCCGACCTTGGCGTCTCCCTCCCCATCTCCATCTCCAGTCCAGTTTGGTTGCCATCGTCGTCGTGACCCTTCCTCTCAAGGACCACAAGAGTATCCTTTTTGGTCATTTGATGCCAAAGGAAGAGAAGACATAAAAGGCAACACACAAAAAAAAAGGAAGAGAAGAAGCCTAAGGGGAAGCACAAGAAAGGAAGAGAAGAAGCTAAGTCTATCTATCTATATATTTGAATATATAATGTAATAATTTTATGATGATGCAATGATATCTCAATGTTTTGTCTATGATGAATTTGAAAGTGTATGCATCTTATGCTCAATTGTTACATTTCTCCCTCAAGGTCAACAAACAAGTGAAACTCTACCAAATGTTTTCAAAAATCATTACACATGCTTACAAAATTTTCTCTCATTTGTATGCATATGTTTAGGGGAGCTTTCCTTGCACTGACTTTAAAAGCAACTAATTCTCTAAAACTCATGTGAGATCATTGCAAGAATTAATTATTTTCAAAGTCACAAAAGGATATACAACTAGTTTTCAAACAAGTGGTATATTCAAAACTTTATTCACCTCACATAGTATTTGTATTGTCATCAATTACCAAAAAGAGGAGATTGAAAGCATCTAGGCCCCTAAAAATGGTTTTGGTAATTAATAAATTTATGTGAATATGGGACTAACATGTTTATTGAGTGTTTAAAAAGTTTAGTCTCTAAAATGATAATAAGACGCATGCTAAGGGACAACATAAAGATCAAAGTGGCAATTAATTTGGCAACAGAGACCTGCTGACTGCCACACGGAACTCTACATAGAATTGTTACTATTTCAAATGACGACAGAGACTTATCACTATTTAGGTTGTTTATGTAAATTTTTAGCAATGATATATTTTATGTAATATTAATAAAAATGTATTATTAAAAAAACTCTCATAAGCATATGTACAATAGTTTATCTCTTAAGATTATCTCTAAAGCTTCCACCTCGCCTTAAGACAGCACTAAAAATAACTTTTTTAACAATAAATTATTTCTCTAACTATTTTATACTATTTTCACCATAACTTCTTGTCTCACACTCTCTTACTATTTACGTTGGTTTGTAGGCTCTAGTTGTCTTTTACACAAGAGACATCATATTATCTCTCCTCACCTTTCTCTCTACTCTGCATAGAATTTTACTTATTTAATATAGCTAAAACAATACTATTGGAGATTAGCCAAAAGAAGTATCTAAATTTAGTGATTTAGCTATTCTCTAAAATGAATCTCACCCAAAAATACAAGATTACTCCAACAGGCTATCTAAACTAGAGGGCGCGCGGTGGGTCGCGTACGCGCGGGAATGGGGCGCAGCGTGCGGGAAGGAAACGCCGACCGCGCCAAGAAGCTGGATGGTGAGCGAGGTAGGCTATCCAAAAATAGAGAGCGAAGGAGGAGGGATGGAGAGCTACTAAATTTGAAGAGTCATTTACAGAGTCTATTGGAGACGTTATTTCTCCAATAATAGCCAAATTTACCTTTAGAAAATGATTTATCTCTTCTCTTGGAGTTGCTCTAAGTACAGGTAACCGGCCGTGGACTATGATGATTCCTCCCATGCAGGTGCATGTGGCATCTCACGTGCTTTTGCGCCAAAGTTTCCGAACTAATGGAGAGCGGTTGGAAGGTGGAAGACCAAACCAAAGAACTGTATTGTACTGCCGCGCGATGGAGCCGGGGAGACAGATCATACGCATCAGCATCTTGATTCCCTGCCGGCTCCGATCCGGGGCATCTTTCCTAGACTCATAATAGGTGTGGGTGATCCTTTCCCTCTCTTGTTTCTATCCACACACGGATGTGTTTGGCAACATGCTCCATGCGATCGGATCTGAAGCTCATCAATCTAGCGAGCGATCGATCGAAGTTAGAACATGGAACTCACATGTTTTTGTTACTACTATATGCATGAGCATTCCCTTGTGAGTCGTGAGTGTTTTTGGCTTGGGTTTAACTGTTCAGGTTACCTAAAAAACAGAGTTTCATTTTGGGATAGCCCTACCTTGGGTTAGGAGAAATTAGGACCATATTTTATACGTGTGAGAGAAAACCAAGTATCTATTGTTACAAGACAAAACAGAAACACACAGACAAAACCAAGAATCTTTTGTTTGAGAGTAAAACCAACTAATCGATCCTCCATTTCAGGTTACAAGGCAAACCAGAAACACAGAGACACAGTACAAAAGCGCTATTGTGAGCTACACACTCTGCAAAGAGAGTTTACCCTTAAAAAATGTTTCCATGTAATCATCAAGAGCTAATGTAAAGTACTCCAACCACCAAGAGGCAGTAAATAATAATCTAATGCTTGGACTTTGGGGGCAGGAGATCGATGGCAACCTCCAACCACTTTGAGGTTTGTTTTTGTCCACACCCACTTGAAAAAACTTAATTTGCTCATCGATCGAGGGTTCAGAACAAGACGACGGCGACTACTAGCAGTACTACTCCTCCCAGATTAAACAATGATCACTAACCACTAATGGCCCATTTAATTAATCGAGATTGGGGATGGGCCACGGGGGATTCTAGAGGGGTAGCTTAATTAATTGCCAATTAGTCAATGAGGGCGATGGATTTGTTGGTGGTGATCGTGGAGCTGGTCTTCATGTGGGCCAGGCCCCATGACTAGCAGCCAAGCATATGCATGCATGCAGTAGCATTTGTATGCATGCATGGCAAGTTGCCAACATGCCATGCCATAATCTTCAATTTGACATTTTGACATGCATTTGCTAATATGCCATGTCATAATATTCATGCCTGTTCTTTTTGGTTGTGACTTGTGGCTACGGCTTGTTATTTTTGGGCTGTTTATACAAGAGATTACAGAGTAACAGAAACTCACGTGCGATTTTTACCAATATAAATAAAGTCAATAAAGTATGTACTACAACTAACTAGTAGACCATATCTTAAAAAAAATACTCCGTTTAAAAATTAGTTACTATAAAAAAGTCGAAAAGTAGCTTTTAGAAGCTGAAAAATGAAAAGAACAGGGCCTCAATTTGACAGTTTGACGTGCATCATGCGTTGTCACCTTGCCGATAGCTGCACTTTGAATCTTGAATGCAGAGTTCGGACCTTTGAAGTCTTATGTTTAAACTGCAGGGTTCATATTTTCTCTGATGCCTGAGAACCGTTGTGCAACGTACTCTATTCCCACCAGCTCAGGAAAAAAACATCTCGTTTTGCGATACATGCAAAAATTTTGATTATCAATTTCTTTTTAAATATTTAGATTAGATACATGACTCAGTGGACTTGGAAAAAAAAACTAAGCAACATTGATGCCAACAATAGTGGGATGCCTTTGGATAAATTGACGTTAAAAAATTGGACATCAACTATCTATTTTCAACAAAGCAAGTACAAGATAGTATACATGGTATGTTCTTTTTAGCTTTTAAAAACTGCTTTTTAACTTCTCTACAATAATTAGCTTTCAAATATAGTATCTTTTTAAGATGGGTCTATAAATTGATTGTAGTACACATTTTAGTGACTTCATTTTTATCGACCAAAATTGCACGCGCGTTTCTGTTATTCCGTATTCTCTCCTATGAATAGCCCAAAAATCATAAACTGCAGCCATAAATCGAAGCAAAAAAAAAAGACCCACAATCTTAAAATTCATAGACGTTATGAAAGTCAGTTTTTTTTTCTTGTAATAGCTATTGAAATTTGAAGGTGAAAGTAGCAATGGTCACATGTCTCACTCGTGTCCTGATCATCCTAGGTCCCACTAGGGGGCATTCGAATTGGCTATGGCAGATAGCTTTTAACTGAAAATGAATAGTAATGGCTGAAAGAAATAATTTTTAGAAGAAGGATACGAGCGGTGGAGAAAGTTAGGAAGAGATGTATACGCGAGACAGGAGCGAGATGAATGAGCTATATGATACGTACTCTAGTGGCTCCCTGTCTTATCTTCGAAGCGAGATGGAAGCGAGAGAAGTGAAAAAGCTGCTTTAAAAAGCTACATTTTCATATTAACTTTTAGTTTTTTCAATCAAAAGTCAAAAATAGACATCAATATGAATGAGCCTTAGGTCCGGCTACAAGTGAACAATGCATTCGACTGGATGATGACAAAAAGGGCTTCACGATAAGTGACAGGTTATATGACGAAGCTTATTTGCGAATGAATCTTAGGAGTTTTGTAAGAAAGACTCATGTCATGCATGCAGCATCCTTCTTTAGGAATGTTTTTCCAGGGTTTGGTGAGCAAAACCTCGAAAACTCCACGTCCTGCATCCATCCACCCATCCCATATTATGGTAGTGACCACGATGATAAGTCCCATGGGGCATCCGGCCTGCCCTTTTCTTTATTTTGACTCTCATAGCACCACCAAATCCAATCGTGCAACAAACACAAAGAAAGCGGGGGCGGGGAGGCCAACTTGTCAATTGCCATAGAGAGAAAACTGGTACTCTCGTCCCATGGTATAAGTTTGATACGTATATCTAGAAAGCGTATTAGCTAAACAATATTTAATAAAATTGTATTATAATTATTTCTATTAGATAGAGATAATACCATTCTTTCTCTTAAAAATAAATATAATATAATTTTACTAAATATTCTTTAAATAATGTATCTTCTAAGTATATGCGACCAACTTATATGGCAACATATTCTGTGCACTTAAACTTATGATGTACTCACCGTACACCCCAACTAAAAATATTATGAAAAATTCTCAAAGTATCTACATATACTTCTAAACTTACTTTAACTATGTATTAAATTTTAAGCTCAGATCTATTATATGTTAGCGTTAACAAAAAAGAAAATCTGATAACGGTTAAGAGTTCAAATTTGTTGAGATTTTCTCTTTTTTGTTGCTATTAACATATAATGAATTTGAACTTAAAATTTTACATATAAGTGGAGTAAGACATGAAATATATGTAGAAATTTGTTTGATTTTTTTTGTAATTTTTTTAGTTTAGGTGTATAGTAAATACAACATAAACTTAAGAAACCAAAGCAAAAGGAGCACAAGTTTAGGTGCATATGTAGAACGGAGGATATGTTACCAATTTATATCGCTGAATGGATGTAGTAGCAATAAAAAAGGAGCACAAGGAAGAAAGAACTGACCAAAGCAAAAGGACAAGAGCTGTGCCCGGCCAGCGTGCAAGCGAGCAAAACTCACTCCCAACACGTACTTCCTCTCGCAGCTCCAAAAATTCCCATATCCCAAAGAAACCAAACCGTAAATTCAACAAAATGCATGCCAACCACAGAGAAACAGGAAATAAGCGAAGAAGAAAAAGAAAAAAACCATATATTCCAAATGTTTAAAAGGAAGGTTCGCTCAACGAAAGAAAAAAAGAAAATCATAAAAAATGCTAGTTAAAAAACAGAAGCAGAGGTGTAAGTAAAGCATCCGGATTTAGCAGAAAAAATTACCACCCCCATTAAGGCCCTGTTTGGAATGCGGGAATTTTTCCCGATTCCTGCGGGAATTGAACTGTTTCCTGTAAAATTCCTGTAAAATTCCTGTGAAATTCCTCTGTTCCAAACAGGCCCTAAAGAAGAACCCTTGACTGATAAATAATGGGCGCTAATAAAAGCAGAAAAAAAGCAGGGGGAAAAAAAAGGCACGGGGGAGAGGAGACCAGTGTGCTCTGCCATGCCATGCCACCACATACAAACAAGGGCAGGCTCACTCCCAAAGCTTCCAACAATTCCATTCCCATCTCCACCTTTTCTCGTCCTACTCCTATACCATTGCCCGTACTACTCCCCGAGCTATCCAACCCTTCCTCCGAGCTCCACTCCACCCTCCCAAACCATTTGAAATCAGCGCAGCGAGAGCGAGGGAGGGAGAGAGAGAGAGAGAGAGAGCTCTCCGTCCGCTCCCCACCCCAAAATCCACGCCTCGCCTCGCCCCGCGCGCGTAGGGTAGATCCCTCCATTTTCTTGATCCTTTCTTGCTGCGGGCAGGTCTTGCTTTCTTGGGCGCCGCCTGCAGGTTTGGGGGGGGGGGGGGGGGGGGGGTTTGATTACGGAGGGAGGCGTGCGCTCTCGCTCTTGAATCTTGATCGGTTCTTGGTTGGGTGCTGGGTGGTGGCGGTGGCGGGTTTGTAGGATGGCGTTGCTCCGGGGCATTTCGTCGAGCAGGCGGCGGGCGGCGGCCTAAGATGCAAGGGCTGCCTCGGGGGAGGGGGCACCGGGTGGGGGAGCGCTTCTTGGCGTGCGGCGTCTGCCTGCTCATGCTGCCGGGCGGCCGGAGCCCTCGGCGACGGGCATTGGGCTGCGGGGTGGAGGGCGCTCGTGGTGTCCTGTTCAGGTAGGGTCGTGAGGCGGGTCGCTGCTAGGAGCCATGGGCAACAGCACGTCAAGGGTCGTCGGCTGCTTCGCGCCGGCCGAGAAGGCCGGCGTCAACTTGGAGTTCCTCGAGCCGCTGGATGAGGGGCTCGGCCACTCCTTCTGCTATGTCCGGCCGGGGGCGATTGCCGATTCCCCGGCGATCACGCCGTCAAACTCCGAGAGGTACACGCTGGATTCTAGCGTGCTGGACTCAGAGACCCGGAGCGGGTCCTTCCGGCAGGAGGCCGTCGAGGACTTGTCAGCGGCCGGGCTGCAGCGGCCGAGCAAGAGCTTCTCGGAGACCACCTTCCGGACGATATCAGGGGCTTCAGTCAGTGCTAATGCATCCTCTGCCCGTACAGGCAACCCCTTTGTGTCCCTTGCTGGTGAGATGCAGGAGCCTGCTGCCACATTTGAGAGCACCGCCTCATTTGCTGCTGTACCCTTGCAGCCGGTGCCGCGGGGATCAGGGCCACTGAATACCTTCTTGTCGGGGCCGCTGGAGAGAGGATTCATGTCTGGGCCGCTGGACAAAGGTGCTGGTTTCATGTCGGGGCCATTGGATAAGGGAGTCTTCATGTCAGGACCAATAGACAGTGGCAGCAGAAGCAACTTCTCGGCACCTCTTTCGTATGGTCGGAGGAAGGCTGGTCTCGGACAGCTTGTACGTAGCATTAGCAGACCAATGAAAAGTGCATTGTCAAGAACATTTAGCAGGAACTCGCAAGGTCCTGGTTGGGTCCAAAAGTTTCTGTTGCATCCTATGGCTCAACTGGCTTGGTCGAGGGACGCAAAGTGCAGGTCAGAAGGTTCACAAAATGGGTTGGAAGCTGGGCTACCTGAGCCTGAGTATAGTGTGACAAGGAACCTGCAGTGGGCCCATGGCAAGGCAGGCGAAGATAGGGTTCATGTTGTTCTATCAGAAGAGCAGGGTTGGCTGTTTATTGGAATTTATGATGGTTTCAGTGGCCCTGATGCACCAGACTTTCTAATGAGCAACCTATACAAGGCCATTGATAAAGAACTGGAAGGACTACTCTGGGTTTATGAAGACAACCCTGAAAGGAGTGCTCATGTATCTACTCTTGGAGAGGGTGAGTCAATTGCGGCTACGCTGGAGCCTCCTGATGGTGGCAGCATTCAGTTCCAGATTGACAATGGGAAACCAGAACAACTTGCTAATTCAGATAAACAAAATGTATCTAGTGGGAAGAAATGTGATGAGGATGCTTTGCAAGATCAGCCAACCGGTGGGCAGAAAGATTTAGCATCAGAGGTTTCAAGTAATCAGAAGTTGGATGCTGATGAAATAGTAGAGGAAAAAGCAGGAGCTGATATGGGAAGTAATCTCCAAAGTATAGAGTCTCATAACTCTAGCAGAGGCCTTTCAAATACAGATGTGAACACTAACTGTAGCTGTATATCGGAAAGTAGTACCTATTGTAATCAGGATGTCAAATCATTGAAAGAAAGCAGAAAGAGCAAGCGCCTTTTCGAGCTACTTGAGATGGAGTTACTGGAAGAATATAATAGAAGTATATCTAAGTTGTCACCAGAGGGAAGGAAAAGGAGAAGCTTGTTCAATATGCAGGCAGGCACTGCAGAAGAAAGCTCGAGGGATGTAGCCGAGCTCTCCAGGTGTTCGTTGGCAGCAACTGGAGATTGTTTTGATGATTTTCAGAATCTTGAAAGTTCAAGGCAAGGTGATAGTGTGCTTGGCATAGACCCAAAAGGATGTAATGAGTGTTCTGTTTCTTCATCTTCGTCAGGGCACAAGCAAATTATGAGAAGATATCTGTTTGGGTCAAAGTTGAGGAAGATGTACAAGAAGCAAAAATTGTTGCAGAAGAAGTCTTTCCCTTGGAACTACGATTGGCATAGAGATCAACCTCATGTAGATGAAAGTGTTATTAAGCCTTTGGAAGTGACTAGGAGATGCAAGTCAGGACCAGTAGACCATGATGCTGTATTAAGGGCAATGTCCCGGGCACTTGAAACCACAGAGGAAGCATACATGGAAATAGTGGAAAAGGAGCTTGATAAGAACCCAGAGCTTGCATTGATGGGTTCATGTGTTCTTGTGATGTTGATGAAGGACGAGGATGTATATGTTATGAATCTTGGAGATAGCCGAGTTATCTTGGCACAGGATAACGATCAGTACAATAATGCAAGCATCTTGAAAGGTGATTTAAGATATCGAAACAGGTCAAGGGAGTCACTTGTCCGTGTCGAACTTGATAGGATATCGGAGGAATCGCCAATGCATAATCCTAACAGTCACCTAAGCAGCAATACAAAAACTAAGGAGCTGTCTATTTGTAAATTAAAGATGAGAGCAGTACAACTGTCAACTGATCATAGCACAAGTGTTGAGGAGGTACACATTCTGATAAACAATTGTTACTCTTCTTTCACTCCTTATTAGCATCTGTTGCCCTGCACAATTTTGACATATTGATTTGAGTTCAGCTATCAATTATGCAGATTTTTGCAGGTTGTTTATTATCTTTTTTTTTCCTCCTGAGAGAATCTTAGTAGGATGTACTTATTAGTTAATATGGTTTGTATGACAGTGATACTATAAGATGTGCTCTCTTGATGTGACGATTTGCTATAAATCTGACGGTATCAATTATCTTAGAGTCTGCATCATATCACAAATACTTTAGATTTTGCTTAATAACTAGTCAATGGGCATGTGGAATCCACGTTGCATCAGTATCAAATCGTGCAAACACAATAATTTTTTAGTGTCAAATTTAAGATAACTCAAGTACTCGATAAAGATTTTGAGGCAATTAAGGGCTAGAGTGAGATCAGCATTGGAAGGCTAATGAGGACCACATGATCAAACAAACGGATAGCTGACATGAAATGTGTCAAGTTTAGGTGTGAACACGGGCTTTTTGAAACTCGTGCTTTTTTTATATTATAGTACTGTATAGGTGTAACTGAAGGCAATTGGAATTGATAGATTGATTAGGAGGCCAATAGGCGGGTTACATATATAGGCAAGGAGGACAGGTTGGTTTATAGAATCATAACCACCGTGGGATCTCCTTGCCTAATACTACATCAATCTATAATTAAGCCATAATGGGCCAATAGCCCATGCGCCTGTGGAGGCACCTATGCAGCTGTCTAACACCCCCCTGCAGTCGGAGCGTTGCTGCAGACGTTCAGACTGGACCGGAATTCCTGAAAAACCGTCGAAGGCAGACCCTTGGTGAAGATGTCGGCATACTGGGATGACGTCGGTACGTGAAGGACGCGGACAACACCAATGACAACACGTTCCCGAACAAAATGAAGATCAATCTCAATATGTTTGGTGCGTTGGTGCTGAACCGGGTTGGAGGACATGTAGACGGCGCTGATGTTGTCGCAGTACACCAAGGTAGCCTTGCTGGGTGGGGAGTGGAGCTCACATAAGAGTTGGCGCAGCCAGGATGCCTCGGCCACGGCATTAGCCACACCGCGGTACTCTGCTTCGGCGCTGGACCTGGAGACAGTGTTCTGGCGCTTGGAGGACCAGGAGACGAGGCTGTCCCCGAGGAACACAGCATAGCCTGAGGTGGACTTGCGAGTGTCCGGGCAGCCGGCCCAGTCAGCGTCAGAGTAGGCAACCAGATCTAACTGTGCTGAAGGTCGAAGGAGCAGCCCAAGGTGAAGAGTGCCACGAAGATACCGCAGGATACGCTTCAAAGCGGCAAGATGAGCCTCCCGAGGATCGTGCATGTGAAGATAGACCTACTGGACGGCGTAGGAGATGTCCGGGCGTGTGAAGGTGAGATACTGAAGAGCATCAGCCAAACTCTGGAAATCTGTGGCGTCGCTGACGGGGGTGCCATCCTGCGCTGAAACCTTGGAACAAGTATCCACGGGGGTGGAGCAGGGCTTACACTCAGTCATGCCAGCGCGGTCGAGAATCTCCTGCATATACTGTCGCTGCGAGAGAAAAAGGCCATCAGACCGCCGCTGAGCCTGCATCCCGAGGAAGTGATGGAGATCACCCAAGTCCTTCATCGAAAACTCCTGCTGCAGGGCAGTGATGGTGCGATGGAGGAGCGTGGTCGACGAAGCGGTGAGGACGATGTCATCCACATAGAGCAGCAGGTAGATGAGCTCAACGCCACGGTGGAACACGAAGAGCGAGGTGTCAGACTTGGCTTCCACGAACCCGAGAGACACCAAGTAAGCTGCAAAACGACTGTACCATGCTCGAGGCGCCTGCTTGAGACCGTAGAGAGAACGGTTCAGACGACAGACGTAATCCGGATGAGAGGAATCCTCGAACCCGGAGGGCTGAACGCAGTAAACTGTCTCAGCAAGGTTGCCATGGAGGAAGGCATTCTTCACATCAAGCTGTCGAATGGGCCAGTGGCGGGAGAGGGCTAGTGAAAGCACAGTCCGCACGGTAGCTGGTTTGACGACGGGACTGAAGGTTTCTGAAAAATCAACGCCGGGGCGCTGTGTGAAGCCGCGGAGGACCCAGCGAGCTTTGTAGCGCTCCAGCGAACCATCAGCCTGAAACTTGTGCTTGAAGATCCACTTGCCAGTTACCACATTCGCGCCAGGTGGGCGCGGAACAAGATCCCAAGTGTTGTTCTGGAGAAGGGCAGCATGCTCATCCAGCATGGCAGCGCGCCAGTTCGGGCCGGCAAGAGCAGCCCGGTATGTCCTCGGAACAGGAGACAGCAGCGCGGTGTGGAACACAGCAGGTTGCCGGAAGCCGTGTTTCGCCCTGGTGGTCATGGAGTGTTGATTGACCACGGGGGGAATGGCAACCGCGCCCTTTGGAAGGGGCGCAGGGGCTGCTGGAGGCGTCGGAGACGCGGCTGGAGGCGCCGGGAGTACAGGGCGAGGGCGGCGGCCATACACCTGGGTGATGACGCGAGCCAGCGGCGGGAGCTGGGCAGCCGGTGCAGGGGACGCCGGGGCGGCTGCGCGGGAAGGTGCAGGGGACGCCGGGGGAGCCGCACGTGGCTGTGCGGAGGACGTCGAAGCAGCCGCACGTGGCGATGCGGGCGTCGAGGGTGCTGACGACGTCGAGGTAGGGGCCAGTGGGGGCGCACCGGGAGACGCTGCCGCATCCGCAGCAGCAGGCAGAGACGCCGGCGATGGAGATCCTGCAGGCAAAATAGACCGTGTCGGGACTATAGGCGCCGGAACGGGATTAGTGAAGGTGTCCAAAAACGCGAAGTCCGCGGTGGATGGGGTGTCAGGCTGCTCGGCAAAGGGAAAGGAGGACTCGTCAAAGATCACGTGGCGGGAGATGATGATCTTGTTGGAGTTGATGTCTAAACAGCGGTATCCTTTATGATGAGCAGAGTAGCCAAGGAAGACACACGAAGTGGAGCGCGGAGCGAGTTTGTGGGCGGCAGTAGCGGACAAGTTGGGGTAACATCGACAACTAAAGATGCGCAGATGGTCATACGTAGGGGGAGAGCCTAGCAAGGCTTCATGAGGCGTACGGGAGTGCAGCGTTTTGGTTGGTAAGATGTTGAGTAGAATGGTGGCGGTGTTCAGAGCCTCAACCCAATACCGAGGTGGAAGACAAGCTTGGAAGAGGAGAGACCGAACCACATTGTTGAGAGATTCCCATTCTGAGCAGAGGTGTAAGGGCACGACATTCGGAGGTGAGTGCCGTGGGTGAGGAAGAAGGTGCGGGCGCTGGAGTTGTCAAACTCGCGCCCATTGTCGCATTGGACAGACTTGATGGTGCGGCCAAACTGTGTGGAGACAAGAGCAAAGAAATTAGATAGAGTGGAAAAGGTGTCAGACTTGAGGCGTAAAGGAAACGTCCACATAAAGTGTGAGCAATCATCGAGAATGACCAAATAATATTTGAAACCCGAGACACTAGGAACTGGCGAGGTCCATAAATCACAGTGGATGAGTTCAAAAATGTGGGAGGCACGAGATGCTGACACAGGAAAAGGAAGACGAACATGACGCCCGAGCTGACAAGCATGACATATAGAGTGTCTAATTTCTTTATTATAAGCCATGAGTTTGGACAGAGTCTCAAATCCAGGATGACCGAGACGACGTTGCCAAAGAGTGGACGCGGCGGTGGTGGCGAGGTGTGCAGCAGGAGGTGATGACGTGCCAGAGGAGCGAAGAGGGTACAACGGCCCGGAACTATTGCACCTGGTGATCACTCTCCTGGAAAGCAGATCCTTCATAGAACAACCAGCAGGGTCAAATTCAACAGAACAATTGTTGTCGGAAGTGAACTGACGCACGGAAATGAGATTCTTAATAAGACCCGGAGAAGTGGAGGTGACGGGAAGTAAAGCACCGTTACCGACAATAATGGAAGGTGGAATAGGATACCGCTGGGAAGAGGTGTGGGAAAGAGTACCGGCGTCAGAGGTCATATGCGAGGTGACGCCGGTGTCGAAGATCCAGTCGTGTTGCGGAGGCGGAGTCAGCGACACGGTGTTGAAGGAGGAAGCCAGACCCTGCGCGTCCCAGGATGGCATGCCGGCCGTGGGGTAGTAGTAGCCGGGAGGGGCGGTCCATTGCCCCTGGGCGCCGGCAACGAAGGCCTGCGGCTGAGGTGCAGGAGCTGGCAGCGGAGCCAAGGGAGGGCGATTGCCGGGCCACATGCTGATGGAGCCGGACCATGGCTTGTAGAAGCTGGGCCACGGTCCGCCCGGTGGAGCCTGCGCGGTGTGCTGCTGCTGAGGCGCCGAAGAGGTTGGACCAGGGGCAGGCGTACCAGATTGCCGCCCCTTGCCTTTGCCGCTGCGCGTGCCGCGCTTGTCGCCTTTGCCGGAGTTTCTGGAGTTGCTGCTGTTGCCACTGGAAGGCTGCTGTGGGGGTGCGACTGCCTTGCTGGGTTGCTGATGGAAGGGACCAGCAGAGCCGGTTGCCCCAGAGGCGACGAGGGCGGTCGGTGAAGGTACCGAACGATGAGCCATATTGAGTTCTTCAAGCAGGAGGTCGGTGCGGGCCTCCAGGAAGGTGGGGAACGGGCGCCCATGCTGGAGGTGCATGCCGATGGAGGTGAAGCGCTCGTTGAGGCCGCGGATGAGGTTGAGGACGAGTGTGCGATCAGTGACAACCTCACCCAAGTCGCCAAGGGCATCGGCCATGGACTTGAACTTGCGGCAGTAGTCGGTGATGGAGAGATCGCCCTGGACGAAGTTGCGAAAGGCGGCGTCGAGATAGAGCGCGCGCTGCTCGCGGTTGCCGAGGAACTGGTGCTCCAGTGCGAGCCAGACGGAGCGGGCAGTGGCAGTGGCGTGGTCGTCCCGAACAATCTCCTCGAGGTCGGGAGAGACGGTGCCGAGGAGCCACGTCATGACGACGCAGTCCATACGCTCCCAGTCGGGGTAGGTGTGGTCGGCGATGTCGGCGAGGACATGGCGCCGAAGGGAGAATTTCCCAAGGACCAGGAGCATCTGGTGGCGCCAGCGGATGTAGTTGTTGCTCTCCATGTCGAGGATGGCGGGGACGAGGGCGCGGATGTTCTGGGCGGCGACGGCCTGGGCGTGGAGATTGATGATGGCGGCGGCCTCGTGCGCCAGGAGAGCGTCCCGGAGCGGCTGGGCAGAGCCACCGGCGGCAACGGCCCTGTCAGAGGAGGCGGCATCATCCTCTGTTTCGAGAGCGGCCTCGGGCGAGCGCGTCACGGGCGCGGGCGGCGGCGGCGTCGCGCTCCTGGGCGGCGGCCGTGGCCTCCTGCTCGGCCTCCTGGGCGCGCTGAAGAGCGGCGTCCCGGGCAGCCGTCTGCTGGCGGCGGCGCTCCTCGGCCTTGCGCTCAATCTCGCGGGTGGCCGCAGCAGCCTGCGCGACGGCGAGATCGGCAGCAGAGGGAGCGGGAGGGAGGGAGCCAGGCAGGAAGGGAAGCGCAGCCACAGGGGAGGGGGGCGCGCGGGGTGCGCAGCTGCAGGGGGCGCGCGGAAGGGCAACGGAAGAAGAAAAAGACCTAGGCGTCTGATACCATGAAGGCAATTGGAATTGATAGATTGATTAGGAGGCCAATAGGCGGGTTACATATATAGGCAAGGAGGACAGGTTGGTTTATAGAATCATAACCACCGTGGGATCTCCTTGCCTAATACTACATCAATCTATAATTAAGCCATAATGGGCCAATAGCCCATGCGCCTGTGGAGGCACCTATGCAGCTGTCTAACAGTAACTTCATGATAATAAATAGTTTTAAAGTTAGTGGCAGGTACTTCAGCTAACAGGAAGTCAACAATTAAGGAAAATCATTTGGAAAACAAAATAGGATGCCTTGGACTTTACATACTATTCTTTAGGCTAGTCAAGAAGATCAAAGCTTTCCAGCAACATCACATGTCAAAAATGACTTGACAACAAACTCATTTTCTTATTCCAGACTTGTTTATATATGTATATACATGGAAATGCAATGCACCTATATCTTGGTGTTAATCTTAAGTCAAGCTGCATCCATGCGAACTTTTCTGAGTTATACATGTTGAAAGTCGAGTCCATCAGAGCTGTCCTAGGCTGGTCGGTTGAGCTTGGCATGAATTGAGCTATGCTGGGAGCACCCAATAAGTTCTTTGAGACTTGTATTGTGGCTATCAAATTCATTAATATTTGCATTTTTCCAATATACCTAATTCAATTTTAGATTGACTGAACCAAACTCTGATACATAGAATATCGAAAGATAATTGAAAAATTAGTATACCTTACAATTATTCTGTAACTGAACACATGCACAGAATAGAAGGTCTGTAGCTTGATTTGCTTGCATAGAATCTCTTAGTATACCATACAATTATTTGTATGTACTTCTTAAACACACTAGAGAAAATCTACAGACTGATTTATTTGCAGAGAATCTCTTGGAAAGCTATGCCAAATTTGCAAGCATGTTGGTTCTGAACACCCTTTGTTGGTTGTAAAAAATTAGGGAATATAAATTCTGGTTTATTTTTTTTCTGAAATTAATATTAAGTTATTCGTAACAAAAAATTAGGGAGTGTAATGTTAATTCTGGTTTATTTTTTTCTGAAATTAATATTAAGTTATTCGTAACTCACAACGATCGTCAACTATTTATGATCTAATGGTTAGGATTTTGCATGGTGACATATTACCTTCAGAGATGTAATAGGTCACCTATTATTACTAATTAGGTAATAATCTCTTTTCATCTTATCATTTAATGCAAAAGGAAATGAAAAAATTGTAATGAACAAAATGTTTTTATGGGGAAAGCTATTATGCATCAATTAGTACCATTGAGCATGGGTGTAGCAAACAAACTAACATGTGTCATGACATATAGCGTGTGTACCACCAGAATTAACATGATCCATGATCGTGATAGATAAATATGCAAAGCACATGTAGCAACACAATGTGCAAACTTTGGCACTATTTGGTGTATGATGTATGGAACCTACGGCACACACTTGTTATATACGAAAGGATATGCATCAAAATGGAGCACATCATTCACAAATAATATACCGGTCAAAATGGAATGCTGAGTAGTTTCACACCCAACATCTGCATATGATTGTGTTGCCCCTCTTGTGTATTAAGGAAACCAGTTAATGTCATTTAAAACATTCCTTATGTGCCCATGACGTGTTAACCGAAGGTAGCAGGCTAAACCTTTCTGTACCCGAATTAATACTTAACAATGAACGGTCTATCGATAGCAGTTAAGAGGTGTAATCTAAAAGAGTTCTATTTATAAACTAACACTTCTACACAAGGTAATAAATCATGTTTCATTTTTCAACGGCACGCAAGCAATAAGTATTGCTATCTGATTTAACTGCACCTCTGCCCGGATCCACATTATTATCATTTCAGCATCTAGAGAACTTATTTCTCACTATTCTGCTGGCTTCACCCTGCTATATGTCAAATCATTAAATTAAATAAGTGCCACCTTAATAATACTTTGGTCCTCTGTTTTCCATCTGCAGTACCCTAGTGCGTTTCTCTCTTGATAATTAGTTTGCTTAATAATGAAAAATAATAGCTCGATTTACAGTTACACCTTCTGAAAGAGATATTACATGAAATTTTATTTGTTTAAGACAACAGTTGAATTAATAGTTGGATTGTTTTTCCAAACCGGACATTTTATTTGGAAACTTGTCCTGATGTACTGTTGATTTCATCTTGATATAGATGAAATAAGGCATCTTTTCATCATCTTTCATCCACTAGAAATTCCTTGGAATGGAATCAACTTTTATTTTGCTTTATCTTTTCTCACTGGTGGGCTTAATTTGCTTCTTGAATTTTGCATTGATGCTGTCTACTACACTGATGGCGATGATTATTCTTTTGTCAGTCTCACAGTTCATTTGATGATTGTGCTCTGCAGGAAGTCTTGAGGATTAGGGCAGAACATCCTGATGACCCTCAAGCTGTATTTAATGATAGGGTGAAAGGACAGTTGAAGGTTACTAGAGCATTTGGTGCAGGCTTTCTAAAGAAGGTAGCTTCATAGAACTTTTTATGCCCTTGATAGTAATTTGTCCAACTTGTTTATCTCAAACAATGATGTGCCTAGCCTCCCTATTTTTATTGAGTACTGCAATTACCTTTGCAACATAGACTTATGGGTAGTGATGTGCCTATCATGTCAAGTACCGTATCTGTGAATTGGTGGGGATTGGAAGATCTATTTATATATGGTTTAATTGAGTCTACAGTAAGAACTGTAGGGGCTCCATTTTCCTTGGTGTATGCACCAGGAAAAGCCCAAAGATTGGTGAAATTTGTATAAGAGTGTGCATATAAATTTAACAAATAGATGACCTAACATCATAACCTCCTATCTTCTTTCATTGTGCATTGAAACTAAACAGAGGAAATCTATCATGATTTCACATACTTCCAGGGCACTATATAGGAAAACATAAATACATAACTTTTTAGTTTCAGTACATTCATTGAAGGGCAATAATAGGAGGGTAACACTGATAGTCAAACAATTAAAGATGAATGCAAATTTTATTTCTTTTATGGGATTAATTCTTTTAAAAACTCCCAAGTATAAATTTTATATATCTTTTTGGTCTTTAACACTAATCATAGTACGTGATGACACATTTATAATCTCAATATTTTCCAGTGACATGTTTATATGTGTGGGAAGATTCTGTTGAATTGAATATTCTGTTGTGCAATTGGCTGAGATATCTTCTTTGCCTATTGCAGTCAAAATTTAACGATGCGCTGCTTGAGATGTTTCGCATTGACTATGTTGGAACTTCAGCATATATCAGCTGCAACCCTGCTGTCCTTCACCATCGTCTCTGCTCAAATGATCGGTTTCTTGTCCTGTCCTCAGATGGACTGTATCAATATTTCAGCAATGACGAGGTAGTTTCGCATGTAGCATGGTTTATGGAAAATATGCCAGAGGGAGACCCTGCTCAACACCTTGTAGCTGAGCTTCTTTGTCGTGCAGCAAAAAAGAACGGTAAGTTCTGCCTTCATGCATTATAAACTGTACCGTAGGCATTTATCTATGTAACCAGACGAAGGTAAATGTGGAGTTTTTATGATCCTGGATTGTCATAGTCTACAGCCGCCGGCATAAGGCTTAGCCTTCCGGATATCCGACAGTTAAATCCATTAAGGATTCTAATTCAGTTAGAGCCGAATCCATTAGGGATTCTATTCCGTAAAGATGTTGGAGTTAGACTACAAGTCCAGTCCGGACTCTTATTTGTAAGCATCAGTTATATATAGACCTTGAGATCCAACGTTTGGGCTCAAGCAAGAAGTAATAAAGAATTATAGAATTAGCTTACCTTCTCCTCCTCTGTTCCTGCTGGCGGCGCACAACCTGGGGAGACCTGGCCACCGCCAAGGCCAAGGGTTCCCACCGGCAAGCCATAGCTACGCGTTGAGGTCCAAGGGTTGTGACAACTTGGTATCAGCCATGCCAGGTTCCGAGTCCAGCGAGGAGGCCAACCCCATCACGGCGATACTCAAGGCGCTCCAGGATCAGATGACCGGACTTGCGCAGCAGAACACCGAGCTGAAGTCTCAGCTGGCGGATTTGACGCGCCATACCCTCACCACCGACGCCAAATTCGCGGCACTGGAATCTGGGGGCGTGTTGCCCATCTCGACGCCAGGAATCTTGCCAGCGCCACCGGGAGCCAATCCATCCGCTTCATCTGCTCCGCCGGGAGATCCATTCGCCACCAACTACGGGCCGACCACCACATCAGCCCCAAACCAGGAAGCCGCCGCCATCCACCACATCAGTCGCCAACCCCCCGCCAATCCGCACTTTTTTCCGCCACAGCCCTCTTTTCCGCAGCATACCGCCATGTCTTCCCGCTACCTTACTGCCCCAAATTCCTACCCTAGCGCACCGCGCTATCACCGATTGGAGTTCCCTCCTTATGATGGCACAAACGATCCTCTTCAGTGGTTAAATCGGTGTGACCAATTCTTCCGCGGCCAGCGTACGGAGGAGAGCGACAAGGTCTGGCTCGCCTCGTACCATCTCACAGGCATCGCGCAGCAATGGTACTTCCAGTTGGAGCGCGACAACGGACAACCGACATGGGACCAGTTCAAAGATCTTTGCCACATGCGGCTTGGACCACCAATGTGCAGCAATCCTTTGGGAGAACTAACTCATCTCCGGCAGACAGGATCAGTCAGCGACTACCAAAATAACTTCCTAGCTTTGCTTTGTCGGGCTGATCGACTACTACCTCTGCAGCAGGTGCAAATCTTCACCGCCGGCCTCGTCGAGCCTATCCGGACTGATGTGGAACTACAACAACCACTAAATCTTCAGGTGGCAATGAGCCTCGCTCGTGCGTACGAACGCCGTGCACACATCACAACCAGTCCTGCGGCCACATCATCAGCACCACGACCCTGGCGACCACTGCAGCGACCCTCTTCTACTCCGGTTCTAGTTACGGGACAGTCCCAGGAAACTACACCATCGGCTCAGGCCATCGGGGGTCGCTCTGCAAAACCATTCCGACGACTTACGCCCACGGAACTGGCCGACCGCTGCTCCAAGGGACTATGCTACAACTGCGACGACAAATTCCTCCCGGGGCATCGTTGTAAGCAACCGTTCCTTACATACATTGATATGAATGAAGACGGCGACGTCGACCAACTTGGATTGCATACCATGGAAACCGAAGACTCGCCACCGGAGATATCCCTCCATGCAGTCACCGGTACATCCAATGGGGGTACTATGCAACTTGCGGTCACCATTGGGACACACTCTTTCGTCGCCCTCGTCGACTCTGGGTCAACACAACTTTTTGAGTGAGCGGGCTGTCAAATTGGCTGCACTGCAGTTACTTCCCCGACAGGGTCTTAACGTCAAAATAGCAAATGGTGAGAACCTTGCCTGTACAGGATTTTGCAGTACTCTACAGATCCTTGTCAACCAGACTCCATTCACCATCCAGGCTTATGGCATTCCCCTGGGTGGGTTTGATATCGTCCTAGGAGTACACTGGTTGAAGACACTGGGCCCCATCCTTTGGGATTTCGATGGCCTCACTATGATGTTTTGGCTGGCGGGTCGACGAGTGCAATGGCAGGGACTCTCCACTGCTCCCACCATACATACTATCGTCCAGACCGGCCAAGAATCTTTGCAGACCCTACTAGACGAGTACACCGATCTCTTGGCCGAACCACAAGGGCTTCCTCCAGCCAGACCTCAAGACCATCGGATCACTCTTCGTCCAGGAACAGCCCCAGTTTCCGTACGACCTTACAGATACCCACATCACCAGAAGGACGAATTGGAGAGGCAATGCAGGGACATGCTCAGCAGAGGGTTGATTTGGCATAGCCATTCATGTTTTTCATCTCCAGTACTGTTGGTGAAAAAACATGATGGTACTTGGCGATTTTGTGTGGATTATCGGGCCCTCAATGAGTTAACGGTCAAAGACAAATTCCCGATCCCTGTGGTGGATGAGTTATTGGATGAATTGCGGGGAGCCCGGTTTTTTACTAAGCTTGATCTGCGATCAGGTTACCACCAAGTCCGCATGCACCCCGATGACATCTTCAAGACTGCATTTCGGACTCATGAAGGCCTTTTTGAGTTTGTGGTTATGCCCTTCGGATTGACCAACGCACCGGCCATTTTCCAAGCCTTGATGCAAGCAATCCTTCGTCCTTACTTGCGCCTCTTCGTCCTTGATTTTTTCGATGATATCTTGATCTACAGTCCATCCTGGGCCGAGCACTTGCAACACATTCGCATGGTTTTCTTGCTTCTGCGACATCATGCTTTGTTTCTCAAGAAATCTAAATGTTCTTTTGGATTATCTTCGGTCTCCTACTTGGGCCATATCATCTCCAACGGCCAGGTTGCGATGGATCCATCAAAAGTTCAATCCATCTCAGATTGGCCACAGCCCAAAACAATCAAAGCTTTACGTGGGTTTTTAGGTCTTGCTGGCTATTACCGCAAGTTTATCCAAAACTTTGGCAAGATTGCAGCCCCCTTAACAAACTTACTTAAGGAGGCATTCGGATGGTCCCCCACCGCTCAACAGGCTTTTGAAACCCTTAAAGTGGCTTTAGCCGCCGCACCAGTTCTGCATATGCCTGATTTCACCCAACAGTTCATTGTGGAATGTGATGCTTCAGGATCGGGCATTGGGGCTGTACTTCACCAGGGTCAGGGACCCATTGCATTTTTTAGCCGACCGGTGGTGCCACGCCATTCCAAGCTCCCTGCTTATGAGCGAGAATTAATTGGCTTGGTCCAAGCTGTTCGCCATTGGAGACCATACCTCTGGGGCCGCGCTTTCCTTATCCGCACAGACCACTACAGTTTGAAGTTCTTACTCGATCAGCGGCTTTCCACTATTCCTCAACTTCACTGGGTGAGCAAGCTCTTCGGATATGACTTTTCAGTGGAATTCCGGCCGGGACGCCTCAACACAGTCGCGGATGCCCTATCCCGACGTGATTCCTCTCCGGCCAGTCTGTTGGCCATTTCGTCACCGGCTCTTTCCCTTTTCCCGGAACTGCGCCATGAAATTTTGCAAACCCGGGATCTCCAGCAGCTCCAGACCGACATCGCTTCAGGCAAATTAACCGCGCCTTGGTCGGTTCATGACGGCCTCATCTTGCACTCAGGACGGGTCTATGTACCACCCTCTTCAACCGCATTGCAGCAGCTTCTAACTTCTGCCCATGCAGCACATGAAGGCATTCAAAAGACTTTGTGTCGACTACGTCAGGATTTTTATATTCCAGGGGCCAAACGCATTGTTCAAGACTTTGTGCGATCTTGCCAAGTTTGCCAACGAAACAAGGTTGAACAATTACAACCGGCGGGCCTCCTTCAACCGCTCGACGTACCATCTCAACCATGGTCTGACATTGCAATGGATTTCATTGAAGGGCTTCCTCGCATACATGGTAAATCCGTCATTCTCTCGGTCATCGATCGCTTCTCCAAATACGCGCATTTTATTCCCTTGGCTCATCCATATTCCGCAACAACTGTCGCCCGCGTCTTCTTTGATGAGATCGTCCGCCTCCATGGGATTCCTACATCCATTGTCAGTGACCGAGATAAGGTTTTCACCAGTCACTTTTGGCAAGATTTGTTTCGTTTGGCCGGCATTCGCCTTCACCTCAGTTCGGCTTACCATCCACAGTCCGATGGCCAGACTGAAGCTGTTAACAAGGTAATCGCCATGTATTTACGCTGCTTAACTGGCGATCGCCCTCGTCAATGGATGGACTGGCTGCCGTGGGCCGAATATTGCTACAACACCTCCTTCCACTCGGCCCTTCGTGCAACACCGTTCAAAGTGGTCTACGGCAGGGATCCACCCTCATTACGCACTTATGAAAAGGGAGAGGCCGTTGTGCAAGCTGTGGAAGCCTCCTTGTTAGCTCGTGATCAACTCCTCCAGGACATCCGAGCTCGCCTTCTTCAAGCTCAATCATATGCTAAGAAATACTATGATCAGAATCACCGGGATGTCTCCTTTGACGTGGGAGAGTTGGTTTGGTTACGCCTTCTTCATCGCCCTGCTGCTTCTCTTGGTCTCCCTTCAGCTAGCAAGCTCGGGCCAAAATATTTCGGGCCCTACAAGATACTTGAGAAGATTGGTTCGGTTGCATATCGTTTGGAACTCCCTCCGGGCGCTAAACTCCATGACGTATTCCATGTTGGGGTGCTTAAAAAGTTTCAAGGGGCTCCACCATCCGCGCCACCACCATTGCCACAGCTTCACCATGGCCGAGTGTTGCCAACTCCATTACGCGTGCTGAAATCAGCGCGACGTCAAGGTCAGCAGCAGCTCTTGGTACAATGGGCTGGAACAACCTTGTCTGAGGCGTCATGGACACCACTAACTCACTTCCAGGAGTCCTATCCAGAATTCCAGCTCGAGGACGAGCTGCTTCGCGAGGAGGGGAGAAATGTCATAGTCTACAGCCGCCGGCATAAGGCTTAGCCTTCCAGATATCCGACAGTTAAATCCATTAAGGATTCTAATTCAGTTAGAGCCGAATCCATTAGGGATTCTATTCCGTAAAGATGTTGGAGTTAGACTACAAGTCCAGTCCCGGTCCGGACTCTTATTTGTAAGCATCAGTTATATATAGACCTTGAGATCCAACGTTTGGGCTCAAGCAAGAAGTAATAAAGAATTATAGAATTAGCTTACCTTCTCCTCCTCTGTTCCTGCTGGCGGCGCACAACCTGGGGAGACCTGGCCACCGCCAAGGCCAAGGGTTCCCACCGGCAAGCCATAGCTACGCGTTGAGGTCCAAGGGTTGTGACATGGATATCTAATAACGCATTGTCTGTGAAGCATGTTGATGGTATACTTGATTCCTCTGTTGCAGTTAGATAATGTGTAGTTATTACTGCCTACTTTCATCTTGATATTATTATGGTTACTTTTGTCATGGCATTATTCATAACATATCTTTTCAGTCTCTTTGCTGTATGAAATACATTTGATTTTCAATAACCTTTCAGTGTCTGGCCTTGTGTCCTTTGACCCCTTCCTGGTCTTGGTACTGGATTACTAATAAAGACGATGTGCATGCCTTAGCGCTGTTGAAATTCTGGAAACAATTTGTAGGGTTTTTTGGGACTCCCAAAGTACTGATAATGTATGGGTCTTTCAGGGATCTCCCAAAGTTTCTCTAAATACCATGTACTCTGACATGACCCTGTGTTAATGTTATTTTTTAACTAGTGTATCCTATTGGTAGAGGTGTTCATATCTCATTGAATTATGAACCTTGGATGTGACCACCTTATGTAGTGGTCTTCCATAGAGTTCAATTGTAAGCTTCCATGGATCCCCATATCCTTGAAGTACGCTGCACCGTGCACATATTGCACGTGTTAGTTCTCACAAATGGTCTCACATGACTGATTTCCCGTAATGCTATCTTAGTAGCTTCCAAGACAGGTCTAAACCTTTTTCCACTTTTGATATAGAATATGTATGTTAGGATTGACACGTATGCAACTATGCAGCTATTCTTTTAATCTTTGAATTATTGCCTAAAAAAGAGTCGTGTTTATGGGAGATCTATTTCGATAACTAACCATTTTTCTTGTGTGTTGAATAATGCATGCAGGGATGGATTTTCATGAGTTGTTGGATATCCCCCAGGGTGATCGCCGAAAATACCATGATGATGTTTCTGTTATGGTAATTTCCCTTGAAGGCCGAATATGGCGATCTTCTGGTTGAGTGTCAAGAACTCGAGACGCGACTTGGTCTGTTACTTGCAGCCTCGCTTAGCATAGTGAATTCTCAAATCAGAAAAGGCATCATTTGTTTTGCTCATTGTCTTTAGTTTTTCAACACTTGCTCAAATTTTCATCAGGCAATCCATGTGCCTTTTCTGTCTTAACATTTTGGATTTGCGGTGCATGCTTGGCCAGTCCAACGTTGAGTTATACAGGTTTTTTTTCTTATCAGGAGAAAAGTTTCTTTTTTTTGGCGGGGATTCCTTTTCCCTGTGTCCATAAGTTTTTTTTTTGTGTATATTTGTTGGTGCTGCTTTATTTCGTTGTTTCCTTTGCAGATGGGATTTCGGGCATATGGGGCTCATGCAATAGAACTGGTAGCAGATGGGTGGGTTTTACAACATAATTCCTTCTGTAATAGACCCTTTTGGGAATATGGGTTGGAGACCTTTTTTAAGGCTTGGGTTGGAGACTTGGAATTGTATTATATAGCAGCCTTAATTTGCCACAGCCAGTCATTAAAGCTCTCTTTCATGTCCGACTTCTGCTATTTAATCTGTAGCCTTGTTTGTACCAAATAAGGTTTGATCACAGTCAGTGTTGCATCAGGGAAATTGTGCGAATTGCACTTTCATTTCTTGGAGGGGAGTAAGCAAACTTAAATCATAATTTGTAGGCACCCAGAAGATTGTTCAGTTGAGCATAACCTTGCGTTTTATGTTCAGATTTCCTTTTCTCTTTTTTGTAAAACTCCTGGTGGGCAACCTTTTTGGCATCATAGTGTTGTTACAATCAGAGGCCCTAACTGGAGCTCAGATTTAAGAGGAATCTGGTGCCAAATAACCCTGATGAATCTGGCATCAAGTATCAACCTCAACTGGGTATGGTAATGATATAATGATCTGGAATATATGCTGTCACTAAACTTCCTCCAGGCATCACGCTTCTGGAGCCTCTCGTCATATTGGATTACCCACGGAAAGATGCTACTGAGATGCTGAGAGTAACCATGCCCCAAGTTTATTTGTCAAATTTCTTATATTCAATGTTTGGGTTTAGTATTATTACGCTGAAAATCCCGGAGCTAGTCCGATTTGGGTTCTGGACTTCAAGTTGGTGCGCGCAACAGGGATGACAGCGATGTTGCTTGACGCTGGCCGGGGTTGATGTAGGAAAAGTGTAATACCATTAGAAAAAACGAAGAGAAAAGCGAAGAACAAAAACAATCCAAGGGAGAATAAAAGAAAATAAAAGGTTTTGCCATTATAATATTTTGGCTTTAGAATACCGAATTAATTAGTGCTTGAGATACCTGGATTGGTTGGAGTTGGTCAGCGCCTCTCACTTAAGTAGGTTTTATAGAAAACTTAGCCTAACACCTATTTTAGTTTTTACCGATTTATTTTCTGCAGTTGAAAAAAACTGAAGAATAGTGTCAAAATCATTCTATGGGCCAATAGTCCCAAGGTTTTACATATAAGCACAATCAACCGTGAGTGCCATGGGGATAAGACAAGGGCAATCAAGACTTTGCTTAAGCTAAGAGAGAAGCCAATCAAATTCTTATCCCTTATAAGCTAAGCCAACACCAGCATCCACACATAACCATAACTCTCATTTCCTTCTCTAAACCGAGAGCTTCACAGCAAGGCAAAGCACCATCTCCCTATTGCCTTGCTCGGCCAAGGACAGGGATAAGCTGAATACCACTCCAACACCACCTAAGTCTAGGACCACACAAAGAGACCGAGGAAAAGAGAGCTCGGAGCAGCGGAGCCTATAGGGAGTTGGAGAAGATCGACGGCGTGAAGACGGAGGCCACGACAACCACAAGCCGCTAAGGACCACCGTGACCGTGCCAAATCGGACCGGGACAAGGATGAGGCGAGAAAGACTGATAGAAACGTGTGGAGAGTATTACCACCACCACGGCCATCGTCATCGCTTTCTTGTCCCCACAATCATCCCACAACACATTCATGACAGCATAGCACAAACACACCACAACAAGCTAAACCAGTCGGGCAGGACGGCATGAGAAGGGTAGCGTCCTGTACCTCAACTGGTAAGCCTGCTATCCCACCGACAGCGAGCCCATAGGACCGTTGTGCACCCTTGGACGGAGGAGCATACCCCCGGCACATGCCCCCCACCAAGTCCTGTCGCATCGGCATCATAGGCATTCCCAGTCGTACGTATTGAGGAAGTAGAGCAAGACGAAAAGAGTAACTAAAAGTAAAATGTTTAAGGTAGGGGAAGAGTAGACCGTCCCGGATAGGAGGTAGAGATGAAGTGGTGCAGCCGGCGTCGATGCTAGCCGGAAGGAGTCGTGGAGGCGGTAGGACCCATGGAGCCATAGGGAAGCCTAGGAGTCGCAAGAGTCGAGGCCATGGCGGTCGGCCATGTCTGAGCCGAGTTCGGGTGAGCGGAGTAAATCGGTGATCACCGGAGTCTGAAGTAAGGGAAAACTGCAGGAGAGCCGTAGATGGAGAATGGAGGACTGGCGAAGAGGGCCCATCGGTGACGAATCGACGAGTGGCCGCAACCGAGACCAGGAGAGAGAGGCCAGGGGCCCGACGGGGGAAACTGGGGGGCAGAGCGTGGATCCGGTAGAGGGAGGTGAGGCGCCAAGCTCCTGGCCAGCGCCGAGCCGTGGCTAGTGAGCCTGAGAAGGCGGCGGCGTTGCATAGAGGAGAGAAGGTAAGGTGAGGGGAGAGGAGAGGATAAGAGTTGGGGATAGAACCAAGTAAATGAGGATGGCTTCGTCTGGGTGAAAAAAGAAGGGAAAGAAAAAAGAAAAGGGGAAAGGAAAGAAAAGAAAATGAAAAGGGGAAGGGAAAGAAAAGAAGAAAAAGAAAAGAAAAAAAGGAAGAAAGAGAATAAGCGTGTGTGATAAAATTCTTCGTAAATCTTTAAAATTTAGTCGTTTGAGCACCAAGACAGTGGGAATGTGTCCTGTGAGAGGGTATTGTTTGTGTCTAGTTTGCGCGTAGGAACAATGTTGTTCGTCTGTGTGCATGTGTCACTATGGTATATTCAGACTAGACGATGCTTGTAAAGATATAGGTTTTGATTTGGTGTTGTTCACGCATCGTCCTCGAGGTTAAACAGACAAGTGCATAGTAGAATAGTAGATTATAATAGATACTTGATAATTGTTCCTTCACGCTTTATTTTACAGCGTTTTAGAGATGATATTCACAATTACATGTTAATCATACCTTGATAAGTAATGCATATGGTTGAATGGCAACATTGGAAGAATGTTGCATCATACAAAATGCATACGAGCCAGGGCGGTGAGTAAGTCATATAGCTAGTTCAGAGCACATGAGCCAGGTCAATCAGAAAGTTATATGACTAATCCGGAGTGCTCTTGAGTAAGACCTATAAATGTAGGCACCTCCACAGGATGGAGAAAAAGACCTACTTAGTAGGCATTCCACAGGAGTGGAGTTTGAGACCTCATATAAAAAATGATGGTGCAAGAGTGGTTCATCGATGGGTGAACACTTCGCTACACTGGTAGAAGCTACAATTACAAACGCATAGTATTGAATTGCATGAAAATAATAGGAGACAATGATACAATTACAGAGATTATGACTTATAGTTCACATATATGGAATGTACTGGATTGCTGTGTTGACGCCACTATTTTATTGTATGCTTACTAAGTTTTTGTACTCACCCTTGTTTATTTGTTGGTTTTTAGGTGAACATTGAAGATGACTTGCACAGTGAGAGTAGCACATTTATTCTAGTGCAAACAGTAATTCGCACATCACCTTCAGCGGATGTATTTACTTTAATGATATGCTTAGGTAGTTAGTGTTAAAACAATATGTTGTTTATCATGCCATTGAGATTTAAATAGAGGAGTTGCTGCCAAAATCTAGCAGTGACAGTTGAAAATGGTAGTGTTATAGGGTAGTGGTAGCATTCCGGGCTCAAAGTCTCGGTCGGGGTGTTACAGTTGGTATCAGAGCAGGCGTTAGATTCATGGTAAAGAAAATTGACAACTTAATTATTCAACTAAAACTTGACTTAGGCCAAGAAACTAAATAAAGCTTGACACACTCTAGTGCATAATAGGATAGGGTTTGGATTGAGCATTGCATTTACAATTCTGTTAGCCATATCCTTCATTGGTTATGGTATGTGATGGATGTTTAGGAACTAACTGTGCTATTGTTTATTTGGGATAAAAAGTATGTCAAGAAGTAGAGGTTGTGGTCGTGGTGCTGGACGAGGCCATGGCCAAGCAGGGCCACCACTTGAGGTTCAGTAGGAAGCACCTGACGCAGAGGTTGTTTCTGCTGAGCAGTCTGTAGCTGGGAATCCATCAAAGTCCTGGGCCTTGCTGTGAGAGTTTATAGAAGAGGTCTGTGCACTTCGCTGACAAGCACTGGTAGCCGATGTTGTGGCCGTACCTGTTGCTGCACCTGCTATTGATCCGGCTGCTCTTGAGGCAAGAATAAGCCTTCATGAGTGGATGGCGTTGTGGTTGAACACTTTCGATGTTTTAGGCACACCGGTCCAAGCTGAGGATTGGTTGCACTATATGGAGAGGCAGTTTGAGGCTTTAGAGATGATCTCACAGCTTAGGGCTCGCTTTGTGGCTTTTTAGTTGAATGGTCAGGCTGACATCTGGTGGAAAGGAGTCCTTTCAGCCAGGACCCCTACGCAGGGTCTAGCTACTTGGGAGATCTTCGTTGAGTAGTTCAAGGCAAAGTATTACCTGGAATCTTTTGTGGAGAGTATGGAGGTTAGTTTGTCGACCTTCGTGTAAGGAAAGATGACCGTGGCTGTGTACGAAGTGAGGTTCAACAATCTGATACGTTTCGTACCATCGGCCATGAGCAATGATCTTGAGAAGGCCAAAAGGTTCCATCGAGTGCTCAACTCTGAGTTCTGTCATGTTATGGGAGATACCACGCCACGCGACTTTAGTCCTGTGGTAGAACAGGCTAGAGGGATGGAGATGGAGATGCAACTTACTAAGGGTTGCAACCCTTTGGTGGTCCAAGTGCTTCTAGTGGTGACTAGAAGAGGCGTTTTAGTGAGGGGGTGGGTCATCTCAGCGGCCCACTCCTAAGAAGTCCAAGTAGAGCCAACATCCTAGGCAGTCATCCAAGTCTAATTCTTTGAGGCTGCCTTTTTTAGCACCTCATTCTTCTTCTGCACCATCGACATTACGACCTGTCCTAGGCTAGAGAATGATCTGTTTCAAGTGCGATGGTGGGCACTATGCTGTTGAATGTTCTTGGACAGGAGAGTGTTGGCATTGTGGCCGGTCAGGCCACATGGAGCGGGTTTGTCATCAAAATCCCTTTAGCATCATCACGTGGGAACCAGTATCTGTGCCATCATTAAACACTTCACCTCGGGGATCAGTCCAGATGTTGGCAGCTGCTCTTGCACCACAGCCTCCTCTTCCCTAGGTGCCACCTACCAGGTATTACTGGAACCCTGCACCGATCGCTCTATTTTAGCACGCTGCATTGTCTCTATTTCTGATGCCACCACAATAGAGTGCAGGGGCTCTTGCTGCCCCGACGCCACCTAGAGTCTACGCGTTGCCTGTCACTGAGTCCGTGGGTCAACCTGACATGGTGACAGGTACCATGTTAGTGGATTTGTATAATTTTCTTGTTCTTTTTTTACTTTGGTGCTACTTATTCTTTTGTGTCTTGCGAGTTCACTAAAAAGGCAAAGTTGAGCGTTCAACAGATTTCTCAGTCGGTTATAGTTAGTTCGCTGGGGTATCATTGCTATAGCTCCACGGGGTGTCTTGGTTGCATGGTTTCAATAGACGGTGAGGATTATATTGCCAACCTAATGGCTACCAGGCCATGATTTCCTGCTTCTGAAGGATAGTCACTTTGCAAGCTCCTTTCGGGGAGGAGATAATTTTTCAAGGGAATGCACCTTTGTGTTCTCTCTTTGTGTTGGCCAGCCTATTCTCGGGCCAATGAACGTTGAAGTCCAGGTTGCTTCTAGCAATTGTAGAAAAGCCGAGCGCGCCTTTGCGCATTGAGAATATTCTAGTGGTGTGTGTGTATCCCAATGTATTGCCCGAAGAGCTTCCAGGAATGCCACCCAAAAGGGATGTGGAGTTTAGGATTGATTTTGTTCCTGGCACGCAACCTATCTCTGTATCCTCATATCGTTTGGCATGACCTTTCCAAGAGGAATTGAAGAAGCAATTAGATGAGTTGTTGTCTAAGGGGTTAATTCATTGTAGCGTGTCACTTTGGGGAGTCTCTATCCTATTCACAGAGAAGAAAGATGGGATCTGGCGCATTTGCATACACTATTGTGCTCTTAATTAGGCAACCATCAAGAATAAATACCCTTTGCCTTGCATTGAGGACTTGTTTGATCAATTGATGGGAGTCAAGGTGTTCTCCAAGATTGATCTATAATTTGGGTATAATCAGATCCATGTGCAGGAGCAATATATTGAAAAGACCGCTTTCTCCACAAGATATGGGCACTATGAGTATAAAGTTATGTCATTTGAACTAATGAATGCCCCTGCTGTCTTTATGAAGAATATGAATAACATGCTATATAAGTATCTTAATAACTTTGTGGTTGTGTTCATCGTTGATATCCTGATTTATTCTAAGACGGAGGAAGAACATAAGCAACATTTGAGGCTTGTGCTTGAGACTCTGAGAGAAAATTAGTTCTTTGCCAAGTTAAAGAAGTGCGGGTTTTGGATTTCTGAAGTGGGCTTCCTGGGTGATATGATTAACCAGGAAGTTATTTCAGTAGATCTAGGCAAGATTTCTATTGTCGTGGATTGGAAGAGGCCCTCTATTGTTAAGAAAGTGAGAAGTTTTCTTAGTTTAGCTGGTTATTACCGGTGTTTCATGAAAGACTTCTCTATTATTACCAAGACAATGTCTTAGCTCACACAGAAGGCATAAAATTCCAGTGGACCGATGAATGTGAGAGTAGTTTAAGTACTTTGAAAGAGAAGTTAGTGACTGTACCTGTTCTCACCCTTCCTGAGCCAGAAAGCGCTTCTACTCTAACCCTTCTCGAGTGGGTTTGGGTTGTGTGCTCATGCATGATAGCAAAGTGATTGCGTATGCATCACAAAAGTTGAAGAAACATGAGCATAATTACCCTCCTCAGGATTTAGAGCTAGTCGTAGTCATTTTTTCTCTAAAGATCTAAAGGCATTACTTGTATGGAGAGTTTCGTGATATTTTCACTAACCATAAGAGTCTCAAGTACATCTTCACTCAGAAAGAGTTGAATTTGAGGTAAAGAAGGTGGCTGGAACTAATAGAGCCGTTTACCCATGGGTAAATACCCTAATGGAGCCGAGTATGGGATATTTTCTTTACCCACAGGTATGGAAATGGGGGGAACACTCTACCCGTCGGGTAAATGGGCACAGGTATGGGTAAGCTCCACCCGAACCCGCCCCGCCTGTTTACCCACGATATAGATTGACAGGTGGTGCAGCCATAGCAATATCTCTAATTGCTATTGATTGTTATAAACTTTTGTATATCCCTAATTGCTATTGATTGTTATAAACTTTTGTATATCTCTAATTGCTATTGATTGTTATAAATTTTTTGATAGGTATTATATTTTCTAGCAACAGCTGCTGCTTATATGTACCTGTCATTAGTTCAATTCTCAGATGGCGACTCCTAGTTCGCGGGTCAACAGGCATGCCCACGGGTGACGTGTATGGGTGAGGTTGTTCACCCGTTGTCCTTCGCGGGTATGCCTGTGGGCGTAAATCGGGGTCGCGGGTACGGATATGGGCGAGCACTACCCATACCCGTCGCGCCCGATTGCCATCGCTAATCCTTACCCCTCATTTTTCACAAATACATTAAATTTAAAATAAGTTGTAATTGAAAAATAAATCCTTAATCTGATGGCCATTCTATCTTAGGCCTTAGCCTACAGTAAGTATGACTTTGATACCAATGCTGTGGGGACCTCGAGCGTGGAATACCCAAAATCACCGTATGTGTTTTGTAGTAGTTCCATGATTAGTGGTTAGTACATATATTTACAACATTGAGATTATATCCATACACATCGCATACAATTAATTTACAACATAATGGTGGTATATAAGCAATGTATAGTAAAGTTTACAACATAGGGCCAACTGACCAATTAAATATAAGTATCAAGAGTAAAGTGCAGTGAAAGACATGTAAATGAGCAAAAGCGTCCAACGGTATGCCACCATAGCCCACAAGAAACCAACTAGAGTTAGGCCCTAGCAAGACCCATCGTCAAATTCCCAGGGTCCAGGGGCAAAGTACGCATCATCTGGCATGTATCCTTCCACATTCTTTGAACAACAATAATTTAGGAAAAGTTGAATACATTGTGTATTCAACAAGACTTATAGTGTATTGCAACATTACATACATACATACATACACACACACAGACGCACGCACATACACATACACATACACATAATACATTGTGTATTCAACAAGACTTATAGTGTATCGCAACATTACATACATACATACATACACACACACACAGACGCACGCACATACACATACACATACACATACACATACACATACACATACACATACACATACACATACACATACACATACACATACACATACACATACACATACACATACACATACACATACACATACACATACACATACACATACACATACACATACACATACACATACACATACACATACACATACACATACACATACACATACACATACACATACACATACACATACACATACACATACACATACACATACACATACACATACACATACACATACACATACATACCTACGTACGTACATACATACATACACACACATACATACATATACATACACACACATACATATATACATATACATTGTTACATACAAACACATACATACACACACACACATACATGCATGCATACATACATACATACACGTATATATGTATATACATGTATATGTGTATGTATATGCAAGGGTAACAAAGAATGAGGCTCTATGCTAAGTTATTTTCAGCATGAAGCATGTTTCACTTGCAATATCAATAAGTAGTAATTTGCCATGGAATTGTAAACAGTATTTGACATGTAATGAAATAACATTAATAACAGTAAATCACATCCATTCACAGCCCTCCTTGGCTGTGATCATCGAACAATCCCCGCCCATGGTCATGGCACACAGAAGTCGTGTACATACCATCCCATTGTTCAGTGAAACAGTTTTGAAAAGGAAAACTATACGCAATGTGGCTGCTTCCAAGCACGCTCATGACTAAGAGCACGGCTATATAAATAGTTTTTAACACTCTCAAGAGGTTGTACAACTTTACCCACATGAGATAGTCAGATACATTGTTAGTAATTCCACGCTTCCTTTAGCGTGTGATGCAATTGATTATCATATAGCCTTTACATTACCTAGATCTAACCTTGCACTAGCCCGATGAATGTTAAATCTCCTTTAGGTCCATCCCACAAGTGAAGACCCTCACTTATGTCTGTCCCCCAAGTGAAGACCCCTACTTATGTCCGTCCCCTAAGTGGGCATTCACAATTGTATTAGCAAGCTTTGGTCTTAACACCTTGGTAAAGGAAGCCCCCAAGAGCATCCTACTTGGTATGCCCTTACTACTTCGGCCTACAAAAATACAAGGCTAGTCCAAGATAACTTAGTCAGCTAAAGTCAGAACCCATATAGCACATGCGGTTGTACAGTGTGACTTAGATGTGCGGCAACAATGTTCAGTCCTTAATTGACCCAGGCGATAATCTCCCCTACCTACATGCGAGATATTCTCTCATATTTTACACTTTATCATATAATTCACCCATGTTTAAAAACTAGGTTTTTTATTTTATTTTATACCAAACTAACAGAGGTTTCTCCTCTGGTCCAATATTTCAAAATCTTCCATGTCCATACATAAAATTTTCTAAATGATCAAACTTAGGAGAAACTATTGCGTGGCTAAGCATCTAGACCATATACTCAATGTAATATACCCTAACGAGGATGTAACAATCCCCAAATAGTTATTTATCTATAAATGATATTGTTATATCATTATACTCCTTGAGTACATCCCTTATCTATAAAGAAGAGATTTCGCAAGGTGGTTGTAAGCTCTTCTACAACAACTCCTTAGTTATAAGCTCTTCTATGATAACTTAGTCGTAAGCTCTTCTACGACCACTCCTTGGTCATAAGCCTTGTTTATAATTACCTCATAGTCGTAAGTTCTCCTATGACTATAACATAGTCATAAGTTATCCTACGACCACCAGGTGGTCGTAGATATCCCTACGACTAAGACAAACTTTACTGATCTGTCTACGACAATCCATTGCATCGTGGGCCTATCTAACGAGACGGTTAGCATGTGCATTTGTTCTCTGGAATAAATGTGCATAACTTTTCTCTGACAGAAACACCGCACGATGAGTGAGATATCATGTCTCTAGTAACTCTCATCGAACGATTATCATTTGAAACATTAAGGCATCTCTTGGCAAGGAAAAACAACTGCCGCCTTGCAAGCTATATGAAGGTGGACATCAGGGAGAAGAGGAGGACGCAGTCGGGGAGAGACCTGAGGGAGAATAGAAGTAGAGTAAAACATTTCGCATTACTTTCTCCATGGTAATCAGTTCATTGAGCAATAGCCACACAGGAGTAGAGTTGTTATTCTCCCAGGAGAAGGCCCCAACCTATATAAAAATCCATGTATCTTTTCTCTGTGTGATCGTAGCCAGGTCTTCAAGAGTTCCCCCAAACCCAAATAAATCATACATAAGATCGATACTGAAATAACAACATACCCAATCTGACATTAGTTATTGTCTAAACCAAATCCTAAAGGCTACAAAGTGAGGATATCAAATTTACAAGGAGGTTCAATACATACGAGCGGTTATAATTATCGTTACCCACAGTATAGCAATATGAATAGAACATACACACATGTATAATAGATTTTTACAAACAAATACAATAATTGAAATAGTAGGAGAAACGTAGTCAAAGGGGGTACTTGCCTTGCTCTTGTTGCTCAGAGAATGGTTCGAACGTGTTCTCAAAATTGTCTGGCGCGATGGCGTCTATTCGATAAAATTTAGATAAATGTGAATAAGAGACAAATGAATTTAAACAGAGACAAAGCTTCAATATTTTTCCATATTTAGATAGAGCATAATTTTATAAAAATTTAGAGACAAAAATCACTAAATTGGAGTTCGTATACAAAAGTTATAAGTGTTTGAATTTAGCTTGGTTTGAAAAACCCTGAAAAAGGAAAGTATACTATTTGGCCGAGGGCCCATTATCATATTTTCTTTGCATTTTACAAATTTCCAATAACCTTGCTTACAGATGGGCCCTTCGTGTCATATACACACATTGAAATATGTCATGACTTAACCTTACAAGTAGGGTCCACTTGTCATCCAAAGGAACTTCATCTTCTTTGGTTTGTTAACCGTGGAGGAGAAACTGGACAACTGCCATTAGAGGCTCTGGTGAGCTTGGCCAATGACAGGAGAAGGCCGGCGAGGCAGTGGGAACTAAAAAATGGGTTGCTTGGTAGACTACGGTTCCAATGGTGGTGATGGCACGCTTGGCAGTGGCTTGTGGCAAGCTCACAATGGTGGAGGATGAAGGCCGAATGGGACAAACGTGGCATGGCTCGCTGGAGGAGAAAGGGAGGAAAAGGAGGGGTATGGGAGCATCCATAGGCCAATGGGAACTAGAACTCATCGCACCAGTCCATGGTGGCGGAGGGTGGCTAGAGTGGGTTGTCCATGGAGCTCTAGTGGCGGTAATGGTGGGCGCAAGTGGAGGGAACTCCTTGGTGGATAAAGCTTCAAGCCAATCCTTGGTGAATGTATGAGTCCATGGTGTAGCTCTAGCAACAAGGAATCAAGGAGAGATGCACTGTGTGAAGGATGGCAATGGCAACAATGTTCTTGGCCAGTTTTGGCTGGAGTCGGGGAAGAAGTCACGTTCCCAGGGACACGCTGCACGAAATCCAAAAACATAGGACTTTTGATCCTTAAGGCTAAGAACACAATATGACTCAAACGTCTCGACCAAAAACTCACTGACAGAGCGGAACGGTGATGTCTTCGCAGTGGCTGCAGCAGGCGTGCTCATCAGCGTCAGGAAAGATATGCACGTTTCAACCAAGATAGTGGAGCTCTTGAGCTAAAATTTGAGCTGAATGTAGAGGGGAGGATAGCACACAAGGCGATGTGGTTATTTGCTTAAATAGGGTATGGAAACCTGGGGAACGAAGGGCAGAAACTGGGGGTGGGTAGCAAGAAAACTGCAGGTAGCGGTGTCGGCTTTGCTGGCCTTGGACACGATGGGATGTGCTGGGTGACAGAGGGGATGGTGGAGGGGTTTAGAGCCTCGGTAGGGCACTTGAGGAGGGGTCAGAGTTCAGCTTTTGCAGGAGCTACTGTTGCTTGGCATTGCTTGTTGTCAACTACCATGGAGAATCTGGAGGTGGAAGAATCCCCTGCGACTGAGCCCCACACGACAGTGAGAGGAAGAAAGGGGTAAGGTGGCTGAGAGTTTAGGAAATTTTTAGACACGTCAAATGAGCTCTAAACATTATTAATTTTTTTAATGCTCTTGACATAGTGTAAATTATTAAGTAAATTTGTTAGAATTTTATCTGCTCGAGATTGTTCTAAAAAAATCTTGGAATGTTTCTATTTTAGTTAAACAACACTGTTTTGATTTGAATAAATTCAAGAACATGCTCAAAATATTCAAATCTTTATTTCCAGTACCAAGAATATATTTATGAGTTTTTTAGATGATTTCTACTATGAATTCTCCTAGGTCATTTTAGGATCATCTTTTCAGGTTTGATTTTGAATTCAATTTGAATTACATCCAATGCACACTTCTTTTTCCAAAAGTCTTATGTTTGCAAATTATTTTTCAAAGAAACTCCAATACAGGACAACGAAATTAAATGCATGCAATTTTTTTAAATTTCCCTCATTTTTTCATTCCCTGGAATTTTGGGTTGTTACAATCAGTTGACACTCGAAGAGTTTGCCTTCAACAACAGCTACCATTTCGGTGTTTAGGCAGCGCCATTTGATGTTTTGTATGGGCGGAAGTGTAGATCACCACTTTGTTGGGATGTCATGGGCGAGAAGGAAGTTCTTGGTTCGGATTAGGTCTAGTGGATAGTGGAATGAGTGATAGAGATTAGACAGAATCTACTAGCCGTCCAGAGTAGACAGAAAAGCTATGCGGATGTGAGAATGTGAGAATTTGAATTTGAAGTGGGTGATGAGGTGCTCCTAAGAGTGTTTTCCACTACAGGTATCGTGCAATTTGGTACCAAGAGAAGCTTAGGCCGAGGTACATTAGGCCATTTCTGATTCTAGCATGAATTGGAAAGTTGAAATATCGCTTAGACATTCCTAAATCTATGCGAGGAGTACAGATGTGTTCTATGTTTCTATGTTGAGAAAGTACTTGAGGCATCTGGAGCATGAGATTGTACTAAAACCGTTGACCATTAAGCAAGACCTCACCTTTGAGTCCTGTCCAGTTCGGATTTTGGAGTAATCGAATAGTATGGTGAGGCACAAAACGATAAAGTATGTCAAAGTGCTTTGGTCGCATCAGTCCGAGTGAGAAGTGACTTGGGAATTGGAATCTCGCATGCATGAGAAGTACCAGGAGTTGTTCTCTATAGGTATGAGTTAGAGTTATTTTTCATTCAGCTCATTTCATTTTATTTTTCCGTATAGATTGTCAAGCGTCAAAATTCGGGTTCGGATTCTGTTAAGGGGGCAGAGTGTAATACCAGTAGAAAAAAAGAGAAAAGCGAAGAACAAAACAACCCAAGGGAGAATAAAAGAAAACAAAAGGTTTTACCATCAGAACCCTTCGGCTTTAGAATGTCGAATCAATTAGTTCTCGTCGAGATACCTGGACCATATGGGGCCGGTCAGTGCCTTTCACTTAAGTGGGTCTCATCATTCAGCAGAAAATTTAGCCTAACACCCACGTTTCGTTTTACTGACTTACCTTCCTATGGACCAACAGTCCCAAGGTTTTATCCACAAGCACAGTTAACCAAGAGTGCCATGGGGATAAGACAAGGTCAGCCAAGAGAGAGAAGCCAACCAAATTCTTATCCCTTATAAGCCAGCCAACACCAGCATCCACACACAACCATCACTCACATTTCCTTTCCCAAACTGAGAACCACTCCACAGTAAGCCAAAGCACCATCTCCCCATTGCCTTGCTCAGCCAAGGATAGGGATAAGCTGATCACCACTCCAACACCACCTAAGTCCATGACCACACAAAGAGACAGTGAAGAAGAGAGATCCTGGAGGAGAGGAGCCCACAGGGAGTTGGGGAAGACCGATGGTGTGTAGACGAAGGCCGTGACAACCACAAGCTGCCAAGAATCGCCGTGAACATGCTGAACCAGACTGAAACAAGGCAGAGGTGAGAAAGACTAATGAAAATGCATGGAGTTCATCACCAGTACCACCGCCATCATCATCGCCTTCTCATCCCTACCAAACTTGAACCAAGTAAGGTCCCCACAACCATTCCATGGCACATTCACAGTAGCATAGCACAAACACACCACAACAAGCCAAACTAACCAAGTAGGACGACATGAAGAGAAGGGCAATGTCCTGTACCTCAGCCAGCAAGGCCACTACACCACCGACGGTGACCCCCATAGGTCCATCGTGTGCCTTGGACGGAGGAGCATACCCCCTGGCACATGCTCCCACCAACGACACCGTACATATTCCCAGTCGTATGTATTGAGTAGAGCAAGACGAAAAGAGTAACTAAAAGTAAAATGCTTAAGGTAGGGGAAGAGTAGACCGTCTCCGGTAGGAGGAGGAAGAGACAAAGCGGCGGAGCCAGCGCCAATGCTTGCCAGAAGGAGTCGTGGAGGTAGTAGGACCCATAGAGCCATATGGAAGCCTAGGAGCTGTAGGAGTTGAGGTCATCGCGGTTGGCCATGTTCGAGATGAGTCTGGGTGGGGGGGAGTAAATCGGTGGCCATCGGAGTCTGAAGTAAGGGGGAAACTGTAGGAGAGCCACGAACGAAGAATGGAGGACTGGTGGAGAGGGACCACTGGTGATGAATCAATGGCCGGCATGCAACCGAGACATGGAGAGGCCGGTGGCCCGACAAGGAAACCAGGGGACGACGCGGATCCGACAGAGGGAGGTGAGGCATTGAGCTCCTGGCCGGTGAGCCCGAGAAGGCGACGGTAGCGTCACGTAGAGGAGAGAAGGAGGTAAGGTGAGGGGAGAGGAGAGGATAAGAGTTGGGGATAGAACCAAGCAAATGAGGACGGCTTCGTTTGGGTGAAAAAAAAGAAAGGAAAGAAAAGGAAAAAGGGGAAAGGAAAGAAAAGGAAAAGAAAAGAGGAAGGGAAAGAAAAGAAGAAAAAGGGTAGAAAGAGAATAACCATGCGCGATAAAATTCTTACTTTGTAAATCTTTAAATTATGGTCATTTGAGCACCAGGACAACGGGAAGGTGCCTGGTGAGAGGGGGATTATTTGTGTTACATTTGCGCTTAGGAACGATGTCATTCGTTTGTGTGCATGTGTCACTATGGTATATTGAGACTGGATAATGCTTATATAGATGGAGGTTATAGTTTGGTGCCATCCACTCATCATCCTCAAGGTTAAACTGGCAAGTGCATGGTAGAATAATGGATGTGATGGATACTTGATACTTGTTCCTTCATGCATTATTTTACAGTGTTTTATGAGATAATATCCATGATTACATGTCAATTATACCTTGATAAGTAATGCATATAGTTGAATGGAAACATTGAAATAATATTGCATCATGCAAAATGCATATGAGCTAGGGCGGTGAGTAAGTCATATAGCTAGTCCAGAACACATAAGCTAGGTCAGTGAGAAAGTTATATGACTAATCAAGAGTACTTTTAAGTAAGACCTATAGAGGTAGACACCTCCACAGGATGGAAGAAAAGATCTACTTGGTATGCCCTCTACAAGAATGGAGTTTGAGACCCTGTATGAAAGAGAACATGGCAAGAGTGCTTCATCGATAGGTGAACACTCCGTTATACCGGTATAAACTACAGTTATAGATGCATCGCATTGCATTGCATTGCATGAAAGTAACATGAGATAGCGATATAGTTACAGAGACTATGACTTACAGTTCACAGATATGGAATGTATTGGATTGCTGTGTTGACGCCACTGTTTTATTGTGTGCTTACTGAGTCTTCAGATTTACTCTTGTTTATTTGTTGTTTTTAGGTGAACATTGAAGACGACATGTACGGGCGGGAGTAGTACTGTTATTCCACATACAAACAGTAATTCGCACATCACCTTCAGTGGATGTATTTAATTTAATGACATGCTTAGTTAGTTAATGTTAAAACAATATGTTGTTTATCGTCGAGGAGATGCTGCTGAAATCTAGCAGCGACGGTTGAACATGGTAGTGTTATAGGATAGTTATAGCATTCCAAGCTCAGAGGGTGGGCCAGGGTGTTACAAAAGGGTGGCAAGGCATTGATGGGAAAGGCAGAGGTGATGAAGCGAGATGGTGGAGGAGCTCTCCGCGTCATGAAGGGGAGATTTCAAGCTTAGTGCATTCTCTTAGTGTCCATTGTTTGGCACCTTAATGGGTGTGTTATTTTCGTTTGTAGTTGATGGCTTATGGTTACAGCCGATGTTTTTTGGCCCTAGCACTAGTGTTTGTGCGAATGAACCGAATGTCGATAAGTCACTTTGAAAAGGCAATCCAGATAAACCGCTTCGAAAAGACTGCGGAGAAGTTGCTCTATTTATTTGTTCAGGGGAATGCACAAATCATAAGCTGAAAATAACAGGGACAACAGACTTTTCAATGCGGCTTACCGGCATTCGGTTCGGTCGTACAAGTGCTCGTTCTAGAGCCAAAAGGTATCAGCTACAGTCACAAGCCATCAATCGCAGCCAAAAAGAACCTGCCCATTAATATTGCCTCTTATGTCCCTCTCCTAATTCTCTAGAAGGTTTGGGTATATTTTAAGCCTCTGACGTGACGCTCCGACATTAGCGGGACAAGAACTTCGGCTCTAAGTTTTGATGTAGATGTTGCCTAGATTCAGCCGGTTCACACTTAGCGTCCAACTGTCCACAAATCTGTCCTCTCGTTTTCCAGTTTCTGCTGCCAACCCCAGAACCTGCGGTGTTAGATGTATATGTAATCAAAACTGAGTTGGAATTTGTCTCCGCTGTGGTCTAGTTGGGTCTCTGCTATTGTTATTGCGGTATCATCCTACGGGCAACTCCGTGTTCTGAACCACCATTGTCGATGATGCCACATGCTAACAGCAGCATAAGGCGAGGCAGAAATCAGAAATGAATATCTCTTTAATTAGAAAGTATTATTTTTTGTTTGAAGCCTTTGCTAAGAAAACAATTCGAGTTTAATGTATTAGGATTAAGAAGAACTAAGACTTTTCCAGGATTAAAAAAATTGTAAATTAGCTAGCAAACTCGCGCAAGAAATTGCTAGATGTTGATCTAGTTAGGTCCATAGTTGTCCACTGCTAGATGGAACACGCGTGTCCATTGCGATTTGAGTGGGATTGGGGTAGGATTCGTCTACATTTGAGCTAGTATGACACAACTGTGCCTATGCTGAAAGGTTGCAAAGCAAACCACAGCAGCTAGCATACCAGTTCACCTCTCTCACGTTTACTTGTTTGTCTGTATATAAACATTCCAAACCAACAAAGTCCAGATAAATTAAAACGCCCTATTGCTTTGACGTATGGTTCGGCCAGTGAAGGAAAGGGATCCACTGCCTACACGAAGGTTGAAGAAAAAAACAAGGATGATTCATGTAAATGCTTTCCAATTTAGGCCCGTTTGGAATACATGATTTTCACAAGAATTTTGTTCGAATCAGTTTAATTCCCGCAGAAAATGGAAATAAACTCCAGCATTCTAAACGGGCCTAATTTGTACTAGTTGATAATACACATGTTCTTAAATCCTGAACATAAAATTTAATTCGCTGCAATTTGTATCTTGCTACGGTGGTTTAGCCCCGATCGGTGGGCCCAGTTTTACACGACAGCCTTGTCATTACGACATCTTAGTTAGTAGAGCAGTTTTACTATCTTTGAGGAGGTACCAAGAGGTACAAGGTACCAAGAGGTACCAAATTAGATCCGTACCGTTCAATCAGTGTGATCAACGGTTCAAAATTTGGTACCTTGTACCTCTTGGTACCTCGCGTCCGGTACCACTAGGTACTGCCAAATCTCAGCCGTTCGATCAGTGTGATCAACGGCTCAAATTTGGTACCTCTTCCCCCTCAAGGATGGTAAAATTTCCCGTATAGTAGTACTATCAACCGGCAATTTCGGGATCGTAGTGCGCTCTGTAGGAAAATTACTGGCAAACAATATGATAATCACTGCAGAAGGTCCAACCAACGGGCAGAATCAAGCTTTGCTGCTTTCTTAATCAGAAGGCTTGATTTGTTAGGTGCCTTCGTGCTCATGTTAATGGAGATCTTGGATCCTTGGCTGACTCTGCCAGCAAGTACAGTTCGAGTATTATACTCTTGCTTCGTTGCTCACATGAATTGTGTTCTGAACGAACTCACCAATCATCACGTTTATGCTTGCCCTTCTTCTGAACATATTTTTGCGCAGTGTGGATATGAAACTACTAAAAAGTTCCAACAAAACATGTTACCTTAGTCAAAGATATATATGAGGATATTATGACTAACGGTAAAACATATGGTAGTGATACTAATGACTTCCCTATTAAGATAAAATTACAATAAGAATCAACATTGAGCTTATACATTTTTGCCCTAGTGGTGGTTGAGGTCACGCGGGCATACAAGAAGATATCCCTTGGTGTATGCTTTTCGCTGATGATGTTGTGCTGGTTAATGAGAGTAGGATAGATGTTGATAAGAATATAGAGTTGTGAAGGTCGTGAAAATATGTGGATGGTCGTAAATAAAGAGGTGATGAATAATTGATATTTGGTTTGCTTTGGATTTTGCGTTTGTGAAAGATTTGGTCGTTTGCAGTCGAAGACTTCGCCTTCGAGTGGTTTTGCTCAGTTACGAGTGATTTCACATTGCACTCGAGTGTTTGTACTCTGCTTCGAGTGCTCTCAGTCGGCTCCAACTGATTGTGGTCTTTCCTGAGTACCATACTACAACCATGATTTCGACTGCAACAAATTATGACCATAGCATGGCCAAACGACCACAGACTTTAGACTTCGACCACGGCATGCTCCGATCACAGCACTTCGACCACGGCAGCTTTCGACCATGTTTGGCTTACGACCACGGCAGCTTTCGACCATGTTTGGCTTATGACCATGGCAGCTTTCGACCACGTCTGACTTAGACCACGGTAGCTTTCGACCACATCTGGTTTACGACCACGGCAGCTTTCGACCGCGTCTTGTTTACGACCACGACAGCTTTTGACCACATCTGGCTTACATCCATGGCAGCTTTTGACCACGTCTGGTTTATGACCACGACAGCTTTCGATCACGTCTGGCTTCGACCAAGGCAGTACGACTTCGACCTTATGACCACGATAGGTAATCGTAGTTTTAGTATTTTTTTCATGGTCATAGCTTCAGTACTTGATAATCATAGACTTTACTGATCGTACTCGATAGTCGAAGGTTTTACTGGTCGATAGTCAAGGGCTTTGCGGTTGTTGGTCGTAGGTTTTGCGGACTGCTTTCATGGTCATAGATTTGGTAGTCTTGTCGATTCTCGTAGACTTTACAGTCTGTTGTTCTGTCTTTGGTAGTTGGAGGCTTAGTAATCAGTTGCCGTAGGCTTCACGGTCGATACTCGTAGACTTCATGGTCGGTACGACTGCTTCACTCTTGTAATCTTCGAGTACGTCGAGTACTCATGTTAGGCCAGTGGTTGTCTGGTCGGTGTGTGGTGGTCGATGATGAATGGTTGTTGCTGCAGTACTAGGTGGGTACTCGAGGATTGAGGTACTAGGTGGGTACTCGAGGATTGAGGTACTCGTAGTCGGAGGACTCGATACTCGATAGAAGTGGTTTCACGATCGTGGTAAGTAGTCAGGTGTCGAAGTGTTGTCTATACTTGTAGGCTTCAAGTACGTGTTGCAGCTGTGATTTCTAATCGATACTCGGTAATCGGTACTTGATAGTTGGTCAGTAGTGGTGCGTGTGGTTTTCGAGTACTTGTGGGTTATGAGTATTCTGAGTTAGCGGTCGTGTTGAGTGGTCTGAAGGTATGCTTCGGTTAGTGATAGTTTGTGTGGTCATGGACGATCTGGGGATGGTTGTAGATGGTTTGATTGTTGTTTGGGGATAGACAAGGGTGTGTTTGGCTAATGTGTGTTGATTATGGTCAAGTTTGGGAAAAGTTGTACCGGGAGAGGGTTTCTTTGATCTTTGCATGTGCAGGTGGGTATGGAGGCGGCCATGGTCGGTGACAAGAAAGACCAAGACTAGGAGGGGGTAATCTGAGGTCCAGGTGGTCGGAATGTCATGCGAGCTGGTCGAGCTCATGCTGGAGCACGTGGAGGTCAAAGGTGGATGATACATGGAGGCGTGGGGATGGTTACAGTCGGTGACAAGGACGACCGGGACTAGGAGGGGGTAATATGAGGTCCAGACAGTCAAGATGTCACACGAGGTGATCGGGCTCACGCGAGAGCAAACGGTGATGGTGCACAATAGAGATACAGGAGGGGATATCCTGGAGGCTTCGTTGCATCTGAAGTATAGAGTTATGGATGGAGTTCATGACTTGTATGAGGTCGTTAAAACCCGTGTTAGAAAGGGTTTTGGGTCCCTTGATTTGAGGAAGAGATAGACTTCATGTCCAGTGGATATAAATATGTTTTGAGGTTTGAGGAAGAGATAGGATTGTGTGTCTCGGTAGATAAGGATACGGTTTGAGGTGTTTGAGTTGAACACGGTTTGTGTGTTGGCCTATATAAGCAGGGGATGCTGTAGGTTAGCGGGACAAGTTTTAGGGCCTTTGTGGAGAAGCTTTTTAGGGGTGCCGTGAGGGTGCTTTGTGGCCAAGAACTTGATGAAGAAATAATAGATCAGATTATTTCTAGAAAAAGTTCTTTGTTGACTTGTTTTTCCAGATCATCATTCTTTTTCTCTATTTTACGTGCTCTGAGTTGTTTTCAACTTGTACTCGTTCGGTCGGTACTCGAACGGCTGGGGACTTTGGGTGGAAGGGGGTTACGACTACGTGTGTCGTTGTCGTGCCAAGCGATTAGAATGAGTGGGCGATCGATCCGAGCACTCGTAATCGAGCGGTCGTAAGCGAGCAGTCTGAGCAAGCATTCGGGATGAGCGGTCGTAACGAGCGGTCGAAACGAGCAGTCGAGCAACAAAGGCTCTTTGAGCACGTACGAGCAAGTAGTCTGCGATCGTTATCTTCATCCGGTAATTCAGATTGCTTTTCTTTTTGTTCCTCTGCGTTATGTTTTGATTTCAGGTGGTAAAAGCGGAGACTATCATTCACCCCCTCTGATTGTGCCATACGATCCTACCGATTTTAACAGTGTCAGAGCAGATGATGGAGATGTTAGCCTAGACACATAAGTAGGGCCTAGGAAGGACATTTTTTAATATTTGGGATCAATACTATAGTGGGATGGTGAGATTAATGAAGACATGAGCCACAGGATAAGAGCGGGGTAGGTGAAATGGCACCAAGCACCGGGTGTCATGTGTGATAAAAAAATTCCTCAAAAGTTAAATGATAAGTTCTATTGGAAAACGATCAGATCTGTGATACTATATGGAGCGGGTTGAACGACTAAAAGACAACATATACAGAAGACGGATGTAGCAGAGATGAGAATGCTGTGGTGGATCTATGGTCACATAAGGTGGGGATTGAACCTGCAATGATGATATATGTGATAGGGTGGGGTAGCACCAATTGAAGAGAAGCTTGTCTAACATCGCTTGAGATGGTTTGGATATCTCCAACGGATGTCTCCTTAGGCACCGATACATAGTGGAATTTTAAGACATACCGAAAACACATAAAGAGACAGAAGTCAACCAAGACTAACATAGGAGGAAGCAATTAAAGGAGACTTGAGAGATTAGAATGCATACAAATAATTAGCTTTGGATAGGAGAGTATGAAAATTAGCGATCCACATACCGGAATTATGGCATAAGAATAAAGTTTAGAGATGGTGTTTTAGACTCTTTGCTCAGATGGCAGAATGCACACTTAGGGTTTTGCCTTGTATGTTTTATTATATGACTCTTGTTTCTTTAATCTTGATGAGGTTTTATTCTTAATGTATTCTAATTTATTTAAGATAATGACTTTATTTTTTTTTCTCTCGAACACGCAGGAGAGCTGTGTATCATTATATTAAGAAGAAAAGAAGTCTAGATGACTCATACAACCCTTAAAAGGGCATGACCAGTACAGCAGAAATCACTAAAAAACACAAGAAGAAACGACCAACAAACAAAATAGTTATGGCCATAAACTACATAGCCCTTTGGCTCCCGCCATACACCACAACTTGGCCTCATCCCTAATATCCTGCATGATGGAATTAATATTGGGTTGAGCTCCCTCAAAGACGCAACCATTCCTATGCTTCCAGATCCACCATGCCACCAGAACAACCAATGAGTTGAAACCCTTGCGATGATGTTTAGGAACATGCTGCAATGCGAGGCGCCACCAGTCCATAAAAGTGCATTCTTCTGTTCCTGGGGATAAATGCTACAGCCCAACTAGAGAGAACATCGAAAACCATACACTTCTTGCGAACACACAAGATATGAGCAAGTGCTGAATATTTTCCTCCTGGTCACACAAAGGGCAACACTCAGGATGATCAAGGCCTCGATGTGCTCAGCGATCAGCCGTCCAGTAGCGATTCAGTGAGGCTAACCAAATGAAGAATCTGCAACACGGTGGGGCCCAAGTTCTCCAAACCTCCTTCCAAGGTTCAAACTCTACCGCTCCCACAAAGAAACGATGGTAAGCTGATCTTGTTGAGAATTCACCTGAGGAGGATGGTGCCCATATGTGTCGGTCTTCTACTCCAGGAGTAAGTTCTATCTTCTCTACAATCATGTCCCAAAGTTGGAGATATTCCAGTAGGGCTGCAACAGTCAACCCTCCTCTGATATCCCGAGTCCAAGCATTATCAGTGAGGGCTTCCTGAACTGTTCTTCTGTTAATACACCTTTTTGTCACATGTGCAGCAAGAGATGGAGCAAGATCAAACTAAGATAATGACTTTATTATTGTTGCTGAATTTATGTAGGATAAAAGGTTTTGTTATTGTTGCTGCTACGGCGCGGATATGGCGGTACTATGTGCGGGTACGTAGTGGTGTCAGGCAGCAGGCAACGACATTGGTGATTGATGCATGAAACGAATGCATATACGGGTGAAGTTAGCAGGCACTTAAAAAAAGTCAACACATGACGTGAACATAAACTTGCATAATTACCTTCACTTAATCCTGAATTCTCACATTTTCTTTGGAGTAATCAAAGTTTTTGTCAAGTCTACAATGAAAGAGGCGTTACATGTATATTCGAGTGTATAAGAGCGTGTTTAGAACGCGAGAATTTTGGACGAAACAGTATAATTTCCGCATTCCAAACTGGGTCCGCATTTCAATTTATGACATGGTATGCTCTCACGGCCGCCGATGAAAATAAGAAGAAACTCAAAGCGGTGAGAAGAACAAACGCAAATGGAAGTGAAGTAACTAAGCTTAGAAATCAAAGAATGACGCATCCATGGTCGTCGGGCTGCTCCTCGTAGTAGATGACTTTGCCGGCGAAGGGCGGCATCGGCCCGAGACGGCATGAGTAGCAGCCGCCGGCGCAGCAGGGCAGCGGCGGCTTGGGCGGGTCGGGCTTCTTGGGCGGGTCGGGCTTCTTCTCCTCCTTCTCTGGCCCGACGCTGACGATCTCCGCCGTGAACTTGGCCTTGCGCAGCGCGTTCGCCACGCACACCGCGTCCACCTCCCCCACCACCGTCAGCGTCTCCTTCTCCCCGTCCACCGCCATCGACTTGATCCCTAGTTCGTACGACCATTATTGCACTCGCTACTTACAGAGCTCGCATTGCAACTAATCAAGCGCAGATTTACATGTGTCTCTGTGCACATAACGTACCGGGGAGCTTCGCGACGGTGTTCATGGCGCCGGCCTTGCACCGTTCGCCGGTGATGTCCACCTTCAGCACAATCTTCTGCAAAGACCGAACCGGATGGATTGGTGTACGTGAGGTCGACGCGATACAGGATTACAGGAGAAATGCAAAATCAATTACAGTTAGCAAGTAAAAGATGGTTTCAATTTGGACCTAATGCAATGGATGGATAGGGCAGAGGAGCCAGTTACCTTGGACATGGTGAGGAAGAACACGAAGAAAGAGAAAGGCAGAGGCTTGTGGTCTTTACAATTGAGCTCCTGAATTGTGTTTGTATCATGACAGCTCAGTTATATCACTGTGAATCGACATGGCAAGCTGCGGATTATCTCTCTCGATCCTCTAGTTGTCTGGTTGAGCATATAATAGTGCGAAGGTCTAACAACTTAACGAACACATTCAAGTATTCTGTGCCCAATAGAATACACATTTGGCTAACCCTACAGTTTGATTAGCAGGAGAAATCTTAAGAAGTTTGATTAAAGAAGTACCGTGTTACAATTAAGAAAAATTATGTACTGTTGTTTGGACTGGTAATTACTTGTCTCAATCAGTCTCCTGACATTTTGATCTTTCTTCCAATCTTCAGTTTTGAGTAAAACTTTCCAGTTTGTTGAAAATGTCATGTAAAGAGGATGGCAGCTTCCGTCATTGTAAAGATATCAGAAGATATATCATGTATGTGCATTATCCTTTAATTTCTCTTTCGAAGAATTCAAATGCACGCCTGACTATTTGTTTCAACTTGCAAGAATGTGGATGCATGTACGTCCTCCGAGCTCATCAAAGGTGCATCCTTTCTAGAATGTTAACAAAAGGCTTTTGCTGACATGAACCATGTAGTGATATGGATCAATAAGCTCTTTTTTATGAGGATAGTATTTTCCAAAACTAGATTATTAACAAGGATCAGTTTTTTTTCCTCTTAACTAATTAAAGAACCATTTCGTAGGTGCATCGTGTTGGGTTGAAGAGTTGAAAAGAGGAGCCTTGGCTACGGCATATACTTAGATTTTGGTGGCACAACGGACTTTTTAAAGCGGCTTATCGGCATTTGGTTTGATCGTACAAGCGCTCATGCAAAGCCAAAAGCCATCAGTTGCAGCCTTGAGCCATCAACTGTAGCCAAAAAGTGAAGGCTCATAAAAATAAAGTGAAGCCATGAACCATCAGCCATGATTCTTCCTTTGTTCTTCTTTTTCTTCTGTTCTACAGTTGTTTCTTTCCTGTCTTGATCTGAGAGGAAGTTCTTGCTTGTCTTGTTGATGATATGATTTGCTAGGTGTTGTGGAATTATGCTCAAAACCATCTTGGCTATTCTATTTCCACGGGCATGGTCTAGTTGTCTTTTTGATCTCACGGTTTCAGCTCTTGTGCGCGCTCAGTGAAATCTCGTAAAGCTCTCAATTTGCTTGCTAAGTTTTCAATCAAACATTAGAGCAACCTCTTGAGACCTTAACCATGTTGTGTATAAAGTTTTATGGCCAGTGGAACTTTTAATCAAACGTTATAAGGAGTTTGAATCATGCGGTCGTGCGCTCTCTATTCTTCCTCTGTTCTTCTGAATCTGTTACGACCGCTTGTAGTTTTGACCACGGTCAAGTTTCCGATCACATCGCGGCGTTTTCGACCATGTTCAATCTTCCGATCACTGTGCGTTCTTCTGTTGTCGTTTTGAATATGAACTGAAACTGTCGGTGCAGTCTTTGTCTGGAACGTCGATCAATTTTACGTTCAAGTTAGTTATGACTACGGTCGAGTTCCAAATTATATCATGTTGCTTTTGACCATGTTCAGCATTCTGAGTGCCTCATGTTTTTCCTGTCTTCGCTTGAGTCTGAACTGAAACAGTCGCGCTGTTCACTGTCTGAAATCTCGATCACCTTTACGATCACGTTGGTTTCGACCGTGGTCGAGTTTTAGATCGCATCGCGCTATCTTTGATCACATTCAGATATTTCGATTACTTTGTGTTCTTCTGTTGAATCTGAACTGAAGCAGTCAATTGTCGGTGCACTGTCTGGAACATCGGTAAACTTTACGACTACATTGATTTCGACCATGATCAAGTTCCAGACTGCATCGCACCGGTTTTGATCACATTCATTTTTGCAACTGCTTCATTTTTTTCCTATCGCATGGGGTTTCCAACTACTCATAGATCATCTTTTTCTCTGATTGGTTTTTGAGCTGAATTGATCACACTGGTCGTGGATCATTCGTTAGCCTTCGATCTCGTTGGTTGTTCGACTTCCTGTTGGTTTACGACCACGTAGGTTGCGACCACGTTGATCTTTTGGTTGTAGTCTGGTTTCGACCACATCGGTTGTTCGACCACCTATTGGTTTACGACCACGTTGATCATTTTGATTGCCAACTGGTTCCGACTATGTTGACTGCTCGACCACTCGTTGATATTCGACTACGATGTTTACAACCACATTAATTTCAACTGCACCCATTTTCGATCACGTTGATTTTGGTCTCGGTAGTTATTGACTACAGTGATTTTCATTCGGTAGTCGATTTCCGACCACGTTAAACTTCCGACACACTGGCTTCCAATGTATAGTCAATTTTTGACTACAGTGATGTCCGTTCGGTAGTCGATTTCCGACCACGTTGTTCTTCCGTCCGGTAGTCGGATTCACGACCACTCTGTTAGCTCTCAACCACGTTGTTGAACTTACGACCATGATGTAAGTTTTCGACCATGTTGCCAGTCTCCAACCACAGTGTGTTTTCCTGATGTATTCTCTCTATTGCTGTGGTTTTTTAGTGAGTTTTAACCCTAATCTTTATAGCTCTGTAGATATTATCAGAGAAAAAAGGTTACCTAAATACTTGATGAGAATTTAAAGACATCATTTATCTCCGGTCCTACAAGTTTTAAGCCTCTGATGTGACGCTCCGACATTAGCGGGACAAGAACTTCAGCTCTAAGTTTTGAGGTAGACGTTGCCTAGATTCAGCCGGTTCACACTTAGCGTCCAACTGTCCACAAATCTGTCCTCTAGTTTTCCAGTTTCAGCTGCCAACCCCAGAAACTGCGGTGTTAGATACTTGGATGTATATGTAATCAAAACTGAATTGGAATTTGTCTCCGCTGTGGTCTAGTAGGGTCTCTGCTATTGTTATTGCGGTATCATCCTACTGGCAACTCCGTGTTCTGAACCACCACTGGCGATGATTGCACATGCTAACAGCATCATAAGGCGAGGCAGAAATCAGAAATGAATATCTCTTTAATCGGAAAGTATTGTTTTTTTTGTTTAAAGCCTTTGCTAAGAAAATAATTCGAGTTTAACGTACTCGGATTAGGAAGAACTAAGACTTTTCCAGGATTAAAAAATTGTAAATTAGCTAGCTAACTCGTGCAGGAAATTGCTAGATGGAACACGCGCGTCCATTGCGATTTGAGGGGGATTGGGGTAGGATTCGTCTACATTTGAGCTAGTATGACATACTGTGCCTGTGACGAAAGGTTGCAAAGCAAACCGCAGCAGCTAGCATACCAGTTCACCTCTGTCACATTTACTTGTTTATCTGTATATAAACGTTCCAAACCAACAATGTCCAGATAAATTAAAACGCCCTACTGCTTTGACGTATGGTTCGGCCAGTGTAGTAAAGGAATCCACTGCTTTAAGTCCTTACACGAAGGTTGAAGAAAAAACAAGAGGATGATTCATGTATATGCTTTCCAATTTAGGCCCGTTTGGTATGCAGGATTTTCACAAGAATTTCTTACGAATCAACTTAATTCCCGCAGAAAATGGGGAAAAAAAACTCCGGCGTTCTAGACGGGCTAATTTGTACTAATTGATAATACACGGGTTCTTAAATCCTGAACATAAAATGTAATTCGCTACAATTTGTATCTGGTTACGGTGGTTTAGCCCCGATCGGTGGGCCCAGTTTTACACGACAGCCTTGTCATTACGACATCTTAGTAGAGTAGTACTATCAACCGGCGATTCCGGGATCGTAGTGCGCTCTGTAGGAAAATAACTGGCAAACAATGAATTGGACTAATATGATAATCACTGCAGCAGGTCCAACCAACGGGCAGAATCAAACTTTGCTGCTTTCTTAGTCAGAATGCTTGATTTCTTAGTTGCCTTCGCGCTCATGTTAATGGAAATCTTGGATCCTTGGCTGACTTTGCCAGTTCGTGTATCATACTCTTGCTTCGTTGCCCACATGAATTGTATTCTGAACTAACTCACCAATCATCACGTTTATGATTGCCCTTCTTCTGAACATATTTTTGTGCAGTGTGGATATGATACTACTAAAAAGTCCCATAAAAAAATATTACCCTCGTCAAGGATATATACGAAAATATTATGAAATATTATGATTAATATCAGAACATGTGGTAGTGATACCGATGACTTCTCTATTAAGATAGGACTAAACCAAGGGTCAACGTTGAAATCACGCTAGGGGTGCAAACGGAGTGGATACGGATATTGCTCATCCCGTATCCCTTTCCATATTTTTTGTCGGAGTCGGAGTAGGACACGGATAGTGGCGGATACGAATACGAATGCAGATATTCTCGGTCACGAATACGTAGCGAATACATGCCGCTCCGAATACGGTTAATTTCGGTCACGAATATTTAATCGAATAATGCGCAAAAGCAAATTTCACATGGTAACAGGGACAAGTTAAGCAACTAGTAAATTCTAGCTAGCAAAGTAGCAAGTAAATGATAGAGACTAGTTAAACAAGTAGTAGCTAACTAGCTATATGTCACATAGTTCAAAAGTACGAATTGCCCATAGCCAAGTAGTCAAGTACATCACTAGTTCATTTAACTTCATTACATTTAGTAAATGATTCCACAAGGGTCACGCATAGTTTGCAAAGATGGTACATTGTCCGGACCATTTTCTAAAATTTTCAGGGAAACCGGTAGTACTGTAAGTATGGCAGTGGTCATACCGATAAGCGGTAGTACCGTGGAGGTGCAACTGTCATGCCGCAAGGCGGTAGCGCTGATTTGTAGTTGGCACTAGTTAATTTCCAGAGAGATTCAGTGCAAGGTGTCAAGGTGCAGTAGTACTAGGCTATGGGAGCGATAGTACCGGCCTTATGGAAGCGGTAGTACCACTATGCGGTAGTACCGGTATGTGGTATGCAGTACTACTGGATTTCGCGGAAATTGAGGATTTTGGGAAATTGAGTCATGGGATAATTTGGGTTGACATAGGTCAATGTTTTATTATTACATAAAGTATATTTTGACTAACATGGGTCAAGTTATGAAGAATTTGAGCCCGAAAACAATTTCTTTATCTTTGTATATGCAAGATCGCTTTGAGTCAACCATGGTCAACAACGAGGATCAGGGCTAGCTCATAGAGGAGTTGAGGCCCAAAACGATCAAGAATGTAAGGTGAGATGGTGAACTCAAACATGGCTTGAGAAAAACAAGAAATGTGGAAGGCGAGATCGAACGGCAAGATTGCACCGTATGGCTTGAACAGGCCAAGTAAGCTGTGGTTTGGTGGAACCAGGACAGGAGAGACTTGACGACGCATGGCAAGCTAGTGGTGCACCTATACATAGTAAACATGGTGATTGCTTGCAATAGACGGTGATGATCGGGTCAACAAAGGGTATTTTAGTAGTTTGGCCAAAATACTACAAACTATCTTGGATCCAAACTGTGGCACATGAGTGGCTCTTGGGAGAGTGGTTTAGGTCAAGGTGATGCTGATTTGATGAAGATGGATCAAGACTAAGGATTTAACGGATTCAGGCTTATGCGCTTTAAAAAAACGTGCATAAGTGAACATATGTGAGTAAAACCCGTGTGTGTGGGGTTACCGGGTTTTCCACATTGTGCTAAGTGGATAGTATCCACTAAGAGATGGGTGTGGCTACTTAGGCTGGAGACATGTGGTTAATCATCCAACCCTTCTGTGATGTGCTCTCTTGTTTAGGGTTAGGGTTTGAGGGTGGAGTACTTGGTATGCTCTCTGTCCTTCAAGATGTAGTGGCTGTAAAACTTATCTCCTCAAGTAATCAATACATCAATCTTTGATCATCCTCATGGATCTTTCATGTTTTGATTGATTTGCTCTTGATCTAGTTGGTTTTGTTCTCTTCTCTTCCCTCTTCTTGATCTTGCTGTGCCACGAACATGAATAAGATGGAGATAATCTCTTAAAATTAATCTCCAATCATCTAAGCACTTTGATAGTAAGTCCATCAAGAAACCCGATTTTGGTTGATTTTGATCTCACCAAGTGATTTCTTGTTTCAAAAGTTTTTGGGTTGTGTTCTTCTATGTTTTCACTTGCTGTAACATGTGGAAATGCATCTAGAGCCATTTTGGTCATCATCTACCCACGAGCAAGTTGTATTCACCATTTTTGGTTTTTGCTCGGTTTCGATGCAATCTTCTTTCAAACCAAAAAAGGTCTCAACTTTATCCATGATTTTCACAATCGTTTGTTGGAATAGATTCTTGATACCTTATAGAAGATTCCTGCAAATTTTCATATCATTTAGATCTATGAATCAAAAGTTCCATCGATTTTAGTTTTTGAAATCGTGCTGATTTTGCCTTTCATACTGATTTTACTGTAGTATTGTAGTGTTGCGGATGACAAGATTTACTCCTTGTTAGTGTAATTCTGCTGAGACTACAGTTTGGCACCTCATGTGAAGATAAGGAAATGCTTTGAGAAATCTGTATACTTTACTCCTTGGTCTACCAACTTGAAATATAATTTAAAAAGGATAGATCATAAAATTGTTGAAATGCATGCTACTTTGATTGAGCCTATTACTTCTTGTGCCAACTGTCCAAAATTAATTAATGAACTTGAATCCATATCTAAGCAATTTTAGGACATGTGTAATCATAATAAGAAAATGGCTCAATATGTGTCTAAGGCTCCTGTTTGCTCACTATGTAACAATTTTGGAAAATTAAAATCTAAATTAATTGCTTTGGATGAAAAATGTGTGAAGCTAACTAAGGACCTATTAGAGAAGCAATAATATGTTTGCTTGTTCTGTGCTGAAGTAGAGGAGAAAATGGAGGATATGCAAGAAACCTTTTGGAAGGGATATGAGGCCCAGATGAATAGGGTTAGGACTACCTTGTGAGTTTCTTGTGAAGCCATCAAGCTTGAGGCGGCTGTGCATAAAGAGAGAGATACACGTGCTACTCGATCTTATCCTTCTGGTTCTTCAACTTCTTATTCCCCATGTTCTTCCCGTGCTTTCCTTTTTCAAGAGTGTGAGTACCTTGTGAAAACACTTGAAAGATTTGTTGGAGGCAAGAAAAAGCTCCATCTTATCCTAGACAAATCTAAGATTTGCAAGTTTAATCAAGGTCTAGGATATGATTTTCTAGAGGTTGTAAGGAAACATTCACTTACAATTGTTAGAGTTGTAGTTGGAGGCGTGATCGAGGTTGTGTCTGAGTCTAAGACAATATTTAAGTCTGCAGGCTTTGTCCAGGGGATTTCTAATAGTAAGGTTGGCATCCTGCTGCTTCAACTTCTCAGAAGGTGAAGTATCCTTGTACCTTCTGTCAGAATGATGGACACTTGGTCAAGTTCTGCTTTAGGCATGCAAAGGTCGCACATCATGGCCGTGTTCACGCTCTTAGGGGTATTCAGGGCCAGCCCTAGACTCTGAGTGCTCCTAAGACCAACATGAGATCTAGAGTTGTAGTTGGCTCTCAGGACTTTCTTAGTTTTAGGCAGCGTCGAGGACTTGGTTTCACGCTTCTTCTGATTTTGGTCCTCGAGTTACTTCTAATCAGGGTTTCCGCCATCCTAAGGATATACCTCATTTCTCCATCGAGGCAGCTATATGTGGCGTGAATATACACCAGGCAGAGGTTTGGGTTCTGTTTCTAAACCTTCTGATTCTGTGAGAGGTGAGTTGCATAGTGTTGCTAGAGGTCAGTATTATGTTTCTTTGATTGGATCTTCTGCTCATCGTGTGACTCAATACTGGGTTCCAGGATATATTCTTATTTACCCTAGTACTGAGCCACCGATGTTTACTTCTCACTTATTCATATTCGTCGAGCTGGGAAGGGAGATGTTTGGCTTGTTAACTCTAGTTGTTCTTGTCACATGATCGAAGATTCATGTTGGTTCTCTTCCCTAGTCTGAGCTCCAGGTAATGAGATTATCATCTTTGGAGAGGCTTCGTCAAGTCAAGTCATCGCTAAAGGTATTGTACGCATTAATAATTCTTTCATTCTTAAGGATGTTGTCTTAGAAATAAGCTGTGTTATAATTTGCTATCTATTTCTTAGCTTATCGATAATGATTTCGAGGTAAGCTTTAAGAAAAATACTTGTAAAATCCTTGATTCTTTGAAAAGTCTAGTTTACGAGATTTCTAGGTTTGGGAGGATCTTTTGTGCTGATTTTATCGAGTCTTCTGGTGATTCTCTAAAGTGCTTAGTTGTTTTCGAGTCCATGATCTCTCTTTTTGGCATAGAAGACTTTGTCACATTGGCTTTGATCACTTGACCTATGTTAGCGGTCACAACCTCGTTTGTGGTCTATCTAAGCTCAAGATGGTCAAAGACTTAGTTTGTGCCCCTTACCAGTATGGCAAGATTGTTGTTGCTTCTCATCCTCCAGTCATTATGACTATGATCGATGCACTAGGACAACTTTTTCATATGGACATTGTTGGTCCAACTAGAATGCAGTCGGCTGGTGGGAAGTGGTTCGTTCTTGTTGTGGTTGATGACTTCTTGAGGTTCTCTTGAGTGTTTTTCTTAGCCTCAAAGGATGAGACATTTAGTTATTTTCGGAATTTGTTTAGTAGGTTATCTGTTGAGCTCCCTAGTGCCTTACGAGCTATTCATAGTGACAATTGCGTGAAGTTCAAGAACTCCTAATTTGGGAGGTTCTGTGATGAGACAGGTGTAGAGCAACAGTTCTCTTCTCCATACGTCCCTCAGCAAATATGGCGTTGTGGAGAGGAAGAACCGTACCTTAGTTGAGATCACCAAGACAATGCTAGATGAGTATGGTACACCTAAGAAGTTTTGTGTTGAGGCTATAGCTACTGCTTGCCATATTTCGAATAGAGTTTTTCTTAGGGCACACTTGCATCGCAGTTCTTATGAGTTGAGGCATGGGCAAAAGCCCAGTGTCTTACATTTTCGTGTTTTCGATTTCAAGTGTTTTATTTTAAAGTCTAGAAATCTAGATAGATTCGAGTCTTGCTCATTTGATGGTATCTTTCTAGATTACTCGACTTTTGCACAGGGTTATAGAGTCTAGAACTACGAGATAAGTACGATGATAGAGACCTGTGAGGTTATTTTCGATGAGGCTAGTCCTGGTACTAGGCCCGATATCTCAGGTCCAGTTATGCAGTCTAAGATCATATGTTTAGATGATGAGTATGATGGAGATGAAGGTTGTTTATCTGATCCAGTCCCATCTACCCCTGAGGTGCCCGTTTCTAGCACTGTGCTTTAGGGTGATCAACCCTTACCTTCTACCTTTTCTGGAGCTTGTGGATCTGCTCCTACCTACATAGTTCATGAGGTAGAGGACACTTCTTTGTTGCATTCAAGACCTCCCCAACACATTTAGCATCATCATCCTTCTGAGTAGAACATAGGAGATCTCTTTGAGCGTGTCACGTGCTTAAAATTTGGCTTATCTCATTTCTGTCTGCACTCTACCTTTGTCACCTTATTTGAGCCCAAATATGTTGGTCATGCTTTGTCTGATGAGTCTTGGGTCAATGCCATGTATGAGGAGATAGAGAATTTTGAGAGAAACAAAGTCTAGTCATTTGTTGAGCCCCCAAGTAGTCATAATGTCATAGAAACCAAGTGCGTTTTTAAGAACAAATAGAGTGAGGATGGGGTAATCATTCAGAATAAAGCTAGACTGGTAGCTCAGGGTTTTTCCCAGGTTGAGGGTTTAGATTTTGAGAAGACCTTTGCCCCCTGTAGCTAGGCTAGAGGTTATTAGGATTTTGCTTGCATTTGCTACATCTAGGGGTTTCAAGCTGTACCAGATGGATGTCAAAAGTGTCTTCCTCATTATGTGTATTGCGGAAGAGATTTATGTTAGACAACCTCCAAGTTTTGAAAACCCCAAATACCCAACCATGTCTTCAAGATTTCCTAAGTGTTGTATGGACTTAAGCAAGTCCCTAAAGCTTGGTATGAGAGGGTTAAGTCCTATCTTTTGAGTCATAGGTTTGAGATGGGTAAGATAGATAAGATCTTGTTCATTCGTAGGTATAGCAATGATATTCTACTCATCCTGATATTATCTTTAGTGGCTCCTCTCATACTCTTGTTTCCCAGTGTTCTGATGTCATGAGCACAGAGTTTGAGATGAGTATGACGGACGAGTTGAGTTTCTTCCTCGGCTTCCAGATCAAATAGACTCAGAAGGGTACCTTCTTACATCAAGGCAAGTACACTCGAAACCTCGTGAGACGCTTTGACATGAGTAATGGTAAGCCGATGTCAACTTTGATGGCAACCTCGACCATACGTGATCCTGACGAGGATGGCGAACCTGTAAATTAGAAGGAGTACTGCAGCATGATTGGTTCCCTCCTGTACCTCACTACCTTGAGGCTAGACATACACTACTCGATTTCAAGCTTCTCCTCGCATCTCTCACCGTCAGGCGGTGAAGCGCATCTTCAAGTACCTTCGAGCTACTCTAGATTATGGTATCTAGTTTTCTTCTGCTTCCTGTCTTTTCCTTAAAGTTTTCTCAGATGTAGACTTTGCTGGTTGTAGAATAGATAGGAAGAGCACTTTTGACACTTGCCAATTCATTAGCACTTCTCTTGTTTCTTGGTCTGCTAGGAAGCAGTCAGGTGTTGTACAGTCTATTGCAGAGGCCAAGTGTGTTGTAGCCGCTAGTTGATGTAGTCAGGTGCTTTGGATGATTTCGACCTTGCGGGACATTGGGTTAGCCATAAATAGTGTTCCATTCTTCTGTGATAACACTTCTGCCATTAACATTACCAAGAACCCAGTGCAACACTCTTGGACCAAGCACATAGATATTCAATATCATTTTCTTAAAGACCATGTGGAGAACGGTGACATGGTGCTTCTATTTATGGAGAGTGACTACCAGTTAGCTAATATATTCACCAAGCCTTTAGATAGCTCGAGGTTCATGGCTTTGCGGGGAGAGCTTGCGGTGGTTTGTCCTTATGGCATAATCTGAAGAGGAGCATCATGTACTTTCCTTTGCATCATGAGTGCTTTTAGGTTAGTGTTTCTAGCATAGATCATAATTATTATCATACTATGATGTTTAGATTTCTTCCTCTCATCTTGTGGCCTTATGATACTACTTATTAGTTACTTCTCTTCTCACTAGGTTGAGTTTACTCACTTCTTTTAGGTCTAGCAGGGTTTGGGCCCCTTAAGTAGACAGGGAACGTGTTTACTACCTTGTGATATATCTATCTTGTCTATACTTTAAAGACTGTCATTTCTTTGTTTTCCCAAGTTTCTTCTCTCTTACTTATTGATTTGATTCAGGAGTGTTCACTTAAGATTTTCTTAAGCTTAATGTTGATATAACTCAACTTGAACCAAAATATTTCTGAAATTGACTTACTTCCTAAGGGGGGGGGGCTGGGATCTTTATTGCATCGTATTGCATTTTAAATTCAGCAACTTGCGTTGTAATATAAATATATGAAGCTTTCACTATTATCCATGTGTGACATGATAACTTGCTTTACATCTTATCATGTCTTGTGCTAGTCTGCTAGATTTATCATGTCTTCCTTTGTATAGCTTAGGTTTTGCCATGCTAGCTTTATTAAATGTGAGAAACCTGAATTAAATCATGTCTTGTTGGATCTTATGACTAGTTTTGCTCTAATGATCCTCCATGATTCATGCCATGTCAAATATGCTAAATTGAATCGGAATTGAGCTTTAGATTGAGCTATGCTAGTTCTTTATTAAAGCACGAGTTAGTATTAGCTCTTGTTCTCGACCAGAGTCTAGAGCGGTCGAACGTTCACTGTATAGTTAATCAACTCTCTGTTGTACTTGAGACGACCGAAGACATTTTCAGAGCAGTCAAGACTCAGCAGTGAATAGCAGAGCGACAACAAAAATAAAACAGTAAGAAAACCATACTCCGTCGAAAACAGAGAAAGCCGCACATGACCGCAAGAACCAAAACTTGTGAAGCTTTTGATTCTTGCGACAATCGACCAGGAGAAATTGACCATAAACAGAAAAACGACCTCAGGTCATGAAATAACAGGACGGTCGAAGCTTCTCCACTATGGTCATGACAAAAGCCATGGTCGAAAAGAAAACAGAGGAGATGAGGAATTGCACGACCACTTGATCCAATTGGCGAATAGATTTTGATTCACTGATCATTTGGTCATGAGATTTCAAGCCTAGCAAGAATACATCCTCTGACCGAGAAGACACCAAGACAATATGACTTCTCTGCCGAGAACAAACCAGAAAGCAAAGTCAAAATCAGAATAGAGGAGATCAAGGCCGCACACTTGGCCAAACAAGCAATCGAAAAGGTCTGCTCTCAGGAAGATCTGGCCAAGATGGCCTTGAGGATTAATCCCAGTTCAGAGCAAGACAAACCCTAGGCTTCGCGAACAAGGGTGCAATTCAAAAACAACATAAGACAGACCAAACCAGAAAGCTGATCTCGCAGACAGTAAAGAACCGAAGATGAAGCAGACAAAACATGAACACGCCAATCAAACATCAAACATACATGATAACTCAGATAGAAGCAGAGAGATGAATGATTGCATATGGAGGTTTCTACAGCCACTCCATCCGGAGGTATGTCGGGACCCCGGATTTCCAAACCCGGACCCTCTGTGTATTACAGCACTAGTCCCAGATCAAAGAGTCTTATTACAATATTAAAGAGTACTGACCGAAAGGTCTCGTTATTACAAATGAGGTTTCAAGACCTCGCACACACGAAACACAGCGGAAGCAAGATAAATTCAGCGGAGACCCATCAATACGCCACAGGCAATTGACTTGGGAAGCGCGACCTAGAACTCCTGGAATCCTTCATCGAATCCACCCGCGAAGGAGACAAGTAGTCGTAGTCTCCTTCTTGGGCTTGGTATTCCTCTGAATATTATGTGAGTACATAAAGTACTCCGCAAGTCTTGGGAAAAATACAGTAGATGCAAGGCTTAACAAAGGGGGGGTTATATGGTTCTTTTGCACAAAGCAATATTTTATTTCAACTACTACTAAGTATTTTTGAAGGCGTTGATTTAACAAGGTAAATTGCTTAACTGAAATTAGTAAACTTTTTATAGTGAAGGTTCCATCCACCAACACCACATAACCAATAAAGTTTAAAACTGCAGGTTACATCCACCCTCTCTGGTTCCAACTGCCAGGATACCCTTCCGAGAGTTCCCTCCACTCTCGGAATACCAAAACTTTGATTTTAAAACCAAAACCAAAAAGTCTACCATGTGAATGCATTCCTTGCCCGCCCTTGACCATGGGCACGGCTATTCGAATAGTTTGACACTCTGCAGAGGTTGTACAACTTTACCCCCAAGAGATAAATTATCTTAATAGTCACCACGCTTCCTTTGGCATGAGACACAGATAAAATATGACAAAGCCTTTACCTCACTCTAGTCTAGCTAGACACCACCCGCTGAGGTTTCACCGCAGAAGGGTTTCATCCACCCAGTCCGAAGCCCCCTCTTGCGCCGTATGAGTACAGTAAATCCCTGTCCCTCACTGTGAATAACCAGTAAATCCCTGGCACCCACTTTCCATTGGTGGCACCTAAACTAGACTATCATAAGTTAATCAGCTAGGTCGTACCCATATAGACTTAGGGTTGTACGGTAGTGCTCAGTCTGGACAAACACAAGCGTCGGTCCTTAGTTGACTAGGGTGGAACATACACTTTACAAGATCTCGTGCTTGCCGCACCAACCCAAACCAACCATCCACCCTAATCTAAACCAATTTCCACATTTGTATTTTATTTTAAAAGATCAGTGGCAACTCCAATCACCACTAGACTTATAAACACAAGGTTATTACAACAAATCATAATTTCCCATTTTTAGGATTTCAAAGGTATTAAATAGCGTGACTAAGCATTATACTACCATTCTATTATTCACAAATGATTATAATACTCTCACTATTGAGACAAAGGAATTCTAGGGTTACAAAGGTACATGGCATTCAACTTCAATTGGGGGCATAACAAAGTTGGATTAACTAATACCCTAAGATTTGAACTAATGTTGTATGTTAATAGCCATGCACATAATTTAAAATAATTAAAACATTTCAAAATCATAGGTTCAAGATGATCAAAGAAGACTTGCCTTCTTGTGCGCTATTTGGTACTTCTTGCTGCGACTCGACAAATTCTTCGGCGACGTCAGGTTCTACGCGCGAAACGACAAAACAAACGAACAAATAAATACAAATAAAATCACAAAAATATAACATATATATATATATACTAAAAGGAAGTTTATGATTTCATACGAATTTAGGAGAAAGATTCAGTGGATTTGGGGTTCACACGAGGGAGAACGAATATCTGGAAGATTGGTTGGGAAAAGAAATTAATGAGACAATATTTGGACCAAGAAAAATATAATTGATCGTCGGGGCTACCGCACGACGGCGGCTCGGTGGCGTTCGGGGCCGAGGAAGAGGCGCACGGTCACGGCGGCGAGGCGAGGAAGCCGAAGGTGGTGTCGGCCGGGCGCGAGGATGATCGAAGCGGCCGGAATTCTTCACCGGAGGAATGGGGCGGCGACGGCGGCAAGGGCGCACGGTGCCGAAGGCGAGGGGAATCTCGGGAGAGGCGGTGAGGGCGGTGGGAGGTGGGGCGAGCTGGGGCGGACCCGGGGGCGGCATTTATAGGGGCGGAGGGGCACGGGGGCGGCGCGGATTCGTCGTCGGAGATGGCGCGGGGACGGCGGGGATGGCGGGGGATTTAAGGGGAAACGCGTGCGGGGATGGGGGGTTTCGGGTGCGGGACGACGGAGGGAATTGGCGCGTGGATTGGGGGAGAAGAAAGGGGGACGGGGGTAGGCAGGTGCGGGAATGCCGGCGGAGAAGACGGGGGCGGCGCGGTGCGGGAGGAGGGAGGAGACCACGGGGAAGAAGAGGCCCTGACAAGCGGGCCCGGGCGGTCAGCGAAAGAGGGAGGGATGGGCGGCTGTCGGGCGGGGCCGAGTGAGAGGCGGGAGAGGGGAGCGGCTGCCGGGTGGGGCCGGGCGGTCAGAGAGAGAGGGAGGGAGCGGGGGCGGACGGGCCAGATTGGGTTGGGGCGCACGGGGCGGCCATCTGGGCCGAACACGTGGCAAGCGGGGAGGTGGGGGAGGCGGAAGCGGATGGGCGACGTGGGCGGCATTCAGCCGTCCACATGGCGGCCGGAGGAGAGTGGAGGGGGAATTTGTTTTTTGGAATTGATTTTGATTTTCAGAAAAGGCTAGAAAATCCAATAAAGCTCAGATAAATATGAAATAAATTCCAGAAATTCCAGAAAAATTCACAGAAGTTCCTGGATAAGGTTTGGACTTAAATAAAATATTTTCAACTCAAGTTGGTATTTTAATTTTCATACTTGAAATACTTTTTATTTTCAAAAATAGGTTTTAAACTCCAGAAAAGCTCAGAACTTCAAATAAATCCAAATAAAACTCAAATACTTTAAAATAATTAATTTGAATTTAAATTTTTCAGAAAGCAAATTTTTGGGATGTTACAAGGTACACATGCATCCTTGCTCTACCCAAAGAAGACTCACACAAAATAGAAATGAAAATAGAGAGCAACTCAGGAACAACCTCACCGAGCACCCGAGCTCTACCACTTCTATTTATAGCCTTCAACTACCGTGGGGAACCCGTTAACCCCGACCTAACTCCGGGTTTTACCATAGACATCCATGTGACAACCCGCTAAGACTGCTTGTTACACTGTGCTTTCCCAGCGACTTTAGCAGAGACCAGCTTCCCTTTGCAGCTTTTCGCATTTCTCTAAAATGTCACTCTGCTGCCTTCCTGGAAGCTTCCTCCTCATCTTGCTGTCCAAGCCTTGCAAGCACCTCGCAAGCCTCGTCGTCTTCGGCATCTCCCGACTGCTCTTCGACCTCAGCACCGCCTGTGCCTAGTCCAATCATCCATGCCTCACCACGACTTACCTCCAAGGTCCTGCAAGCATCACAGACAAAAACACATCACATAGCACCGCTCAAAACATGGAGAACATCAATTTGCATCAAAAGAATGTACTCGAAAATATAAGCCTCAAAGACGTAAACACCCCACGACCAGTTAAACCAAAGCTACGACCACGGTCAAGTGTTCCACGTGGTCGGAGGGACTTCGAACCACGTACGACTGTGATCCGACCACGTTAGACCGCCTCACAATGTGGTTGAAGTCCGCTGACTTCCCACGTGGTCGTGGTCGAAGTCTACCGTCTTTGCTTTATGTTTGAAATTGAAGTCTGCCGATTTTGCAATGTTCGAAGCCGAAGTCTGCCAACTTCGCAGTGTGATCGAAATCAATGATTGCCGACTTTGTAGTGTAGTCGGAGACCCTGCCTCCGACTTTGTCTTCTGAGCGCAGTCGAAGTCTGCCGACTTCGCAATGCAGTTGGAGACCCGACTTCGGCTACTGGCCGCAGCCAATGCGATCGAAGTCTGCTGACTTCGCAACATAGTCAAGGACCCTGCCTCCGACTTCTGACCAGGCTGACGGACGCTCCCGACTTCCGACCACTCTCAAGTGCATACGACAAGGAAAAACGGTTCAAACCAAACTCCAACTTTTCAAAACAAGTGTCAATTACTCATCACAAATATGGGGTCACCTCCACATGGTCTCTCACAATCACAATCAGAATCCAGTGACTCCTAGTCATATATGTCACCATAGTGATTAATCCTAAGTTCATGTTGTGTATAAAGTACAAGCGAAACATGTTTGGCAACTAGTGAAGCACTTACCTCTGGTTGAAGGGTACCATGATGTAGTCCTTGTCACTTTGAGCAAGCAATTCACTCATTATGTAATCTTGGACGAAGGATTCGTTATCGTTGATGGATTGCTCAGAGACCAAGTGTGGGTCGAGAAAACCCACCGGTTCTCGTTGTCGCCAGATTTGTTGGATCATGGAGCTATACATAAGCAATGAGTTGTGATATTTATCGGTGTTACGTAAATGTAGAACTTGATTGTATAATACACTTACAGTGTCCAGCATTGTAGAAGTGAGGTGTCGAGTTTGTCAAGGTTGAATAGTACGAATAAGTTTTTGAAGGTCACAATGAAGTAGCTCGAGTCGTGGAGGAAAACCTCCGTGTATCTCACGGTGAATCCACTGTGCCGATTTGGCTTCATGTTAGACCTCTGCATGTACCAGGTATACAAAGTCCTCCAAACAAGTCCAAGGCTGGGTAATTGTGACTCAAGGACCAACGACACTCCAAGTATGAATTTTCATTCCCTGGGAGGCACCTTAATCTTATTCAATTCGGCCTTGGCGTCTCGCTTGCGATACATTTTTGGCATCGCCTTCACAGGAGCCGATGCGTTGGCCTTCTGAAGAGGAGCTTGAGGTGGAGTCATAGAATGTTCTGTTTGATAGCCATGGTTGTGTGAAGATTATGGCACGAAAGGGTCCAGAGTGATGTCCCTCTTGGGCCACTAGACGAATGTGTGGACGACATCCTCTAATATCATGATTTCTCTATTTGGGGGCCTCTCCAGTGGGATGGCCCTAAACACGTCATTAATCCAGTCCACCTGGACCTAAACAAACCTGGTCCCTAGCTGGGCACCATGCACCAACATCCCTGACAAGCATGGATATGCTAACCCCCACCCAGTGTGAACAGGAATGTAGCCAACAACCCTGATTCTGAGGATGCATAGCATGGCCTCCTACATAACAATATACGATGAGCTAAGTTATCTAGCAGATCTATCTATGTAGCATTCTAGAGATGTACATTACCTAGTTGTCATTGATAGGTAAGTGGGCATCACTTTGTTCAAAGTGGCGCTGATGCGTAGCTACTCCGACGTTGAAGGGGACTGGGTACCATGATAACGGGGGTGGTTTGCAACTAGTTGCAGATTTCTCTTAGTTCATTTCTCAATGAATCTATCTCTCCTCGAAGTGAGGCTGTTATGTCCTCAAGTTTTGTATCAAAGTCCTATTTCATACATTCCTCGCAGTCAGCCTTGGATCTCTTCCTACTCCTATATGCCTGGAAGTCGTTTGGGAATCCATACCTCTAAGATATGTAAACCCTAGGCCTCGCATGCGATCTAGGTGCTCCTTATTTCCCAAGGTGGTGAACAATATATCCCTCTCCCTGACTGCTTGGAAAGAGCCTTCGGAAGATTCGGAAGTCAATGTTTGCTTCAAGAAGCAATCATGTTATTTTAGACCCCATGAAGCTATGGACCTATTAACATCTAGGTAGATTAATATATCTTACTAGGCGTTGGGACACTTCCTCGTCTACGGATGCCCGAAGACGTGGTTGATGACCTCGTTCTTAACCAGTTTTGGGTGCGCTCATTTGTAATCTTGACAAATGGTGGGGAGACCCCCGATCGAATTGTGACCTGTAGGACCGAAATGGCAACAGAGGGGGGGGGGTGAATGGTGCCTTCAAAAACTTCCCAAGTACCCACACAACAAATCAGTCGAAAGAGATGGCTTCTCAGGTCGAACACACATGGTCGTAAGCCAACTGGTGGTTGAATACCATGTGGTCGAAACTTTTGCCCGAACAGAGAATACTGAGTGGTCGAAACAAGAACAGAGAAGGACTCGTTTGCCAGATTTCCGAGTAACTTGAGACTCTCTGGTCTTTTGGTCCTGAAACCGGAGGTACTGAAAGAACCAAACCTCTGGAAGCGAGACAATCAAGGAAATCCAAAGTCTTTGCTATGGTCGACTAGAGAGACACGCTCGAGCACAAAAACATAGCACTTTGAGGCGCAAGACCATAGCAAGACAGACTTCTCTGAAACGACCTTTGCTCTCGAGAAAGTACTTGGCCAAAAGGCCTTGAGACAAATTCTCAGTTCTGAGCAACAAGAAGCACACCAAAGCAAATACGGACTCACACAGAAGAGAAGAGAGAAGAGGATAGCATGAAGAGCAAGCTCTCAAAACAGATCGCAAACAAAACAATCACAACATCTCATAACGACAGAAGTCAACTTTGAGGAAGAGAGATGAATGATTGATCATGGAGGTTTCTACAGCCACTCCATCGGAGGTACAAGAGCAACCGTGCTCTACCCTGAGACAACTCACACAAATAGAGACGAAAAAGTTCAGAGTGACTCGGGAACCACCTCACCGAGCATCCGAGCTCTACCCTTTCTATTTATAGACTTCTGCTACTGGGGGGAATCCGTAAACCCCCACCTAACACCGGGTTTTCCCACTCGCTTTACCCACTGGCGAGAACAAGCTTCCAGTGCTTTACCCGTTAAACCCAATGGCTCCACTGCTTTGCCCGTTAGCGCCAACAACTCCTGTGCATTGGCAGAGACACAGCTTCCCTTTGCGGCTTTCCGCACTTCTCCAAAATGCCACTCCGCTGCCTTCCCAGAAGCTTCCTCCTACCTTGCCGATCACGCTTGCAACCACCTCACAGACCTCATCGTCTTTGGCATCTCCCGGCCGCTCACGACCTCAGCACCCCCGTGCCTAGTCTCGACCATCCATGCCTCACCACGACTAGTCTCAGAGTCTTGCAAACCATCACAGACAAGCAACCATTCATAGCACCGCACAACACAAGGGTAACAACCAATTGCAACGAAAAGAGAACTCAAACTACACTCCACACAGTCTTACATACATTACGACCGGTCGAAATCACTTAAACATTAATGCTCAAGGTCTACGACCACCTCATAAGCCTTTACGACCGATTCCCATCTGATATGACCGCTTCTGGAAGCCATACGACCAGACAACAGAAGCTACGACCGCTTATCGCGTGATCGAACCACCTTCCGACCACGTTCATCGCTTACCACCGTGGTCGAACCCCGTTCAAACCACGTACACCGAGTTTCACTGTGGTCGAAGCCCTTCTGACCACGTACGACCGAGTCCCAAGCCAGTCCGACCGCAACCGACTGAGCTACGACCACGTTCGACCCATATCGACTACAACCAACCACGTTCGACTACGAGCCGACCTCGTTCGACCGCTTTACCACGTGCTCGGAGTCCGCCGACTTCTCAACGTGGTCATAGTTGAAGTCTACCGACTATCCACGTGGTCGCATGCCTGAGCGCCGAAACTCGCTACAACGTGGTCGTAGGCCACCAACTGCCCAACGTGGTCGTGGCCCGATTGCCGACTACGTGGTCGTAAGTGGTCCAGTTGGCTTCCGATCAGCGAAAACGTGGTCGTAAATCCTTTCGACCACGTTCAAATTGCCCTGCAGTGGATCGTAATCCTTCCGGCTGGCTTCAGACCTCCGTCAGTGTAGTCGTAAATGCTCCAGCCAACTTCCGAGCGTGGTCGTAAACTTGACTACCAGCTTCTGACCATGACCAATGTGGTCGTAAAACAGTCTGCCGACCATTCTTAAGACTTACAACTTTGCAGAGTCAGCTCAACCCTCAAAAACCAAACTCAATCTTCCTAGATCAAGTGTCAATTACTCATCACAACCATGAGGTGACCTCCACATGGTCTCTCACGACCCCATCCTCCATCATCCATTGCGGGATTTTACCTGTGTACCAAGTGGTGCAGAGTCTGTGGGGGTGAGTGTTTCATGCCTGGAAAGCCTTGTGCGCCGCAATTTCCTGTTGAAATTCGGTCATCATCTTCATCTGCACAAAGGCCTCCTATGTTTCTGGCGACACGAAATGATACCTCATGAAGGGCACACGATTCTTGGTCATGTACTGCGTGACAAGCGTGCTCTTGAAGGTCTTCCATGATTTTTCCATCGTGAGGAGCGCATGCCATTGCACGAGTTCTTAGACTTCTACTGAGATCTTGAACGAGTTTGAAATTTTCATCCACAACACTTTTCTCCCATCTTCTGTCAAACCTTTCCAGTTTGCTACAGTGATGGGGACCCGCTGCCTTTCGATTATCCTGCAGGTAGTCTAAAATGATGCAGCTGCTTTCTTCGGTTACAGAGGGACCCCATCCGGAGAGACCTCCATGATAGTCATTCGGTCAGCTGGCCATTTAGATACTCCTATGCCATACATACGGCCTGTTCTTTTTGGCTGCGGCTTATGACTTTTGGCTGAAATTTTTGAATTTTAGCTGTTTACGGTACAGATTACGGAGAGACAGATACTCACTAATGATTTTTGCTGGTACAGATGTTGGGCTTTTAACGTGTAGATCGTTTAACTTGTAGACCCCGTCTTGAGAAAATACTCCGTTTGAAAGTTAGGTACTGTAGCAAAAGCCAAAAGCCGCCCAGCTTGTCACTTGCCGAACAGGCCCTTAGTTACCCCAGTCTTTGGAGCGTCAGACCCATTTAGCAACATTGACGATGACATCTCTCTTACAAGAAGAAACTAATTAAAGTGAGATATGAGTGTAAACATTGGCACATGGTTGATCTTACAAGAAATAAGAACATCCCGCGACTTATATTATTGCTACAAGGTCTCTTTGCAATACCAACATCCCAAATCACACAGCTTTCTGTCTTAGATTCTACAAAATAAGTTATGACTAAAGTCTCTTCCTCCTCATCATTTTGCGTGTTGGGCGTGGTTATTGTTTTAGACGTAAGAGAACTTTTGGGCTATCGCGCCCATCATTTACAAATGATAAATAAAGGGCGTGAGAGCCCAAAGATTCTTTTATATCTAAGACAACAACTGTGCCTAACATACAACATGATGAGGAGGAAGAAACAATAGTTATAACTTACTTTGTAGAACCTGACACACCGAAATGTGTAATTTGCCATTCCAAATAGATCTTATAGCAATAACAAAGTAAATCATAGAGGACACTTGAGTGTGTGATTTACTTCATGGCCTTCGAAGGTCTCTTTGGTATATATTATTGCTACAAGGTCTCTTTGGAACACATTAACATGTCATTCTAAATAGATCTTGTAGCAATAACATGACGCTCCAACTCACTTAGAAATAATAGCTCCAACAATTTATTTCTAAATTCATTCCCTAGCTATTCCCTACCTACAACTACTACTCCGATTCGGAGAAGGGGACATGTAAGAACATTCGACAATGTATATTATTGCTACAAGACAATAGAAACAATAGCTTAAACAATTTATCACTAAATTTATTCCCTAGCTATTTCATTTCTCGGCATGTATTTCTAACAAAAATATGTTCTACTTAACAGAAAAACATTGTCTATATATATCTAACAAAAATATGTTCCACTTAATAGAAAAAGTAGTCTCAAATTATTTCTACAAGGATCGCTAGTGCGACAGAAAAAGGCGATGAAGAAAATCCATACCTTCGGCTAGAGCTAAGGCGATAGGGAGGAGAGGTGGTCGAACTAGGTGGGGGCGACGACAGATCCAGCTGCAAGCTACAGCGAGCTAAGGCGATAGGGATGAGAGGTGAGATGGTGAAAGGATGTGGCCGAGTAAGTGAATGAGGGTGCAAACCCTAGCGGAGCACTACTTATAGGAGGAATTATCACAGATGGTTCTTAAAAAGAACCGTCTATGATAATATATCATAGACGGTTCTCTTATAAAACTATCTGTGATATATACCACATCACAGACGGTTCTATAATAAAATTGTCTGTGATGTTATAGTATCACAGACGGTTATATTATGAAATTGTCTGTGATAATCCTGTTTCCATCAGGAAGTGCTACCCATGCCCTATGAAAAAAACAAGCTTCGACCACTTACAAATTAACTACTACGACCATGGACACTACGACTACGGTCACGACTGCAGTTTTGACCATGTCTTTGACTGTAGCTTTGACCACACCTTCGACTGCAGCTTCGACCATGCCTTTGACTGCAGCTTCGACCATGCCTCAAAACAATTAGCATAGTCAAGATTAGTTCCAACAGCATATACAATCATAGATGTAATTATTTCTTAATTACTAAATTAATTACAATATAATAATTCCTTAATTACATACCGAGTTTCTAATAATTACATTGGAATAATTTTGAAATAGGTGTTTACCGTGTGGTATCATTACACTTGGCTATTTCCTTTTAAATAAAGTCCTTCACAATGGTCGACACGCATATAGCTTGCTTCATTGCTTGGTTCTTCATTGATGTTGTCTCCAAATGGAGGCAACTCGTCAAATTGATTGTATTCTTTCTCATCAATGACTCAAGTTCGACAATCCTTCTTTTTCCATTAAGAACAACGTGGCGCTTCTTATTTACCAGGTCGGTTACATAAAAAACCTGAACAACTTGCCTCGTAAGTACGAATGATTCATCTTTGTATCCTACGCGTTCGACGTCTATAGTAGTGATGTTGTACTTATCGACCTTTACACCCTGTGGGAGTTAGAACCAACAACACTAAAATAGATGGATCTTGAAAATCATGTAGTCAAGCTCCCAAATCTCCTCTACAAGCTCGTAGTAGGAGCTTGGGCCAGCTGTACTGAACTGTTCATCACGAAATGCATCTATGCGGACACGTGAGTTCTGGACTGTACTCTTTCTATCCTGATCTGTTGTATAAAATGTGTACCCATTAATGTCATATCCTTGCCATGTCACAATTATAAATTTGGCCCTTTTGCCAGCCATTACAGCATTTCACTTGATGACCTCCCAGTGAATTGTACCCTCAACCATTCATTGAACTAACGATTGTGTTGTCTTGTGATCTAAATCTCCGACCGGCCTGGATTCTGTTAGCGTAGCATGTCCTTGTGCTCTTCAATATACGGGGACACTTCAGTCATGTGTTGCAAGACCATGAAATGGGTTTGAGTGTACATATCTAGATCGGGAGTTATTGTTTTCCTACCGATGATCCCAATACCCTCTAGCCTCCCCTTGTGACAAGATACAGGTAAACCTATCGGTTCGACTTGAGCCATGTAATCGACGTAGAACTCAATGACCTTTTTAGTTGTATAACCTTCGATGGTGCTACCCTCTGGACAACACAGATTGCATACATAGGACTTGAGAATTCCTATGTACCTCTCGAACGAGACATATGATGTAGAAACACGGGGCTGCATATCTTTATCTCTTTTACAAGGTGGACCAGATGGACCATGATATCAAAAAATGACGGAGGGAAATACATCTCAAGATGACATAGAGTCATCACCACCTCGGTCTACAAAGCATCTAGTTTATCAGGATTGATGACCTTCTGAACAATTGCATTAAAGAAATAACACATCCTCATGATTGTCACTCGAACTTTGTTCAGCAAAATACTTTTAATTTTAATAGGAAACAATTGTGTTATTAGCATATGACAGTCATGAGACTTCATGGCAATTAGTTTTACATCTTCCATGGCAACAAGTTTCTTCATGCTGGTGGAGTGACTGGACGGAACTTTCACACCATGCAAGCACTGACACATTTCAGTTCTCTCAAACTTAGACAGAGTGTAGCAAGATGGGGGAAGGTACATCTGGACTTTATCAGTCTCTGTCGGAGCTAACTCAGTCCTGATGTTCATAGCGACCAAGTCACGCCGTACGTTGACACCATCCTTTATTTTGTCACGAATGTTCAGTAAGAGATCAATCAAGCTATCACATACACTCCTCTCCACATGAATGACATCGATGCAATTGTGAAATTCTAAGTGCTCTCAGTAAGGCAAGTCCCAAAATACTGACCTCTTCTTCCACATGTTCTTCTGACGGGTCCTCAACTTACGTCCATTTCCAAGCAAAAATTGATATCCTTGACCTTATCGTAGCCTCTTTCCCGCTAAAAGGCCTTGGTGCCAAGTCATCATCTTATTTCTGTCAAATTATTTCTTCATCTTACAGTATGGGTGATACCGTAGAAGGAATCTATGGTGATGCATATACACAGTTTTGTGCAAGTTGTTCAACCACACACTCTCAATATAATTTAAGTAGTGCAAATAAGCTTTGACTTCTTTCGTACTCAACCTTGATATGTTACCAAGGTTAGAAAAATCATTGATGTTGTAGAACAACATAGCGCGTAGAGTGAAGTTCTCTCGCTTGTCCACATCCCATGCCATACCCCTTCATTCTATAGTGTCACAAGATCTTCCATCAATGGTGTTAGACACATCAATATTATTCCTAGGTTGCTTCGGCCCTTAGATAAGTAGTGACATCAAAATGTACTTCCGCTTCATACATAGACAAGGAGAAGGTTGTACATGCATACATTCACGGGCCAAGTGCTATGTCGGCTGCTTATGTTACCGAAAGGATTCATTCCATCTGTACTCAACCCAAACCTTATATTTCTTGGTTCTGCACCGAAGTCTACAAATATCTTATTGATATTTCTCTACTGGACATAATCAACAACGTGTCTTATTATTCTATCTTTCTTACACTTCTCTGAGTGCCAACGCTGCAATCTTGCATTCTTTCGGTTCATGAATAAACGCTTCAAACAGGGAATTACAGGCAGATACCACAACATCTTAGCAGAAGGTCCTTGCTTCACCTCGATGCCCTTGCCATCATCGGGGTCATTCTTATGCTTGTATTGGGAAGCTTTGCACATCGGATAAACATGTAATTTTGCATACTCATTACGGTAGAGCATACAATCAATCAGACATACATGTATTCTTTCTACTTCCATTTTCAATGGACAAAGAACCTTCTTAGCTTGGTAGGTGGTTCTTGACAACACATTTCTCTCCAGAAGGATATGTGCTAGGAGACCTAACAACGATGTGAAAGTCTTGTTGGACCAACCATTGCTGGCCTTCAATTTCAGCAGTTCAAGAATAGATAACAACCTTGTATATTGTGGCTTCCATCTAGGGAACAAAGGTTTCTCCAGGTCCGCTAATAAACCCTCGAATTTAGCAAACTCTCTCTCACTATAGTTTCCTTCTGCATCGCGTAACATCTAATCCAGATTATCATCATACGATCTATCCTTATTGAAAGCACAGTCCACAACTTGCATATCATTGTCTCCCTCGACGATATAATAACTACCTTCCTATATAATTTTCTCTCCACCATGACTGGTCTAACATGTATACCCCTTTTTGAAACCCCTTCAAATTAAGTGAGTTTTGATCTGCGCTAAGTTGATAAATATCTTTAGATTATCGCAATCAATGCATGGACAATATATATAGTCTATCCCCTTCTTCAACATATCTTGCTTGGCCACTCTTCTAAAGCAGACATGCCATTAATGTATTCTTTACTTACACGCACTACAAGAAACATGGCCTTCTATGACGAATATGTGATGACAATGGAACAATCCGTCATTAAATGCTTCCGTTTATGACGTTTTTTATTAGCTGGTCCTACTTAATGACAGAAATATATTATTCGTCATAAACCAATCCAAAATCGTCATTAACTAGTTAAGCATAATGTTTGTGACAAATTTACATGACAATATATTGCTTTGTCATAGTTATTTAGTGAATAAAAAAACAAATCTTATATATTCCACGATAGCCTCAACGGGCTACATCGTCAAACGTGGCAGTGTGGGGCCCCTGTGATTTCCCTGAGCCCGGCATTTCTTGCCTCCCCCCTTCGCCTACTTGCCTCCTGACATGCATCATTTTTTATATATATTTAGCCCTCATTTTGCCCTCACATTTTTCATATTTTGGGACCATTTATCATCATTTACACGTTTTTCCATATTTAATTGCTTGAAATAGACCATTTTACATTTTCTATATTTTTCTGCAGGCCGGCACGATCGAGGCGCATAAACGACAAATCTGGACCTTTGGGCTGCTCCGTACAAATGTACGTGTCGTCGCGGATGCGTAGGATCAAACCGCGCTGAAAACTAGGACTGTGCAATCGGTTTTTTTGGTTTAATCGGTTCGGTATATACGGTATATACGGTAAATACGGTGTTTGTAGTTCGGTAATATACGGTATTTTTAGAAGTACGGTTCGGTATCGGTAAATCCCAATTTATTTCAGTACGGTATCGGTAAATACCGTATTTACCAAAGTTGACGCGAATTACAAATGATATAGCGACTAGCGAGACAAGTAGGCGATAATACATATACTTGGTGGCTTTGGCTAACCGGAGAACATGTTGGACGGGCAAAAATATCATCCCAGAACAGCATACGTGCTCTAATTTGATGGAATGGAAAAAGGACTAATTGAGTGATCTTTGAGTGATATCTTGCTAAATGAACCGATTAGCAATTGGTGTCTTTTATTTAGTGGGGAAATTGGTTGAATGGCCAGCATTACGTATTTACGTTCATCCGAATAGTGTTGGTTTGGTACTTGGGCCGGAAACCGAAGGGACCAAACAAAACGCGTGATGCCACTGGGCGGAGGGAAATTTCATGGGCCACCGTGCCGGCCTCCATTCCATTGCGCCGCGCGCTCGTTCGGTTCCTCATTACACACTGGCCTACGCCCGTTTGCACGGCCCACTCAGCGGCACACCGCACACTGTGCATTACTTTTTTCGGTTTTTTTTGGTTTTTTCGGTTTTTGACCGGTTTTTCCCGAAAAAACCGAATGCCAAAAAAACACAAAACTTGAAAACCGAATCGAATACCAAAAACCGGTCAAACCGAGTTGACCGGTTCGGTTCGGTTTTTTCGGTTCGGTTGAAAAATGCACAGCCCTACTGAAAACGGAGCTCCGGAGGGCCAGAACAGAAGAATCAATTGGGGAAAGGACTTCGTTTTAAGCCCTAAATTCTTTGAGGACTAAATCGCAAAGTGGCAAAATCCCCCCAAATCCTTAAGCCGCTGCCGCCACCTGGGGAATCCTTTGAGCCTGGCACTTCTTCCCTAACCCCATTAGCTTCCTTCTCTAGCTCCGGCCGGCGGTGAGGCCAGGCCGGCTCACCGCCGCGCCAACCACACCTTCCCCGCCGCCACTCCCCTTCACCTCTGCCGCGCCGCCGCCACTTCTCCCTTCACCTCTGCCGCGCCGCCCCTTCCTCTACACCTTCCGCCGCCTTAGCTCCTCCCCCACTCGCCGCCCCTGCTGCCTCTCCCTCCTTTCTCCGCCACCAAGCAGCACCGCCGCCTCTCGAGATTCTCCGCCGACCCTCCATCTCCTCTCCCCTTCTCCACCCTACTCCACCGCCTTCTTCTTCGCGCCCCCTCTCCTCCGCGCCTCCCTCCTCTGCCGCGCCGCCGCCACTTCTCCCTCCGGCGTGCCGCCCCTGCTGCCCTCCTCCTTCTACTCCCATGCGCCGCTCTCCACCGCACCTTCTTCTCTGCGCCGCCTCTCTCTTCACCATCATTTCTCCGCCGCCTCTCTCTTGCTTCCCCCCCCCCCCCCCCGCCGCTCTTCCATCGCGTCTTTTACAACACCAAGCGCCACCATCTCGCCACCTCCGGCCAACTCCTCCGCATCCACCGCCTCTTCTCCGCCGCCTTGCTCACCCTCCGGCGCACCACTTCTTCCCGTGTGCTGCCGTCCTCCTCCGCGCTGCTTCTCCGGTGCGCCCCCTCACCGCTGGTGTCTCCACCGACAGCAGCTCCGACGACCTCGGCGCCGCCGCTTCTCTTCTCCGGTTGCCGTGCCTCCTCCTGTGCGCCGCCGTCCTCATCTGCCCCTCCGTCGGCTGCATCATCTTCTACACCGTGGGCTGCTTCTCTTCTCCGGTTGCCGTGCCTCCTCCCATGCGCCGCCGTCCTCATCTGCCCCTCCGTCGGCTGCATCATCTTCTACACCGAGGGCTGCTTCTTCACCAACCCCGACTGCTGCTACTCCACGGCGCCACCGACGACCCCTCCTCTGCTCTTCTTCCTCTACTACTGCTCTGCTCGGTTTACCTCCAATTCCTCTTCCTCTCTTGTTGCTTTTCTTAATTACTGCTCAAATTAGCTGATAATGATCTACTGTTAGTTTGTGATTTGCTTCAGTGAGATGTGAATTGTGAATTATGCACTGTGATGAATGTTTGTGCTGAACTGTGAATGTTAGTTGTGATGTATGCATGAGATCTGTGAATGTGTAGTACTCTGTTATCTTGTTCCAGATCTGGTTCTAGAATTGCTATATGTTCATGTTGCTAGTAATTTAATTCTAGAAGTTGTGCTTGTGTTCAGTGATGTGTTAGTCTAGTATATGTGTTCAAACTGATTTCACATGTTTCAAAAGAAAGAAAAATATAAGGATACAGAACCCACTGCAATTGATCTCTTCAAGGACACACATTGCAGCAAGAAAATTGGTTTTAGTGAACCTGTGAAGAATGCTATCGTAAGTATTTGATTTCTCTTTTTTTGCCTCTTAGACATGAATATATTGGAAACTGCCCCCATAGTACAATATGAAAGACTAATTTAATTGTATATGATGCTAGGCTGCTATGGAAGCTATTGTGGCTGAACCAGTTGAAGGACAACAGCCAAAGTCTTCTACTAAAGTGGTTACCAAAGTTTTGCCAAAGTCAAGTTTCCTTCGAAATATGGGTCTGCAGTCTGCCACCAAGACAAGTGAAAGAGGTGCTGTTAGTGCCACTTTACTATTTTATTTTTGTAATTGGAGTTTTGGTTGAACTTGTACTGTTTTTTACTTGTGCTATTTGGTGAACTTATACTATGGTTTGATGGGTCTAGTTTGGTCAAACTATGTTGTTGTTTCCAAATTTATGGTTGATGTATGAACTCTCATCTTTGTATGTATGCAATGAATCGATAAAATGTATTGTTGTTTATTGCAGCAATTTTAGTCTAAACTAAATTTAAATGGGCCAAGCCCAATAATCTATGACGACGAAATTTGTCACGATATTCTTTACACGTCACTTGCCACGTCATCTACCATGTCAACTTCGCCACATCAGCATCCATGTGGCAGCTCCCTAGGCAACGGTCCGTGACGTTTTTCATGACAATCTGGAGCGTCATAGTTGATTGTGACGAAAATGTACCGTCACTAAAACTATGACGTTTTTTGTTGTTTCGTCATGGAAGGTGTTTAGAGATGCACCTTCTGTGACAGTAGCCTTTTCGTCACAAATTGGGTACAGTGACAAAAAAAACCATTGTTTGTGACGATATTTAATTGTCATAGAAGGCCATGTTTCTTGTAGTGACGGTTCTCAACATGCATCCAACTTCAGTCTATCTACACTACGCATGTAACAAATTAGTGTCAAATTACATTATTAATGCTACTATAGCTAATTAATCAGCCTAGCTACTTACACACATAATTACCATTCACCTAATAATAAATTGTCCATATCTAATTAAGTAGCTAGCCACGTATTCATGAAGCAATATGCATGTATATATGTATGTATGTGTATCAAACAAGAATATATTGAAGTAAACTAGAAGTATTGACCCATTCTTAAATTGGAGCAAACTACCATCTCTCTCTAAACCTAGCTATCATCTATCTCTATTACAAGGCATATAAGTTATTAGAAGCAAATACTAACCTCTAATCACTAAAAACATATCGATCTATAAGCTAGATCTACAAGCGGTATGTTTTCACCAAACTCCCCAATGCTGGCTACCTCCTTCAATGCAGCCCAATGAAGACAGATCTGTTGAGACCACGTTGGCTATTTAATAATGTGGCGTATTCCAAATGGTTCCAACCACAAACGTATGTGATATAAAACAATCACAGGCGGTTTGTATTGATAACCGTCTATGAACTTTCATATATGGCTATTAATACGAACTGTTGGTGATGTCTGCTATTATCACAGATGATTTGTATCAATAACCATCTGTGATATTCATAGACGGTTATTGATACAAATCATCTGTGATGTTTTGCATTATCACAGATGGTTCGTATTAATAATGGTCTGTGAAAATATCACAGACGGTTATTCATATAAATTGTCTATCATAGTTTCATATCACTGATGGTAAATGGTCATACTTGTAAAACCGTCTGTGATGTAGCCATCTAGTATAGGCTCTTTTGTAGTAGTAGTGTTGCTATTTACAGAGCTCACATTGCAACTAATCAAGCGCAGATGTTGTGTCTCTGTGCACATAACATACCGGGGAGCTTCACGACAATGCTCATGTTACCAGCCTTGCACAGGTCGTCGAAAGGTTCTGCAGTACCTTCAATTTCTTCTACTATATTTAAACAATAAGCCATAACATTTGCTTCTTCAACCAATCTCTTAGGAGGTTGACTATTCCTCCTCTCTCTATCAACTGCAATGGAACGATGTGTTGGCGGCTCAACAATAGGGGCTTCTAAAATATTTTCCTTGTCGATTTCTGGTGTAGATCCTGAATCAATAACATGCTCCACCTGCACGCTTGATTGCTTCTCAACGAGAACATCAATAGATCTCTTATCATGTAACATTGCAAACTCATCAAAAGTAACACTTCTGCTAATAACCACCTTTTTAGTTTCAGGATTCCACAATTTATATCCTTTCACACCAGTTTTATAACCAAGAAAAATGCACTTAACTGCTCTAGGCTCTAATTTACCGTTGTTAATATGAGCATAAGTGGGATAGCCAAATATTCTTAAGTTTGAATAATTGCTGGAAAGACAGATCATATCTCGATTGGAGTGTTCTTATCAATAACCAAATTTGTTGACCGATTAATTAAATAAAGGCAGCGCAAGCAGCTTCAGCCCAATAACTCTTGGATAATCTAGAGTTTCACAACATGCAATGTACCTTCTCCATGATGGTTCTATTCATGCGCTCGGCCACACTGTTTTGTTGAGGAGAGCATAGGACGATATAATATTTCACAATATCCTTCTGACTTGCATAAAGCTTCAAATTCTCAAGAATAGAACTCCAAGCCATTGTCAGTATACAGCTTCTTGACATGCTTACCCGTTTGTCTTTCAATCATAATCTTCTACTCCTTGAATGTTTTGAATACATCTGATTGTGCTTGACGAAGTATGCCCAAACTTTTCTTGAGTAATCATCAATGATGGTCAAAATGTAGCATGCACCTCCAAGTGACGGAATGTGAGATTCTCCCCACAAATCAGAGTGAACATAATCTAATATGACTTTTATAGAGTGAGTCGCAATACTGAATTTCACCCTCTTTTACTTACCAAAGACACAATATTCACAAAACTTCAACTTGTCGATGCTTTGACCATCAAGAAATTCTCTTTTGCATAATTTCATCATTTCAACTTCACTCATATGCCCCAGACACATATGCCAAATATTATTAGCATCAAAATCAGATGATTTATTTGATACAACAGTAGCATTACCTGAAATTGTAGTGCCTCGTAGATGATATAAGTTGGCAGCCTTTATATCACCCTTCATCATAACAAGAGAACCTTTGGTAACTTTCAAAACTCCACCTCCACCTGAATACTTGTACCCTTTAGCATCAAGAGTACTCAACGAGGTAAGATTTTTCTTCAAATTCGAAATATGACGAATATTCGACAAAGTTCTGATGGTTCCATCAAACATCTTGATCTGGATAAAACCAATGCCTGCAATCTTGCATGGTCTATTATCACCCATCAACACTGATCCACTTGGCGTAGCTTCATAGGTAACGAACCACTAGCGGTTCGGGCTCATGTGGAAAGTACAGGCTGAATCAAGAATCCATTTATCACTGGTTTTAGAATCACAGCAAAGACAACGAGAACATCTCCATCAGAACCTTCTTTGGTGATAACGATGGCTTTAACTTCATCATCTTGTTGATCCTTCTTGAAATTGTTATACCTCTTCTACTTGTTCTGCAACTTCTAGCACTTGGATTTGTCATGACCATCTTTCTTGCAATACCTGCATGACTTTCTGCTTTTGGATTTAGATGTGCCTCTGTATCTGCTTTTGCTTCTGCCTTTTGATTTGTCGTTTGAGCCCTTCTTATATTGCCTGCCGCGGACAGACAAACATTCTACATACGTACTTGAACTTTCACCCGGAACCATAAGTTTCATATTTTCTTTAGCATATAGAGTTTCATAAATTTCACTGAGAGTAAAAGTATCTCGACTATATAGAATAGTATCTCTAAAAGTAGAGTACGAACTGGGCATAGAGCATAGCAAAATAAGACTCAAATCTTCATCGTCATACTTTACCTCCATAGCTTCGAGGTCTGCAACAACTTCCTTGAAAGCTATCAGGTGGTTCAACAATGAGGCACCCTCCGCCATCTTGTGGGAATAAAGTTTCTACTTCAGATGCATCTTGCTGGTCAGATCCTTGGTCATGCAAATCTGCTCTAGCTTCAGTCATAATGCAACGGCAGATGTCTCCTTCATAACCTCCTGTAAAATATTATTTGATAGATGAAGATGACTTTGGGATAAGGTCTTACGATTCTTACATTGCTTCTCATCAGTGGATAATGTGGCTGGTATCTTGTTGATCCCTAGAAGTGCATCATCCAAATCAAGCTATTATAAAACAGCCCGCATCTTAACTTACCATAGAGAAAGCCTTGTGTCGCAATCCAATAGCAGAAGATCATACTTTAGAGTCGTCGTGCGGAAGAAAACCAAATTTTGTTGGTACGAATTTGTGTGTACCTAACAAAATCTTGCAAGGGAAATCTCCTGGTACGAATCTCAGGTGTATTTAGCAATTTCTATCAGAAACCATAAGAAAAGGCTTTGCAGCCGATAGCTTCCTTGAATCTGCTCTATTTTATTTCCCTTGGCCTCGGGTTTGCGTGCGCCTTGATGCTTGCTTGCTTGCTGTGAACTACTGCTCCTTGCTTCGTCTTCACGTGCTATTAGGAACAATCGCACGTGCGCAAACCGAGGCTGGAGACCGGACGATGCTGGATTGATGGCTTCGCCTACTGTGGACGACATCTCAGAGGATCGCTTCACTTCGGCTTTTGGTGCGCACAGTGCGGGAGGACGCCTGCTGTCGCACGTGGATCAAGGCAAAGAAGTGAGACTGCGCTGCAGATGTATTCGGCGAAAGCGCCGAGACGAATTTTTTTCTCGATCAGATCTTGTCGCTCTAATCTCCTGTGCTCTGATACCATTTGTTACAATAACATACAGAAAAATAGAGATAAAAGATATGAATTTTTATGTGAAAAACCCTTACGGTAAAAACCACAGACGCTCAAAGGCAAATCACTGTAATCAGAAGATATTACAATGAAGCGCTTACTCTTCATATAGGCTACTGGGGTACATATATAGTGTGAGAGAAAAGAGTCCCACGTAGAGAGAAAACCGAATCAGAGTCGGTCACTACAGATTGACACCACATCTGATACAACCTGTGCATTCAACTGCCATACTACGTCTGGCACGAAACGATGAAGTGTCCTACATGAACACGGTACGAATTCGGATCAACTTTAACACATTCTATATCATTTTTTGTATGCCAAAAATAAGTATTTGGTATAGCACATGGTACAATACAACTACAAAATTCAAATTTTGAATCAGATTGAGAGATGTGCAAGACTTCTGCCGTTGGTCCCACCACTTGTCAAATCACCATCCAAATACATAATAAATAAACAGTCATCTAAAAAACTCGCACACACAGAAATACCATATACGGCTTCAATCGTGATGCATCCTCAACGGCTCAACGGTGGAGATATGGGTTGTGAAAGCAATGGGCTATAAATTTTACTTACAAATTCTTTGCCCATAGGGATGAATGATTTTTTTTGCAGAAAGGAAGTAGCACTATAGTGTTAAACTTGTTCTTATGCTTTTTTTTAAGGAGAAAAGTCTGTAGGTAAATCAGCATGATACCCACCCACCTACACATAGTTCTTATGCAGATCCCCCACAACCCCCCCCCCCCCCCCCCCCCCCAAAAAAAACTCTCTTGAAGCAAACTGGAGGCTAGGATGACGATAGCATTGCTCGTTGCCATGCACTACACCAGAAATGAACATATGCCACCCCTTTGCACAAGATGCCGCAGCTCGCTCACAATTGTCATGCTCAGTGCAGCAGAACCGCACATGTGAGAACAGAGACCTTTATTTCTTGTAGCGGTCTGTGGAGATGAACATGCAGGTTGGCACAACCCCGGCGGCAATTTGTAATATCTGACAGCTTAATTAGATTTTTCTAGTTAGGAGGTCCCAATTCGTAAGTCCTAACTCATCCCAAAAGGGCAGCTCTTGCAGCTTTGCAACACTAAGAATCCACTGCAAGGCCCCAGAAATGCATCAAGCCTCCAGGTTGATGCACAAAACTTTAGGAAACCACACCCCTCAAATCTATTACTTCATAGCCCAATATAACATGTTTGTTTGCTCCTTACTTCTCCAGAACAGAAGCTGCAATAGTAATCTCAACAACCAAGAAAGCATAACTGCTTTACTGATATGTTTTCACTAAAAAAATCAACAAATATATGGAGGGCCATCATGTGTTCAAACTTGACACTAACATGTTGCTCTTACAAGGCAACAGCACCAAGCTAGCAGCCTACTCCATCGGCTATTGCTATCTTCGCATGACACGGAATTTTTCTCGCTTGCGGAAACGCTCAAGCAACAACTCATCAGTAGCAGCTTCTCTACGTCCTGCACGTGCACCATCTGGATTGTTAGTGTTTGTTGCTTTTCCACCAGTTTCATTAACCTGTGAACCTTGATCTTTGTACAACTCAGGATGCTCTGCATTGTAAATGAAATAATTTAGTACACTTAAATGAGAACATAACAAAGAGTACATGATATCTATGATATGACATTGTTCGTGTTTCTTGACAAAAGAGCTCAAAAATGACATCACCACCATTGCATTTCCCATACTACGTGAATTTGCTGCAGCACAGAACGTTCCGCAAGTTATTTGCAATTTATATTCTACAATGGTTAATGGATTACTTCCATGCTAATTCAACAATCAAGGCTAGTGAGGGCAATCTATCTGTATTAAAGAAAATTGAACATTGATATTCTTATTGTCGACATGAATACTCGTGCTAGAAGTCCATTGAGTATTACTTAGGCCAAGAGATTCTCACAGAAAAAGATATATTAAGACTGAAGCTATAAGGAAATATCTTAGAACTAGAAATAACTATTGCCATTGGCTAGAAGTGTTGCTCTGCAACTGATCACCAGCTGGCAGCAGGCACTGGTGTTCAAAGTAATGGTGTTCAAAGTAATGGTTGCGCAAGAAAACAGAAGTGAAATATAATCAAATAGGAAGATAAGAACAAAGGCAGGACATTCAGGGTAGTCTGAACATAATAAGAGTTCAAAGTAATCTCTTAGGAGTTTGGAAGAATATTATCCATGGTTTAGATTTTGCTGCACAGGACAGGGTTATTAAGGCGTCGCCTAAGCGTCGCTTAAGCGACGCTTAGGCGGTAAGGCGGTGAGGAGTGGCAAGGCGTCGCCGTCGCCTTGCCTGAAGTTCTATGGGATGAGAGGGGGGTCAAAGGGGGAACCTGTCAGGGGTCGCGGGAACGTCGAACCCTAGCGCGGTCCCGCACGACGGCGCCGAGCGAGGCCAGCAGCGGCTCCGGCCTCCCGCACGCGACCCGGCCCTCACCGTCGTCGACGCCGGAGGTGCGGGAAGCAGAGAAGGCTTCAGAAGCAGAGGAGGCGGCGGAGGTGCGGGAAGCAGAGGCGGCGACGGAGGTGCAGAGGAAGCAGAGAATGCATATGGCAGAGGCGCAGAGCTCGGCGTTGCGGCTTGGGTTAAATGGAATGGTCGAATGGATCCAGAGCTCGGCGTTGCGGCTAGGGTTAAATGGAATGATTGTGGTCTTTTTATGATTTAGTCCTCGGAGTTCCTAAAAATTGCGAATAAACCCTTCTCAATAGATTTCTTCTTCTTTGAACCCCTCCCTCAATGAATTTATTCTAATTTAGACCTCCTGAGCTCTATTGCATGGCAATTTAGATACATATGTGCTGCTAAAATATTTATTTTATTTGTTGTCCCTTAACGCCTTATGATGTATAAGGCGTCGCCTCGCCTCGCGCCTTACCGCTTAAAAGGTGTGAGGGGGGTGGGTCGCCTTACCTCGCCTTACCGCCTTAATAACCTTGGCACAGGATCAAGTGGAATGTCAAGTTGGCATCTGATACGCTAGAATAGGAATTTCATTATATTTCCTTATATTCTTTTGTATTTTCTTATATGTTCATAGCATATTCCCTTATGATATCTCTTTGTACTCTCTATATATACTGTCTATTGGACCTCACAAATATACATATAATATTCATAACATGGTATCAGAATTAGGGCAAGAACAGCCATCCCGCCGCCGTCCTCTGTCTCGTCGCAGACTTCTTCAAATCAGATCGGGCCATCCTGCTGTCGTCTTCGGACAGCCGCCACCGTCATCTTTGATCTAACCTCCGCACCATCCAACACCGCCTGTTAGACTTCGTTGCCTTAGTCATCGCACAGTCTAGTGTACGATCCATTCTCGGAAATAAAGCTCTATGGAATGAACTACAGGTTATGGTCTTCAATCATGGAGATCACGCTCCATGGTCTCCGCCTCTGAGAACATATTACCAGTGCACGACCTTGTCCGCCACCGCCGGTTCAGCCTCCACCCAAGCAGCCTACTTATGCACCTCTTTCAGAAGATGACGCCGCCAAGGAGGTAGAGGCTGTCATTGCTGATGAGACCTTTCAGAATATCATTGACACTTTTGAGCGCTATTGTGCTGATGAAGCTCGTGTTCGAGTTATCCTAGTGATCAGCGTCCACGACTCTATCCAGCCAGACATTGTTGGTCTACGTTCCATCATCAGATCTGGGAATACTTGCGCGAGCGATACAAGTAGAGTAGCGATGCTCAGTTCTTTTCGCTTCAGCATGAGGTTAGACACTTCGCCAAGAGGACTCCTCCGTCGACGACTTCTTCTGAGCCCTGGCCAGTCTTTGACGCCAGCTGGATGAGCTAGAATCTCCGCTTTACCAAGAGTGTCATAAAGTGCAAAAGGCGGATTGTGATCACCACGATCCTGCTCATTTCGTCCATGCCTCACCTCGAGGTAGAACATGTCCATGTCTCACCTCGAGGTAGGACACTGCTTCTTCCGTATGTGGATGGCATGCTCATCACATGTGATGACTCCTTATTCATCACATATGTGAAGAAGCAACTCCGTGAGCAGTTTCTGATGATTGATCTTGATTTTGTTACGTACTTTCTTGAGATTGAGGTCACTTCCACGCTTGAGGGCTACTATCTCTCCCATCAGAAGTACATTCAGGATCTTCTTGATCATTCTGGTCTGCACTCGCACTGCTAAGACTCCTATGGAGTTACCTCTTCAGCTTTGGGCCACCGATGGTGATCTTCTCGAGGATCCTACTCGATATCATCTTGTTGGGTGTCTAGTGTATCTTGTGAGCACTCGTCCTAATGTTGCTCATGTTCATACCCTGAGTCAGTTCATGAATCATCCTACTCACCTTCATTACAGTCACCTTCTTTGGGTTCTTCGTTACTTGTGTGGGACTATCTCCCGTCGTTTGTTTTTCCCTAACTCCAACTCACTACAGCTTCAGGCGTACTCCGATGCGACCTGAGCTACTGATCCTTCTAATCGTCATTCTCTTTCTACTTACTGTGTTTTTCTTGGCTTCTCATTGATTGCCTAGAAAACAAAGAAGCAAACTGCAGTTTTCCGTTCGAGTGTAGAGGCTGAGATGAGAGATATGACAGTAGTGACAGCAAAGGTTACTTGGTTGAGTGGCTACTTGCAGATTTTTGAGTGCCTGTGATGGGACCTACAACTATTATGTCTAACAGTACATGTGCTATCAGTATTGCTCGTGACCTAGTGAAGCATGAGCTCACCAAGCACATTGGTGGGGATACTTCATACACTCGCTCACATGTGTAAGCGGGCGTACTTGTTTTATAGTTTGTATCCTCAAAGCTACAGATTGTTGACTTCTTCACGAAGCTACAAATTAGAGTACAACAATTGATACTTAGTGTGTGTGATCCACCATGAGTTTGAGGGGAGGTGTTAGGATAGGAGTTTCTTTGTATTTCCTTATATGTCTTTATATTTTCTTATATGCATATGGCATATTCCCTTATAATATCCCTTTGTACTCCCTATATATACTGCCTATTGGGTCTTATAAACATACACACAATATTCATAACATGATACACACATCTTGCATAGAACAATTTATATGTCACCTACAAAATAATCTATATTAGATGACTTTAACATGTAGTGAAATTTTGTACGATAGATAAGTATAAATTAAATATTACAAAATTCTCTTTTTCCAATTTTAATCCTACCACAGAATCACAACTAGCAACATTTTATACTTTTTGAAGGTGTTCCTGCAACAGTTTATGACGTCATCACAACATAAAAATTAAAGGAATAACCTTGAAAAAATATATATACAAACCTCTTCGCAATTTTTCATCATAATCTCTACCGCGATGGAAATAATCAGCACTGTAACTTGATGGAATGTTTGGATCTGATTTTGTTTTACTAGCAAGCCTTTTCTCTTGCAGCATCTTTTTAGCTGCCTCGGTTTCTTCAATGTTTCTTAATTTGAACCTGCAACAATCAAGAAATAATGATAACATGAAACTGTATAGAGCTGTATGCCCACTTTTAAAGAAGCTCTACCACCAAAATAACAGTGCATGATAATGCACCAAAATATGTTAACAATATTAACAAAAAAGAAAGACCTTTTAGGTTGTATTAAGCCCACAATGTTGACACTTGACAGATCTTCCAAATCAATAGTCACAATTTGATCAGACCATCATAGCATAGTTTAAGTTTTGACTGAAGCAATGGTTAATGAATTTGCAACCACACTGACATAATTTCTCATATCTATCAATCACAAAAACAGGTCTTCTAAATCAATAGTCACAATTTGATCAGACCATCATAGCATAGTTTAAGTTTCGACTGAAGCAATGGTTAATGAATTTGTAACCACACTAACATAATTTCTCATATCAATCACAAAATGGCCACAAGTCTTTAACTAGAATACTATATTATTGAATAATAGAATAAGTCCATTTTACAACCCTGAACTTTGCAAGTACACTTAACACCCTCAACTACAAAACTAGGTATTTAACTCCCCCCACCAAATAAACTTACAAAATCGGGTCAATTTGCGCCCTAAGGTGGTTTTGATGAGGTGGATCCAACTCAACGATGTTGACATCCACATCATCAACCACCACCCCCCCCCCCTCCTTCTCTCTCTCTCCTCTTTCTTTTTCACGTCATCCTCCCTCATTTCATTTGGATGCATGTCAGCAACAAACAATGACATGGCTGCCAATATGGCAAAAAAACCACCCTGAGTTGGATCCCCGTCAACAAAACCGCCTTAAGAGTGTAAGTCGACCTGGTTTTGTAAGTTTATGGTGTTAAATACCGGACTTTGTAGATCAGGGTGTAAAGACTTAAGTGGACATTTTGCAAAGTTCAGGGGTGTAAAATGAACTTATTCATTATTTTCTGTTGCACACACCTTTCACTACTACTATTTGTGTCACAGCGTGAAAGGATTTCTGGCCAAATTATCTAGCACAATACAAAATGTTAATCAGATTTCTGTCAAATAAAAGGTGTGATAGACAAAAGGTTGGATCTTTGAACAATCGTGGGTTTCAGAGCATGCCTGTAGATGATGTCTGTCAAACATTGGCTACAAACAAAAATAGTATTCTGAAGAAAAAAAGGAAAGACGAGCAAATGTTGTCCTGAAAGAATATCTAGCTCCTACCTATAGGGCCTCAATTCAAGCAATGGAATATTATATGCTACTGATGCTACTCAGAATGTTGCTGCTGCTACTGATGCTATTCACATAACAAACTTCATAGTAGTACCAAAACCAAATTTAGATAAGCAACAAACTTGATTATTTTACTAAAAATTATACGTCCACATGAAAATTTACGCAGGCCAATGCACTAACACAGACATTAATCACACACTGAGGCCTCAAAGTGCAAAAGAGATATGTCCACAGGTTGTTGCATTTGTAACAAGTTTGGTTGCCAATTAACCTGTACCCCCATTAACAAGTAAATCAGAATAGTTATTATAATGCATTGCGTTTTTTAGGTACCTCCCCCTCTGAATTTCAACACAAAACATACTATTCAGCACAACCTTAGCAAGTTTTACTCTAAACAAGGACAAACAAAGGGGTGCAAGAACTCACTCGATTGGCAGCTGAACTTCAGCAATGCCGGTGGTCCACTGTGTTGAGCTCTCCTCGGAGTTCTTCTTCCTCACCTACAAGGAAACAATACACCGGCAACATCATTACGGTCCACAACACCACGGAGAATGTCACCTTGAGTAGTGCAACGAAGCGCTATTGAGCCACAAACCTTGAGGTGGTCTGGCACGGTGTAGAGCTCATCCACGTGGTCCTCCTCCTTCTTATCATTCACCTCAATCTTCTTGCCCCTCTTCTTTAACAGCTCGTTCTCCACATAACTCAACCTTCAAATATCAGACCCACAAACGAGTCAATTCCGGCATCAAGATGAAGCATGGCAAAAACCACATATACAAGCACAACAGTGCACATGTTGGGGTCCTCGATGGTGACGGCGGTCTCCTGCGCGAAGGTGTCCTGGAGGACGAGGTCCTCCTTCTCGGCCTCGCCGACGGCAGCCGCCCCGCCGCCGCCTCGTCCACGGGCGAAGGACCCGTCCGTGGTGGATGCTGCGGAGGCGGCGGCAGCGGGGTCGGCAGGGATGCCGCCCTTCCTCTCCCGGAGCTTCTGCATGTACTTGATCTCCTCCAGAGCGACTCTGCCAGGGGACGGGGGGAGGCATCAGCGAGAAGGCCCACAGAAGCAAGAGGGCGGAGCAGGCTGGAGGGAGGGAAGTGTACCGGCGAGCGTCCTCGTCGTCGGAGTGGTCGGCGGCGTCCGGCTCGTAGCTCCGCTTGCGGAAGTTTTTCCGCATGGTGGTTGGGCGGTGCTGGGCTCGGACCGGTTCCGGCAGATTTGGGAAGTTGCTTGCGGGAGGAGCGGCCGGCGGCGAGGTTTGCAGATGGGGGAGGTGGGATTTTGGATTGGAGGGCTCGAAATCGTAACGGAGTGCTTCAGGCAGGGCTGGGTCGGGTCGGGTCGGTAGCGCACAGGACATGAACCGGGATCGAGCCAAGTCTGGGCCCGGTACGCGCGTCTTCCCCATGGCTATGGGTGTTCCGGTCAGCGGGCCTAAAAGGTCTGATCATATTGGACTGTTTGAAGAAAATAAAATACAATATAAACGTCTGACTTGCCTACTCATTTCACTCTCGTCTCACTCCAGAGATAAGATAAAAGTTATAAACATATCACGCATCCAACTCTTCTTTCTTCCATCTTGCGCACGTATCTGTCCCTCACTTTCCTCACCGCTACTGTTCTCCTTTTAAAAATCACTTCTTTTCAATCACTACTATTCATTTTTAATCAAAAGCCATTAGCTATAGGTCATAAAATAGAGTCGCTTCTTCGTGTTCGAATTTCATAGGCCCCATTTGCGACAAGGAAATCTTTATCTATTTTCAGGAGTTGAATTGTTTTCGATAAATTTTTTATAAAATTCATGCATTTCAATTAGGCCTGGACTTGAAACCCTAGGAAAAGAAGGCAATCAGGATTCGAATTCACCAAATTAGGGCGGCGCTCCATCCAGCTTCAAGCTCCGGCTTATGGCTTCTGGCTGAAATTGTATGGTAACAACTGTTAGCTTTTTCTGAGAAAAATGAGAAAAAATAGAAAAGATATTGAGAAAAATTTTAAAATCATTATATCATTATGGACAATACAAATAAATAAAAAAGGCAAAAAAACTAAAGTAAGCTAAAATAAGTCAATTTTAGAAGCCGATACATTTCAAATAACTTTTGACTCAAATAAACTGAAAGCTAAAAAACAGAACCTGAATCTGTTTTTGAAGTCCGTGCTAGAGGAAGGGGTGGCGTGGGACATGGAAGCTACAGTGGAGGTGGGCTAGCAAGGCGATGATGGCGGTGTGCTGGAGGAAGGTGAGTGTGACATACTACAAATTAACAGAGCGTTTGATCCCCTGGACAAAGTTTGGGACAATCCTGGAAATCTTTTTGTCTTGATTTGAAGGATGTTCCACAGAAAAAAAAATACATATCTTCGTGGATTATCATTCGCTACTGTCGAATGCTATTTGATAAAAGAGAAATGCTAATATTTGAGATGAAGACGAAAAAATTGAAAATTTGCGACGGAAGCTAATACATTTTAATTCTATCGTATCTCCCATCTTCATTCAAATAGGTTGACTAGATCAGACTGACATATGAACGGGAGGCATGATCACACGTAATACCAAACCCAGCACTCCAGTAATTTAACTCCAAGCAAGTAAACAGAAGCAATAATTTATCGATCAATTCGGTTAAAATGAAGTAGACTATTTGCATGCACCTAGTATAAGGGTGTGTTCTATTTGGCTGGTGCTTATGGTTGTGATCGATGGCTTTTAGTCCTAACGTGAGCGCTTATACAAATGAATTGAATACCGATAAATCGATAAGCCGCTTTGAAACAGTAGCGAAAAAACCGTCTAGTTTATTTGTTCGGAAAAACCTATAAAAGTATGTACAATAGTAGTCGTCTATAAGGTATCCACGTCAACAAAAGACAGCCCGATAGACATCCTTTACAATGGATTGTCTTTAGTATAGTCTATAACATCATTTTATAAATATATTTCTCTTTAGATTCGTATTAAATCCACACATGATGTCTCTCTCCTCACTCCGAAAACACCGTCACCATCCTCCATCCACTCCCTCGCCATCGAGCCAGACTCCCTGTAACATCCCATTTTCAAAACTTGTATCAGTGTAATTTCAAGTGTATGTTAATAAAGTTAAAATATTTTATTCTCAGTTGGATGTTCCTTTTTCTTCCGAAATATATGTATTCTAGAAAATGCAAAAGTAATTTAAATAAAAACTTTGTTTTATCTCCAAGGAAGAAAATCAAGTTAATCTTATAAAATCTAAAATATGAAATGTATTTCAAAAATTAAGGGATTCAGAAAATTAAGATTGGTATTTAATTTTGTAAAAGGAGAAAGAGTATATGCATATATATGCAAAACCCTCTCAATCTTGGCCATCCCTTCTTTCTCCCCTTCCCATCACAGCCACTCATTTTTTTCTTCTTCCTGGCAGCAGCACCCTTCCATTCTTCCTCCGTTCACACCGCGAGCGCCTCCCTCTTCCTCTGATTTTGTCGCCATTCGCCACCAACTTCGTCGGCGATTGAATGCGCTGTCAGCCCTCGTCTTCAGCACCTCTCCTTGCCATCAGCGCCCAGCAGTGGCAGTGCCTTCCGTCACCTCTCTCGCGTCCCCGATTGCTTAGGCATGCGCCGGCCATGCGCCATTTCCCTACGCCAATGGCTGCTCCTCTGCCACCAGTCGCCTTCGCGTGCAAAGTGCTTGCACGGCTCCCTGCCGCCTTGTCTCCCCCGATGAGTCTGCCCCGGCCTCTATAACTGGCACTGCTATCGCGCCACACACCCCCGCCGAAGCTCGCCCGAACGCCCCGCTCGCCACCTCCTCTGCCGCAGGCGCGCCCTCAGGCAATCCTCGCCGCCGAGCTGCTCCGGTCGCCGCTAGGACCCCTTGGACTTTCCTCCGAGTTCCCCATCTCTCCCTCTCCATACCTCCCCGGCTAATCGACCCCTCTCCCTCTGTAGGCCGCCGGCGATGTGTTTCTTCGCCACCGCCGGCTTCGGACCTCCCCGGTGAACCGCGACGCCTCGGGCCGATTCCCCGCGCGTGGAGCATCGTTGGGACCCCGTGAACACCCTCGCCAACTCGCCGGACCCCGCCGCCCTCTCCAGCGAGCCGCCGCCGTCTCCTCCTTTGCCGCCAAGCTCCCTCTCGCCGCCGGCCCGCCTCGCTCCACCTCGGCCCCAACCGACACTCTAGGTAAGTTCCCGGGGGCTTGTAGAAGCTCCACCCCCGAAGAATTGAACTCCCACGGGCCGAGGCGCCGGCACCCAAATCCCCTGCTCCGGCCGCTGCTTTAGCTACCGCCGGCCGTCGCCCGGCCAAAATCCGGCCGACTTTTCCCCTCCCCGTGATGCGCGTATGGTCGGCCGACTCGTTTTGGCCGGCGCCGCCTCACCCCCGGGTCCCCTCCGTCGTCGGCCGGCTCCGCTCTCTTCCCCCCGTGCGACCGAAGTGAGCCAGAGCGGAGGACACACACACACGCTAATGTTGCTAATTAAATACCTGTTCTAATCGGCCATTAAAGGGTGTCTTAATCCGACCGATTAAAATTAATGACACCCTTAATGAGGGCCAGCTGCCGGCTGCAGTAATTAACGTGCATCATTTAACTCCTTTCGGACCCACTTGTCAGCAGCTCATACCCTCTCTCTCCCTTTTTATTTTTCGGATTTTCTAGAATTTGAAACTTTAAAATGCTATAACTTATTAACCGTAACTCCGAATTGGACGAAACCAACTTCTAAATTTTTCTAAAATCAAGACATGTCTAATGGTTCTAGTTTGCTTCAGTTTTGATTTCATTTGTGCTTTGTTTTACTTTATTTGGTATTTATTTGCTTTCGTTCTTTTTGTGTTGCTTTTCCGGTTCGATCTCCCGAGTAGATCTCGAAGACGCGAACGAGCTCCCGCTTGAAGCAGCACAAGACCCCCAAGCTTTCGATCTAGGCGAGTCAATACTTTGATCATTTTGCGCCTACATTTTATGTGAAACTATGTTCGTTTAAATTATGAAAGTTGCATGCGTTATTTTATGTGCTAAAAATATGTAAGTCTTAAGGTAGTTAACAACCTTATGTCCACCTAATAATATAATACACCACCGGTAAAATTTGGACTCCCATGATCATTTGTCGCTCTAGATATAAACGCTAGTTATGGTAGTTATATGTCTTAATAATGCCATGATAAATTTGTCGAACCCAGGGTTCTAGTAACCCTGATAATCATTCTTAATCATGGACACTAAATTTGAATTAGCCATGGGAGGTACATGATCGGGCAATTATGTTGATTTATGTTATGCTTCTCAAAACCCTAAAACTCTGCTAAACCTGTTTGGGCGGATGGTAAGAGTGGCGGGTGTGGATGTAACACAGGGAATGTGGAATGAACCGCCCAGACAACCTAAGGACTTAATCCTGTGTGGACCCTCCGTGTATAACAGTACAACCACAAGCTGGCATATTGTAGGTTGGGCTAAATAATTTACTGAACCCTCTAGTCATTTCACGGAGAACGTGTGTAGGTGGGTATGAAAGCCCCACTTGGAATGGAACACCGGATGTAGGTGACGTTGCCTAGGATAGCGTATGTGGAGAGTGGAGTCCGACTGCGCTAACTTATGGTGGACATCCCGCACAACCTATGGACGTAACCCCATAGGAGTGATATGCTAGAGTGTGAGGTATTGTAAAGGCCTCGTGATATCCTCTCGATCTGCATGTCAAAGGAATCATGTAGAACCATCGGGGCGATTATCTCTTTTGGGTAAAGATGTACAATCTCTGCAGAGAGTATACTAAACTATTCGAATAGCCGTGCCCACGGTCAAGGGCAGACATGGAAATCTTCCTCGAGTTAGTTCTATTTCAAAATATTTGGAGATTGGGTATAAAAATTTGCTAGGTGGATGTAGCCTAAACTTTGGTAATTTGTCCTGGAGGGATGTACTCCAGTGTTAGTATTAAGGTGGAAGTAACCTGCTATGCAAAAATGTTAGGCATTGGTGGATGTAACCATAAAATATGGTGGATGTAACCATAAAATTTGGAAATGGAAACTACCCCGTTATAAAATTATTGTACACTTTCAGTATTTAAATCATAAGTTCTTGAAAACTGCTAGGTCATAGAAAATTTTAATTATGGTAATTTCAAATGTCGCTTTATGCAAATAAAAGAACCCGAGCCACCCTTGAATAGCCCTGCATCTATAAATATATGCATTCTGTGTGTTGGCTCGCGGAGCACGGTTGTTTGTGCTCAACCTCGCTCTTAACCCCCCCCCTTTCAGAAGATGTGAATCAAGAGCACTACGCTTATCATGAGGATTAGGATGCCGAAGGAAATGAAGATGGTGGTTATTAGAATAGGCCTCGGTAGTCTTGCCTCTCGCCTCAGTAAAGTTGACCAGGCTAGTTTTGGCGGGTGCCTTCGTTATTAGCCAGGTCCCTGGTTAATAGCGTTGGTACTCGGGTTATCCCAGTCGCTTGCCTGTGGTGTGTGTGCCCCTACGCTATGTACGCTTCCGCTTTCGCTCTTTATGTAATGCAAGACATTTGGCTTGACGGCCCTATTGTAATCCCTGGCCCGACGTGGTCTATTTGAACTCTGGTAATGTAATGTGTGAATTTATCGTGTATGAAATGATGCAGCGTTGTATCTGTGAGCATTATCTACTGATCCAGGGAATAATGCAGTATTATCACATAGGATTCCAGGTTAGTAAACTTGGGGTCCGACAGAGCTGGTATCAGAGCATACGACTGTAGAAACCTTAGTTAGACTGGTCATGATTTAAGGTATGAATCCTATTTACAAAACTTTGTAAAACTTTTACCAAATATAGCGTAATATTGCTTTACTCAACTCTCTTAGTTTCTGTACTCACCCAAAATTTCTTTTGTATTTCATCTGTTCTAACCTATTGGTGTTCAAAATTTTTAGATGGCCGGAGCTGCACCAGTTGGTCCATGGGATCACATCTCCCATGGGGAAAGTGAAGGAGGGTTCGCCGAGATCCTGCGGCAGCTGCTGCGTTGTCTCGGGTACACCCGCCCGCCCGTTTACCGAGGCAGGAGAGCCCACATCCACAGCATGGATTTGTGGACCATGGAGGTCTTCATCTACGCACGGGATAGCAACAGGGAGCTCCACTCCCATACTATCCACGCCGAGCCTCCACGGATGTACCTCGTCGACGCCATCCAGGACGCGGCACGTCTCGCCGTGGCTCACTTGTGCCAAGTGCATGAGGAGGGGCTGCGACAGTCGCCTTTCGTCCACTCCCCTCGCATCCGCCAGGGGAAATTCCTTCCAGATCGCCTCGACCACAGGGTGGACAACCCCCAGCTGTCCCACCAGATCCAGCTGACGCAGGCGATGTCAGTCTCCTATGCCTTCGCCCTGCAGGAGATTGGGCATCTGCGCATTCTCCTGACCGCGAGCTTGCAGCAGTCGGACGTCCTCAGCGCCCAGCTCAACCGCTATCTGATCGCCTTTCAGGCGGCGGAGCGCGAGAGGCTCACTGCAGAGGCTGGGCTCGAGCGCCTTCGAGCCAGGGCAGTCTACCCTCTGCCTACGCCACCAGCACCAGTGCCAGTTCCAGCTCCAGTGCCAACTCCAGCTCCCGCTCTAGTATTTGCACCAGTGATTGCTCTAGCACCAGCTTCAGATCCAGCACCAGCACCGGCTCAGCGCCAGGGACCTCGCCCCCGACTGACAGCGCGCATAAGCGTGCGCCCACCGCCCAATGGCAACCTCGCAGAGCCCAGCAGGGGGCGTCGCTCGTCCCGCTCCCGTCCCTCCAACAACGGATCGAGCCCTTCTCGGTCTCGCTCCCGATCTCCCAGCATCGTCTCCTGCTCCCGCTTTCCAGGTGATCTCCCAGCATCGTCTCTTGCTCCCGCTTTCCAGCGCCACTCCCCGTCCCCAGAGGTGGACTGATGTAGGTTAGACAGTAGTATGTCTAGGCAGTCTCTTTTTGGTGTGCACGCGCACTTTCCCCAGATGTATCCCCCTTATGTACCCAGTTAGTAGACGATGTGTACGCGGTGTCATGACTTGTTGTAAGCCGTATGCTGTGCATGGCTGTCATGCAATACCTAACCCCCCTAATGTAATGAACTACCGTAGGCATAATGCCTTGTGTTTTAATTGCCTCTCTTTTGTTTGGTTTTCTGTTGTGCCAATAGGGGGCTAGCAAACCCTCATATATGTCTTTCCCTCTTTCTTTTAGTCTCTAAAACGGCTCTAGATTGTTCCAGATGGCTCACAGGAGGGCTGCTGCTCGTGGTAGAGGCCGAGCCCCAAGGGCTGCAGCTCGTGGAAGAGGCCAAGGTAGAGGCTATGGTTTGAACTTGCCACCACCACCACCAGCACCACCAACCATGGCACAAGTATTAGCACAGCAAACACAGATCCTTCAGGCAATGCTATCCAGTCAGCAAGCCAATGCAGCTGGCCGCAACTCCAACTTATCTGACTTCTTGAGAACCCGACCAATGGCTTTCTCCTCAGCTAATGAGCCATTAGAAGCCGAAGATTGGCTGTGTGATACGGAAAAGAAGCTCAAACTTGCCCGTTGCACTGAAGAAGACGAGGTAGACTTCGCTGCTCATCAGCTTAAAGGTGCCGCGGCGGCATGGTGGGAAAACTACCTCGTCTGTCGTGGAAAGAAGAAACCTTTAGGCAACAACTCAGATGAAGAGGAAGAACAAGAAGAAGAAGAAGAAGAAGAGGAAGGAGAGGAGGAAGGAATAGAAGCTGACGATCCAGCAGACGATCAGCAGGAAGAGCAGGAAGACGAAGAGAACCACAATGAAGATGAAGCAGAGTCAGCAGCAGGCGAGACCGCCATCACCTGGGCTGAATTTAAGACTGCTTTTAGGCAGAACTTTGTCCCAGCGGGTATCATGAGGATGAAAAAGAACGAGTTTAGAAACTTGAAGCAAGGAAATATGTCTGTCGTGGAGTATCTCACATGCTTCAACCAACTAGCTCGCTACGCCTCAAGGGACGTAGCCAAGCAAGAAGAGAAGATTGATCGATTTCTGGAAGGGATGCATGAGGAGATGAGAGCACAGCTGATTCTGCATGACCATTCCAGTTTCCATCACTTGGTGAATAAGGCTCTCATCCTAGAGAATGAAAGGAAAATCTTGGAAACCAGTAGGAAGAGGAAGTGGACAGCTCAAAGACCTCAGAACAGCTTCCAGCCCAAATCAGCATACCAAGGCAGCTCATCTTTTCGCCAGGTGACAACGCCAGCACCCAGAGCTCCATTCCAAGCACCACGCCCCAACAACAGTGGAATTCAGGTGGCCCGTCCCATAGGGCAGACTTCCACAACCAAAACAACTACCAACCTCCACTGTTTTAGCTGCGGAGCAAAAGGGCATTTCGCCAACCAGTGCCCGGATCGCCAAGTTACTCCAGGGAAGTTTAATCCTGGAATCTCTTCATCCCGAGTTCAGTCGTCAGCATCAAACAAGAATTTTCAGGCACCTCAAGCATCACGGACAGCATCAGCTCCACACCATGGCCGTGTCAACCACGTCACTGCAGAAGATGCTCGAGATGCCACCGGAGTACTTATGGGTACGTTCTCTGTTAAGTCGATACCCGCACAAGTTCTGTTTGACTCCGGGGCTTCGCATTCTTTTGTTTCTGGGGAGTTTGTTGAGAAGGTTAAGTTGCCAACCTTTAGACTAAAGAAACCTGTGGTACTTAGCTCCCCAGGAGGACCCTTAATTGCTACTCTAGTTAGCCCTAGGGTGGAAGTCACCATGGAGGATTTTGATTTTCCAGCAGACCTTTTGATCTTGCCATCTTAGACCTTGGACATTATCCTAGGGATGGACTGGCTAGCTCAGAATCAAGGATTGTTAGACTGTGCAAATCGGAAGTGATGGACCATGTGGAGGTGACCACATGTGAGTGATGAGTAATTGACATTGGTTTAGATAAGTCGAGTTTGGTTTGGGTGGTTCGAACCCTGACGTTGCGTGGTGCAACGGGCTTGGTCGGACTGTGGTCAAACTTGGTCATATGGGAGTAGGACGCTGATTCTTTGATGTGACAGGTTTGGACTTCATCTGTGGTAAGTATGATGGTATTTACGCTTTCATGTATCGAGCAGTGCTATGTGATGTGTTTCTTGTCTGTGTGGCTGCAGGACATCAGGCGGAGTCGTGGCGAGACACGGTGGACCGGACTAGGCGCAGGTGGCACTGAGGTAAGAACGGTCGGGATGTGTCGAAGATGACGTGGACTCGAGGTGGTTGCGAGGCGTGCGAGACAAGGAGCGCAGAAGCTTCCCGGAAGGTGCAGGAGGGGCGAAACGGGAATTTCGCAAGGCTGCACAAGCGGGAGCGGGCTCCGTTGGATTTAGCGGGCGTAACGGGGTGGAGACCCGTTAGCCGTGGGCTATAAATAGGTTGGAGGGGCTGCATGCCCACTTGAACACTTGAAGGGGTTTTAGGGTTTCCTTTAGTCAAAATAGGCTTTAGAGTTTGTTTTGTCTTTAGGCTTTAGTTGTTGAGGGTTGTTGGTGGAGGCAGAGTTGTGTTCCCTCTGTGTCCCCTTCGATGGTTTCCATGTGAGCTCTCTATTCGTGGTGTTCCTCCCAAGAAGCATGTGTGGCTCTTGGTGTTCTTGAGGATTGAGAGGGAGAGGATGAGTTGAGTCTACTTGTAATCATTCCTCTGTCCGAATGTCCATGCGTATGGGGACGTAGTTCCTTGTATCCCTTGTAATCTTTGAATGGTTGGAATGAAATTTGAAGTTCTTCTCCCGTGCTCTCTGTTTCCCTTCGATGCCTCATTTCTTGATTTCTTGACTTTCTTGGTTTCTTGTTCTTTCTTGCTGGGAAGGCCCAAAATGGGTTGCTCTATGTTGGGATGATGCCTCAAGATCATTTGATCAAGTTTCCCAAGAGCAAACTTGGTTTAATTTCAGATTTTCGTTTTTGAGCCTCCCCTGTTCTTGTTTTGTATTTCTAGGGTTTTGGTCAAAATCTTGTTTTCTTCTTTGAGATGGCATGAAACCTGGTACCTAGAGTCCAGAGGCTATCTTTTAGCTATCTTCAAAGTTTCATGGCCAAAGGATCAAAGGTTGAGGAGTAATTTGGTTTTTGGCTCGGTTCTTGCAAGATTTCAGATTTTTATCTCAAATCTGAAATTCTTGCTTCTTGGAGTGGTTTCTTGGTTTTGGCTCTTGGCTTATTCTTCTGGGAGTATTCCCTAGCTATCCTCAAAGTTTCCCAAGCCAAGAATCCAAGAATCCTTGCGAATTTCTCAGTTCTCTGAAAATCCCGTTTGCTATTTTTCCCGAGAGGTACTACCGCTCCTCGAGAGGTACTACCGCTCAGAGGTACTACCGCTCGTCCTAGCGGTACTACCGGTTTTGTTCGGACCAGTCCGATCGGCAGAAAGGAAACATTCGGACGGTCCGAACGGTAAGAGGTACTATCGCTCGGCATAGCGGTACTACCGCCCAGAGGTACTACCGCTCGTTTCAGCGGTACTACCGCTTGCAGTTAGATTTGCTCTGAATTTATTTTTCTTGACTGCTTCTTTCTGGATCTGGTTTTTCCTTGTTGCCTTGACTTCCAGTAAGTGCATATCTTCTACCTTCATAGCTTCCATAGCTATTGGAGAAGAAGTATAAGTGTGGGTACTTGAGGGGCGAATTTAATTTTTAAAGATCGACATTCACCCCCCCTGTCGCCATTTCGGTCCAACAATTGGTATCAGAGCCGGTTAGCTCTTTTCAATAGATCTTAACCGGTCTCAAGAGCCATGGCGACGGACAAGTACTCGACCAAGCCTCCCGTCTTTGATGACCTGGATTACACCTTCTGGAAGAGCCGAATGGAAACATACATCCAGGCTCAGGGGTATGCCATTTGGCGGAAGGTGAAGGTCAGATTTGTTGTTCCTGCCGATGAGAACATTAATGCTGGAAATATGCATGATGTTGAGGCAAATGCTAAGGCAAGGAACATCATAATCCAGGGCTTGAGTCGTAGCGAGTTTGACCGCATATCTCATCTTTCGTCCGCCTTCGATATTTGGGAGACCCTCGATGCTTACCATGAGGGCACCACCCAGATAAAGACGGTGAGACAGGACCAGTTCAAGCGAGATTACAACAAGTTTGAAATGCTCGCTGGCGAGTCCCTTGATGAGTGTTTTGCGCGTTTTCACAAGATTCTGAGCAACCTCCGAGCGGTCGGTCTCACATACCCTGACTCGGATTACGCTCGACAAATGCTCGCTGCACTCGACCTTCGTGTTTGGGAGATGAAGGTGACTACCATCAAGGACACTACGGACCTCTCGACTTTGACTCTTGATGCTACTCGCGTCTCAAGACTCACGAGATTGACATTGTCTCTCGCAAGTCGAAGTCACAGTCGATGGCTCTAGTCACAGATCCCAGCTCGGCTTCTGGTCCCTCTTCTGATTTTTCCTGCGGTTTCTCCCTTGCTGCTCTCTGTGACATAACTGATGATCAGTTAGAGCAGCTTGCGGATGATCAGCTGGCCCTCCTTGCTCGAAGATTCTCCCAAGCTTACAAGGGGAGGAGGGACAGAAAGAGAAAAGGACCTGTGATTTGCTTCGAGTGTGGTGGCCCCAACCACATTCGGGCAAACTGCCCCAAGCTGGAGAAGGGCAAGAACGACTACGGCGGTTCAGGCAAGATCGACTACACCGACAAGAACCGCAACAAGAAGTCTCCAGCTCAGACGCCGGGAAAGAAGAAGTTCCGCAACTTTGGCAAAGCCAAGAAGCTCTTCCACCACGTCCTCACCGCTTTCGACGACCTCGACCTCAGCGAGGTGGAGGGATGGAGCGACGACGACGGGACGGGTGACCAAGACCCCAAGAGCGGCGACGACTTCTCCGGCATGTGCTTCATGGCCCTCGAGGGCGAACTCAGCGACAGTGAGCTGTACTCCGACTCGGACGAGGTATGTCCCACCTACGACCAGCTCAATCATGCTTTTCTTAAGCTAGGTGGTTTTCATGCTAGAGCTAAGGCTAGGTGTACTGAGTTAGAGAAGGAAGTAGATAGACTGTCACTAGAGATTATTGCTCTTACATCTGCTCCCTCTAGTGATGATTGTGATACATGCTCTGCTTTGCTGGTTGATATGGAGAAATTAAGGACCTCGCATGATAGTTTGTCCTCTGAGCTCGATATTGTTAAGGTGGAGAATGTTAGTCTGCTTGCTGAGCTTGAGATGAGTAGAGTAGCGCCTATTTCATCTACTGTTGTTGAGACTACTTCTTGCACCTCATGTGAGGATAAGGACAATGCTTTTAGAGGTCATTATACCATGCTGCTTGATCTGCAATAACTTGAAGATGAACCTAAAACGGGCAGATCATAAAATATCTGAGTTGTATGCTTGGTTGTGTGAACCAGTTGCGTCATGCTCGAACTGTCCTAGATTAACTGCTGAACTTGAATCTGTTTCCAAGCAGTTTCAAGAAATGATTGACCACAATAAGAAATTGGCTAATTATGCTTCTAAGGACCCTGTTAGCTCACCATGTAAAAATCGTGATAAACTAAAAATTGACTTGATTGCATTGGAAGAAAAATGTGTGAAGCTAACTAAGGACTTATTAGAGAAGCCACAATCTTGTTGTGATGTGATTGCTGAGGAGGGGGAGAAGCCCTAGGGTAAGGTAGAGATGCCTAGCGTCGTGAACCAACCGGCTAGGAGTAGGACTGTCCATTCAGAGTCGGCTGTGCGTGCACAAGCCATCCTTTCCTCTGCTGTTGGTTCTTCATCTGCTCCCTTACCTCCTGCTGTTCCCTCTTCCCCTGCTCTTCTTGCACCTCTATCTTTTGGGAGTGTCAGTACCTTATGAACACTCTCGAGAGATTTGTAGGCGGCAAGAAGAAGCTTAATCTTATTCTAGACCAATCCAAGATTTACAAGTTCAATCAAGGTCTAGGATATGATTTCTATGAGGATATGAGGAAGCATCCACCTGCTATTCTTAGACCTACAGTAGGAGGTGTGATCGAGGTCGAGCCCAGATCTGATGAAGTTAAATTTAAATCAGCGGGCTTTGTCCACGGGATCTCTGACAGCAAGGTGATTTCACCTGCCGCTTCGGCCTCTCAGAAGGCGAAGCTTGAGCGTGCTACTTCTACCTCTCAAAAGAAGAAGTATCACTGCACCTTCTGTCAGAAGGCTGGGTATCCGATCGATCGATGCTTCAGGCGCACCAAAATCACGCGTAGAGACCGTGTTGAGTCTCCTAAGCGTATTCAGGGTCAGCCCCAGACCTTGAGTGCACCTAAGACCAACACGAGGTCTAGGTTTGCTCCTGTTGCGGAGTTTGGGCAGCATAGAGGACTTGGTTTTTCCGAGTTTTCCGTTTTTCGTCCTCATGTTGCCTTTGGTCGTGTCTTCCGCCGTCCTGAGGGTAGATCTCGGTTTCCCCGTCGAGATAGCTACCCGCAGCGTGATCAGCGTGTTGCCGATGTTCCGACTCGCTCTCCCGTAGCAGTTGGACCCCGCAACAGCTTCAGGTCTGCTCACAGACCTTCTGCTCCTTTGAGTCACAGAGAGCGTAGGGTAGATAGAGGTCAGTCGTGCTTGACTACTTCGTCTGCTCCACGTGTTACTCAGTATTGGGTGCCAAAATCACTCTTGATTTATCCCAGTACTGAGACTTTACTCTCTCGTTGACTCAGGTTCGCCGGGCAGGGAAGGGAAAAGTTTGGCTCGTAGACTCCGGGTGTTCACGACACATGACGGAGATTCCTGTTGGTTTTCTTCCCCTGCCCGCGCTCCAGGTGATGAGACGATCACCTTCGGAGACGCTTCATCTGGGCGCGTCATCGCCAAAGGTACTGTGCGCAATAATGATTCTTTCATTTTGAAAGATGTTGCATTGGTTAGTAAGCTGCAGTATAATTTGCTTTCCGTTTCTCAGCTTACCGATGACGACTTTGAGGTGAGCTTTAAGAAAAACAATTGCAAAATTCTTGATTCTTCGGGTAGTCTGGTTTGCGGGATTTCTCGTTTTGGGAGGATCTTTCGTGCTGATTTTTCTGAGTCTTCTGGTGATCCTCTCAGGTGTTTAGTTGCTTTTGAGTCCCGCGACCTTTCTTTCTGGCATAGGAGACTTGGTCACATTGGGTTTGACCATTTGACTCGAGTTAGTGGCCACGATCTCATTCGTGGTTTGCCGAAACTCAAGATGGTCAAAGATCTAGTTTGTGCTCCATGTCGGCACGGCAAGATGGTTGCCGCTTCTCACCCTCCGGTCACAGTTACTATGACCGATGCACCGGGACAGCTGCTCCACATGGATACAGTGGGACCAGCTCGAGTGCAGTCAGTAGGAGGGAAGTGGTATGTTCTTGTCGTGGTCGATGACTTCTCGAGGTATTCTTGGGTGTTTTTCTTAGCCTCGAATGATGAGATATTTTCACATTTTCGAGGTCTTTTCAGTAGACTTTCTGTTGAGCTCCCGGATGCCTTACGAGCAATCCGTAGTGACAATGGCACGGAGTTCAAGAATTCCTACTTCGAGAGTTTCTGTGGTGAGACAGGTGTAGGCATCAGTTCTCCTCTCCGCACGTCCCACAGCAAAATGGCGTTGTGGAGAGAAAGAACCGTACCTTGGTCGAGATGGCCAGGACGATACTTGATGAGTACTCTACACCGCGGAAGTTTTGGACTGAAGCTATAGCCACCGCGTGCCATGTCTCAAATCGAGTTTTTCTTCGGGCACACTTGCACCGCACTTCTTATGAGCTGAGATACGGGCGAAAGCCCAGCGTCTCTCATTTTCGTGTGTTGGTTACAAGTGCTTTATTCTGAAGTCTGGGAACCTAGACAAGTTCGAGTCACGTTCCTGTGACGGTATCTTTCTAGGCTACTCGACTTCTTCGCGGGCTTATAGGGTCTGGAACTGCAAGTCTAGCAAGTTGGTAGAGACCTGCGAGGTGACCTTTGACGAGGCCAGTCCGGGGACTAGGCCAGATATCTCAGGTTCTTTAGAGCAGTCCGAGACCATCTTTGTGGATGATGAGGACGATGGAGATGAGGGTTGTCTACCTGATCCAATCCCTCATCCACCCCTCGAGGTGCCTTCTTCCACTGCACCTCGAGGTGATCAGCCCTTGCCTTCTGCTTCTTCTGGAGCTAGTGGCTCTGTTCCTACCTCGTCAGCTCGCGAGGTAGAGGTCACTTCTTCATCTCATCCTGGACCTCCTAAACGTATCCAGAAAGCTCATCCTTCAGAGCAGATTATTGGAGACCTTTTCGAGCGTGTTACCCGCTCAAAATCTGGCTTATCTCAATTCTGTCTCCATTCTGCTTTCATTGCCTCCTTTAAGCCCAAAGATGTTTCTCATGCTCTTTCCGATGAGTCTTGGGTCAATGCCATGCATGAGTTAGAGAATTTCGAGAGAAACAAGGTTTGGTCGCTTGTTGAGCCCCCGCGAGGCCACAATGTTATTGGAACCAAGTGGGTGTTCAAGAACAAGCAGAGTGAGGATGGTGTGGTTATTCGAAACAAGGCTAGACTGGTAGCTCAGGGGTTCTCCCAGGTTGAGGGTCTAGATTTCGAGGAGACCTTTGCCCTGTAGCTCGACTTGAGGCCATTAGAATCCTGCTTGCCTTTGCAGCTTCTAAGGGTTTCAAGCTTTACCAGATGGACGTCAAGAGTGCCTTCCTCAATGGCCTTATTGAGGAAGAAGTCTACGTCAGACAGCCCCCAGGTTTCGAGAACCCCAAATACCCAAACCATGTCTTCAAGCTTTCCAAAGTATTATATGGACTTAAGCAGGCCCCTAGAGCTTGGTATGAGAGGCTTAAGTCCTACTTGTTGTGTCATGGGTTTGAAATGGGTAAAGTAGATAAGACCTTGTTTATCCGTAGGCTTGGCAATGACCTTCTGCTCGTCCAGATCTATGTCGATGACATTATCTTTGGCGGCTCTTCCCATGCTCTGGTTTCACAGTTCTCGGATATCACAAGCACCGAGTTTGAGATGAGCATGATGGGTGAGTTGACCTTCTTCCTTGGCTTCCAAATCAAGCAGACTCGGGAGGGTACCTTCTTGCATCAAGGCAAGTACACTCGCGACCTCCTGAGACGCTTCGACATGAGTGATGGTAAGCCGGTGTCAACTCCGATGGCTTCTACAGCCTATCTTGACCCAGATGAGGATGGCGAGCCAGTTGATCAGAAAGAGTACAGAAGTATGATCGGCTCCCTTCTTTACCTCACGGCCTCGAGACCAGACATACACTTCTCTGTGTGTCTGTGTGCTCGTTTTCAGGCTTCTCCTCGCGTATCTCACCGCCAGGCGGTGAAGCGCATCTTTCGGTACCTTCGAGCTACCATTGACTATGATATCTAGTACTCTTCCTCTTCCTGTCTTTCCTTGAGAGCCTTCTCGGATGCAGACTTTGCTGGCTGTAGGATAGATAGGAAGAGCACTTCTGGCACTTGCCAATTCATTGGCACTTCTCTCATCTCTTGGTCTTCTAGGAAGCAGTCCGGTGTTGCACAGTCCACCGCAGAGGCCGAGTATGTTGCTGCAGCCAGCTGCTGCAGTCAGGTACTCTGGATGGCTTCGACCCTGCGGGACTTTGGGTTAGTTGTCGACAGTGTTCCACTCTTGTGTGATAACACTTCTGCGATTAACATTGCTAAGAATCCAGTGCAACACTCTCGGACCAAGCACATCGATATCCGTTCACTTCCTTAGAGACCATGTAGAGAAGGGCGATATAGTGCTCCAGTTTGTGGAGAGTGGCCACCAGTTGGCTGATATTTTCACCAAGCCATTGGATAGTTCGAGGTTTTCAGCTCTGCGGGGAGAGCTTGGGGTGGTTTGTCCTTATGGACTGTAGTGAGGGGGAGCTTTGGGCTTTACTGCTTTACTATATTGATTATGCTTCTGTCTCATTTCTGTCGCTTTGCACTCGGGGTGCATCGGGCTTAGTCCTTCTAGCATAGGTTAGAATGCTTCTCTTGTCTAGTTGCATAGACTTCTTACTCTTATCTTGTGCTTCCAGGATGCTTCATATTAGCTGTTTCTTATCTCACTAGATTGAGCTCACTCACTTCTTGTAGGTTCTAGCGAGGGTTGGGCCACCCTCGGGTAGACAGGGTACGTGTTTGCTCTCTAGTGTGTGTGTTTTACGGCCAAGCTAATAGTCCTGGAGGCATATGGGGTAGATGAGAGTCTGTCTGAGCCATAGTTGTCTCTATCTTATCTATACTTTAAGGACTGCATGTTTGCTGTTTTCTTTCCCAGCTTCTCGATTTATTGCTTTGGTTCAGGGGGAGTTCATTTGGGAGCTTCTGGAGCTTAATATTGACATAACTCAACTTGAACTAAAAGTTGCATCTAATGTTGAGGGGGAGCTGGATTTTCTGCATTTTCAGCATTTCTGCATTGTAATATAATTACATTGAGCCTTGATTATTATCCTTTATGACATGCGTACAATGCTCTACACCTTGCCATGGCTTGTGCTTTATTTGCTAAATTTATCATGACTTCATATGTGTAGACTAGCTTTTGCCATGATAAGTGAATTAAAATTGATCTACTTGAATTAAAACTTGTCATGCTAGCACTTGAGTTTAGTCTTTTTTGAGCTATCCTTTTATGATTCATGCCATGTCAAGTAAGCTTAGTCGAGCGTTGAATCTTTGTTGAGCCTTAAGTTGAGCTATATTAGTTCTTGATGATGCATAAGTTAGTACAACATGTTTAAAAAGCAAAATGATCTCTTTTGTGCGAAAAAACTGATTTCACCAATTCTTTCTCATGAGACGGCTTGCCATTGCATTAGGCATGAATTCAGGGGGAGTTTTGGATGACCTAGACTATCTTCTTAAGCTTCTCGCTTGGAGTAGTCGCATAAGGCTTGAGATCTAGCACATGAAAAAAAATTGGGTTGGAAACGACCATGAGCTTTAAAAAGACAATATTTTATGTGTTCAATTTGCTTAAGCTACAAAAAGAACCTTGTACTTAACCAATGTTTCAATCTTGAGCTTATAGCACTCTATTTGGACTCAATATTGGCTTCCTTGTTCCGCTTAGCTTATTGACATGGCCTGCATCATCCTTGGATATCTCTAGTTAGACTTTGCTTATTGATGACTTGACATGCTCATAAAATGCATTACATTTCAGATCGTCATCTATGTGCTCTAGCTAGGATATACATATCTTGTCATGATCTAGATAGCCTTTTATTGAGTTATGGCTTGGTGTAGTTCATTATGGTCATTATGGATAATTTTCATGCCTCTAAATGCTTAGAAATAATTAAACTTCAGTCATTTCATCCATGTTTGTGATCTTATTCTCTCTTTTGCATCCTTGATGTGTTTATTGCCAAAAGGGGGAGAATAGAAGTGAAAAAGTCTTTTGGGATCTTTTTAGAGCTTTGGAGAACAATTTGCTCTTTCAGTTGTTGCTCTAGTGATCTTTCTGTCGACATGGTCACTTGCTTCATTTTCTTCTTTGGACCATGTTGGACTCTTCAAACTCAAACTCAACTTCGCGTTTCTCGGGGTTTGTCAATATACTCATCAAGGGGGAGATTGATGGACCATGTGGAGGTGACCACATGTGAGTGATGAGTAATTGACATTGGTTTAGATAAGTCGAGTTTGGTTTGGGTGGTTCGGACCCTGACGTTGCATGGTGCAACGGGCTTGGTCGGACTGTGGTCAAACTTGGTCATATGGGAGTAGGACGCTGATTCTTTGATGTGACAGGTTTGGACTTCATCTGTGGTAAGTATGATGGTATTTACGCTTTCATGTATCGAGCGGTGCTATGTGATGTGTTTCTTGTCTGTGTGGTTGCAGGACATCGGGCGGAGTCGTGGCGAGACACGGTGGACCGGACTAGGCGCAGGTGGCGCTGAGGTCAGAACGGTCGGGATGTGTCGAAGACGACGTGGACTCGAGGTGGTTGCGAGGCGTGCGAGACAAGGAGCGCGGAAGCTTCCCGGAAGGTGCAGGAGGGGCGAAACGGGAATTTCGCAAGGCTGCACAAGCGGGAGCGGGCTCCGTTGGATTTAGCGGGCGTAACGGGGTGGAGACCCGTTAGCCGTGGGCTATAAATAGGTTGGAGGGGCTGCATGCCCACTTGAACACTTGAAGGGGTTTTAGGGGTTCCTTTAGTCAAAATAGACTTTAGAGTTTGTTTTGGCTTTAGGCTTTAGTTGTTGAGGGTTGTTGGTGGAGGCAGAGTTGTGTTCCCTCTGTGTCCCCTTCGATGGTTTCCATGTGAGCTCTCTGTTCGTGGTGTTCCTCCCAAGAAGCATGTGTGGCTCTTGGTGTTCTTGAGGATTGAGAGGGAGAGGATGAGTTGAGTCTACTTGTAATCATTCCTCTGTCCGAATGTCCATGCGTATGGGGACGTAGTTCCTTGTATCCCTTGTAATCTTTGAATGGTTGGAATGAAATTTGAAGTTCTTCTCCCGTGCTCTCTGTTTCCCTTCGATGCCTCATTTCTTGATTTCTTGACTTTCTTGGTTTCTTGTTCTTTCTTGCTGGGAAGGCCCAAAATGGGTTGCTCTATGTTGGGATGATGCCTCAAGATCATTTGATCAAGTTTCCCAGGAGCAAATTTCAGATTTGCGTTTTTGAGCCTCCCCTGTTCTTGTTTTGTACTTCTAGGGTTTTGGTCAAAATCTTGTTTTCTTCTTTGAGATGGCATGAAACCTGGTACCTAGAGTCCAGAGGCTATCTTTTAGCTATCCTCAAAGTTTCATGGCCAAAGGATCAAAGGTTGAGGAGTAATTTGGTTTTTGGCTCGGTTCTTGCAAGATTTCAGATTTTTATCCCAAATCTGAAATTCTTGCTTCTTGGAGTGGTTTCTTGGTTTTGGCTCTTGGCTTATTCTTCTGGGAGTATTCCCTAGCTATCCTCAAAGTTTCCCAAGCCAAGAATCCAAGAATCCTTGCGAATTTCTCAGTTCTCTGAAAATCCTGTTTGCTGTTTTTCCCGAGAGGTACTACCGCTCCTCGAGAGGTACTACCGCTCGTCCTAGCAGTACTACCGGTTTTGTTCGGACCAGTCCGATCGGCAGCAAGGAAACATTCGGACGGTCCGAACGGTAATAGGTACTACCGCTCGACATAGCGGTACTACCGCCCAGAGGTACTACCGCTCGTTTCAGCGGTACTACCGCTTGCAGTCAGATTTGCTCTGAATTTATTTTTCTTGACTGCTTCTTTCTGGATCTGGTTTTTCCTTGTTGCCTTGACTTCCAGTAAGTGCATATCTTCTACCTTCATAGCTTCCATAGCTATTGGAGAAGAAGTATAAGTGTGGGTACTTGAGGGGCGAATTTAATTTTTAAAGATCACCATTTCGGTCCAACAGGAAGGTAATACTTACCAAGGCCTCTGGGGAAAACATAAAAGTTAGTGTGGATCGCCCCTCTTTGGGACGCGTAATCCATCACCTTGAAGAAAAGGCATTAGAAGAAACACCAGTAGTTCAGGATTACCCAGAAGTCTTCCCAGAAGAACTACCTGGCATGCCGCCAGATAGGGAGATAGAATTTGTGATTAACCTAAAGCCAGGTACTGCCCCAATTGCTAAAAGACCATACCGAATGGCGGTAGATGAACTTGAGGAATTAAAGGCTCAAATTGAGGATCTTCAGGCTAAAGGATTTATTAGACCCAGCTCATCCCCATGGGGTTCCCCTGTGCTATTTGTCAGAAAGAAGGATGGCTCTGCCAGATTATGTGTAGATTACAGAGCCCTTAATGAAGTAACCATCAAGAACAAGTATCCCTTGCCTCGAATAGATGACCTGTTTGACCAACTATCTGGGGCTACCGTCATCTCTAAAATAGATTTAAGGTCAGGATACCATCAACTCAAGATCAGGGCAGAAGATATCCCTAAGACAGCTTTTACTACCCGGTATGGCCTATTTGAATATACAGTTATGTCATTTGGATTGACCAATGCCCCAGCCTATTTCATGAACCTGATGAACAAAGTCTTTATGGAATACTTGGACAAATTTGTGGTCGTATTCATAGACGACATCCTGATCTACTCTAAGACCACCAAAGAACATGAGGAACACCTGCGGATAGTCCTCGAAACACTTAATTAAGAGACACCAGCTGTACGCCACATATAGCAAGTGTGAATTTTGGTTGCATGAGGTTAGTTTCCTTGGGCACGTCATATCCGCTGGAGGAGTAGCAGTCGACCCCTCCAAAGTAGAGGCAGTTCTAGAATGGAAGCAGCCCACCTCAGTCACCGAAGTGCGTAGTTTTCTGGGTCTAGCCGGATATTACAAACGCTTCATAGAAGGCTTTCCAAGATAGCCAGACCAATGACAAACCTACTCAAGAAAGAGAAAAAGTATGAGTGGACAGAAGCATGTGAGAAGAGTTTTCAAGAACTAAAGCAAAGATTGACCACAGCCCCTGTGTTAGTCCTACTAGATATACACAAGGATTTTGAAGTATATTGTGATGCATCCCGCCAAGGCCTAGGCTGCGTGCTCATGCAAGGAGGAAAGGTTGTAGCATATGCCTCCAGACAACTCCGTCCCCATGAGGATAATTATCCAACCCATGACTTGGAATTAGCCTCGGTAGTGCACGCTTTAAAAATTTGGCGACACTACTTGATTGGAAATCACTGTGACATTTATACAGACCATAAGAGTCTCAAGTACATCTTCACTCAAGCCGACCTCAACCTAAGACAAAGAAGATGGTTAGAGTTAATTAAGGACTACGATTTGGACGTCCACTATCACCCCGGAAAGGCTAATGTAGTAGCCGATGCCCTAAGTCGCAAACCCCATTGCAACAACCTCATGGTGAAGGAATTGCAACCCGAGCTCTGCAGAGAATTTGAAGCCCTTAACCTGGAAATGGTAGAGTATGGTACTCTAGCTACCATGGAAGTGCAACCAACTCTTGAAGAGCAAATCAAGGCATCTCAGAAGGGACACCCTGGAGTTCAGAAGTTCAAACGTCTCATGACCCAGGGCAAAGCCCCTAAAATGATAGAAGATAAACAAGGAATTCTATGGTATAGAAAATGACTTTTTGTTCCCCACCAGCAGGACCTCAAAGACCTGATACTCAAGGAAGCCCATAACTCTGCTTATACTCTACACCCAGGCAGCACTAAAATGTATCAAGAAATGAAGACATTGTATTGGTGGCCTCGCATGAAAAGAGATATTGCTGAATATGTAGCCTGTTGTGACATATGTCAAAAGGTCAAAGCTGAGCATCAGAGACCTGCCGGACTTCTTCAACCCCTACAGATCCCTCAGTGGAAATGGGAAGAAGTAGGAATGGATTTCATAACTGGTTTACCCCGCACTAAGTCAGGATATGATTCCATCTGGGTAATAGTTGATAGGTTAACTAAAGTTGCCCACTTTATCCCTGTAAAAACCAACTACAAGGGAGACAGACTGGCCGAATTATACATGGCTCGCGTTGTATGTCTGCATGGTGTACCTAAAAGGATAGTCTCAGATCGAGGTTCTCAATTCACCTCGCATTTTTGGGCCAGTCTACATGATGCTCTTGGAACCCATCTTGCATTCAGTACCGCGTATCATCCCCAAACAGATGGACATACCGAAAGAATAAACCAAATTTTGGAAGATATGCTACGAGGATGTGCTCTAGAGTTTACCTCAGATTGGGAGAAATGTTTACCCTATGCGGAATTTGCCTACAATAATAGCTATCAATCAAGCCTCAAGATGTCACCTTTTGAAGCTCTTTACGGACGTAAATGTAGAACCCCTCTACACTGGTCAGAAACAGGAGAAGGGCACATATTTGGACCCGACACTCTAAAGCAGGCAGAGGAAAAAGTTCGTTTAATCAGGGATCGTTTACAAGCTACTCAGTCAAGACAGAAGAGCTATGCCGATAATCGCTGTAGAGAATTGACCTTCCAAGTTGGAGATCATGTATACCTTAAGGTGTCGCCCCTCCGAGGAATTCGCAGATTCAAGGTGAAAGGCAAGCTTGCTCCGAGATACATAGGGCTATTCCCTATTATTGCCAAGTGTGGAGAAGTTGCTTATCGATTAGAGCTACCCGCAAGTCTGTCAGATGTGCGCAATGTATTTCATGTTTCCCAACTCAAAAAGTGTCTCAGAGTTCCCGAAGAGCAGACCTCAGTGGAAACCATTGAACTACAGAATGATCTGTCCTACCCGGAGCACCCGATCAAGATTCTTGACACTATGGAGAAGAAAACCAGACGCCAGATTATTCGTCTCTGCAAAGTCTAGTGGAGCAACCACTCCGAGCGAGAAGCAACCTGGGAGCGAGAGGATCAACTTAGAGCCGACTTTCCCTTTCTTTTCCAAGAGTAGCAGAATCTCGGGGTCGAGATTCATTTTAAGGGGGGTGGAATCTGTACCATCCCATTTTCAAAACATGTATCAGTGTAATTTCAAGTGTATGTTAATAAAGTTAAAATATTTTATTCTCAGTTGGATGTTCCTTTTTCTTCCGAAATATATGTATTCTAGAAAATGCAAAAGTAATTTAAATAAAAACTTTGTTTTATCTCCAAGGAAGAAAATCAAGTTAATCTTATAAAATCTAAAATATGAAATGTATTTCAAAAATTAAGGGATTCAGAAAATTAAGATTGATATTTAATTTTGTAAAAGGAGAAAGAGTATATGCATATATATGCAAAACCCTCTCGATCTTGGCAATCCCTTCTTTCTCCCCTTCCCATCACAGCCACTCATTTTTTCTTCTTCCTGGCAGTAGCACCCTTCCATTCTTCCTCCGTTCACACCGCGAGCGCCTCCCTCTTCCTCTGATTTTGTCGCCATTCGCCACCAACTTCGTCGGCAATTGAATGAGCTGTCAGCCCTCGTCTTCAGCACCTCTCCTCGCCATCAGCGCCCAGCAGTGGCAGTGCCTTCCGTCACCTCTCTCGCGTCCCCGATTGCTTAGGCATGCGCCGGCCGTGCGCCATTTCCCTACGCCAATGGTTGCTCCTCTGCCACCAGTCACCTTCGCGTGCAAAGTGCTTGCACGGCTCCCTGCCGCCTTGTCTCCCCCGACGAGCCCACCCCGGCCTCTATAACTGGCACTGCTATCGTGCCACACACCCCCGCCGAAGCTCGCCCGAACGCCCCGCTCGCCACCTCCTCTGCCGTAGGCGCGCCCTCAGGCAATCCTCGCCGCCGAGCTGCTCCGGTCGCCGCTAGGACCCCTTGGACTTTCCTCCGAGTTCCCCATCTCTCCCTCTCCATACCTCCCCGGCTAATCGACCCCTCTCCCTCTGCAAGCCGCCAGCGACGTGTTTCTTCGCCACCGCCGGCTTCGGACCTCCCCGGTGAATCGCGACGCCTCGGGCCGATTCCTCGCGCGTGGAGCATCGTTGGGACCCCGTGAACACCCTCGCCAACTCGCCGGACCCCGCCGCCCTCTCCAGCGAGCCGCCGCCATCTCCTCCTTCGCCGCCAAGCTCCCTCTCGCCGCCGGCCCGCCTCGCTCCACCTCGGCCCCAACCGACACTCTAGGTAAGTTCCCGGGGGTTTGTAGAAGCTCCACCCCCGAGGAATTGAACTCCCACGGGCCGAGGCGCCGGCGCCCAAATCCCCTGCTCCGGCCGCTACTTTAGCTGCTTCCGGCCGTCGCCCGGCCAAAATCCGGATGACTTTTCCCCTCCCCGTGATGCGTGTATGGTCGGCCAACTCGTTTTGGCCGGCGCCGCCTCACCCCCGGGTCCCCTCCGCCGCCGGCCGGCTCCGCTCTCTTTTCCCCCCGTGCGACCGAAGTGAGCCAGAGCGGAGGGGACACACACGCTAATGTTGCTAATTAAATACCTGTTCTAATCGGCCATTAAAGGGTGTCTTAATCCGACCGATTAAAATTAATGACACCCCTAATGAGGGCCATCTGCCGGCTGCAGTAATTAACGTGCATCATTTAACTCCTTTCGGACCCACTTGTCAGCAGCTCATACCCTCTCTCTCCCTTTTTATTTTTCGGATTTTCTAGAATTTGAAACTTTAAAATGCTATAACTTATTAACCGTAACTCCGAATTGGACGAAACCAACTTCTAAATTTTTCTAAAATCAAGACCTGTCTAATGGTGTTAGTTTGCTTCAGTTTTGAGTTCATTTGTGCTTTGTTTTGCTTTATTTGGTATTTATTTGCTTTCGTTCTTTTTGTGTTGCTTTTCCGGTTCGATCTCCCGAGTAGATCTCGAAGACGCGAACGAGCCCCCGCTTGAAGCAGCACAAGACCCCCAAGCTTTCGATCCAGGCGAGTCAATACTTTGATCATTTTGCGCCTACGTTTTATGTGAAACTATGTTCATTTAAATTATGAAAGTTGCATGCGTTATTTTATGTGCTAAAAATATGTAAGTCTTAAGGTAGTTAACAACCTTATATAATAAACGCTAGTTATGGTATAATAATATAATACACCACCAGTAACATTTGGACTCCCATGATCATTTGTCGCCCTAGATATAAACGCTAGTTATGGTAGTTATATGTCTTAATAATGCCATGATAAATTTGTCGAACCCAGGGTTCTAGTAACCCTGATAATCATTCTTAATCATGGACACTAAATTTGAATTAGCCATGGGAGGTACATGATCGGGCAATTATGTTGATTTATGTTATGCTTCTCAAAACCCTAAAAATCTGCTAAACCTGTTTGGGCGGATGGTAAGAGTGGCGGGTGTGGATGTAACACAGGGAATGTGGAATGAACCGCCCAGACAACCTAAGGACTTAATCCTGTGTGGACCCTTCGTGTATAACAGTACAAGCACAAGCTGGCATATTGTAGGCTGGGCTAAATAATTTACTGAACCCTCTAGTCATTTCACGGAGAACGTGTGTAGGTGGGTATGAAAGCCCCACTTGAAATGGGACACCGGATGTAGGTGACGTTGCCTAGGATAGCGTATGTGGAGAGTGGAGTCCGACTGCGCTAACCTATGGTGGACATCCCGCACAACCTATGGACGTAACCCCATAGGAGTGATATGCTAGAGTGTGAGGTATTGTAAAGGCCTCGTGATATCCTCTCGATCTGCATGTCAAAGGAATCATGTAGAACCATCGGGGCGATTATCTCTTGTGGGTAAAGATGTACAATCTCTACAGAGAGTATACTAAACTATTCGAATAGCCGTGCCCACGGTCAAGGGCAGACATGGAAATCTTCCTCGAGTTAGTTCTATTTCAAAATATTTGGAGATTGGGTATAAAAATTTGCTAGGTGGATGTAGCCTAAACTTTGGTAATTTGTCCTGGAGGGATGTACTCCAGTGTTGGTATTAAGGTGGAAGTAACCTGCTATGCAAAAATGTTAGGCATTGGTGGATGTAACCATAAAATATGGTGGATGTAACCATAAAATTTGGAAATGGAAACTACCCCGTTATAAAATTATTGTACACTTTCAGTATTTAAATCATAAGTTCTTGAAAACTGCTAGGTCATAGAAAATTTTAATTATGGTAATTTCAAATGTCGCTTTATGCAAATAAAAGAACCCGAGCCACCCTTGAATAGCCCTGCATCTATAAATATATGCATTCTGTGTGTTGGCTCGCGGAGCACGGTTGTTTGTGCTCAACCTCGCTCTTAACCCCCCTTTCAGAAGATGTGAATCAAGAGCACTACGCTTATCATGAGGATCAGGATGCCGAAGGAAATGAAGATGGTGGTTATTAGAATAGGCCTCGGTAGTCTTGCCTCTCGCCTCAGTAAAGTTGACCAGGCTAGTTTTGGCGGGTGCCTTCGTTATTAGCCAGGTCCCTGGTTAATAGCGTTGGTACTCGGGTTATCCCAGTCGCTTGCCTGTGGTGAGTGTGCCCCTACGCTATGTACGCTTCCGCTTTCGCTCTTTATGTAATGCAAGACATTTGGCCTGACGGCCCTATTGTAATCCCTGGCCCGACGTGGTCTATTTGAACTCTGGTAATGTAATGTATGAATTTATCGTGTATGAAATGATGCAGCGTTGTATCTGTGAGCATTATCTACTGATCTAGGGAATAATGCAGTATTATCACAGAGGATTCCAGGTTAGTAAACTTGGGGTCCGACACTCCCCTCCCTCGCCGCCCCCTCTCCACGCCTCCCCTCCCTCGCCGCTGTGTCCTAAGCTCCCACTCGCCTTGCTCCTTCCCCACCTCACTCTCTCAACACGACCGGTCGCCACCTTCTCTTCCCCATCGTCGTCCCCTCTCCACTCCTCCCCTCCCTCGCCACCATGTCTCAAGCTCCCACTTGCCTCGCTCTTTCCCAATCCCACTCTCTCAACACGGCCAATCGCCACCTTCTCTTCCACATCGCCTGTAACATCCCAAAATTTTGAAATTTGAAAATATAAAGTTTTTGAATTATTTTTGCAATATGTTCTAATTTTTGGATTTGGATTTTATAGTGTTTTCTCAAAATTTTGGTTAAGGTTCCCAAAATTTGAAGTAAAAAGAAAATATACAATTGAAAGGAAAATTCAAATTGAAATTAAGAATCTGAAAAGATGATCCAGAAATTAGGAGAGAGGAATGGAAATAAAATCTGGGGATTTATACAGAAAATTTTGCCAAAAGTTTAACCCAAAAATATAGCAAGAAAAATAAATAAATAAATAAATAAAAATATAATATGGAATGGAGTTGGGCCAGCCGAAGCCAGCCCAACCCCATCCTTCCTTCGGCCGAACGGCCCAGCCGCGCGTGCACGCGCCCCTGCCAGCGGGCCCGACGCCCTCTCCCGCTCACTTCCCCTGGCCGGTGGCCCCACGCCCATGTCCGCGCTCTCCCTCTGGCCAGCGGGCCCTCCCGCTCGCCCGGCTCTCTCTTCCCCTCTCCCTCTCCCGCTGGCCGGTGGACCGGCCCTGTCAGGGGCGTCTTCCTTCCCCGGACGCCTTTTTCCGCTCGGCGCAGAGCTTGCGCTCCCCGTGGAGCTCATGCACGGCATCGCCCTGCCCGTGCCGTCCCGTCGCCATGGTGGAAAGCCTGCGGAGCTGACGCCGCCCCTGGTTCCACCGCCTCCGCCCACGGTTCAGCGCCGTCGCCCACAGATTTCCTCGCCCGATCGCTTCGGCCCGGCCACGTGGCGCCGGTCTTCTGCCTCGCTCCCCTCACGCGTGAGAGACCGCAAAAGCGGAGGAGACCGCGCGGGCGTGGGCGTGCTGCGTCACGCACAGTGCGCCTGGCATTAACGCCGCCCGCGTCATCACCTACCTCCGCCACCTGCTCCAACGCGACCGCACGAGCGCCGCCCGTTGCCAGCCCCCTCCGAGCGTGTATATAAGGCCGTGGACCCCCTGTTGAGTTCCCCACGTCGTACTCGCCGTCCCCTAGCAGGTAATTGAACCGAGAGCCACTCAATCGCCGGCAAGCCACTTTCGTTCCCAACTCCGGCCACCCGCGCAACCCATTAATCCGAGCTACCAAAACCCGATTCCTCTCACCCACATCATCTCCGGTGCGTCGCGAAGCCACCCCCGGTCTCGCCCGAGCTCCCCGACGCCCGTACCTCGCCGTCACTGAGGACATCCCCGAGTCGCCGCCGCCGCACGACGCCGACCCACCTCCGGACTTCCTCGGCCCTGGGCGACTGCACCATCGTCTTCACCGTAGCTCGTGGAACGCGTTTCGCTTCTCCGCCGGACCTCCCCGACAGCCCCTCGCCGCCGGCCACCATCGCCCCCGACTCCTCTGCTCGGTCACCTCGTCGGCATCCCTCAAAAGGATATTTCATCCTTATAGGCATACGAGGCTCAGGAAGAGGAGGTTGAGGTAGCCAGCTTGGAAGCTTCCGAAGACCCAGACCAAGACCCCCGCGAGCAAGGCGAGTCAATACTTTGATCATGTTGAACCTACATTTTATGCAAATTACTTTTGTTTAAATTATCAAATTGCATGCTGTTACTTTATGTGCAAAATATGTTGATTTAAAATTTTAGCTATATGCCCATTGCTCAACTTGATTAAGTATTACACCCTTCTTTGGAATATTGCATATGTGAGCCTTGTCGCCAAGTGGAAAATCTTATAATGGTTAGCATTCGAAAATAAGTCCTTAATTATATGCCATGCTTAGCATTGTTTAGGAACCCGGGGCAAGAAATTGCCCCAAGCATCACTTTTAATCATGAGAATTTGATTCGGGCAGTCATGGTGGGAATGACTGGTATATTTTGACATGGTTATTTTATGCTCCCAAAACTCTCAATTTGCTTTAATATCTGAGCGGATGGTTTGGGGGCTGGTATGTGGTGCGAAGGAAAGCACAAATTATGGAGTGTGGTAGAACCGCTTAGATACTACTAAGGACTGAATCTTGTCATATCAACCCATGTAAATCAGTACAACCACAAGCTGGCAAAATGTAGGCAGGGTTAACTAATTTGTGTAGCTCCAAGGTGGTTACGTGAAGGTATGACCACAAGCAAAGGGATGGATGCGTAATATTCCTCGCCTTTGCCCGTGATGGCTCACGAGGGACCCTTCCCGCGGTATGCGTAATATTACTACGGAAGGTTGACCTTAGCGGGCGTAACCACAGTGGACTATGCATTGTAAAGGCCCTGTGATAGTATATTCAATCACATGGCTAAGGAATCATGTGGGGCAACGAGTAGATCTATCTCTTGTGGGTAAAGTGTGCCACTTTGCAGAGTCAAAACTATTCGAATAGCCGTGCCCACGGTCAAGGGCGGACATGGGAACGTAACTAGATATAGTTCTGTTTACAAAATAATTGGAACTTGGGAGAAGGGAAACTTGAAGGGCGAAGGACTGCTCTGGTTTGGAATTGTCCTGGGTGTTGTCCCAGTGGTACGTTAAGCGGCTATAACGCTGAAAGATACTATATGGCGCAGATGCCATGTAATGGTGGATGGAATCTGTGTCAATTATAAGATCAACTTACTTTATAAACAAAAGTTTTGAGTTTAAAATTGCTAGGTCTCAGGGATTTTCCTATAATTGTATTCAAAAGCACTCTCCGCAAAATAAAATGAGCCCAAGCCATCCTTTGATTAGCCATACATGATTAAATATTGCATTCTGTGTGTTGGCTTGCTGAGCACGGGGTCGGAGTGCTCATTCTCGTTTTTGCGACAAAATTCAGAAATAGGAGTTCAAGGACACTACGCCTATGAGGAGGCCCCTGCCAATGTCGACGGAAGCAAAGGCGATAATTAAGGCGTAGGCCTCGGTGGTTAGGCATAGACAAGTGGATTCTAGGCGTTGTGTACATTTATGTTACCGGGACCCTGGTGGCATATATTGTACACATTACCCTACTGGCCGCTTGCCTGTGGATCTGGGTTTACTTTGCTATAAATCCCGCTGCTTTTATGTAATGAAGACATTTGGCCAAAGCGGCCTTTTTGTAAACATTCACCCGATGTGGTGTATTTCAGACTCTGTAATATTAATATGCAATGTATGTCATGATTCAGCAATGTACCTGTGTGCACTAACTACTGATCCAGAGATTAGTGCAGTGAGACACAGTAGATTCCGGATTGAAAAATCTGGGTCTGACATCGCCGTCCCCTCCCCATGCCTCCCCTCCCCTTACCTCACCACTCCAAGTCATTGTCGATTAGATCTGAGCAGCCGACATCCACATGTAATAGATCTAGACCAGCTACTCAGATCTAAGCCGCTGGCCTCTAGATCCAGAGCTCACCATCGTGGTTGGTGGATGGGAAGGCCAAGCTCGTCGTGGTTGACGAAAAGGGAAGATCAAGCTTGGCTTGCATCCAGATGTGCTTTCTTCGTCGACCGCAATGGCTTTGCGCCATGGTCGTAGTTTCCTAATATCCAGGCCCACAAACCACGTGGGGAGTAGACGAACTCCATACAACAGCGTCAAAGTTGTCTGTTCGTGCCTACGTTTGCATGCTGAAGTCGACTAGTGCTTGGTCGATGATCTCCCCTCTCTCCTCGAGGTATGCACAAATTCTAACTAACATGGGCTATAGACAACCTACGTGGGCTTTTGGCCCTAACACAAATGCTTATGTGAACGAACCTGTTTGACGCGAGAAATCGCTCACAGAAGTGACAGTGTACTAAAGTACACAAAAATAGATAAACACAACAAAAGATAGGGAAAACATGTATTTATTCATTCATTTGAGAAGAACAAAATTACAAGTTCTCTTTATATATATGCGCTCCGTAGCCTGCTTTGCGTAGCAGATCTGACATAGATGATGTGGTGTCCTAGTTCCCGGGGCCTCGGAAGGCTCCCAGTTAATTACATCCGCAAGGTAGACCTGCAAAATACCTCCGATTAAGCTACGCATTGGTCGTTGTCTTTAGTCCTCGCTTTTTTATGTTCTCCATGCAAGGATGAATGGTTAATGAAGATGTGGGCATTGGTATATCCACAGTCTCATTGGTCTATAGGGCCGTTGATAGCAAGGTCGTCATACTAACCGCGCCCGCCCATGCCATTCGACCTCATCGGTATCGAACAGACACAACAGAAGTGATTTGAAGTATGCATGATTAACATCTAGCATGACCATCTGACGATAATGGCAGCAAGAATCGATGTCGAGGACATATCAGTAGTCAAGGATCACATGGTCGAAATCCACCGAATGTCGCACGTGGTCATAGGTCATCACAGTCGGAACCCAGTGAGAAATGTCTATGGTCAAAATCCATCGGATGTAGCCATGGTCGACAGTCACAGTGGTCGAAACCCATCAGCAGATGTTCAGGGTCGGAAGTCACTGTGGTCAAACTCATTGGAGGATGCCCGTGGTTGACATTCACTCAAAACCCATCAGCAGATGTTTAGGGTCAAAAGTCACTATGGTCGAACTCATCGAAGGATGTCCGTGGTCGATAGTCACAGTAGTCGAAACCCATCGGCAGATATCCGTGGTTGAAAGTCATCATGGTCGAAGCCCACCAGAAGATGTCCGGGGTCGAAATCCATTATGGTCAAAGCCTAGTGGAAGACGTTCGTGGTCGAAATCCACTGTGATCGAAACCCATCAGAAGGCGTCCGTGGTCAAAATCCATTTGGTCAAAACCCATCAGAAGGCATCCATGGTCGAAATCCACATGGTCGAAACCCATCAAAAAATGTCCGTGGTCAAAATCCACCATAGTCGAAACCCATCGGAAGACATTCATGGTCGAAACCTACCGGAAGATGTCCGTGGTCAAAATCCACCATGGTTAAAACCCATCAAAAGACGTATGTGGTCAAAATCCACCGTGGTCGAAACCCATCAGAAGACGTCTGTGTTGACAGTCATGATAATCGTACAACGTACTCGTAAAGTACCGTGGCATATAGATCATAGGACGTACTCACTAAAGTATTGTAACACATGGTCATAGGACGTATTCGTAAAGGTACTGTAGCCTAGAGGTTGATCAACACCATATCACTGTGGTCATAAAAGTATTGTAGCACCATGGGCGAACATCACGGTATCACCATGGTCGTAGGGCGTACTCGTAAAAGTACTGTAGCACCTTGAGTCGAACGGGGCACTTACGAAGCTTGGTCGTAAGGGAGTACTCGTCAGAGTACTGAAGCACCGTGATTGAAAATCTGTAGCCAAAGAAGTATGCATACAATGGGCAGTCAACAGCACTTGAGCACCCAAGGTGATCGACACTGCTCGGGTATGATGAGTGGCCGAAGGCACTTGACTTCGGCAAGTGGTCGTATGCGTACGTCTTCAAGGAGCGGTCGGAGGCATTGGCTTTGATGAGTGGTCGGAGGTGTTCGGCTTCAACGAGCAGTCAGAAGCATCTATCCTCGAAGAGTGATCAGAGGCACCCAACTTCGATAAGCGGTCGGAGTGCAGAGTGTCCGTCTTCGAAGAGCGGTCAGAGGCGAATGGCTTCGACTAGCGGTCAGATGCATTTGGCTTCACCGAGCGGTCGAAAGCGCCTGTCTTTGAGGAGCGATCGAAGTGTCCGCCTTCAAGGGGCGATCAGAGCGGAGACATTCAACTTTGCGAGTGATCGCATACACCTATCGACAGGAATGATCGAAGGTGTTTGATGTTGCTGGCAGTCGGGGGCATGCTCAGAGTAAACGATTGGAGACACTTGACTATGCGGGCGGTCAGAGGCGCCTGTCCATTAGAAGCGGTCAGAGGCGTTTGATTATGACAATTAATTGGAGATGGCTGAATGTCGTAGGCGATCATAAGCGCTTGGACATCACAGGTGCTCAAAAACGCCTGAGCACAATCGGCAATCGAAAGCATCCGCGCTCCTCGCTAAGTGGATTACTGCAGACCTGCAGTCATCAACTTGGCTGGGGCACTTGCCACGCATTGGGGCTAAAGGACTTCAAACTTGGTGCTTCAAAAAATGAACAACAATCTCGACGTTTTTGGCACCAGGGTTATGGGCTGCAACTCGATGAGCCCCAGGGCACCTGATTGGTGGTGCTACTAGTAGCGGTCGTAGTTGCTTGGTGACGTTGCCCTCGTAGCCGCTGTTCATCATCTGTAGACAAGCTAGATGCAAAAGGAAGAGATGAGAGGATGTTTTTTACCGTTCTGAACACGGGATGCCATGGCCTTAGCTTGTATAGATCGTTTCCTCAAGCCTTTCCCTGGCTTCTCCTTCCTTCTTCTTTGGATCTTCTCCATAGATATCTTCTTCACGTACGCATGTTAACGGTGTTGGCATATCTTCTCTTCGTTCTTCTCCTTCTTTGCCTCCATCCTCGCCTCTCTCCTTTTCTCCCTCCGTCCTCTCTTCTCCCCCTTTTCCCTCTGGTGAGCGGATGTGCTCCCCCTTTTATAGGCGTGGGTGAGGGCCTAAGCATCATACGTGGCTCCCACACGATGCCGATCATGCCATTTGAAATTGAGATAAGATTCCTGTTCGACTACGGATTAGTTACCTTCCGGAACTTTGCTTCCCATATCAAAAGATTTGTTAAGGATTACTTCCATCGGACGGGGATATGATGCGGTCATCTTTCCATTGTGAAGACGATGCATTCCGAATCAATCTTTTCTTTTCATCCCTAGGCATAGGTTTTCATAAATTAGCTACGCACCTTGCAATCGGTCGAAAACATGGTCGTATGAGGCACGGCGCCATGGTACTCATGGCCGTGTGAGGCACGGCGCCACGGTTGGCACAACGTGGTCGTAATGGCCAATCGACAAAACGTGGTCGACCCAAACGTAATTGAAGAACATACTCGACACCCCATGTAGTCGAAGACGTGGTCGACAAAACGTAGTCGTAGCAGGTGCTCGAGCAGGCATGGTCGTGGTATGTGCTCGAGTAGGCGTGGTGTAGTACGTGCTCATCTCAACATTGTCTAGTAGGTGCTCGTCTCAACATGGTCGTAGTATGTGCTCAAGCATGCGTGATCATAGCACGTGCTCGTCTCAACGTGGTCGTAGCAGGTGCTCGAGCAGGCGTGGTCGTAGTACATACTCGTAAAAGCACTAGGGCACAACGATCAGTGGTTGTAAGCTTAACGTGTTTGAAATAAGAACCCGTGGTCGACACAACGCGGTCAAAATGGCCGTGGTCGAGCGGCCCTGATGATGTAAGGCGCGACACACCGACCACCTTACAGTTTTGTTTCTCATCCCGTTTTATGGCTCGATTATGCCAAAGTTCTTACCCAACATATATCTCGTTGTTTGCCCCGATTTGCGCAAAATCTCATCAAACAAAACTTAATAGTGATAAATTGATAAACTATTTGAAACAGCAGCGAAAAACCATTCAATTTATTTATCTAAGAGAATAAAAACGGACCTTAGACTTGCTGGCAGCTAACCTATTCAACACAGCGAAGCCAATAGCAGCGGTCAACCCTCAACCGCTCGCTTTCACCGCTCCCTAACGAAGGTGAGTGGGACAGGAAGAAACGATACTAAAGTCAAATGCAAGCAGCTTAGGAAGCGTCCAAAAACTTCTAGAAGTGAAAAAAAAAATCCTCACGTAGACAGAAGACTCATCGCAGGTCACCGATGGATCACGACGGCAGCAGGATTTGACTTTGACAGGACAGGTAGAGCAGAAGACAGCATGGCTGCGGAATCATAACTTTGCTTTCCGTCCGACCATTACTGCGGGGCATCTCGGTAATTCCCTCTCTCCGCCCACACACCCTCTGCATCCTTCTTCGCCTTTTCCTACTCGTTTCGCGTGCGCTGCCAGTGCTCTTGTTCTTCCCCCTCCGCTGCAAGCTTCCAGAAAGGAGGCAAGGAAAAAGCGAGGGGGGGGGGGGGGGGGGGGGCAGGCCAAACATCTCTTCTCCAAATGCTTTGCTGATCTCTCTCTCTCTTCCCTTCTCTTCTACATGGCACGCGCCCTCCCTCTCAGCATCGAAGCGGGGGAGATGGCCAGGTACGCACGCTGCTCTCGAGCCGCTACAGTTCCTCTTGTTCGTGCTTAAATTTCTTTTTCGTTTCGGCTGCTTTGTTCTGGGTGATAGGCTTGCGATTCTGCTGAAAAGTTTGTTTCTTTGGGAGTTAGGGCTTAGGTGGAGCCGCGGATGTAGCCGAAAATTTATTTTGGAGGTCTATTAATCTGTCGTTAGTAGCTCAATATATGTTCAGGCCTAGATTGCGGCTTAGTAGTAGTAGTAGTAGTAGTAATTAGTATCGATCAGCTCTAGATCGTGCTCTAGCTAGCGGAAGTGAAATGATCTCGCGTGTGCTGTGAGCTCTCTTCTCTGGTTGTTCCTTCGATCTTTGTTACGAGGAGAAGAGAAAAAAGGCCAAGGTTTCATGAGCTTGCTCTCTCTTGTCTGGCATGTGGGCCACACCTGCTGCATTGAATATGATGTGATGTGAATGTGATAAGCACGGGTTACTTGTTCCCGGTTCCCCTCCTAATCCCATGCACAGACACAGGTCACGGCCTCACGGGGTTCCATTTGGGAACTTTACTCAACAATGTTACAACATGGCCAACCACGGCTTCCCTCTTTTAATAGCTCTTCACCTTCACCTTCACCTTTGTACCTGTTAGAAATTACAATCCTCTTTGCAGCTTCGCACATAACTACATATAAGATCTATCTATCATTGATGATCCAGTTTCCTCAGATCTCCCATTGATTACCCTTCTTTTAGATTTACCCACTGATTGGTATTCTCTATTGCTCCAGATACTTTTCATGATCACCTGTCTTTTGTAACTAACTCGCATGACCCCATCTTAAAGTGATATCTCATCATCTTCTAGTTCAAACGACCTCATATATATTAGTTTTTTCTTTAAGCCAGTAGCCCAGTAACATACTGAACATCCATCAATGTATGATGTGCTCTATCATATATCTCTAATATAACCATTCTCACCTCAATAATTGCATACTCCTTGCAATTTGCCAACTGAATAGTTCCATGTGCTAGGTGTAGAGATCCTTTATCAAACATCTCCCTCGCTAAACATACATGAAAGCAACAATCTAAATCTAATATCCATATATGAGAAGTACATGATTGACTGACAACAAGTATGTTTGAATTATCTTCCGCTACCGCCACTGAGCATGCGCCCTTCATTTTCTTCAAACTCGGACAAAATTTTATCATGTGACCTTACTCGTCACATATATAGCACACACATGTACCCTTGCTCTTGCCCTTCTTCTTCCTATGATTATTGCTTTTGTCTGCAATTCCTATGGCAGCTAATGCTTGATCACCCGAGAATGAAGATTTTGATGGTTTCTTCAAGGATTCCGCCTGCAATAGGTATGCAATTGCCTTGTTAAAGTTGTGAGTGTTTTTTTCAACGAGAATATTCATCGCCAATTGCTCTATAATGGTGGTAGAGATGATGCTAGTATAACGACCTTGTCGTTCTTAGTTTTCTCATCCACACTAGTTAGCTAAATGATAAGGTTATTGAAGACATTGAGATGGTCAACAAATCGTGTGCCTTCCTCCATGTGCAACTTATACAACTGTTGCTTCAACACCCACTGATTTATTTGTGACTTCGCCATATACAATTCTTCGAAGTCCTTCCATAATTTCTTGATAAAATTCCTTGTATACCACTGAGAGTTAACCTAATCCTGGATTTGCCACTAGAAAAAGTTCGGTTCCCTGTATGCTACTGAGTTTCTTGTGCCCCTTCATGCCACCATTGTCACTTCTGTTAGATCACATTGTCATTAACCTCTAAAATGTTGTCAAAATTTTCTTAATATGCCCAAAATACTCCTTGTCCTCAAAAATGTTGTCAATTTTCCCAATAGGCCCAAAATACTCCTGGTCCCACATGGTACCACATTGCACTTCTTCCTCTTCCTCTCTCTTCTCGCTGACACCAAGACACCTCGAACCCAACCATGGCAAGACCCCAGCCACACATGGCGGCGTCCACCACCACGCCCTCAACATGCCCCACGTGGCCACAATGCCGGATGAACTTGCGCTCCACGAGCACCGCTCTGTGGCGGCGTTCTCCACGACGAGGATGAGGTGGTCGCCGCCCAATGCCACGAGCTCGACAAAGTGGGACCGGAAGGCCGAGAGTGGGAGAGTTGGGCAAGAAGGTTGTAGAATCCCTTGGAGAGGTCGGCAAGCTTGAGCGGCCAAAATCTCCCGCCCAAATGCAAAACAAAATCCTCAAATCTAAATTCCAAACCCCTTACCTCATCTCCATGGTCGCCGGCGGTATTGGCAAGATGACCACGCCACCAAACCACCGTCCTACCCACGTGTCCAGACCCTTATCCTCGTCTTCCTCCTGACGCCGCCGCGCCATATTGATCTGCTTCCACGAGTCAGTGAGCCCACGGTGCCACGTGTGGGTCTCCCTTCAAGGCCGCCTCATCGAAGCCGAGGAGGTGAGGTCCGTTGCTGTGGCCACACCTGGCCTCCCTCTAGATGAGGTGATGGCATGGGAGCTCTTCAGCCTGCTCCACTGTGTGCTTCGGCTCAGGAGCGTGGCCGGTGGTGTAGGGGGAGAAGAGCGAAGGCGGTCGAGGGCAAGGGACGACGTGAGGAGCGCACTCTGGTGGGTAGGTGGGGTTGCGGTGGCTAGGAGAGAGAGGAGAGAGAGATAAAGGATGAAGCTGAAGAAGAGAGGAAGAAGAAATGGAAGAACCGAAGAAGGGCAAAAGTGTCATTTCACGGCCCACTTAACAACACTCTCAGAATGGACTGACGAAAATGGCACATAGAGGCACAAACAAGAAACTCAATGGCATAGAGGGAACTGAACTTTTTGTAGTGGCAAATCCAGGATCAGGTTAACTCCTAGTGGCATACAGGGAATTTTCTCTAATTCTTTAGTGAATTTTCCTTGATCACTGAGGATTTTAACTTATCGGAGAGACATAGACCGATTGTACTGTCAGCTTTCTGCTCTATCACTTTTCAGTCTTCTTCGAACATCTTTTCTGGTTTGCCCCCTTCAAGAGCATTGATTAATCCTTGCTAGACAAGGATATCCTTCACTACATATTGCTGCACGTTGAAATTTTCTCCGCCATCAAATTTCTCTACTTGATTTCACATTGTCATCGATCTTGATTTTGTACCACCTGACGCTTTACCGACTTGACAAATTAGATTAATTCAGCTTTGGCTCTAATACCACTCTTTACACTCTGATACCCCTTCTTATGTGCAACAGCCTCCGGATTGAATCAGAATTTGTGAGATACGGCATGAGTGTGCACGGTATCAAGAACGAAGTAGATAAATGTCGTAGAGAGAACCGAAATAACAACATCAAAGCAACCACGATGAGAGAGAAAAGATTTGTCGAAGTCAACTGCAAATTTCTTAAATACAACCTCAAAAGAGTACAAGGGATGTCGCTCTCACAACAAATTCCATAAGCATAACCTCGAAAAAGTATAAGGGATTGTCGCTCTCTCACAACCCTCTTGAATCTTTTAGACCCTTAGATCCTTATCCTATACAGTAATCTAGTGCTAAAAAAATAACCTAGCCTATAAACCTCTCGTGCGCCCTCTACTTTGGATGAGCTCCTCTTGCTTGGGTTGCTTCTTGGCTTGGGTGTTAGATCGAACTTTGACCGCATGCGTAGGTCCAACTAGGTTTACTTCTCGGGTCTCAAGTCCAAACGGGCTGAATACAACTAAGCCTACGGGTTGCCGCATACAAGCCCTAAAACAACAGCCTTAAAGTGGTATTGTGCCTTCTCACCCTAAAAGACTAGTCCAATGGGTGAGATCTTCCTCACACTTATAGGTTGTGTTTTTTTCTTTTCACAATCGATATGGGATTATTCCCAATATTCTCCCTCACACATCGGGTGTGCACTCCTGCCTCAACAACCATGAAGTCCAAGGAGATGTTCGAACATAGGCTCTGATACCAATTGTTAGATCGAACTCTGGTTGCATGCTTAGGTCCAATCGGGTTTATTTCCTGAGTCTCAGGTCCAAACGAGTTGCACATAACTAAGTCTACAGCCCACAGGCTGCCGCATGTAAGCCCTAAAGCAACAACTTTATAAATGGTATTAGACCTTCTTCCTCAAAAGACTAATCCAATATGTGAGGTCTTCCTCACACTTATAAGTTGTGTTTTTTTTTTCAAAACCGATGTGGGACTATTCCCAACGTTGGGTTTATATAGTCCCCCTAATTCTTCAAAGAGAATAGGAAATCTTACTCTGAAAGGAAGTAGGAATCCTAATCCTATTAGGATTGGATTCTAGGAATTCATGTAGTACTCCTCTCCAAGTCCTAAAGGAGTAGTATATGAGTCACCATATCTCAACATGTAGAAATGGATGCGTTTGGCAGTTCGGATAGGGATAGGTGTGTAAATCAGATGTAGTTGGAACATTGCATTGAAGAAAGAACATGGAGTTGGGAATTTGACCAGGGTGATTCAAATTTAAACCAACGCCTCATCACATGTTGAGCGGAAACAAATTTATGTGTTGTCTGGTTCATCCAGCATTTAATCCACATAACGTTGGGGGTCTGAGAAAGGTCATCTGTATTTGAAGAGGATGCATGTGCAGATATTGCATTAGTTTTAGAGAGTAAAATGCATTTCCATGTTTAAATAATGGAGTATCTTAATGACATTTATTAATTATGCTATAATAATGAACGCTATAGATGCATGTTCTCTTCTTTAGATGATCAAGATGTTTGAGGCTGCAATCTAGCACTTTTGGTTTTCTATGTGATCCTTTTTATGATATCTTGTGTGGACATGTAAATGCCATGGCTTTTGCACAAAGTAGACGATGGGACTACATTAAAAAAAATTTGCTTCTTGTGCATGAGAGGCATATCAGATTTTTCAGGTTATTGGTTGCGCATCTTGGTTAGACATTACTCCATAGCACTGGTTTCTATGATTTTTTTCCCTTATGCTTTTCTAGTACACAGAACAAGCATGTGACGACCTTGATTCATAAGTTAACAAAATTTGTTACATGCGCATTATGTATACCTTTTTGTTCTAATTTTGTCTTGGCTTGTAAACAGAAGTGGCGATATTGTTACAGACATGCCAAGCTCTTCAGCTGTGGCATCATGCAAGGGAATTGAACTTTCTGAGCAAAACACAAAGGACGATGAATATGCGAGTCTGGTCACACCAGCTCGACATGCAACAGCTGACATTAACACGGTAGTTTTACCTGTGCAACCAAGGTCAAGATCCTTCATTTGGTGGATGAAAGTTCTGCTTGGCTGCTGCCTTCTTATATTAGTGTCTTATGTCTTCATGAAATGGGGAGTCCCCTTTGCCTTTGAGAAGGTGAACGCTGATATTTCTTGTACAATTCTTTTATACAGTCTTTTTCCTAACTAGAGTAATCTTTGTCATAAGATTACTCAGGGGATTAGACTTTGACTAGAGTTCCCTTTTTCTGGTTACTCAGATGATACTAGTACAATGCAATAAGACATGCACTATAATTTCACAGAATGGTGCCTTTGAAAACGAACTCAAATTGGCTTGTTGGCTGGCTCAATAACTTACAAATTTGATACGATGTTGCCTGATCAACCCGATCGACAGTTATTCTTTAGAATACTTGAATCAGCACCAGTACTCCATTCATCTTTATATATTTGGTTTTTGCAGAACCTTTCTGTTCTATATTGTTTTTTGTCACATCTGCAAAGGTCTCAATCATAAGTTCAGGTTTCAGCTTATGAAAAACTAAATTGCTGACGGTTAATAGTTTTGACTTCTATACCTCCCACATACATCCTATTATATTTATATCAGTTGGAACGTTATATGATTAATGGGTGCATACGTTAATTTTAAGTAAATTTCATTTGTAGTTTATGAAATTTTTGTCGTGTTTCTTAGCTATGCTGTGCCTATTGACTGTTTGATCTTATTCTTTCTCTGGAAATAATGGTTTGATTTATGTTAGAGAATTAAAATCTCCTATGATTATCTGGTATGGATGTTTGTTGTAGGTTCTCATGCCAATCATGCAATGGGAAGCAAGTGCTTTTGGGCGTCCAGTATTGGCAGTTGTCCTCATTGCGTCTTTGGCCCTCTTCCCAGTTATTTTAGTCCCTTCCGGGCCTTCTATGTGGTTAGCAGGAATGATCTTTGGTTATGGTTGGGGTTTCTTAATTATTATGGTTGGGACTACTATTGGCATGGTGGTACCATATTGGATTGGCTCATTGTTCCGTGAACGTCTACATGTAAAATTTCTCAGCTCCATGTTCTTCTGACATGTATTTTAGGAGCTACATCTTTTTTTTAAAAGGATATATGACCTAACTTTCCTCTTTCTGTGCTTCGTTTTTTCCCCTAAAAAATGCAGGCATGGTTAAAGAGATGGCCTCAGCAGATAGCTCTAATAAAACTTGCTGGTGAAGGGAGTTGGCTCCAGCAGTTTCGAGTTGTTGCAGTATTCAGAATATCACCATTTCCGTATACCATTTTTAACTACGCTGTAACTGTGACAGAAATCAAGTTCAATCCTTATCTATGTGGTTCAATTGCTGGAATGGTACCTGAGGCATTCATATATATCTATAGGTTAGATACAGATCTCTACATTGAAGATTATAGTTTAGTCATCGTGCACGGTTTTGCCATCAAGATTCAGGCCATCTAAGTACCCCATTGATGTGCATTTATCATGTGATTAATGTCCTCAACATATAGTGCACTGTGTTATTGACCCTTAACCAATTGCTTTACTAATAGTTGTTCACCAATCGACTAGTTTTGCTATGCTAGTTTTCATAAGATGTGTGTGTGTGCGCGCGCGCGCTAAGTTTTGCCAATTTGGAGATTCTGGATCATTGAAAACTTGTGAAAGTAGATCTTTATATAGGACAAGGTATGTGTGCACAATTTACTTTTCAGAAATACTTTGTGATTTGCTTATGTTGTTACATTTTGATGCAGTGGGCGGTTAATACGCACATTAGCCGACATGAAGTATGGCAACTATAAGATGACACCAGTGGAGATAACATACAACATCATCTCCTTTGTCGTTGCTGTTGTCCTCACAATCGCCTTTACAGTGTATGCAAAGAGAGCTCTCAATGACATAAAAAAGTCAGAAGGTATTTTAACAGAAGAAGTTGGCATCCATGCTGGCCCATCTGGACACAAAAACCCCCATCAAGAATGTTCCCACTCACATTCTGTAGCTTTGGATTGTGTTGTGTAATGGTGGTGTGTTCACTGGGAGAGTGGTACATACATGGCAGCTTCAGAGGTGGTGCAAAGTAGGATCACTTGGGCACTACTTTCTCTGAAAGAAAAGGTGTAGGTAGGCTACGGCAGAAGGTGGATGCACCCAACTAATGTGGTTTACTTGATCCATTTCGTCATGTACTTATCTGCACGGCCATACATTGAATCAACGGGGCGCAGTACTAACTGAGATGAGCTGCTCTCGGCGATTCTGTGTGTGATAGGCTGCTGTGATTGCTAGGACGTGTAACCGGCATATGTATATTTCGCTGTTGGCCGGGGCAGCCGCGGCTGCTGATGGAATTGGAACACTTTGATTGTCTGTTTATGTCGGTTTTCTATGGATGTGTCCAATGTGACGAGGAAGTAACAGTAGTGAGCATTTAAGTAGGGGTTTTTTTTTGTAATTTTAATCTAGGTGAATAATGTGACAAGGAGTAGTCAATTTATTTGGACCGTCGAGAACCATATAACATCAATTTGTTTAGGATTGGTAGCCGTAACATTAACATAAACGACGAGAGCCGTAACATCAATTTGTTTAGGATTGGAGCCGTAACAAAAGCACTACGGTGTTTTTATAGTTTTTGTTTGTTGTATTTAGTTTCTTTTTTTTACAAATTGTCACATTATTTTTATATAATTTAATTTGTGTAAAACTAGTATAAAATTAATGTAAAAAGGTTATACAGAAAAGAATAATCTGCATTGGAGCATTCTTTGATGTATCACATCATATACTAATAACTAATTGATAAACTAGTGGACGAAAGCAGATGTGCATCTAACATGTACAAATTTGAGTACTCTAACAAAATAGTACTCGAATAGAAGAGGAAGAGGCAAAGTAATTTCAATGCATCTATTATATACAAATTTGAGTACTCAACAAAATAGTACTCGAAAAGAAGAGAAAAAGGCAAAGTAATTTTATCTATTAGATCAGAGTAATATTTAGCAAGAAAGCACCATAGACACCACCCATTTTATGCTTCCTTAATTCGTTTCTAAGTGTAATCAATGTTATTTCCTTTTCTGTTTTTAATTTTGATTCTTTCCTAAACTCGCGCAGCTTTGAGGAATCCTTCGTAATTTTGTCAACCTTATACTAACTTTTTGTTGAAAATATAAGCACATGTAGGTTCAATTTATTCCATAAATAAATCATGACATCATGCACGCAAAATAACAGAACCATCACAGGCATAAAAGATCTAGACATGTAAACCAGGAAACTGTACATGAACAGATCTAATACGGAGAACATGACTGTTACGTACCGATGGTTCTGTTCTGATCGGTTTGCCGATGTAGACGCCGCAGGCACGGTGAGGATGACACGAAGTCGATGACGATTCGCCGAAGCCGAACGACGAGGAAGACGAGCCAGAGCTACAGCGAGCAGTCGCGCAGAGCGCTTCCCAAAAACCTTATTCGCCCTCTCCCGGTGCAGGACTTCGAAGGCGACGGTTCCGGAGACCTGCTCTCCCGAACGACAGTGCACGCCGGCGGACGGGACGGAGTAGACTACGTGGGATGGCGCAGCACAATGGATGGAGGAGGTAAAACCCTAGATTGATTTTCGCATATCCTGTATGGAGGCGGTGACTCCGTATTTATAGAAAACCAGGACGCGTGATCAAGACGTCTGCACGTTCTCCATAACTCGTAACCGAACCGGATTAGTCACGCGTAACCGATCCGGATTCACTGCCACTCAAAACAGCAAAAGGAAGCCGCGTCTGCGCAAGCACCTGGAGCCGATTTTGGCGGACCATTCACGCAGGTGCCGTGCGCCCGCCCCGGCCCGCCGAGGCGAGCGAGTTCACCATGCCTCTAGTTCTCTCCCACACATGCCTCAAGTGGCTAGGAGTGCACCATCCCTTTTAAGGTGGTCTTCCTCTCCTAGAACTAGCAATATGGTACTAAAGATCACATGCATACCTCCTTTGCATGAGTGGGCCTTTGAGATTTAATAGAAATTATTCTTATTATATGGGCTTGGCCCACATAATGCAACACTTTTCACTGCCATTGTGTTGGGACTTGGGACAGGAGGGGAACATAGGCTGAAAAAATAATCGCTGCTTTTCAAGGATGGAAAGAATGAACGAATTCGTATATCTGTGTGCTTATCCATGTAAACAACTATAGTAGTACATCTTTCGAACAATTGTGTATATGTATATTACCTGGCATACAAGATCTACATCTACACATGCATTATGTATTTTCCTACTGTACACATCTGTACGCATTCAGTAGTATTTCAGTTGTTTAGGAAAGTTTCAGATTCAACCCTCTGCAACCGCAAGTACTCAAATCACCTTTCATCATCAATCAGCTGCAGCTGCAACTAGTCCATGTTGCAGAGGTGACCGGAATGCTCCTCTCGGTGTGGATGCTTCACAGCCCCTTGTCATGAGGCCATTGAAGCTTCGCCTCTGCAGTGAAGCGAATCGGGAAGCGGCAGCTCCGGTGGCACTCCTCGGCGACAGGTTCACTTGCTCCAGCGCCCGCAGCTGGAGCTCCGACGGGTAGTCGCGCACGCACCCGATCCGAGGACCCGCCCCGGTGGTCCACCTGAAGGAGAGTTGCTTCCCCAGCTGATAAGATTTCGTCTCTTTCTTGGAGTTGATCCTCTCAAGGATCTTTTCTCGCGGCACGGGCGCCTGCTCATCCCCTCTATCCTTTTCAGACAAGTCGCTGCTAAGGCATGAGGTTTCGGTACTTCCAGTTTCTTCTGATGAATCCAGCCTTGATACTTCTGGTTCCTCACATTTTTCGCTCTCCGTGCAAGTTGTTTCAGTAACTTGAGGCATCTTGCAATGGCTGGTTTCTTCAGGTTTAGCAGTTCTACCTTCATATTTGTCGGTTACTGTATCTTTGGTGCCGTTCTCTGAATGGATCCTTCTGAGACTACCCCAGAATTCCTCATCCTCCTCTGCTGGGCTCATCTGCAGCAATTTAGAGAGATGTAAGATCACAATATTATAGCGTAGCAACACCAAGAATTCTAATTTTTGATCATAATATGCCTACTTTAACATCGGTAAGATCAACCAAGTTGTCCTTCAGGAAGCTCTTGAACTCTTGGAAGTTCTCCTCCGTTGGGCGGTAGTGCCCACTGTGAGGCCAAATAGCCTGTCACCAAAAAAAACAAGATCTTTTCAGAATGACGTCTAATAAAACTGAACATATGACAAGTCATTTGGGATGTAAAAGTCGTTACAAGTACTGAGTATAAACAGTACATACCTTTAGAGTTCCATTTTCAACAACCAATCGCCCAGCAGCAGAGGTTGCCCCTCCAGCAAGAAAGCTAGAATGTTGAAATGTGCCCTTTTTCTTCTGCATTTGAGATTGAAGGACAATGTTACACAATGAGCTGACATTTCTAAGGCTGATTGAATTGTGCCAATATGAAGGTATGAGCGTATTTACCTGACCAACATACAAGCTCTTAGATGTGCTAAGAACAAAAATCCACTTTGCATCTCTCGGCCCACAAGATGTGTCGAGAATTTGATGGCTCTTCTTGTACAAGAACTTGCCGTCCTCAATTACAACTTCATAGTCCTCTCTTTCTTTCTGCGCAACTTAAGTTTTTTTTGTTAGCCACCATAAATCTTCATCGTGTTCTTCTAACTCTAGTAGTCCCTTTGCTCCATGTCTGTAAACACTTACCGGACCAAGGTACTTGATGCACTGGCTCAGAAGCTTCGATCGGGAGCACTGGCCTTCAAGATTGATCTCTTTGCCTTCCCCAACATCAAGCCTGCATAACCAAACGGAGATCATTAGCTCACATTTCATTTAGTGGTCAAAATTACAAAGAGAGAAGAGTCATGCTGAGTGAGTTAGTATACTAACCAGTAGAAGAAAGGCTGCTTGCTTTCGCAGTGGAGCCAGCAATCATAGTAGTAGTGAAGGTTATGGCCGTAGCGGTGGCGCGGGTCAATCTTTTCATCAACAATTTCAGTATGCACATTAGCTCACTGCCTGGTAGAAGTAGTAGTAGTAGAACATCAATGAAACCTAAACATTTGCTACATGTTGTGCTGACACTCACCGCTTCGAGCCAGTGCTGCAACGCGAGCTTCTGGGCCTTCTCATCCTTCGACAATCCCTTTCCGACCTGAAACATGTACAAATTTGCCAAATCTTCAGTCCAATTCACCATTTTTCACACCATATACCTGACCAGATTATTCAGAAGTAACAACTGCAGATGCGAAATTTATACCTTGGCAGCTCGAGTTCTTGCTCTTGACCACTTGGACACTGCAGTCTCCTGCCTCTTGATGTCGAAGAACGACACCGAACTCCGCTTGAGCAATGCGAAATCCAGCAATTCCCACCTGGTCGTACCAAACAAGCACCAAAATTAGCACCACAAATGCGCAAATGCCGCCGCAAATTGAAGCATCCCAAGAAGGCAAGAACTGTAGGGTCCACGCACCAGCTCTGCTCCACGAGCACGGCGCAGTCGGCGAGCTGCCGGCGCGTCCGGAAGCTCTTGTACACCTTCTGCAGCTTCAGCGCCGCCGCCTCGTGCTTCGGGCTCTCCGCCGCCGAGCCGTCGACGAACCTCGCTCTGGCGACCTCCCTCGGCATCGGCGGAGCGGCGGCCTCCGGCGCGGCAATGTCGCCGGTCTTGATGGAGATATTGGTCTCCACCTGAAGAGAGCTGGAGTTCAGCTGCTCCCTCTTGAAGCTGAGTGACCCCTCGATGAGCAGCTTGCCGGAGCTCAAGGCCTTGAGGATCGTCGGCTCCGCGCCGCTGGAGCTCGCCGCCGGCGCAAGGATGCCTTCTTCCAACGGGTCGTAGTCATCAACCGGGCACGAGAACAGGACGCCCATTGCAATGACCTGGATCTTGACTCCCACCAACTGGAAGAAACAACACCAAACCATATGCTTTAGATGGTAATCTTGGTGAAGAACAAGAACAATTAGAGAACCAAGAACAAAGCTTAGGACTTCACCAACAAAGATAGGAGGAAAATGGCAACAAGAAGAAGAAAGAAAAAGGGGAAACAATAAAATGTTGCTAAATCATTGGGAGAAAAATAGCAAAAACAGCAAGAACAGAGCTTGCAACCTATGCCAAGAACCCAAAGGAGCAACGAAAAGAACTGACGAAAGAGCAAGAAACCACACATCATGAAACACCAAACAAGGAGGAAAAAACCACCATCCTTTGAGCTCAAATTTAGCAAACAAATCACAAAGGATACACTCTCTCACCTCTTGCCTAGTTAGTCTGCGTCTCCCCTCAACCAGTTTGCCAACAATGTGTGAGGTGTACTGTGCGTGTGCTGCTTCTTGGGTGGTGTTCGGCTGTTTTCCCCTTCTCTCTTGTAAACAAAACACTGGCTAGTACTTGCTCTTTTTTTTCCTGGCCTATCGATCTTATTATCCGATGTGCTAGACTGCTAGTGTAAGACAATGGCATTATATAGAGGACGACGAGCTGAGACTGGGGAGGATGGAGGCGTAAAATTTTTGCTTTTTAGCCTAAAATTTTAAAGTTTTTTATATATAGATCTCTGGAGAAAAGATTTACAAAAATGGACCCCTATCACGACGCCAACTCACATGGCGCCCAGGGTACAGGGCACGGTGCCATATGCTTTGGCGCCGTGAGTGGACACGTAGGATCCACGGTGGCACAGCACGGCGCCAAAGCACATGGCGCTGTGCCATCCATACACGGCGCTAACGGGCGTGGCGCCGTTTCCTGGGACTTAAGACCGAGCGCAGCCCCTGGCCCCCCACCACCCCCTCAGTGCTCTGTTCGAACAGACCGAGCAGAGAGCAGCCTTCGCCGCCGCCCGTCTCTCCCCTCCCCAAATCCATCCTAATCCAACGAATTTTCTTGCGATTTTGCTTCCAAACCGAGAAAGCAAGGTGAGCTCCCTCTCCTCCTTTGATTTGTTGCAGTAGATATGGATTATTTGAGGTACATTTCGTAGGGCAAAAGTTGAAACCCTAGATGAAATTAGTTGAATTTGGCTCGGTTTTAGGTTCGATTCGCAATAGATATGCGTAATGTATTAGCAATAATGTGTATAGATCCGTTTTTAGGGTTTGATTATTGTACGTAATGACTGAGGTATGTTTGTTTGTTGTGCTATAGATAGATAAGGTTGTGACTTTGCACCATGGTGGTACTGTGAAGAGAAATGACAATGGGGGTGTTGATTTGGAGGGCATGGAAGAGACCACATTGCTATTTAGTTCACGTCCATCGTATGGTGAGGTCATTTATCGCTTGAAAGAGAGGTTGGGATGGACAGATGAGCATGGTGATGTCGTTATGCAAGGATTGATTGATGTTGGGTCGTCAAAGGGGCCGCGTATAAAGAGATTGGTTTCGATTGGCAGCGACGGTGAATGGGATAACTATGTGGCCATTGTTTTGGACTCAGAGGTCAGAGCACCTGACTTGTTTGTGCAGAGGGTGGTGAGAGATCAATCACCTCCTAGGGCTGCATTGGATCCCAATGACTCACCGTTGGTTGGGTCACCAGATCATGAAGAGGTCGAGGTGCAAGTTGTATCCTCGGCTCAAGTATGTGAGGTTCCATTGACTCAGGTAGAAGCTGACTCTGAGGATGTCGATGACCGCTTTGTTGGTGGATTTGACGAGGAGACAGTGTTTGAGGAACCCATGGTTTGTGTAGCATCTAACAGGGTGGATGTACAGCTTGCAGGAGACGAGGCTGCTTATGAGGATGCGAGGACTGTGGACTCAGATGATGACAGACCAGTCACAGGTTTGACGTCTAACGAAATTGAGATGTTGAGAAGAATGTTTCCTTGCCGTGATCCACTAGTGTCCGATTATAATGACCTAAGCAACGCACATAGGGCTGTCGTGGATGGAGGGCAAATGCAGAGGGATGTACCTAGGCCTGGGGCTAGTATCATAATTCAGAAGGGTCATGTCTTTGAGGATATGTCGGCATTGAAGATGTGGTTGAAAGAGTACTCGATCGTGCACAACCGTCCATACCGGGTTAAGAACTCATACGCCAAACGTCGGTACACCATCAAATGTGAGAGCACAGGGTGTGCATGGAAAGTCTGTGCCAGGAAGGTGAACGGTACAGAGAGGTTTAAGATTACAGCTGTGGATGGACCGCACAGCTGTGGGTCTTCCGAGCCCAGCTAGAAACATCGTCAGTTGACTTCTCGGTTCATTGCAACCTGCCTGTACCCCATGATAAAGCACATGCCGACGATGCGCGTTGCAGCAGTGATAGAGGCCGTTAAACTAAAGTGGCACTACACAATCAAGTATGGGAAAGCATGGAGGGCGTAACAACGTGCTTTGAAGTTGATTTATGGTGATTGGGAGGAGGCGTATGAGCGTTTGCCGGCCATGTTGAACGCAATGAAAGCGGCCAATGCAGGAGTGCAGTATGAGTCCGTGCCTAAACCCGATGTATGAGTTAATGGAAGACAGATTTTTTTCGAGCATTCTGGTGCTTTGGTCAGTGTGTCGAGGCTTTCAAACATTGTAGGCCTGTTCTGTCAATTGATGGGACGTTCCTGTTGGGCAAGTATGAGGGAACGTTGTTGATTTCTATTGGCTGTGATGCGGACAACTCGCTTGTGCCGTTGGCTTTTGCTTTGGTGGAGAAGGAGGACAAATCTAGCTGGGCTTGGTTTCTACGGCTTGTACGGATCCATGTGGTTGGCCCGGGGAGGGAGGTATGTGTGTTGTCTGACAGGCACGCTGGGATCTTGAGCGCCGTTAAGGAAGTGATACCAGGACATTTACCTGTACATTATCGTTGGTGCACAAGGCACCTTGCAGAGAACTTGTTCAAAAAAGATGGGGTGAAGGCCAACTTTGCACTTTTCGAGGAGGTATGTCGCCAGAGGGAGGTAAAGCTGTTCGATGAGAAGTTAGAGGAGTTGAAAACGAAAACTAATGCCGAGGGTCGTGATTGGATAAGGGGTTTAATGAGGGATGTGCACAAATGGTCAAGGGCTCATGACCCATTGGGAAGGAGGTATGGGTTCATGACTAGCAACATGGCAGAATGCTTCAACGGGCTGCTTAAGGGGGCACGTGGATTGCCAGTTACCGCAATTGCGGCGTTCACTTTCTACAAGTGTGTTGCATGGTTTGTCAACCGGCACCGGGAAGCCTCAGACATGTTAAAGGCACATGCACGTTGGCCACCTCGTCCTCGCGGCTTCATTACGAAAGCGAATATGCAAGCCAATGAACAGGAGTACAACTGTTTTGACCATGTGACGGGCACGTATGAGGTTGTTGAGGGTGGAGGGACAACCGAGAATGGAGAGCTCCGAGAGGCCCGAAAGCATAAGGTCGTGATTACATCCTTCACATGCACATGCGGTGTTCCCGACAAGTTCCATTTTCCATGCTCCCACATGGTGACCGCATGTAGGGCCCAGAATGTCGATGTTGAGACCAAAATCTCGAGACTATTCAGCGTGGATGCGTTGGTGAGGACATGGGCCCCACGGTTCGAGCCATATCGTGATGAAAGCGAGTGGCCACTTTACTCGGGTCCCAGGTACATAGCGGACGCGGGGTTACGTTGGCACAAGAGGGGCAGCAGGAAACGGTCAAGGTACAAGATGGACATGGATCGGATACCTGGTCGCACCAAGAGGGGTAGGGCAAATCTCTTCGTTGAGGACCCACAGGAGACACACTGCGGTATGTGTGGTCTATTGGGTCACAATTCACAGACGTGTCAACGTCGTTCCACTCAGGTTAGCAGCGTTAGGTCTAGAGAGCATAATTTTTAGATATTTTGTTATTTTTATCACTAACGTAATTTTGAATGCACAGGATGGCGAGGTACCGACTGGTGGACGAGTTCTACGACAGAGAGCACCGCGGCAAGCTCACGATGATTCCCATACTGCGTCCTCCAACCCATGATGATGAGAGTTGTGTGTATGTGTATGTGTATTTTATATGTGTGCATGACGATGTATGTGTGCATATATGTATGTGTATGTGTATTTTATATGTGTATGTGTGCATATATGTATGTATGTATGATTTGAGATATATATATATATATGTAAAATGTATGCATCTAGACTTTATTGAGAGTTATGCGTATGTGTTTTATATGTGAATGTATGTATATGTGTGCATGTGTTTTGTATATGCAGAAACAGACAGCTCTTTGCTGTTTTTTCTGTAGGTTTTCGTAGCACGGCGCTAAACACTCTGGCGCCAAGGTATTGAACAACGGCGCCAGGAACTTTGGCGCCAGCGTGTGGCGCCAAAGTTTTGTGCGCCGTATTTTAATATCTCGACGCCAGATTGTTTGGCGCCGTTCTACTGCACTTGCTTTAAAAGTGCAAGCTCGGCCTAGTTGTTTCGTTCCATCCGCACAAACAATACTAATTGACATTCACCAAATGAATAAGCACATCCCAAAATAACATACTGAGTGCATACATCCACACACATACATAGTCCACATACATAGTTTGTAAATTTTTGGAAAATACATACGTCGCATACATTAAACATTAAATATACATAGCAATAACCTACTGAGTGCATCGAGGCCACTTCCCCTTCCTCTGAGCACCAGGGTACTGCTCAAGGGCTGCCTTGGCACGCCGCGCTCTCTCTAGCTTCTTCTGCCTTTCTCCCTTGCGCTTTGCCGCGGCCCTCCTACGCTCCTCCTCACGGTGTTCCCTCGCGGCCTCCTCCTGTTTCTTCTCCCTGTCCCACCTCTCCTTTCGTTCTTCATCCCACTTCTTATTGGCGTCAAGATATTTTTTGTCATCCTCAGCAATCGCAGTGTCGATCCACTGCTCAAAATCACAAAGCGGTGGAGGCTCCTGCAAATGTACGCATTCGTTAAACCAACAGAATTAATACCAATTCGATGAATCGACAATACAACATATCATCTTGCCGAGGACAACGGCGGCACGTGGCGGATCGAACGCCCAGTTGGCGCACATCCAGTACCTCTGCCTATATGTATCCGGATCATCCGACCTTTCCACTTTGCAAGGATCGCCGCAATAACACATTGGCACGGGAACACCGGATGGAGGTGGCAAACGAGTGAAGCCCATGACAACCTAAAATGCGAAATGAATAAGATTTATAATTTTTCTCGTTTCTAACCCTAGGTTAGCTAGTTACCCAAATCAAACCCTAATCCAACTAATTTCAACCTAAAAATGGATCTATACACATTATTACTAATACATTATGCATATCTATTGCGAATCGAACCTAAAACCGAGCCAAATCCAACAAATTTCATCTAGGGTTTCAACTTTTGCCCTACGAAATGTACCTCAAATAATCCATATCTACTGCAAAAAAATCAAACGAGGAGAGAGAGCTCACCTTGCTAGCTCGGTTTGGAAGCAAAATCGCGAAAAAATCGATGGATTGGGGTGGATTTTGAGGGGGGAGAGAGGGGCGGCGGCGGCTGTTCTCTGTGTCGGTCTGAGGAGTGGAGTGAGGGGGCCGGGGCTGCGCTCGGTCTTAAGTCCCAGGAAACGGCGCCACGACCGTTAGCGCCGCGCATGCATGGCACGGCGCCGTGTGCTTTGGCGCCGTGCTGTGCCACCGTGGATCCTACGTGTCCACACACGGCACCAAAGCACATGGCGCCGTGCCGTGTACCCTGGGCGCCATGTGAGTTGGCGCCGTGCTAGGGGTCCATTTTTGCAAATCTTTTCTCCAGGGGTCCATATGTAAAAAGCTTTAAAATTTTGGGTTAAAAAGCAAAAATTTTACGATGGAGGATGGTGGCCGTGTGGGACTTTTTTTGGATGGGCAGGGCGAGAACAGCTCAAGGGGCACTTGTGTTCACTGCCACAGATGCCTTTAAGATGTAAATAATGATTAGTAGTGGGTAAAAAAGTGCCTTTAGAAGTTATACTGGAGCGGTGAAAAAATAAGAAAAAGATAAATGTGTGAGATGAAAATGCGAGAAGTGAGCTATATGTATGATACACTTATAATTTTTTATTTTATCTCTAAAATGAAATAGAAATAAGAGAAGTAGGGAAGCTATTTAGAGATGACGTATATTCTTATTATTACTAATAGAAACGTTTATTTTTTCAATTCCACGTGTTGTCAGGGATGTCACTTGTAATTGTGCAGGCGCTACTCTGGCAATGGTCGGTGAGAAGCGTGCATCAAAACCAGCGATGCTGCTCTCTTGAGAAGCATGGGCGCATGGCTATGCTGGAGTTGGAGGCCCGTTGTATTGATTAATTAATTAGTAGTTTTAAGCAATTAATCCCTGTACATGAATGAATGATATAACGAGAGATATTGTGTCGAGTGGCACCTAGAAACCACGTTGTTGTTTGGATGAGTAGATTTTAAGGATCATACTATATCCGAAACTCTTGAGGCGTGTAGTGCCCAATTGAGGTTTTACAACGACCACCTCTGAGTTGTATAAAATTCTTGCACTTGGTTTTTTCTTTAAAAAATAAACTCTTGTAATGTAGTGAAACGACAACGCTGAGAAATTTTACAGTAGTTCTCAATGAAAACAAATAAGCTCTAGCAGTGATGCCCTTTCGCATTTTCTCCAAATTTGTAGATTAATTGGTGGAATGTTTCCTTTGCTTGTGGAGTGACTGTCACTGTCATTGTCGAGCTACCCTTTGACAAGCAATTGCGATGGACTGACTTTTATCTTCGTTAACGTAGTTTAATTCGGTGCGAATGTAATCCAAACTTTACATTTCAATGTTCAAATATTGTTTAATGATGTGATAAAACAAAGGAAATTTCAAGTGCCCCCACTTTCGCTCAGATTAAGGTAATGGAGAGGTTTAGCTAACCGACGGCATATACCTTGAAATTTTCTAGCGAGCGTGGTCAAACGTTAGGAACTTGCTGAAAGTCAATTATGTTGAGAGAGAGAGAGAGAGAGAGAGAGAGTGCCAGCGAGAGGAGATACGTCTTGTCTTTTATGGACGGATTCAAGGCACAATTCTTTGATTCACTTAGTTTGTACATATAGTCAAGATGGCCTGTTTACCTGGTATGCAATTAGTACTAATTAAATTGTAGTCCTTGTTCGCTAGGCTATCTAGCAACAAGGGGGGTAGAAATGACCAAGGACTAGGCAACTATGCAACTATGCAAGAATGTCTCGTTGGATTGAAATCATTATTCCATAGGACTAATAGGTTACACTCCAATATTTCTCTTCATTTTACATAGAAATTGAATTAATTCAAATCCTTGGTTCAGAAAGGAAAAGTTATGGTAGTCTCAAAGTAAAAAAAAAACAGAGAGGAAAAGTTACGTTATAGTTCAAATCCCTGTACATGACTTGTTTACACAGCATATTTATACTATTATTAGGCGTTTGCATTAAGAGAGTCTGATCGTTGAATTATCGCATCATATGTACACGAACTTGTAAGGTGGATACATCTAGCTCACTAAAAAAATGAAATTGTGTATTTAGGTCATTAAACTTGTTAAATAATGCAAAGGAGGTCCAAAAGGGGTTTTCTAAAGATAACAAGGCATCCACATGACACAAAAGCTTATGTGGCGTTGATGTGGACGGTGACATGTGTCGGACCTAGATTTAGCCAATCTAGAATACTCTGTGAAATCACTGCATTATTTCCTGGATCAGTGGATAGTGCTCACAGAATACATCACTTAATTATTTTTATATATGACTTAAATCATATCATACAATAATATTATAATAATCAGAGTTTAAATAGATTATATCGGGTCAAGTTTACAATAGGCCCGATCAAGCCAAAGGGATACATTATATAAATACGGAAGCGGAAGTGAAAGCAAAAGAAGAGAGCACATCTTGCGCACCAGCAAGTGACTAGGGTAAGTTATGGGCAAGGTTTACAAGCATGCGGACTTGACGTGGCTCAGGCACGACGCGTGAGAAGCGGGTGCGTGGAGAGGAGAGGGAGGAGAGCTAGGTGCGGCTAGGGGCGGCGTAGCACGAGGCTAGCACAGGACAGAAGGCAGCACACTGCAGAGGAGCAATGGTACATAGGGGAGGAAGAGTCAAGCGCGGATGCGATGGAGGCAAGTCGGGGCACGAACGGCGTGGGCGTGGTCGCGCTCTGGACGTGCACGGCATGGAGGGAGCGGCATGGGTCATTCCAAGCTGAGCCAAAAGCCAATTTGGGCTAGGCCAAGGCCAGTGGGCTGAGGGGAAGGGGAAGATTGGCTAGGCCAAGCTCGAGAGGGTTTTGAACTTTTGAAAACTTGAAAATTTGGTTGAAGTTTGAATTGAACTTTTCAATTTTGAACTCAAAATTTGAATTTCTTTCAAGCAGAATTTTCTAACTCCAAAATGGGATGTTACAACATGAGAAGGTGAATGTCTCTGTCTCTACACCGTTGGCTATGTCTATCTGTGTATTCATCAATGACATTCCAAAGTGTTCAAAAGTAATTTGGCTTTGATTGAAAAGGAAAGCTACGAGCTTGCTGCAGTGATGTGATTAATTGTGAGGTGAATTCTTATTATTTTTTGGTCATATGAGATGCATATAGAGCTGATGCAGTTGTTACTAGGTGTAGATGGAGAAAAAAGCTAACAAAGAAGAAGGCGATGGGCCCGTCCACATGCTCCATATCATGTTGACCTGACTACTTCCCGCAATCCCTATTCGAGGAACACATTGAGTCATCAAGTGTCGCCCCCCTTTATTGATGTCATCTCCTTTTACCATCATACCTCCTCAGGGATCATGTTGCTCCCACTTCTCAACAAGAGGACATGGCTCGAGACCTAAAAGCAATTGTAAATACATGGGACTAGGTTACCTACTATCGAACTTGCGAGCATAACAAAGGGAGACACTAATCACCAATAGACTTTATTGATGTGACCAAAGAGTATTTGCAAGAGTGTTATAATGATAGTGAATGATTTCGTTGTGTTGTTGGAGGCGCGCAGACCTTTCTATTTATACAAATCTAAAGGGTAGTAGTTAACGTTTGAATAGGTGCCTCTTGTCTTCAATGCGAGTCTTTTCTGTGTCTTGAAATGTTGTGCCCTTTGCTGGAAATGCTATTAACCGCTCTCGCGTATCGAATTTAACACACACATGAAAAACCGTATTGGTCCTCGCCAGTTAATACTTTGCTTCAGGAAGCAAACAATTACTGGTCATAATTGATCACAATTGGTTGCCGTTTAGGTGTTACCGATCTTTGAACAATTTTATTTATTAAAGAGGAAAATTTCACTTTTATGTGCTCGTAGGCTAGACAAGGTAGTTAGTGGATCCTCACTATGTGTACCTAGACAATAAATTTTATTTTGACTCCTATTGATCGGATATGTTGATCTGATTAAGAATCCTCGTCAACTACCAACTAGTGCTCGACGGATAGAGTGAGAAGAAAGTATACGAATGATAGAGAAAAAGTGGGTGAGATAAGAGAACGAAGGATAAGAGCAGACATATAAACACCACATAAGTGTTAGCGTAACTAGATGCCTTGTCAGCCTTGCAAAACTGATTTGGACATCTTTTATATGGTTTTAACAAGTTTATTGACATAAATACATAGTTTTATAGCTTAGTGATATAGATACCTCTAACTCATAAGTTCGTCTATATGTGGTGCAATTTACACTATATTTTTTTGAACACCTCACTGTTACGCTAATGGCATTCTGGCTGGTACGTCATAGCTCGATGGTTACAGTTTCTCTTGCTTCTGATGAATTTGACTTGAGCACTGATTGGTCGGTTTCGCCCATGCCGTGTCAAAACGGGACAGGAAGTCCAAATTTCTCGAGAAATTATATGGTGTATATTAAAACAGTTTTTTTAATTAGGTGAATAGTATATTCGTTAGTATATATACTATTACATGGAGTTGGACGTCTTTTCATTCACAGGAAATTAACATATGCTAACTCATATTGTTATCTTAATTGGTGTAGCGTCCACAATTAATTGATCGAGTACATTCTTGTTAGCACTAGCACATCAGATTTGCAACAACACTGTAGCAACACTTGGTCGGTGTTGTCCAATTACTCTCTGTATACAAAGTACTATTACTAGAAGAAAAGAAAGAATAAGTGCCGACTAATTGCTACAAGTGGTTTATATTGTGTATAGGTAGGTTCGATTAAGCTTATAGTTTATATTTATACTATAGCTATAATAGATTTTTAAAAAACGGTGCGTGCGTTTTTTGAGGCAGGGTCTAAATGTTAATTGTAGTAAAAAGTGTCTGAGTTTAGCTGTACCGGCCAAAATCATATACAACTATTTTTCTATGTATATTACATCTCACGAACAGACCATAATTTAAAAACCACAGCCATTAATCATAAACCACATTCAAAAAAACCACTCATAGTTTGATATGTAGGGGTTGTCCAGCCATTAATATCACTAGAGCACCAATCTTGGCGTGAATTGTACTTATGATTAAAAATTCGATTGGCTTTTCCTCTCTGGAATGAGTTGATCGATGGCTACAAGTAACAGCTCACGCAATCCTACATCTTCGCTACAAAGTACAAACTTTAAACTGTACTTTCTAAATTAAATTTTATTAAAACAAGCAGCGCTCTACAGTTATTAATGCAGGCGATCGCTGTCACTCTTAAATCATGCAAGAGATTTCTGAATTAAGATGAGCATTTATGGACAAAATTATTTGATTTGACTGACCCTGCTGGGTGAGCCTAAAAACAAAGTAAATGACCATCAACAACCATGAGAGACTCATCCATCCCCGTGATCGATCTCCCATGTTTAATGACTAGCCTCATAGACGCGGCGCCACGCCGCGCCAGCCACCGTGTGTACCGAAACAAAAAAGGCGATAATTGGTGAGAAGTTTTTCAAAAAAAATCGAGGGCATATACGTATTTCCGAAAAAGCTAAAGGGTTTTTTCGTAAAAAAGCGAGGATCTGTATGTAAACAAACGAGGATCCGTGCGTAATTTAGAAAACCGCGGGGCGCTATCCTGCAAAGTGGAGGGGCTCAAAAAAACTGGCAGGGACCTTTTCGCGATAACCGAGGACCTTTACGTAATTTCGGAAAAACGCAGGGGCTTTTTCGCAAAATAGCTCGCCCGACCGTACGAAGATTCGCTCGGCCACGCGCCGGGCGACGGAGCGCTGGGGGGTGACGTGGAGGGCCTCCTCGCGCGCGGAAGCCGCGGGGCGTAATAGGTTGTTATGTGCATATGTAAGATAAACTTAGTTTTTCACTTCTGACAGCTCTAGTATAAAAAAAGGTTTTGTTAAATATTATCTTGATATTTTCTTTCTAACTATCATCCAGATTTAGAATCATTGGATTAGAGATCCAATGATCATAAATTCTTCCCACTCCCCTTGAATTCTGCCCCTTCTCTAAAAAATCCACTTTTGCCATAGAGTTGGCTGACTGGAGCTGGATGGCCACTGAGCAAGAGCGTAAGGCAGCGCTTTCTTGGCAGAGTCTGAGGCAGCAAAAAACTTTAAAAGGTTGATGGAAGAGGGACACCAATATCAATATTAATTTTTGCCAACATATTGAAACAACTTATCTTGGAATTTCGGGATCTCATAGGACAGGAATAAGCAGCGCGAGACACAACCTTCTTATAAGTTTTTTAAGTGATGCTATATCATAATTAATCAATGTTCATTGAATTGAAACACGCACAAGACTGAAGGAACTGGAATTGACCCAAAAAAAAGCTACTAGTCTGCTACGTTACCTTCCGAACGGCGTTGCTGGCCAGCGCGTTGCCACACAACCGCTAGATGATACCTTAATCTGCGACACTAATTAATTATGATATAACACTTGACAGAATACACAGACACAAATGCATAAAGAATGCAGAAAAATGCCAAGAAACCCCAAGGAGCAGAACCGAAAGCGTCCAGATTCATGTAATTAAACGCTTTCCGTAGGAGCTTGATGATACCTTAATCTGCAGCATGATGCCGTTTTCAAACCCGAAATGCCAGGGTGTTAATTTTGGCGCTGATTATGGGTTGAGACCGACTACTAATTAAATATTTAAACCTAATTATGTGGTTGGTTTAGTACTGCTCGTGGGTCATCAATGACGTGGCGGCTGCAAGCGCGGGAGGAGCGAGTCCAAGGAGAGCGCTTTTCTTCCGGAAGAAACTTCCATGGAAGCTTCCTTTTTGGGTACACACGTCGGTGCACATGAGCGACAGCAACAAGGCAAATCCAATCTATCTGGATCACGAAAAGGCAGAGCGATTTATGGGCTCCGACGTAATGTACATGTAGTTTGTCAGCACATGCTGGAATAATTTAGACTCTAGACTACGCTAGCCAAAGCTCAATGTTTTGCTAGGGATGAAAAATGTAGTATTTATGTCAGCATGTTAAGTCAACATTGTTAGGATCAATCTATTCAGCCCACATGCTCGAGAGCATCGTGTCTCCACATGCCTCGACATTGTTATCTTTTTTTTGTTAGAGATTTTTAGGTTGGTATAATTTATATTTTTAGTACATTGTTTTTTGTTTTTGATAGAGATTTTTGGAAAGTGCAAGAGAGAGTTAGAAGGGGGTATATGAGCCATCACAACCAGCAACTCTTTTTTTTTAAATAGTAGAGCTTAATCCCTATGGTGGTGGCCATTTTAGGGTTGTACCTTCGAGAGCGAGAAAAGGTACCGGGCCATTGCATGATTGTACACTGCTTGTTTTCCGGCAAACAATAGTTTTTCTTCTTCAGTTTCCTCAAGTAATGCTATCACAAGGAACATTTTTTGAAATTGGAAGGTGCATAACATAGGTACACTTCAGAATCTAAGAACTGTTCACACGAGTGATACTGTAGCATTTTTTCTTTAAATTTGGCCTCTCGACGCCAACTTTACAAATCTAGCTCCTCCTTGGATCTATCAGCTTGGCAGACACCTGTGGAGCCCCCCACAGTGGCAGCAAGTCATGCCTCATCATTAGCTCTAAGGAAAGCTCAAAATTAGTGCTAATTAAATATGATTAACATTAATTAAGCACATGCTAGTCACTCACCATTAAATGCTATCGCACTGGGGCTCAGCAACGCACTTACCGAGCTAGAGGAGCTCGACAGGTGGCTCAATAGGCACCTGTCGATGCCTGCCGAGTTTGGTAGACCTAAGGAGTGGGCTAGATTTGCAAAAAATTAAGTCTACAATGGTTAAATTTGAAAAAAAAAATAGCTACAATGTTATTTATTTGAACAGTTCAGAATCCAGATACACTTCAAGTCCATTAAAAGTAGCAAAGAACTGGTTACAGCCGTACGTGCCGGTGAGTATGCATGTATACATAATAATGAGGTTCAAGCCTAGAAATAGCGTCTCACTTTCGTGGCACGATAAAGGGGAGATAAGCTAAACTCGCACTTTACAAATGATGATGGAATCAGGAGGAAAGCAACATGACAGGCTGGATTAGGGAGAGAGAAAAGATTAATTATTGAAGGTTTGAATCGACCCTGCGTCGATTCGTCGGTACGGGCATTACATATAAGTAGTGTTTGTCGACGAGAGAGTTTATGGTGCAAATGATTAATATTATTATTAGATTGATGGCGATACATCGTCCACTTGGTGTTAAGATGCAACACCGATTGATCAACCACATATAATGCACGCTTTGTCAATCATTAGTTTTCGTTATAAAGGGCAGAAGCGAAGTATATATGTTTTTGGAGGTACGTACTTATCTATATGCTTTGTGGAAAGAAAACCATACAGATCATACAACGATTGTGAAAAATAAATACTAGCTAATTTGCACCTAAGTGTTGATCTGTAAATTAAGTCGGTAATCTTAGGTCATGTTTATTTAGGTTTAGACATTTTATTGGCTTAAGCAGCTTACAAGCAGTCTGTTTTTAAGCCAAGCCAACTTGTTTGGTAGTCCAGTTTTTTTTGTTGGCTTATTGTCTTCAACAATGAATGTCTGAAATACCCTTTTACAAATGAGCTAAGAAGGGTTTTATATCATCGGATTGAATTTTTCTTATATAAGAATATACATAATTTCCATGAACACACAAATTCACAGATCACATTTAGTAATGAGATCTGAAATCCGAATCATAACAACCAATTAACATCAATATGGGAAGGACAACAACAAGAACAACAATTTTGGAATAATTAACAAACCCAGTCAATTAAACACTGATAGCACGAACGACAAATTTGGGATAATTAACATGAACCAAATCGAAAACATGTGGATCTCGCATTGGGGATAGGAAGAGTTGAACGCGTCAGGAGTGGAGACGGGGAGGAAGATGGGCAGGCGAGAAGAACTGGTGGCATCGTTGTCGCTAGGACACCATCACTCTCACCATCGGGATCTAGGGATGATCCATTGCTGCCCAGCCTCTCTTTACCAGATTTGAATGGAGGGAAGCATACCCGATAGGGGCGGCTGAGGGAGGGTCAGAGGAGGACAACAGTGGTGGAGGGAGCTGATCTACTAGGGCAAAGGTCATGGGCAACGAGTGGAAGGGATAGAGGTGGTTGGCAGTGGCATTGAGGATTGCGGCAATGGCGTTGAGGAGTGCTGGCCAGTGGTGGGGTGGAGGACGACGGTGATAGAGGAGGAGCACGACGGAGTTTTGGGAGGCTAGAAGGATGGTGGCTGCAGAGGGATGAGGTTGACGGTGGCATCCACATGAACCGCACGGGAGGGAGAGAGAGCACGTCAGTGCATTTATACATGATAGAGATAGGTAATTTTACCCCTGGCATGGGTTTAAAACAAACCCGCAATAAGTCTAAAAGCACATCTCCAATGGCTTTTAATTATATGGAGGCTTATGTCTTTTGAAAAAGCCTAGTTAAAAGCTACACTTTTGTTTGGGCTTTAGTTTTTTTTGGCTTTTGAGCTTGAGAAAAAAGCCTAAACAAACAAGGACTTAGTTGAGAACTGTTTGTGATATAATTATCATAGACGGTTCTAAACTAGAACCGTCTGTGATATCATTATTATCACAGACGGTTCTAGTTTAGAACCGTCTGTGATAATAATGATATCACAGGCGATTCTAGTTTAGAACCATCTGTGATAATTATATCACAGACGGTTCTCAACTAGAACCGTCTGTAATAAGCCTTCCTATATATACCCTCAAGCTAGGGTTTTACGCGTACACTGCAGTTATAGATATACCAACCAGAGCACAGAGACATAACGTCGCCGCTCTCTCGATTGAGCCCGTCGCCGCCTCCGTCCCCCGACCCCGTCGCTGGCCGCCTTCCCTGAGCCCGTCCCGGCCGCCATCCCCGAGCCCGTCGCCGGCCACCTACTTCCCCGAGCCGGTCGTCGCCGCCTTCCCCGAGCCCGTCGTGCAGCTCTTCTACACCCGCCTTCTCCAAGCAGCTCTTCTACACCCGCCTCGCAAGGTGATGCATCTGACTGGATTGCTCATGTGACATGGTTCCAAGTGCCGAGTGTTACATGACGTCAGTAGATTTACAATGCTGAGTGCTAGGGCTTTCGTTGATATCATGTCCTATTTTTGGGTTCAATGGGTAGTGGCCGCTGCAACTTGTATTTGGGTGACTCAACTAATACAATGTTATTGATATGTAACTTGATATGTAACTAATACAATGTTTGTATTTGGCCGTTGCAACTATTGATATGTAACTTGTAACTTACAGCATATAGGAATGTTATTGATATGTGATTTATGAATGTTATTGAATTGTAATGTTATTGATATGTAACTTGTAACTTACAGCATATAGGAATGTCTATGCATAATTGTGATTTATATAAGAATGTTATTGATATGTAACTTGTAACTTACAACATATCGGAAATGTGATTCACATGCTGTACTCTTTATGAATTGTGATTGATATGTAAGTTGTATTTAGGTGACATATAGGAATGTAGCTATCGGTAATGTTATATGTAACATTTAAATCTTACTTTTATGAATATATAGTTGTTTCATGAATATATATACTTATGAATATATGTTAAATCTTACTTGTTATTGTTGTTGTTGTTTGTGTATATGTTGCTGTTAAATCTTACTGTTATGAATATATAGTTGTTTCATGAATACATATACTTATGAATATATGTACTTTCATGTAATTCCATGTCATTTTCATATTGATATATATATATATATATATATATATATATATATATATATATATATATATATATATATATATATATATATATATATATATATATATATATATATATATATATATATATATATGCTACATTGCGCTTTTCATATATGAGAAGGCCAACATGTCATCTGCGCATTCTTCAACATCATCGCCGGATGCGTCTGCTCCAAAATCAAAACACCAAGGAAGAAGACTATCGAAAAAACCTGAGGGCCGATTTACCATCATAGAGGTCGATGGATCTGGGACCCCTCTCCTTCCTCGCCGAGCAGCATGCGCATTTCGAAGAATGATCAGAATAGTTGCATGAGAACGAATTGAGATCACATTCGATTCGTGGAAGACTGTGACTGAGACTCGAAAACGTGAGCTGCTGACAGAAATTTTTGCATCGTTCGAGATCCCAGAAGAACACCACGACTCCGTGCAACGACATGCCTTGCTAGCGGTGTGCAAAGCATGGAAGAACTTCAAGAGCGTGCTTGTCAAGCAGTACGTGGAGAAGGATCTAACGCCCTTTCATAAGTACCCATTTCTGGAACCATAATGGGAAGAGTTTAAGGCGATGAAGACGACCGAAGATTTTAGAAGTGCAAGTGCGGCACACAAGGCCCTCCAGGCAAAAAACACACACCCCCACAAACTTGGCACAGCTGGGTATGCGGGTAAAATCCTGCAGTGGAGGACGGGGGACGAACAGGCAATCCTACGGGACACCGCCCCACCATTTGCCACGATTCCAGATGAGCACGCTTGAAATTGGATTAGACCAAGTTCATCTACCATGTCATCGGGGGACATCTCCTTCCGAAACCCTGCAGACCAGGATGTGTCCTACCGCCTGGTAAGATATTGATCGAACTACGTAGCTTGTAATTACTCCACAACTTCGCAGGAAGTGAAATGACATGTCGGGCTCTTGCAGGAAGCGCTGAGTGTAGAATCTTCCCAGGGATCATTCCAGGCAACTAGGGAGAAAGATATACTCTCCGCGGCCCTGGAAAACAAGGAGCACCCGGGTCTTACGAGAGGCCTTGGGCTTTATGTTCCTTGGAAACATGGTTTCTCAGATGACTCCGAATTGTATCAGAGTAGGAAGAGAACCAAAGCCGAGCGTGAGGCACGACTACGAGAGGAGATCAAGGCATCTCTTAGAGAGGAGCTAGCTGATTACATCAGAGATGAGATGCGAAGATATGCAGAAAATCAGTAGACCGCCATTGCCGCTCCTGTGCTAGCCAGCCCCCCCAACCATCAGAGTAGTTGCACGTCCAATCCTACGACGGAAAGCGAGGCCAGATTTCCTGTGGACGATATCCTGGTAATAATTATTATCTTTGGAATGCTCGATCCGTTGATAGGTCTATTGGAGTAACTAATTTTATATGTTATGTAGGAGCCTATGAAGTGCAAGCTCCAAGTGAGATATACCTCCGTTCTCTTGTACGCTGCTTGGGGCCAGGCATATCCGTCTGCTCATGGGGCCATAGTGCACCGTGCACCTTTAGCACCAGGCTTCGGAAAAGTTCATGTGGATGGTGTGCATGCCAATTTCGAGGTTGTCCCGCTACCGAAGCCTCCCAACGACGAGCTCGTGACTCTAGGGCAAGCCATCGGAATATTCATCCAGTGACCCAAAAGCGACATCTGCCTGAAGGCTTCTTCACTGGTGGCAGGTCCACAAGGGCAGTCCGAACCAGAGCTATATGCACTGGTGCCATCTCCACAAGGCCTATCTCTACCACCGCTACCTGCACCGGTGCCATGTCCACGGGTGTTTTCCCGGTGAAGCAACTTGCACAGGTGCTACCTTTACAGTCGACTACCATGAAGTCGACCTACAGCTAAGGCAGTAGGGGCAAATCAAAGAAGACCGATGATGATATCCCGTACCTGCCATTGGCTCGCAAATTCATGCTAGGCAGGCCGATGATCATCCCAGAAAAGCGCCTCATAACCCTAGGACTTAGTTGACAGAGATTACACGCTTGGTATATGGAATAGGCCAATAAGCACAGGGAGAACGGCGCTCAGGTATCATTGCCAAATTCAGACCGGATCATTTACAGCACGAAGTTCATGATTGTGTCTTCGCGGTGACCTTTGAGGATTTATTTGATCTTTTCACACTCAACGCTCTTGACGCCTCACTCGTTCGATGTGGACGCTGTAAGTGTGTACAATCACAGTTTCCGTTCATGTAATACCGATATATGTCATATATGATTTGTTGCTTTTCAGTGTATATATATAGACACATGGTGACTGAAGCTAGATCATCCAAATCACCAATTGGTTTACTAAACCCACGCTTGGTCGCCATGGATACCATCAACGAGGATGCATCCTTCGTCGAGAGGTATATTACAACAACACTGCTAGCTCACCGTGATAAGGAATTTGTACTTATGCCCTACAATCTGGGGTTCCATTAGATTTTAATTGTAATTATACCAAAATAGAACAAGGCAATATACCTTGATTTCCTAAGTAAGAACAAAACCGACTACACAGTTATCGGCCAATTACTCGATAGGTAAGTACATTTTCTCCATACATAACTTTATTGTACTCTTTCTTTCCTTCCGAATGACTAAGCTAACTTTTTCGAAGCACGAAAGTCGTTCGCCACGTACTTTGCAGAGACACGTGGCTAGACGGAAGGGGCCAAGCCCTTGCAACATGTTCAAAATTTTTGGGTATTCGTTAGTACACATTAATTAATCCTATACAACACTTGGTAGTAATGCCTCTTGAATTAACACATTCTATTTTTTGCAATGCCACTAGCAGCAGCTGGACAACACGTGTGGATTCTACGTTTGCCACCATATGAAACTACTACTCGATTCCTCGAAGATCACCAATCCTAAGGTTTGTCAATCTTCCCACAATTATTTCATACTTATCAGATTATATATGTACGCACATTGATATTAATATCGAAAGGCTGCGCCCATCTCTACAACTGCATTGCAACAGCCCGACCTTGCACGAATTCGAGGAGAGTGCGCGTACTTTTTGGTGGCTGGAGTCATAAAATCAGATGGAGAGTTCACAACGTACAATAATTTTTTGTTTGGGATAAGATTGACATTGATTGTAATTGTGTATTTGTTAATGGATATTTTATTTCATTTCAATTAATTGATTTGCGAAATGGATGTTTTATGTTTGTGAAATGAATTGAGATGTGAATTGGATGTATACATGTACATGTTGATCTACTTGTTTCAGAGGGCATGGCTAGCATTTCCTGATGCTAGCTAATAAGCAGAAATAGATTTAGGGGTAGAAGAGAATAGCACATACGATTTTTAATTAAAAACTGTCTGTGCTAGTTGATAATCACAGACGATTTTTTAACTAAAACCGTCTGTGATTATCAACTATCACAGACGTTTTGTAATTATAAACCGTTTGTGATATTTACACCACAGACGGTTCGAAAGCCGTTGGTGATGACCTCGTATCATTACTGACCCATAAATTCAGACGGCTCACAAAACCGTCTGTGATGACGTTTCTGAACCATCTGTAATACAATTTTCTGTAGTAGTGTATGAAACGATCACAAACGGTTTGTATTAATAACCATCTGTGAACTTTCACAGTTGGTTATTAATATGAACCATTGGTGATATCTGCCATTATCACATACGGTTTGTATCAATAATCGTCTATGAATTATCATAGACGGTTATTGATGACGGTTCGTATTAATAACCATTCGTGAAAATATCATAGACAGATATTCGTATGAACCATCTATCATAGTTGCGTATCACAAATGATACATGGTTACGCTTGCAAAACCGTCTGTGATAATTACAGTACAGACGGTTCTCTATGAACCATCTATGATGTAGCCATCCAATACAGCCTTTTTTGTAGTAGTGAGTGTCTCTACTGAAATCCATATGTCCAGGGATAGAATGTTGAGCGTTGGTATGATAGCACTAGCGCGAACAATAGGGGTGTTGAGAGGTGATAGCTAGGGTTTCGATGGTTGTGTCACGAGATATCTCCCTTAGCCTTGTGCCTCTTTTTGTATACAGCCTCCAATTGGATCCTTATCCGATACAATTAGATATCGTATCCATCTCGGAGAGCCTTTGACTGGATCCTTATCCAATACGAGTAGAGACCGTATCTCACTCAAAGAGTCTCCAACCGGATCCTTATCCAATGCAAGTAGAGATCATATCCCACTCGGAGTTTATCATCCAGACCCTTATCGTTCTAACTCATTAAGTGTATGACCCTGTAGGTTTATGTATATTGGTCATGTCCCGAAAATTCCTTTCCGATCCATAAGTCGGTAGTGGTTCCTAGTAGGATATAGCAACTCCCAAATATGTATAAAGATCATATTGGATGGACCTATATAGTGCTTATGGACCAATCCCTTTGCCTCACAATACCAGATTGCACTCAAGGCGAGAAGCGTGCCTTCCTATGATAGCTTGATCTTTCAATCGAAACTGTAGTAGATTACTCAGTTTATGATTGACTTCTTAACCACATTTAGCATGGCCATGTACTTTCTTAACCTAACCACATTGAGGGGTCAAGGGATATTCTCCCGTTATATAAGAGGGAAAAAATTCTATCTTGATCGCTCACATTCCTCCGTATATTTTATGGTAAACCTGAAAGCTACCTTTATGACCATCCAGTTACGGAGTAATGTTTGGCAACTCCTAAATAAATTATTACACATGTAGCAAACTATGACGGTCTTATGTCTGAGGATCCCCATATACAATATATATGAGGCTAACTGATGACACTTAAATATATAACCATTCCCGAAGTGTCTCATGGGACGTCAATTCAATACTATGTTCTCTAACATGTGTTCATATTGTTGATTTGATATACCCATATTCATGATCTGTGATGCATGATCATCAATCATTACATATGCTAATCTATGTGCTAATCTGTAAATTATAATTGTCTCACATAATGTTATAAGATCAAATATAATTTAGAATAGTATCAAAACATGAATAAAGAGTTTCACAAACAAGTTACATACTTGTTGATCAATATTATAAAAGATATTTATTTTAATAATAAAATAATATATTATTTAAAATAAAAATATAAGTATAAAAATAACGTAATATTTTCGTGATCGTCTCTGGGCATATCATTCACACTTGAGCCACGTTGTACGGAGCGATCGTAACACCGCCGTCTTGCAGGGTTCAAACATGGAGCACTGGTAGTCAGCGATGGCAGGTTATTGCATTAACGCCAGTAGCTAGCAGTAGTGCAGTACGCACTCGTGTGTCCGTAGTGCAGATTGGCACGTCGGAAGTACAGGCCACTGCGACTTCACTAGTGAACCGTACCGGCCGGATCGTCTTGGTCGTTGAGTGGCGCTCGAGTCAGGTTTGACGGTGCCCGGCGGGGGATCGGTTGCTTTTGCTTCTTCCAATATGCATGTCATGTCGCTACCAGATCGATCATGTCGAGTTGGCTGCACCGACGTACTCTACGTACGATTGTATAATCCACGAGCAAGCGCTTTGATACGGGCCGGGTGATCTCGATCTTCTCGTACGTACGGTAGATCCGTACGAGCAGCAGACCGAGGTCGTGTTCGAAGGAGCTGTGGCTTCGCGGTTTCAGTTATGGCTTTTTGCTTGTGATTTCGCGCTGTCCAGAAGGCAAAAAGCGCAAGTGGAGTAGCAGCTGCATTGCATCGATACGCATGAGTTGAGATTAAGCGTGGCCACAGACCAACATTTATGTTAACGAGCGAGAGAGAGAGAGAGAGAGAGCTCTTCTTCTCTGATCACCATTTGACATAATAGAAGGAAGAAGAGAGAGAAAGAAACCTAAAAAAGTTGGAGTACTCTGTACTCCATGTACAAAAGATCAATGGATTGGATTGGATTAGTCAAATGAGCTTATACACCTATCGATCCTTTGCATTGCATCAGCTAGCTATTCAGCTGTCGTTTGATATTATTATTGGTTAGTTCAGCAGTAGCACGCTAGCTACCCGTGTAGTTAAGTGGAAGCAGCCGCATACTGGCAGGCAGCTAGTAGCTGCATGCCTGTTTGATTGATTAAAAAAGGTGTCAGAGATTATGTACCGCACATGAACAGGAGTCCAGCCTTTCCAACAACTAATCCAGCTGTCCTGCATTATTTTTCCCTGTCCTGAATCAGAATCTCTGTTCACCATGCACGGCGCACGCGTATAGCGGTGACCTTATCGGTTCAGACCCATACATCTGAGCGGTGATACATGTTGTCATCGTTCATCCTGGTGCTATAACTTTGTTTTTCACTCGCAATTAAGCATGTTTTAATTTCATGTGTAATTTCAACTGTTTTAAGATTTGTACAATTTATCTTCGGAAAAACAAGCATTTAATCGCGGTGTGCTGTGAGGCTTACTTTGGTGAACCATTGTGTAGCTGCCATCATAGTGAGTATCCTGGTGCGATGATGGCTACATCTCAAGCTCCCGCAAAAGTTGTGGTTCTTCACTTTTGTGTTTTGCCTCATGATTAGCTAGCTCTAGACTTCGTTGATTGTGGGGTGGGAGTTTTTTTGGTTGCTCCATAAGGTTCTTTCATTGTGTGTGTAGTTGGTGTTTTGGTTGGAGGTCCTGGTTTAAGACTCTTTCCCAGCGGTGTTGTGTCTCTCTCTAGGGGTCGGTGTCTATGGTGTTTTTTCTTTAGGGATGGTGTTTTTCTCTCCTCTTTAAGATGAACGGCATAACTTCTGCCTTTGGTAAAAATTAAGCAATGATGTTTTATTATGTTGTTCTCGTTGTTTAGAAATTAAACCAGCCTTTCCCTTCCATTGTGTATAGTTGGGCTGCGTGTTGTATGCTTTGTTTCTATGAGGTGTACGATGTAAGTTAGATCATAAGAGCTGTGCTCAGCACGTACTGTAGTCTGTAGCCAACCCATTCGAAGGAATTTACTTCATATCTTAACCAGATAATATATCGAAATTTACAAGACTAGCTATTGCTTGACAAAGAATTAAGGTTCCAATCTGCCGTAACTTAATATATCTGCAACAAGGCTAATCTATCTATCTATATACACCTATACTAATTAGACACTCCGAGAAATCTTCCATATTAACCAGAAAGATCTAGTCATCAATTTGGAACAATTTAGATTAAAAAAGAGTCTATATCAAGAACAATCAAAATTGTAGGATCGGAGATGGCAACAGAGGGGGGGGGGGGGTGAATGATGCCTCTTTTAAAACATCGCCCCTCAAAGTATCCACAACATGTTTCTCTCCAATAGCTATTAGAAGCTATGAAAAGAAAGTTATGTGCTTACTGGAAAGACATAAAGAACAGCGAAAGAAGGAAACAAGGCATTAAAGAGAAAACCTAGAAAGCACAGTAGTAAACAAATAGCAGCAGCCACACCTTCAAAGGGCCGGTCAGACCGCAGGAGGCCGAGCGGTCTGACCACAGGCATTCGGCCGGTCAGACCGCTCCAATGCCGCCGGTCAGACCGCCTAGCCCTAGCCGGTCAGACCGCAGTTGACTGGCCGGTCTGACCGCCAGGGTTAGCGGTCTGACTGCCATGAGCACCCCGGTCTGACCGCCAAATAAAATCCGGTCTGACCGGATGCAATTTTTCGCAGGGCAGACAGAGAGACCCGAGAGCAGCAGACTGGGCAGGGAAACTGAAAAACAGAAATTGGCTGAATCCAAAGAAACCTGAGAAATGTTGGTATCCTCCTCACCCCAAAGGAGCAAGAACTTGTTCTAAACAACACCAAGGCCTTAGGAATCAAAGTAATTCATCAAGTGAGCAGGGAACCAAGTTTTTGACAAAAACCTGAAAACTAGAGCAGATTTCCCAATTTCTTTCCAAACTTTGATTCTTAGCTCATGGGGCCTTGCATTTCATCTGGAAAAGATGTCACAACACAAAAGCACAAATCTCAAGCCATCCCTTGAAGGGAAATCAAAAGAATCCACTATCCCCTGACATCAAACCCTAGGGAATCAAAACAGAGGAAGTGAGGGATTCAACTTGAGAAAAGAGCAAGCTCATTGATTCTTGCATTTGCTCTAGGGAATGAATTGGTCACTTGACCTTGAGGATTTTCCCATAACAGAGCAAATGGTTTCAATGCCAATCAGCCAAAAAAATCAAATCTAAACTCAAGAAATCATCTAAGACCAGAAATAGCAGAACAGTGACTGAAACTGGAATCCATCACAATAAGGCACAAATTCAAATCATTTCCATGAATGATTACAAGAGAAACACCCAACTACATCCCCATACGCAGTTGAGGAGTAAAGTTACAAAATCCACTACATGCTTGAGATGGACATACTCGGATCTCACAGCACGAGGGAGAACACACTGCTACTGCTCACTTGAGCTCTCTCTCCCGAAATGCATACCTCTCCAGGATACACACACCTCCTTTTATCTCTAAACTCACACACCAAAGGAGAAAATCAAGAAGTGTCATACCCTCTCCACTCCATGCCTCTCACACAATTGAGGCAATAAGTCAACAACCAGATCTTGGAGAGAAATCTACCCACTCCACTCATTTGCTTGAGTCAATTTACCAAATTTCCCTCAAGCACTATCCCAGAAGCTTCCGCATCCGATACCTTGACCGTCTGGACCTCGACTCCTCCTTGAGTCTAGTCCCGGTCCGCTCCGCTGCACACGACCGCACCCGGCATCCTGACCGTCTAGACCTCCGACTCCTCCCTGAGCCTAGTCCCGGTCCACTCGCCGCTGCCCGTCGTGTCCACCCGACACCGACCGAGACCTCCGACTCTACCTGAGTCTAGTCCTGGTCTGTTCCATCGTGCACGACCGCAACCGACATCCAACCGTTTTGGACCTCCGACTCCTCCCTAAGCCTAGTCCCGGTTCTCTCGTCGTTGCCCGTCGTGTCCGTTACCGGTAGCTCCAGCTCCGGTTCCTCGTCTCCCGACTCGCAACCACCTCACCAGCCTCGATCATCTTCGGCATCACCGACCGTCTGGACCTCAACACCTCCTGTGCCTAGTCCCGGTCCTCCTCGCCTCACCATGACCTAGCTCCGAAGTCCTGCAGTCACACAGACAGGCAAACCGTCACATAGCACCGCACGAAACAGTATATCAACAATAGCACAAATGAAAGGTACTCAACCATAGAATACCCAAAACAAACTCAAACTCTCTAAACCAACTGTCAATTACTCATCACAAACATGGGGATACCTCCACATGGTCTCTCAAAAACTAATTAGACACTCCGGGAAACTCCCATGTTAACTAGAAAGATTTAGCCTCAATTTGACGGACTTGAATCATAACGGCTTAGAATAAAAGAAATAGTACATGTCAAATACAACCAAACTTGACTAAAATTGAATACAAAAAATTGATTGAAATTGGAATAAAATAAAACAATAGCAAGTTGATTTCCATATGCCTTCCAAAGTAACATCCATAAATAAATAAATTAAGAATAACAATTAAGTAAAATTAGCAAACTACAAAACAGATACAATCCAAATTAGCTAAAATTTAGAATAAAATTTAAAATTTAAAAATTTCATTTCCATACAAATTCCAAACTAAAATTAGTAAAAACTAAAATTTAGAAAAAACAATTAAATAAAAAAAATAGAAGATGGCTTTTTGTATGAACTCCATCCTAAAACTTAAAAAAACTCCACACTAATTATGATCCATAACATGCAAATTCAGAATAAAATTAAAAAATTATTAAATATTTGAATGCAAATCATAATTCTAAAAAAATAAAAAAATCTGTAATTAAAAACTATAAATTGCAAGAAAATTTCCACATTAATCAAAAAATATAATAAAATGCAATTTTATTTCTACACAGATTACAAAGTAAAATCCACACATAACAAAAAATTTGAAAATTAGAAATTGGATTTGTATACGAATTCCAACTTAAAATGAAAAAAAAACACATACAGCACATTCCAGAAAATGTGCATATTCAAAATAAAAATGAAAGGATAAAAAGAGAGACTCTGTGTCATGTACGATACAAATCAATAGAAATTTGGAATATAAATAAAAATGCAATTTTATTTTCAGACAAATTCCAAAGTAAAATCCACATATAACTAAAATAATAAGTATAATAAAAGTGAACTTTAGCAATTGGATTTGAGCTAAAACTGGAAAAAAATCACCACATCAAGTACAATTCAAAAATATGTAAATTCAAGATAAAAAACAAAAGGATAATAAGAGATTTGATATTTATACGAATTTTCAAGTAAAATGACCAAAATATTAAATTTCCCAACAAGAGTGAAATGAAAATTAGAAATTTGTTTTCTTTTCTGATTTAGAATCCCACATATATGTCATTTTAGAATAGGAATTAAAATGATATTATGAATTTATTCGTATAAATATATGTTATGAATGAAAATCTAGATTAGATGAAGATCTATGTCAAGTACAAGCTAAAATTTAGAATAACAAGTAAAATGAGCTTACCTAAAATTTGAAATTTAGGATAATAGAACAAACTGCATGCATCACTTAATTTTTGTGTTAGTTAAGAGAAAAATGTAAACATATGATCCTATATATGGTAATTAGAAATATGTTACATATTAATTTTTGAGTGCACGTTCGACCTTGAATGCATAATCTTCATCATCATAGTGCTCATCATCTACTGGCATATCCTCTTCATATTGTTCATTGTCTGAACCAAAATATGCAAGAATGAGTACATTCGTACTCAACAAGCCAAGGTGGTAAAATCTTATAATGCAATTAAGGATTTCAAGGGAAATATGTATCAAGGAAGATTTATCTTGAACTTATCATTACTAGTACCTATATAATTTTATTTGTAAACATTTGACTTAAATCGAAACAACTTAAATCGAAACAAGTTCATGAAGAAGGTTTTGTTAAGGGGGGCATATATCAACAAGTTATCTCACTTCGAAGTTACCGCAATTTTAACCAATAACGTTCTTTATGCCTTGGTTTAGAAATCACCCTTTTGACACAGCTCCATTAACTGAAAGCACGGTACATTCAAATGATTTGATTTAATCTATGTAGAGAGAGTCTAGCTTTACCCACACAATATCTATGACTTGATCAAAGACAGGATAATAGAATTCATCACTGATTCACAACATTAGTATTACCCAGCACAGAGCGGGTCCCTCCGAACAATGGGTCCCTTACCAAGCCAAGGTATAGGTAACTGCTCCATTGCTCCCATGGGTCATACTGCGGCATAGGCCGATCTATGGTCCACACCAACATCAAACCTACCCATGGTAATACCAATGAAATAATACAGTATTTGAATCAAGTTCGAGCAATCGATCTTGTGGATGGGAGGCAATTATGTCTTTTCTCATATCACAAATTAATTTCCTATATGCCTTGGGCAGAACCACCTTTCCAGCAGAGACTTGTGCATGCAACCACCGAATAGCCTATGCACACGTGACCTCCAAACCACACACCAATATCTGCCTTAGCTAGCATTTCTCACAATATTACTCCAGGTGAGTGATCTAACACTTTTATTCATTATACCATAATGGTCGTAAATTTTGATTATGTCAACTCGTGATGGTGGGCCACAATATAATAAGATTATTATTGTCCATGTTTGTCGGAACCCGGAGCAACGACTCCTGGATCCTCTGTGTAAATCGCACTAGTCCAGGATCAGCTAGTGCACACAGTGAACAACAAAGATAAATATCAACCATAATAACATTTATTAATTAAATATGGGTAGAATTGCCAAAGTTTACATCCACGGCGCATAAGCCAAAATTAAACATAAGCAGCGGAAGAAAAACCGAAGCGGAAGAAGCCCACTAAGCCTGCCCACAGGCAAACGACAGTAAGACGCAGCCTACTCGTCCAGGTCTTCACCGTAGTTGAAGTCGTCTTCCTCTGTATGGAGATATCAAGGTGAGTACAAACTTGTACTCCGCAAGTCACACGGAGAAAATGCAATATAATGATAAAGACTTCAATGGAAGGCTTATAGGGTTAGTTTGCATAAAACATCATTTAATGAAATACAGTAAATAGATTGAAATTGCTGAATTTAATACGGTAAGTAAAACAGTACTTGTATTTGAAAATAATACCGTCAGTGCAGGCTCCGACCAAACACCGACCTATCCACGGGCATCCCACCCGGACCATCTTTTCCAAAATATCACGTATGGATTCCATCCATCCACACGCTTCCACTACCCAACTCTCTCACGGATTCCATCCATCCGCAAGGTTTTCATCTCTCGTGGATTCCATTCATCCACAAGGTTTTCAAAAAAAACGTTTTTGGAAAACAAAGTCTAATCCATAAAAAACTTTTACTCAGCATGCCCATGACCGTAGGCACGGCTATCCAGGATAGATTATACACTCTGCAGAGGTTGTACAGCTTTACCCATAAGACATGATCATCTCGTTTTGGCACGCGAGTTACACACTTCCTTAGGTGTGCGGCGAGGAGATCATGACAAGGCCTTTACAATGCAAAGCCTTCAACCTGGCCAAGCCAACACTAAGGTTTCACCCTAGTAAGGAATCCACCAGACCGGGACCCCCTCTTGAGCCGAGTGAGACTTCTTATGGCCTACGCCACGCTCACTATCAACCTACGAAATGGCTCAGGTTTGGACTCGCAAATTATTCAGTCAGGGTTGTCCCATACCAGCCTTGTGGTAGTACGATAGGGCTTTGCAACAGTAGCTCACAGACCGGTCCTTAATCTGACTTAGGCCCAACCACATACCCCTGTGCACGACAGTCAACCACTGCGGCTCCGACCAACAGGGCATGCCTGCACCCACCATCTAACCAATTGCTTAAGTCTAAACCAGTTTTTATATTTTGTTTTCAAAATATTTCATAAACCTCCTTGACTCACCAAAGTCAAGAGTAGCTTTGAAAAGCTTATCATTTTATGTAAAAAAGGTTCGTCATTTTATGTGAAAAGGTATCCCAAAACAAATATTATAACTACGCAGGTCTAAGCATTTGATTAAAACTCTCTAGCCAACACTAATGTATTAACTAGAGTTCGATTCTAGGGTGACAAGGTATCGAGGAATTCAATTTCAATGCAGGAATTAACAAGTAGACAATAACTAAATTTAAAACTGAATTGAAATACATTAAATAAAAGTATGCATGCAATATAATTTAAAACAACATAATTTTATTTTGAAATCTGGGATCAACATGATCAAGAAGTGTGACTTGCCTTGCTCTTCAACTTGGTTTGAATCTTCGTCGAAGAAATTTCCCGAATCGTCGAAGTCTACACGCGAAAATAACCCACCAAATTCAAATAAATTCAAATTAAATTCAAATTGACTTCAAATATTTGAATTGAGGCTAGAAATGGATAGAGGGGAATTTTTGATGAATTTAGAAATTTGAATGGGCTAAATCGGAGTTAGGATGAAGAAAGACAGGCTCCGGGAAGTTTAAATTCATAGAGAAAAGAAAAAGATTGATTTTCTGGAATTATTTTTCTAAAGGAAATTGGAATTATTGCGTCAGCAGGGAATTTAATTTCGTCTGATTTATTTTTCAACGGGAAAAGAGATTTATGGCGCCACGCTGACGTCAGTCAGGCGGTGGGTCGAATGACAGGTGGGCCCCGGGTCCATAGACCGGGTCCACGGGCGAGGGGAGGTGCTGAGGTGGCGGGGTGCGCTGACCAGGTGAGGAGGCGCTGCGTTGGCGCTGAGGTGGCTCCACACGGCATCCACGTGGGACGGGCGGGTTGACGTGGCCGGCCGGCAGAGGGAGGCGCTCGGGTTCGGGGGCTCGCCGGCGCTCCAGCGGGTGGCGGCCGGCGGCGAGGGCGGGAACGAGAAGAGGGGGCCGAGGGGAAGTCCCGGCCGGCGGCGAGGAGGGCGGCGGCGGCGCTCGGGCGCTTCGGCGCGACGCGCCCGGCAGCGGTGGAGCGGCCGGGAGGGAGAGAGGAGTGGAGGGGGAGGTGGTGCGGAGAGAGGGGAGGCCGAGGGGGGGTTTTTATAGGGGTTGGGGAGGGGGTAGGCGCGGCGAATTTCTCGCCAGAGATGCGCGAGGCGGCGGTGGAAATGGCGGGAATTAGGGGGGACACGGCGTGGGGACGGCGAAATTCGGGCGTGGGGATTGGGGAAGGAGGCGGGTGCGCGGCTTGCTGGGGAAGAAAGGGGACGGGGCGACGTGGCGCGGGAAGGACGGAGGCGGCGGGAATGGTGGCGGTGATGAAGGGGATAGCCCGAGGAAGGAGACAGGCCTGACAGCGGGCCCGGGCTGTCAGCGGGAGAGAGGGAGAGGGGGGTGGTAGCGGCCGTATCATGGGGGCATGGATCGGACGGCCGAAGGGGTGCGAGGGGCGGACGGTGGGGATGGGTCGACGCGCAGGGAGGGGGAATCCGGGCCGGCCAGGTGGCGGCCCGAGAGGAGGGGAAGGCGGGATGGGAGCGGGTGACGTGGGCGGCATCTGGCCGTCCACGTGGCGGCCGGAGGAGGGGAGAGGGGTTTTATTTTTTTATTTTTAATTTCAGATTTTCAGAAATTGCCAGAAAATTTAATCATTCTCGGAAAAATACGAAATTACTTCCAAAAATTCCAGGAAAATTCACAGAAGCTCTTGGTGACATTTTGGACTTAATAAAAGATTTTCAACTTATGTTGGTATTAAATTTTCATACTTAAAATACTTATTAATTTCAAAAATACATTTTTAAACTCCAGAAAATCCAGGAAACCAAATAAAAGCCAAATAACTCCAAATAATTATTTTGAACTAGGATTTTCATATAAAATCAAAATACCATTTTATTTAATAATAATTTTAGGTTTTCATTTAAAATACTTTTTAAATCCATCTTTTTCAAAAACAGACATTTAGGGCAAAACCAAGTTTAACATTAAGCAACAAAATACTTATTTTAAATTAAATTTTATTTTAATTAATTTTTAATTAATGATTTATTTATTTTTGTTTTAAGAAAAACCTGGGCTGTTACAATGTTCACTACTATGTTAATCTATGGTGGGACACACTAACTTTAAGTTCATCAAGGAAAACCATATCATATTATTGTCAAGGATGGTAAGTAAACAATGTATTAAGGTATTAACTACTTAAGCATTATCATTCAAAAGTAAATGATAACAATTAGCATTAACAAATAAATAATAAAAAATTAACCCATACATAATATAACCCAACTAACAGGAATTCAACATGATCAAGAATTGTGGCTTGCCTTACTACTCATATTCAGCGCTCACTCCTTTATAGGCTTCAAGGTCGTCACTTCTAGTTCCAATGTCCAAGGAGCTTCTCCATAATCCACTGAGCACACACAAGAATAGAGCCAAATAAGCCTGCTGCAAAGGTACAACACTTGCAAATAAAACACTACTAAAAGAAAAGGGAAAACGGAGCCGAAAAGTTATCAAAAAGGAAAACCGATGAACAATTGGCTTTGGAAATCTTTAAATTAGCAACGAATGGTGAACAATGATGTTTGGAGGACCCACTAGGGGGTCTACGGTTAGTCTGCTGTGCAGAACTAGTGCTAACTCGGTGAGAAATAGCCTGGAATCATGTGAATTGGTTATAAGTTGGTGATGAACTGGCACAACTTGGGCTGAACTAGTGAAAATCAGGTTTGACTCAGGTTAAACAAGTTTGACTTGGGTTGGACTTGGTCTAAAATAGGTTCGGGCTCAGTTTGGCTTGGTGCGAGGTGGTTTGGCTCGATCGCGTGCGCACAATGCTGTGCACAGGCTCGATCAGGTGCGAGTGCCTGTAAGGTTAAGGAGGCCGACTAAAGGGGGTGAATAGGAGCTTTTAAAATTCACTATTTGGCTAAAACTGAGTTTACAATACGGAAGCGTAACTCAAATCGATTTGCACAAGTAATGTCTAAATCATCTAGGTTCACCCAAGTACACTAACACCCTAAGTCCATGTCAAGGTTTGCAATCCTAGAGTGACACATAATCAATTCAATTACTATGAATATAAATTGCAAGTATGTAAATTGAGCACCCATGGTTGACACGTTCTCTTTTTACCGTCGTGTTCAGAGATTTGTTAGTTTTCCCTAGTCCACGTTGAGGCAAACCTAAATAAATTAGACTGGCTCTATGAATTAAGCCAAATATCTCAATTCCACTAATGGTAGCTCTTTCCCCCTGCAGGTAGGTGAGCTCCAACATTTACAATACGCCAGGTTCCTTCACATGCTTCTTTGGAGAGATCACCAGACACGACACCTCCAATACTGTCTAGGATTCGGCAATCTCCAAGAGTAACAAGTCAAACCTCTTGCTTCACTCTCAGCAAGTGCAAAAAATGCATAAGTTCAAATGGATATGAAATCTAGCTCTAGATGCAACACATACACTAGAGACCTCTCTCCTTACTCACAAGATGCAACACATGTACAAATCAGTAGAGAGTCTAACATTAGCTCAAGGGAATGGAAATACATTCAACAACATTCTCGAACCAATCACAAGGGGGTATTTATATCCCTCATCAAGAAACTATCCTTTGAATAAAAAAGTCAACAAAATCCACCTAAGGTCGATACTGTGGCCAACTAATGACCGATACTATCGCGGCATACACAACAGCTAGAAAACTAGCCATTACGAGCGCTGCTGATCAAACCACCCACGCAGGGTCTGGTTAGACCTCCACCAAGGCCAGTTAGATCGCCCGATCGAATGCCAGAAAATAGTTCTATCTGGAAAACTACTACTGACAACTAATGCTAGGTAGTATCGCAAGGTTCAGTCGGACCGCTTGAATAATGCCGAACAGCAATGGTGATGTGCGTACGGAGTATTCCCAGTTACCACGAACCTATTTTGGGTGGTTGGGATGATAGGCAGAACCGTGGTGGTCGAAAATGGTAGAGCAAGGGCAAAAACTCACTGGCAGTGATCTTCAGCGGTCTTCGGTGTAAATAGCAGGTGCGTGAGCACAGCATGGGCATGGGGAGTTCTCCAGTGGTGAGGACTTGGTCTGGGGTGCAACGAGGAAGGCTGGCAGTGGTGGCAGCCATGGCAATGAGGCGAAGCTCGGTGGTGGCTATGCATGGCGGACACAGTGGTCGACAAAGGTGGGATTTAGCAATGGTGTGTTGAGGTGCACCTTGTGACACAGATGGCGAGGGAAGGGGATGATGGAGGTGGTGGATCAACAGTGACGACAACATGGCTCATAGCATGACGAACAATGACTTACAGCTCTGGCGATGTCCCAACGCAGGAAAGGTGCCATTAGAATCACAAGGAAGTAAGGGAGGTGATGACACAACTAATTTAGAAAGAAGAATGATAATGGGAAAGAATTTGAGCAGATTACCTGGACTGCTGAAGAAAGAGGGTGGCGCTCTTGCCAGATTTGGAGGTGATGTTGCCGCTAGCAACGACGATGAGGGGGGTCCAAGGTGATTGCAGAAAGAAGAGGAAGATGCTGGCTGGTGGTGGTGGTTTTAGAGGTGCTCGAAGGTGGTGGCGCACAGGGCGCGATGAAGGCAGAGGCAACACGTGGGCGTAGGTGTGGACAAACATGCGGTCTCACAATCGAGCTAGCAAACGGTGGCGCGAAAGTCATCGTGCGAAGTTGTGGTGGTACTGGCGCAGGAGCAAGGGTGCGGCAGTGATGGCGCATGGCTGGCGAGGTGGCAGAGGTGGTGAAGTATCGCCGTCAGCACTGACTTGGCGAGTTGGTGACTGGGCCCGAGAACTGAGCTAGAAGAAGGGCTAGCCAAAGGAAAGGAAACATGGAGAAAAGAGAAAAGATGATAGGCTATGACCTAGAAAAGAAAGAAGGGAGAAAGAAAGAAAGAAGAGGGAAATGGCCATGGGCCAGGTTAGAAATGACCCAAGAGAGAGAGAGGAAAGATTTTGAGGAAGATAGGTGATTTTTCAAGGATTTTAAGGAAAGAATATATGATTTTTGGTGCACGAAAAACACAATGAACTCAGAAAAATGCAACAAATAATTCAAGAGATGTTGCAAAAATTTTCTTGTATTTTTGAAACTTTTTGGGCTATCATATTAACTTGGTGCATATCAATTCGTCAATTAGTACCACTTAGCATGAGGGGACAATTCGTATACCTCTCTGATTCCATCGCTACCTACTCTGATACCGCTTGTAGGATCGAATATTGCAATCAAAGGGGGTGAATGATTGTCGCCACTTTTTGGAGTCTCTTAGCGGAAGGTGAAGGTTTTGATTTCTCAATGCTAAATCGTCTGATCAAACGCTCAGCACACAACTGCTTGATCGATCGATCTGTTTGGCCGCTCACTCAATCGCTCTGTTCGACTGCTCGTTCGATCGCTTTATTTGATCGCTCGCTTAGCTTTGATCTGTGACCAGTTTGTACATACTCGAATTTGTCGATACCAGCAATAGAATCTCTCGATCGCTTGTACCTTCCAAAAAACCAGCGCCTTCGAGTACTTCGTCATTAAGTGAATTGACACCTTTGCACATGGCCGTATGCTTCAACCAAACTACAATCACCAACAATCTTTAACAAATCACGAACCAGATTGATTCAAGATGATCTTTATTGCTGGATTTCTGTGGATTTATTTCCATCCCAACGGTCACTAGACTCCATTTAATGCTTTAGCCATTATACTTGGGGAGGACATGTTTGACCAAGGGAAGGACATGTCTGGTCCCATGTATTTTTGCTGATTTCGGTTCTAAAGGCTAGTTTTTATTGTGTGGGCTATAAATAACCCTTTGTGGCTAGTTAGGAGAGACTCTTGGCAGCCCATTTCACTCTCTTAAGCTAGTGCAAGCCTCTCTACTCAATTATGCATGTGTTGCACCTTGTGAGCAAGAAGAGAAGAGCTCTAGGTGCATGTGTTGCATTTAGAGGTGGATTAGGTATCTACTTGTGCATGTGTTGCACATGGTGAGAGTCAAGCAAAAGGCTTGATTTGTTACTCTTGGTGATTGCCGACACCTAGATGGCATAGAGGATTTGTAGTCCAATGATCATCTCAAGACGTTTGTGAGAAGGCTCAATGTGTTGTGAAGTTTAGAGCTCACCTACCCAGAGGGGAAAGAGCTACCACTAGTGGATTTGATGTGTTTGGTTTAATTTGTGAAGCCGGTCAAGTTCGCTTAGGTTTATCTCAACGTAGATTAAGGAAGACCAATGAGTCTCTGAACACCACAGTAAAAAAAAGACCGTGTCATCTTGTGTTGGTTTGCTCTCTTATGCTTTATATTCTTGTATTTAAATTGTCACTCTAGGATTGTAAACCTTAATATAAGCTTAGGTTATTGGTGTAAGACTAGTTAATTTAGGTTTTAATTGTGCAAAACGGTTTTGATTTACACTTCCGCATGTAAAACCAGCTTTGGACAAAGAGAATTTTAAAACAGCATATTCACCCCCTTTAGTCGGCCTGATTGGCCTTACATGGGGTCGCTTGCGTTGCATTTAACGAGATTGTTGTGCTAAATTTTTTTATTTTTACTATTGTGATAGTTTTTTTAAAAAAAATTATGACATTGCGGTAATATGTCTAGTAATGTAATTTTTATGTAGCCAACAATGATACTCATTGTATTAGCGTTGGATGCAAATTTTGAAGAGTACTGTTTATTTTGCGAACAATGATACGGGCATAAACTAAGTCTAACATGTTTTACATATTAGATTTTTTTCATGCCAAGTAATGGAACCTGCAAAATAACTTGAAGCAAAGATTAACTTGCAAGAAGGTTTCATCACTGCGTGTGTGGTGGATGGACACGTGTGTGTGTATGTGCATGTGTAGGGTGTACGTATGGTGTGCGTCTCTCAAAAAAACATATATGCATGAACCTGTGGTTATGTCGTTTGTTATTATATCTGTATCATTAGTTCTTAGGGCCTGTTTGGATAGACTAGGACTAATTGTTAGTTAGGACTAGTTGTTAGCTGACTAGTAGTTAATTGGCTAAAGATTAGTCTAATCATGTTTGGATCCAATGACTAATAAGTACTACTATCTCAGTACAAAGTCTGTTATACCCCTATGCATGGCGGTCTGGGAGGGTTGGCGTGGGTATCAGCGTCTTTTTTTCATCCTGCTGGTCCTTTAGCCCTCATTAGCTGGGTTTGATGGACTAGTTGGCTAACAACTAGTTGGAGCTTTGGCTAAACTTTAGCCCACCCATTAGCCCTCCTGTTTGGATCTTCAAGGGCTAAAGTTTAGCAACTAGTTGTTAGCCCAAGGGATCCAAACAGGGCCTTAGATGAGTATAGATGCTTGTAATTGGTCACATATGCAAAACACCGTAGAAAAGAAACAAGTAGTTAGTAGCATGTCAGAGCACGTTTCTTAATGTTATTTTTTGTCTCGCTATGCCTAAAACTCTCATTAATGTAATATGGGCTATGTAGCAATGCATACTTCAATAAGTTTTTATAATTCTCACGATTTGCAAATGATGGATATTTGCCATCGGAGGCCTAGAACAAGTTACTAGGTAGCTCTCTATGATAAAGTAAGAAATATCTAGAACTTCGTATTTTTTGTAAAAAATTTAGTTAAAAAGATTTTTATATTATAGAATATGTCCAAAAGTAGTAGAGACAATAGTTATTGTCTCTACTACCTTTCACACCATCTCCTCGTCCAGGCTAGGGGTGACCACGGTGCTATTCCACGTGTTAAATATCCTTCCATCCTTAGATTCCTTACTCCCAATTTAGTTGTCGGGGCCAATTTTCCTCGCGTCTCCATCCCACGGAGGAATTGGTAGGGAACAGGGCTCCAACAAGAAAGTAATTTTTGAATGCTATTGAGATAATAAACTTATCTTATGGCTATTTAGAAATATATAAATTTATTAATACATGAGATGGTAGACTAATGCTAGATTAGTAATATACTATAGATTATACCAAAATATGTTAGGCAAGAGACAAAATACATATGTTTTAGAAATTAGATGTACCAATGTACATGTATACGAGTGTATATTAAGGGACATAATAGGAATAGGAGCGAACACATTTTTGCCTCTATCCCACACAAGATAGCGGGACACAGGTGGTGATCGGTTCGGCTGAAAAGCTCATGGCTTATGGCTGAAAACACTGTAGCTGACATAGGCTTATTTAGCATAATTAAATTTAAAAAAAATTAAAAATATAAAAAATATGTTAGCCCATTACGTATAATACAAACAAATACAGGAAAAAAAGAACCGGCAAAAAAGCTCAACAAAAAGCCAAAAGTTCAGAAAAAGACGAAACTTATGAATAGTGAAAAATAAGGCAGAAGCCGAAACCGAATTGATCAGGGCCACTGTAGCACTCTTCCCACACCCATTCCCTAACCGGGGAATTTTCCACAGGTTGCCGGAGAGCGGAGCCGGAGCCCATTGCCATCCAACTGTAGCCCCTGTCGCCACACCATCAGCCGTGGCTTCCATGGCGCCATTTGATGCCCAGGAGAGCAATCCGGTCCTCCCTCAACTACGCTCACCTCTGCAGACCTGCCATTGCTCGAGTCGTCGTGGCCCACTGCCGTCTTCATTGCCACCAGTGTGGAAAGGTGTTGTACTGTACATGGGATTGAGGTGGTGAGTGAACCTGCTCGGGCGGCACGGCAGCGATGTTGTGTCATGCAGCAGCGCAACAAGTTCAGAGGAGGCAGCTGGATTACGTTGAGTCTCACACTCTCCTACCACCGCCGTGCCCGTGCTGCTTCTTGCTCAATTGGCTCTCACGGCCATTTGCTTCCTCTCCTGGCTGCACCAGCACGTTTCCGCCATTTTGGACGCTACGGCCAATGTCGTGTCAATTGAGTCTAACCGACAAACCGAGGAGCTCTACTGCCTAGTGACTACTATTGATGGAGATGCCAAAGGGTTTTCTTCCAATGTGGCATAGTGTCAGATACGGCAAATGACTGAAGAATTGGCGATAGAAGACAAGTCTGAAGATAACGCTTCGCTGGTTTCAGACCAACTGAGATGGACGGCCGAGATGTGATCTGACTCCAATGGCGGAAGATCAACGCCTCTCCTTGTTCATGACAAAAGCTGGTTTAGTTATTGAATGATCTCACCATGTTTAATGCTTAATGTTTAGTTAATCTAGTTGTAATTACAGTAATCACTTTTAGTCTTAATGCTGGGTTTATGTACTGATATAAATACCTTTCTGCGAGGGAATGAAATGCTATTCGCCGTCAAAGTTATCTACTGTAGCCCTAGTTTACTTCAGTTCTTAGCTGCTCTAGCGATTTCTCCCCTTTTCCATCTTCCAGATCCTTACTCCCCTTCTTCGATTCAGATTTCATTCCACGGGATGTGACACATAGCTGGATGATGTATTGAGTTTTTCATTTTACAGCGTGGCAAGATCGTATGACATGGATAGTCCGTGTGAGCAAAGCCGTCCATTCAAATCAGCTTTTAGTGAAGTTAACATGGTCAACAACAGGGTTCGAAGAAACCAGCAAGGCAGTACACAGTTAGTGTCGTTGTTGAAATTAAATTGATGGCGTACAAATTTCTGGTCTTGTTAATCGGATCGTTCGTACGCACGTATGCACGCATTGCATACGCGTCGACATGGGCATCTGCATCACAGCTTACCGACTGCTACTCTCGCCGAGCAACGCAACTACTCACCCGCGTTCACTGCACTAGAATAATGCCAACTTGGTGCAGACTGCTAGCTGCTGCCACAACTATAAACAAGTGTTCACTATACTTACAAGTGTTCTACTGTATGAATGAAGATGGAATCACTATGGAGTTCGGACTGATGATGATGCTAATGCTGGCAGCATCACGTCCCAGAACCCCAAAAATAGAGATTTAGATCGGGTGGAGAGCGAAAAAATGGCACAAGGAAGCTTATCAGGAACACTGGGTTTCGTCCCATCGAGAAAACCCCCCCTTCCAGATCATGAATGAACAGAGCAAAAAGCAAGAACTCCAAACCCCAAAAATAGAGAGATCCAGCGTTTTTGCAGGCATTGATGGGCGCTCTCACCAGCTCCGGAGAGGCTGCAAATGCAATGCCTCAATGGGGAAACTATGAGCGACGGCACATTACCGAACCAAGCAATATAAACCACTTGAAATGGGTGTCGAGCTGATCAATGAATTCGATAAGCATTCGATCTCCTTTGTTCATAATCCACCAAAGAAAAGCACCGAAACACACCAACATACATCATTAGTAGTACTAAAATACCAGAATGACAAAAAAAAATCTCAAAACATGGTTCAACACTTACGTAACAGCAAGCAAATTGTCATATGGTAATTCCACGTTGGCACTAGGCCCTAAGCTACTTCAATGGCTAACAGAAGGGGACCTCTGCCTGTGGGGAGACCTGCTACCGCGATCCTCAGAAGGGCTTCTGCTCCTTGATCTGCTGTCCACTGGCGAGAGAGATCTCTCCCGAGGAGCTGGGGACCTGTCAAGATGGTAAATTGTCACTTATTTAGGATATGAAAAGCCGATAATTGTCAGTGGAGGGCACAGCAAAACCTACCTCGAACAATGCTTTCGCTTAGGTGAGGGAGAGTGGCTTCGGCTGCGTGACCGTGATCTATCGGAGTATCCAGGTGACCTTGAATGCAACCTCCTGTCATAAGAACGACCTCTGCTATTGCACCAAGTAAAGATGAATGAACAAATTAGATTTTGCCTCCTAGACTGCCACGGCAGATCATATATGCACACTTCAGATCATATATGCACAAAGCAACAAGAACTGAAAGGAACGCCCAGTTAAAAGAAAGGAAAATGAGAAATAGAAGTTAGTACCTGACTCTTTCCCTAGCCCTCATGTCAGAAGGCTTCTTTCTGTTCTCCTCTGCAAAAACAACAGTAACTTCCCTGCCAAGAAGTATCTGCCCATCCATATGATATTTGGCATCGGCAGCATCCTCTGGATCATAGTATTGGATAAAACCAAATCCTCGAGGCTCCCTGTGACATATAACAAAGATTAACTTTTTAAATAACGGCAATGCTTCTGAACAATATAACAAAAATCCTGCAGACACAATGGATGTCAGTTAAACAAAGGACTGTTGATTCTTCATAGCCTTTCCCTGGATGTTGACATACACAAATCAATTTCAACGGATAAAACATGCACTAGACTGCTGACCTTTTCACTCATCAGTGTTTAAAGATAGACTTGAAACTCTTCATAACTTGCATATCTCTTAACTCTCTATTTCTTCCCTTCTGTTCAACAGTACTCTTAAGACTTGCGTCTTCAAAAAATTATGTTCAGTGTTAATCTCAAGAGGTGGCAAAAGCATTCAATTTATACCAACAAAACTAAAGCACAAATAAACATCTTGCTATGTACAGGTTTACACCAGTAACAAGTGAAATCCATAATAAGGATGCAAAGGGGTAGGTTCGGTCTGACCCTGGACCTGGCCCTTGGAGCCCAGTCACAACGTTGAGGGTAAAGGGTCGGCCCTCCTCACGTGCCTTCCCTGGCCCTAGGGACCCTTTGGGTCATAGGGTCGGCCCACCTCATGTGCCTTTCCTGGCCCTAGGGACCTTTTGGGTCATGTGGGTCGGCCCTGTAGTACTGCCTGCGTGTAAATACTGTCTAGCAGAGCCATGCAGATCTCCAAATTACAAGGCACAAGCAAGAAAGAAGAACGATAGGTGCCGAAGAGAACTCACGTCTTCACCATAAGAGAGATGCTAAGAGTGGATGTCGGTGTTTGCGTTCCATCCGAAGAGTTCATAGGCCAACAACCGTAGATTATCTTGCCGCCAGAACTAAGAGAGGTGCACCTCCACATCCTTGCTGCAGCCTAGCCATCTTGCAGCTTCGTTCCTGCCAATCCTCGCAGAAGCAACGCTGACCATAAGACGCTAACCATAAGACGCCGCTCGCCGGATCTGGAGATCGGGGAAAGGGAGGAAGAGAGGCCAGATCGGACACCCGTCCATCGAGGGCACTAAGTCAGGGGTAGGCTGGTAGGATTTCACAGTTCGCCGTTTTGGGGAGGAGAGGAGCAAAGGAGAGATGACATGGTGCGCAGTTGCGCACAGGTTCGGGTTGACCTGAGGGTCGATTGGGATCTGGCCACAGTTGGCCCTAATATTTTGAGGGCCAACCCACTAAACATTGGTGCCCAAATTTTGGGGGTGGGCCAGTGGGCCAATGAGCCAACCTGTCCCCTTTGCACCCCTAATCCATAATAAGCCTGTTATGGGGTAAAATATATATTGTAGTGTCCTATACAGCTCAGAGTGAGATATGAGATATCCAAACTGCAAGTTGGCCTCCAGTTGAAAACGACCACTAAAAGTAGTTGAGACGAGGTGCCTTACCCACTGTAATAATCCCTTGGCAGATATATATCTTTCAGACGACCAAATTTTCCAAATGGTCTACGGAGGTCATCGGGCCTGCATTCATAATAAACTCCAAGTTAAAGGGGTGTAGTGTAGAAGAAAGAAGCAATTCTCATGCAACTACGAATCATCTAATAGACATGAAAAACCATAAGTCCACAACCCAATATAAAAAAAGAAAAACACTGTTGAAATAATCATGAGTGTTCTGCTAACCTATGTAAGTCAAATGTATTTAAAATCCCTCAATAGTAGTTCGGATAATAGAAAGCACTTATCCTTTGACCAATATTAGATCATTAAGAACACACAAGATAGATCTGTATATTTACATCTCTATCTGTTGTTCTGTGCTAAAGCAATGCTCCTTTGGATTAATCTAAGATCTAAATGAATTTTGGCTTTTCAATTGGATATACTCATTATACCAAGCTCAAGAACAATATTCGCAAGAGGAGCTCAAGATGAAAAAGGAACTTAGGATTTCACAAGGGTGCATTGATTGTGTTCTAAAAAATGTCTTGACCTTAAACTGATTTTGAATGGTATCAAATACCAACTCAAATACCACCGACAGCAACACCAAATATATGACTGCACAGAGTTAATTTACAAGAGAGGCACACATGCAGTTACTGATACAGGAGTGATGAGGATCTTACCTGCAATCACGACGAAGATTCCTCACCAAAAGACTAGTTGGGAGGTCCCTAACACGGCCTCCATAGCGACCACGAGGACTTGGACTGCGGCCTCTCCTGTAACCTCTTGGCGGTGATGGACTGTAATCGTAGTTTCTTCCCATAGTGATCTAAGAACACAAGAAAAATCATGGTCATTAGAAGCAATACAATAGCAATCATATTTCATCTAGCAGGTTCTCTTCAAACAGGAGAAAGAAGGTGATACTGAAAAGAAACCTTCTCAAAAAGGCACCAGAGCATGAAGCATTTTGAGCTCAGCAAGGAGCAAATGCAGCTCTGCTAAATGCTAATAGTGAATCAAGCAATAAGCTACATTTCAGCATACACGAGGAAAAAGGACTTCATAATACTAAATGACAGTTTAGGAGATATGGGATGATATCTTTAGCCAAAGTACAATTGCTTTTGTATGCGAAAAAATTCCTTCCCATTCCCAATCTAAAATCATTTTTAACAAAAATTACTCAGACAAACATCTCTCAAGTCGTCAACTATGAATCTATCTAATGTAAAAAAAATAAGAACTAAAACCAGCCCGTTCCCGTCTGCAATTTTTAACAAAAATAGAATCATAGATCATCACATAAGCCAAGGATTAAAAATTTTAATACGCATGCACACCCTTCCATCTCCCGTTCCGGTCTGCAATTCCACCAGGCCGCCTCTCCTTCTCCATCCCACTAAAAACCCCAACCCCCAGGGAAAAGAGACCCTGTGCAAAACCTACCCAAATCCGCCAACGAAATACTCGAATTGGCTCGTCGATTACAGAATCGGGTTCGGAACACGACTTGGCCAAAAACCGCAGATTGATGCTAGCCAAAACGCAGTAGTGAGCTAGGGTTCCTCAAGGGAAGACCAAACGACGGCTAAAACGCGCACGGATCTTCTAACCGCGTCAAATTGGGACGGAGAGGAACGATGCCGAGCTGATGCTCACCTCGGTCAACCAAACCGGATCGAACAACTCGCGGAAACCAAAATTCCATCAGAAATCTAGGGGCGGAATCGCCTCTCGAACTCGATTTACCTTTTTCTTCTAGGGCTTGAGGGGGCGGGCTCTCGTGGTCTCCAGAAGCTTCCCGATGCGACGCGACGGGCGTGAGGGGCGTGATCCCTGTGATTTTAAGGGCAGGCGAGGCCGCGCGGACCGTTGGATGGCGGTGCCGGATCCTGATTGGACGGTGGATGTTGAGTGTCCGGCTGTTGGGCTCTTGGAGCCGGATTCGTTTTGGGCTCCATCTGTGGAGCACAGAATCTGGACCAAACTATGACCCAGGTATATTTTTATTTTATTTTCCCTTTTTTTGTGCTTTAGATGGTTGGCTCCTGTCGATGCCGTCGGCACTTCAAACCATGTCTTCAAAGTTTGTATTGATTTCTCAATTCTTAAAACTATTTTTATAGTAAATAATTTTTCTATAGTATTTAACTTTCAAACGAAGTATCTTTTCAATATGAGATTTACTAGATTTTATTTATATTCATCAAAATCACACGTAAGTTTTCTTTCTCTGTATAGCTCCCTATAAACTATTACTATTCATAAGCTAAGTAAAAAATAATCAGCAAAAGCCAATATAAATGGGCCTTTAATTAGATCTGCTTAAAAATTACTTGGCCCCGTTTGTAACGAATTTTTTTTATTCAAACTGAAACTGAACTGTTTTTTTTTCGAAACTCTTGCATTTTAGTGGAGCCTTATTGTGTTCACGGAGATTTTCCTCTTCCTGCAAAATGTTTATTTCCCTTCTTTCTTTCTCTTTTTACCTTTCGTGTTTGGTATATTTTTCCCTGCAAAGAAATGTTTGCTGTAGTTTCTTTCTTGTTGAGTTTTTTTTGGACAAAAGACATTAATTACTCCGGTTTTTAGAAAGCCCGGAGGCATTTCAGATTACAGAGAGCAAAGGTAGAGAGTTAGACTGGGAACACCAGTTCAGAGACACAGACCAACACACACAAGAAACAGGCAATACTAGGGGCCTGTTCGGCAGGAGAGAAGCCGAGCGGCTTTTGGCTTTTGCTACAGTACTAATTTTCAAACGGAGTATTTTCTCAAGACGGGGTCTACAAATTAAGCGATCTACACGTTAAAAGCCCAATATCTGTACCAGCCAAAATCACAAATGAGCATCCGTTTCTCCGTAATCTGTACTGTAAACAGCCAAAATTCAAAAATTTCAGCCAAAAACCATAAGCCGCAGCCAAAAAGAACAGACCCTAGATAATGTAAGGGCCTCTTTAGACCACAAGATATCGATAATGTCGGAATTGAAGAAACATAGAAATTGGAGGTCATGTCCATTGTAATCTTATATGAAGTGAAAACTGAGGAATTACATGAAACTGCTGTTTGGATGCTCCACAGAAAATTTGAAGGAAAATATTTCTTGATTAGAGAGAAAAGAGGTGAGAGAGAGTGATGTTGCCTGGACTTCTTCAAAGCAATCTTAACAAGAGGTTTGAGTTCATGTTTAGAATCCTCTAATATTGGAAGGAAAGGAAAGTTTCCATAGTAATTCCTTGGACCATTCCTACGTTTCCGAAGGCTCTCAAATTCCCATAGGATCCCAATCCTACAAAATTCCCTCAAATTTCCTTTGTTCCAAAGGAACCCTAAAACTTGACAAAAATCCCAAATTCTCGCATATTTAGAGAATTCTTTCTTCTTGTTTTTCCTTTCAAGTTTAGTATATTTCTTTCTTTCTTTCTTGTTTTTTTTCATTTCAAGTCTGGTGTATTTCATTTCTTTTTTTCTTGTATTCTTGTTTTTAATTCCTAGTTTGGTGTACTTTCTTTCTTTTCATCTCAAGTTTGGTATATATCTCTCTCTCTCTCTTTCTCTTTATTCTTCTGTAAAGTCTGGAATCGCGGCGGGAAGACGAACAAAAGGCTCAAAGCTTATCTTTACACTTGTTATTTATAAGTTTGGCAAAGAGAACAGTCCAGACTCCAGAGAGCTTCCGGATGCTACATTGCCATTTGTCACCGGGCAAAGATGCATGGATCGAGCCCTAAGCAATCGAGTCAAACAAATGGATGGAGTCCATGTGTGTACATACATATAACACATGTGCATCCGGGCATGTGTGACCCAAGTATGAATTAGAGAGAGAAATAAAAAGGTATAGAAATCAAAGTTCCTTTGATCCAAAGCATCCACAAAAGGCTCTGGATGCGATGCAGCCTCCTCTGCCTTTTGTTTTCACGATAATCTTCTGACGCGTTCGGTGTCGCTTGAGTGCGACTCGATGGGTTCCACGATCGACTTCAGAATAATAGCTGAAAGCTTGATCGATGCTTAGGTAAAATTAGTGTATTAAGACAAGACGTTTATTACATATTTTTTTGATACACAGGAGCTCATCATGAGAAAAGAAAAGGTTCAGGTACAATATGGCTTATACAAGCTCAATACAGACTACAGAGAAAACAAGCCAAAAGCCTAATTTATGTGAAAATCTGCAACTGCCGAGGGCTCTAGGGCCTGTTCTTTACCTCAAAAGCTGGTAGCTTTTAGTTTTTACTATAGTTCCTAACTTTCAAACGGAGTATTTTTTCAAGACATGGTCTACAAGTTAAACAGATCTATATGTTAAAAGCCCAACATTTGTACCAGCAAAAATTGCAAGTGAGTATCTGTTTCTCCGTAATCTGTACCGTAAACAGCTAAAATTTAAAAATTTCAACCAAAAGTCATAAGCCGCTGACGAAAAGTAAATCATAAGCCAAATATCGCAAAAGTAAATCATACACGTTTTACGGACAAAATGACACGGGAGAACGGACACACCACACACATACACAGGAGAAAAAACCTCTCTGGTTTTCCTTCGTACCATCACCATACTGTGTCACACTTAGCCGAGTTCTTTTCCCTTTTCTCCAATAAGTTTTTTTAGATAATGGAACAAAGTTCCAGCTTCTACTTTCTGGGGAGAAAGTACACAGCTGTTCAATACAAAACCAAGCACATAGACTCCAACTCCACAAGAAATCAAACTACAAAAAAAGAAAAGGAGAAGAAAGAAGCTACGCTTCAATTCTATTCCTAAATTTCCAACCGAACTTCGCAAAAACCTCCATGATTACGGTCTCCAACAATCTGCATCCAATTTTGAGATTTGATCTCGCCTCTTCTTTATGTAGTAGGGATCATTGTCGAATCCAATATGTTGCCCTGAAAATAACCTGCAGAAATGTATTAGATTTAGATATATTGAATACCATATCGTTTCTATTCAATCACATAGCCCAACATAAAGCAGCAGCTCCTACAAATATTTGATTTCTAAGTTTTGGCCGAATGGCATTCAACCAAGAATCAAACATGTTCGCAAAGCTAGAAGGGGGCTGAATTCCAAAGGTGATATAAACGGTATTCCAAATAAATCTTGCAAAGTGGCAATCAAAGAAAAGATGTTGTATCGTCTCCATAGAGCTACAAAAACAACAAATGGTGCTACCTTGCCAATTCCTTTTTGCTAGATTATCCTTTGTGAGAGTAACCCCCTTTTGAAGGTACCAAAGGAAGATCTTAATTTTCAGAGGTATCTTAATGTTCCAAAGAGGGGTCTTTTGGGGAACTACCCCTTCTTGTATCACATACATATAAAAAGAACAAACCGTAAAAGTACCCTTGTTACACAAATCCCAAACAAACGAGTCCTCTCCACTTGTAAGGTTTACTGAAAATATTTTGGTCACCAAATCAAGCCAATCATCTAGATTAGAGCCAACCAAGGCCCTCCTAAAGGACACATTAAGAGGTATAGAGCTTAAGATATGTGATACCGTGGTGTCTTTTCTCCTCACAATTCTGTAGAGTGCGGGATATGCAACACTAAAGGGTTTGTCACCTATCCAAGTATCCTCCCAAAATCTAGTTTGGGACCCATCACGAACATGGAAGTGACCACATGCAAGGAATTGATCCTTGACCTTCATAAGGCCAGACCAAAAATGTGAATCCCCCGGTTGTTTTGTAACTTGGGTAAGAGTTTTATTGGACAAGTACTTCCTTTTAATAAGGCTTTGCCAAACACCCTTTTCGTTAATAAGTTTAAACAACCATTTGCTCAAAAGGCCTTTATTTTGGATATCCAAATTTTGGATCCCCAATCCTCCAAATTCTTTAGGCCTACAAAGAATACTCCACTTAGTGAGTCTATATTTCTTTTTATGTTCATCACATTGCCAAAAGAATCTGGAACGGTAATAGTCTAGTTTTTTTAACACACCTCTGGGGACTTCGAAGAAGGAGAGCATGTACATGGCTAGACTAGTTAGAACTGAATTAATCAGTACTAGTCTCCCTCAGTCTCCCTCCTACTGATAAGAGTTTACCTTTTCAACTACTCAGCTTTTTCTGAAATTTTTCCTCTATGACCAACCAATCCTTGTTCGAAAGCTTGCAATGATGCATGGGAATACCTAAGTATCTAAATGGGAAACCCCCCATGCCACAACCAAAAAGTTGCGCATATTCATGCTCACACTCCTTGGCCTTGCCATAGCAAAATAACTTGCTCTTATGGAAATTCATTTTTAACCCCGATAATTGCTCAAAGGTACTTAAGACTAGCTTAAGGTCTTTGGCCTGGAGTATATCATGATCCAGGATGAGGATAGTGTCATCCGCGTACTGTAAGATTGATAGACCATCATCGACAAGGTGAGGAACAACTCCACTAAACTTTCCATTAGCCTTGGCTCTCTCAATTAAGATGGCTAACATATCAGCCACTAAGTTAAAAAGAATTGGTGACAAAGGATCTCCTTGCCGAAGTCCTTTCTTAGTCTGAAAAAATGGCCAACTTCATCATTAACTTTAATGCCAACACTGCCACCCTTAACAATTTGTTCTATCCAATTGCACCAAACAGAAGAAAAGCCCTTCATTCTTTAAGTTTGCTGAAGGAAGGACCAATTAACCTTGTCATATGCTTTCTCAAAGTCTAGCTTCAATATAACCCCATCTAATTTCTTCCTATGCATCTCATGAATAGTCTCATGTAAAATGACAACGCCTTCCAAAATGTTCCTACCGGACATGAAAGAGGTTTGTGAAGGTTTTATGACTTTTTGAGCTACTAGAGCTATTCTATTTGTCATTACCTTTGTAAAAATTTTGAAACTAACATTCAATAGGCAAATTGGCCTAAAATGTTGTATCCGTTTTGCCTCTTTTTCTTTTGGTAATAATGTAATTATTCCAAAATTGAGGCTGTATAGTGGCAATTTACCCTTGTGGAATTCAGCAAAGAGAGCCATGAGGTCACTCTTAATAATATCCCAAAAGGCTTGATAGAACTCAGCCGGAAACCCGTCTGGACCTGGCGCCTTATTATGCTCCATTTGGAAAATGGCAGCTTTGACCTCCTCCTCCAAGAATTCCATGGTTAATAAATCATTTTCCAAATCGGATACCTGTGAGATATCATCCCTCATAGATTCCATCATGGAAAAATTATTACGATCTGAAGCTCCAAAGAGGTCCTTATAATAATTGGTGACAAATCTTGCTCAAGTTTGAAAATTCTAGTTTTCCTGTGTTTACCGCTTGCTACCAAATGAAAATACTTAGTATTACAATCGCCAAATAACAACTTAGTTGTCTTGGCTCTTTGATACCATTTGAGCTCCTCTTCCCTTAAAAGGGAGACTAATCTCTCTTTTAAACAATGTTTCAAATCAAGCTCCATAGGGCTTAGAATTTGAGTTTCTGCTTTCTTATCAAGCTCATCTGTTTTCTTAATCAGCTCTTCCTTCTCCTTTTTATAAGTACCACTCACATTCTTAGCCCAACCTCTTAGGAATTGTCTAAGACGTTGAATTTTAAATTGCCATTTTCGTAGTGGTGTTTTCCCCCTTTTCTCTTTGTTCCACACATCAGCTACCAACTCCGAGAAACCATCCCGCAACAACCATCCGAGTTCAAATTTGAACATAGGTTGTTTTTTAATATGGGTACCATCACCCATATTAAGCAGCAATGGGGTATGATATGAAATTTCCCTATTCAATGCTTGAACATATTTGCTAGCGGAAATTTAGCCTCCCACTCTGTACTTACCAAAATCCTATCAAGTGTCTCATAAGTTGGTATATCCCTAGAGTTTGCCCAAGTAAACTTCCTATTCGAAAGTTCAAGCTCCCTTAAGTCTAAGCCATCAACAACGGCATTGAATAAAAAGGGCCATTTATCATCATATTTACCATTGTTTTTCTCTTTTGGGCTCCTAATTATGTTGAAATCACCACCGATAAGAATCGGATGTGTTTCTTTAGAACATGTTTGAACCAACTCCGCGAGAAAAGCTTCCTTAAAGTCATCTTGAGCAGCCCCATAAACTGCTATAAGAATCCATTGGAAGCCATCTGCTTTGTTTCTAAGTCGGAATTTAACATAGAAATCTCCTTCGGCAATAACTCCGATGTCAAAGACCTCTAAGTTCACTCCTAACAAAATACCACCGGACCTACCATGAGGTTCGGACCAGTGCCACAGGAATTCTTGTCCACCACAAATGTTGTTTAAAACTGTTTTAGAAAAAATTTTCTTACCGGTCTCCATGAGAGCAATAAAGTCTAGCTTTTGCTCTCTAGACGTGTCTGATAGGAATCTAAATTTAGCCAAGTCACTAAGACCTCTGCTATTCCAAAAAATTCCTTTCATTTTGACTCAGTCTTATATTTTTTAATCATCCTAATCTTATGGTGTTTCTTCCTTCTAAAGGACGAATGTGACTTGTTTTTCTTAAAGACAGCTTTGAAATCACAACTTAGGTGATCACTGTCCTCATCCATTACCTCCTCCATCAAATCACCACATAAGTGACCAAGAGTGAGGTTTTCTATGTCCTCATCGTCCTCCTCATCAATAATTTCAGAATCCATATTTGTTTCAGATTCTATGTGGCTCAATCTCGAATTAAATCTATCAATTTCAATAGTTTTAATTCTGTTAACTGATTCTGAGATATCCCTAGTATTCTTGCCTAAGTTAACACCTAGATCAAGAATAGAAGAGGCAACTAGAGAATCTGAACAAGAAGTAAAGGAAAGGTTATTGTTGATACCTTTAATGAAATCCAGATTTTTCCACGCCGCTCTCTTCTTTGCTTTTTTCATCACGTGCTCGTCCTTGTTAACAAAACGCGGGCTGGAACGAGTTGGGGGTAATTGTAGCTTCCGTGATAGCTGCAGCCGCCAGCACATTAGCCGGCACTGTGCTTCCACCCTGCATCTGCAGCACGCCACCTCCACCATGCAAGGTCGGCAGCACCTCCATTGGGCCCCACAACAGGAGGCGGATGAGCCCAAGGTGACAGCGAAGGCAAGCACAGTTTAGGCGTGCTGCTATCTAGGGGGCTCAGCTGCACCTCCACTGAACCGAGAACCTCTGAAAGTGCGCCACCAATTGGAAGAACCGTATCCACATCCGAATGAACGATTAAAGTTTCCTTCCCACCAATTTTGCCGCCACTCTCAGCCTCATTATCAGCTTCGGGCAGCACACCCTCCACAACTCCTTCAACAAAGGCATTGTTGTCCTCGGCCAACACCAAGTCAGCACATTCACCCAAGGTTGTTTCCACCGCCATGTCCAGAATACTGGTCGCCATGATTTTGATTTTAGCCTCTAATGCTTGCATTAAGTCAGAAGCAGCGGGCCTGATGTTTTCAGTCTTGTTGTTGTCATTTCCACCCTCTAAAATCATATCACCCCCCTTTAACCCCTTAGGCTCCGAATCAGAGTTAGGAACCGCTTTGGGGTTGTCTTCCTCCTGTTCCTCATTGCCCTCAACCTCCCCATCTTTGAAATCAAACTCCACCTCATCTCCATTGTCATCAAAGCCGACACGTTCTATCTTAATTTTGAGCTCGAAGTAATGATCCCCAATGACAACATCAGTACTAGATGGCAGCAACTTAGGATCAAGAATCGCCACAAGAATTCTTCCAAAATCATTCTTGCGAGTGGTCTTCATGTCTACCATTTGGGTAGACCCAAACATAGTGCATACAGCCCAAAGGTTCAAAAACTCCCTCAACTTCTCATGGATGCCATATACACGCAGCCACACTTTAGGCAAAAGAAAACCACCCTCCTTAACACGCCATACCTCAAATTGTAAACGCGCCCCGGTAGAAACCCCATTTTCCCGTACATCAGCTCCTCCATAGGCGATAGCTCTCTGAAGTTCAGACTTGGATGGAAATTGAACAATAAAAGATTCATTGTCATGCACTCTAGGCTCCCACTTCCATTTACCGGGGACTATCCTTTCCAGTTGTGCCACAAGCTGCTCGGAAGATAGGGATCCCCCCACCACTTTGACTAAAGCCGTCTTGGAATCCTTCTTCCTGGGTAGGGGGCATGTGGTATATGGTAGAAACCAAGACCCGCCACAGCAAAACCTGCAGCATGAGCAACCGGCTTGGGGAGCTTGAGAATTGGACACCGGTAATTGACATGATCATTACCATCACAAATGTCACAATGAACTTCAGTCTCGCCATGGCCCTGGCCGAAGGCTGGTTTAGCCACCCTTCCATGGCGAGCACTTGGAGCTCCCCAGGTGACACCTGCATCCCGACCGCGACCATGCCCCCCAGCGCCAGCTCGCTGCGTACTTGATGCACGGGCAGCCAGAGGTGGGTGCGACGAAACGTCGCGCAAGGAAGCTTTCTGGGAAGGCGAAACACGAAACCGCGAGTGCAGCCGCCCTTCCCTGGAGAAGAAATCGCTGAGGCCAGGTGGGAACTTGAATCGTCGTCTATCAGTTTGGGCCAAAACAAGTTGGCCCAGACCAGTCGACACCGTCGGCCCACATGCCTCTTCAGTGCCCCGACCAAACTCATTTAGGGACAACCCTGTTTTACCAAGATTAACCTTCCTCATGTCCTTAACTTTAATCTCCCCCAGCTTACTAACTGAAGACCGATCAAATTTAGGTAAGGGGCCTTTCCAAGGACGAATTTTTGAGGACAAACGCCAGTCCGCTACCTTCTCGGTTATCCTTGATGGTAGGGGCCTAGGATGCCTCACATGGCCAGCCCCACAGTCAACTGAACCAAATCTCGGAGACTCAATGTTTTCAGACAAAATTGCCTCAGCTCTGATCATTTCGTCTACTGAGAAACCCACTCGCAAAGCATCTCGAATAAATTCTGAACCTGAACTAGATGAAACAGGACTAGCAGCTTCATCTTCTTCCTCAGTGCTATCCTCCCCATCCACTGCCCAAAATTTTGATCTACTCGAGAAATTTCTATCTCCGACTAGCGGAGCAGAGAACTTGAGGAGATCAGGCGCTGATTGCCTTCTTGGCAACACCCCAATCCAATCCTGCTCAACATGGGATTGCGACTTAGCGCACAGTGAGCCACCTCCATCATGACGGGTCAAATCCACCATTAACCGAGCTTCACTGAATGGATACTAGCTCCCTGCTCACACTGTTGAAGAAACGGAGCCACAACTAACCCGGAGACTAGCTCCAAGTGAGAGGGAAAGAAGAAACGAGGACTGGAGGAGGCGAGCAAGACGTACCTGAAACTAGAACCGGTTGGGGAAAAATGTCGAACACCTTGCCAGCACCAGCCTCAGGAGCTGCCGCACGACCGCTGCTTGGTAGCCACCTTCACCGGTCTTCGTCCCTCCAGCGCCGCTTCAGATTGCCGGCGACCTCCGCCGCACCTTCTGCCGCCGCCCCCTCCGGGAAGCCGCACCACCCTGACCAGGGTCGCCCCGGCCGAGACGGCGTAGAGAAGACCGGTCTCACGCGCCGGACGCGCGCGGGACTCGGCTGGTGGGTACTAGAATTGGAAGTCCTCATCATTTTAAAATAATTTATCAAGACAGTTTGTTTTTAAAATAATTTATCAATGTATTTAATTTATTTATATAAATACTCACATAAAAATTAAAAATTATAAATCGCAGTAAAAAAACTCACCACAAGTTGCTGCTGCCCTCTCTCACTCAGCGGCTGCACCGCCTCATCTGTCTTCAGTGCTGTGTCGCCACTGATGGCGTCGTTTAGCGCACATCATTAGCGTCCTAAGTGCGGAGTACCCCTATCGATGTGTGCTTAGTGTGTGTATATATAAAGCAGGGCATGGCCTCACCTAGATATATATACCCTGCTGTTGCTGGCTCTGCTCGCTCCAGGCAAGTAACAGAGGGTTCTGGTCTCGATACAGGGTCTTTCGTCCAGAAGACGCAAAGCAGAGCCAAGCTCGTTCTTCGGGCCAAGTGCAAACTTTGCTCGAGGTATGGTATTAAGCTCCAGTTCCTCCATTGATGGCTTCCTCGATCTATTGTTGCTGAGTTTGTCTAGCCTAATTTTATCCCTTTTTTACTTCTTCTTTTCTCCTTTGGCTACATCTTCTCTGCGTATACAATTTTGGCCTTTTCTTTTTTCCTCTCTCTCATTTTTTTGAGGGTTTTTTTGAGTTGCTTTCTTATTTCCTTTTCTAGCCATGTTTTCCCTAGTTAGTGCTCTTTCTGAATGACTGAATCTCCTCTGTTTCACATAATTTCTAGTTTCTGAACTGCTTCATTTCGTAGTGCTGGTTTCTCTTTTCTTTTTGGACCTCTTACTTTTTAACATAGGAGTCAGTTGCTATTCTCGATATATGTTCACCAATTCAACTCAAATTTTACATTACTATCTTTTCAATCCATTACTTACATAAGTTACATACTTTGTGCCATCTATATTTTTTTTCACTCCCCCATTAGTTCATCAGACCAAAAGATTGCCCAATTGGACTAAAGGAAATATCGCTCGATTGCTTCCTAGTATTAATACTTAGCCATCTAACTATCTAAGTAAACCTCAGCCATCTAACAAGCAGGCTGGCCTAAGCTGCCTTTTTTTTCTTCTTGAAGCATCTCAATCGGGCACCCAAGAACGTAACAGAATAGAACAGTGACATGTTCATTTTATATTTGCAGGCGAAGTTTTTACATTTCGGCCACTGTTGCTAAGGTCCCGTTTGGAATACGGAAATATTATCAATTTCTGCGAGAATTGAATTGTGTTCTGTGAAATTCCTACATTTTACTCGGGGTGTAAGAAGTGATTCTGATCCATAAAGTACTTAGTTAGTATAGTTAAGTAGTATTAAATTGGGTGGTTTAAACTTTTAAACGGTTCGTCCGTAGCAAAACAGCGACTATATAAATCTTGATCCTGTCAGATGTTGACACTTGCTAATGTATCAGCCAAGTTCGTGTCACACGCTGACACGATTAGTGGCCGATGAGTTCCAGTCCATCTTCGCCTCCGACGGGCGTATGTCGCATCTCAATTATTTTTCTGCTTTCCCGATGACGTCGCCCTGCAGCACTGGTGTTGTTTGGTGCGAATACGGTTCGATCTCGAAGCATCTTGAAGGCTTCAATGGCCTCAAATAATGCAGCAGCCGTATAGCAGAATTTCCTGCTTTTCAAATAGGCTCAGGCAGGTAGGCTCCGTCTGTCAGTCAGGAATTTGGCAGGAACTTTCTTGTAGGATTTACATTTTTCCCGCGTTCCACAGAAGAACGCAGGTTCCGCTCGGTTGGGCTGAAAAGTTGTAGTTTATAATTGAAATTGTACTGTAGCGGCTGAATTTCATTGTAGCTGAAGGTGATTTATTTGGTATAATTAAATCTAAAAAAATTTAAAAATAGAAAAAATATACAAGCTTAACACAGACAACGTAAACGAATACGGGAAAAAAGAACAGGCAAAAAGCTCAAAAAAAGCCAAAAGATCAGAAAAAGATGAAATTAATGAATAGTGAAAAATAAGCCAGAAGTTAGAAGCTGAATCTGAAATGAGCGGGGCCGCTTTTAAGTTGATATGGACTAACTTGGCTACTGATGCCAGTTCTGCTCCGAACTTCGTTCGTCAAGACTTAAGAGAGTGATATGAGTAATTCCAAACACACTCCCTATTCTATTCTGACATTTTCTCCTGCTAGTTTCAGCTCTGGGAGGTGCTTGCAGAAGTTATCCTTGGACATCCGATTATCAGAGGATGTTGCACAAAAGATGGCAGGGATGCATGTTTTTGCTCACCTTTCTTCTCTGGAATGCATCAGGTATGAGCCGTACGTGGACTTTGTAGCGTTGATAGCTTTTGCTTCAGTTTCGGTAGTACCCGGTTCATTTCTCACTTCCTTTTTTATATCAGTATAAGGTTCTTTACTTCGCCAGAAATACATGACCATACATAAAAGTGTGCAGCATTACAAGGGGACTTTTAAGCTACAAAGTTTAGGATATGCTTGTGCTCTCCCTTTCCATGTCCTATCTCGAGTCAACAAAAGCATACGCGACACATGGGGCTTGTCGAAGCTTGCCGATTGTCTCCTCTCGTTTAAGAAACTGAATGATGCGAATGCTTATCTTAAATCAATGATGCTGTTTGACACATGTAAAAGCTTATCAGTCATATCTGAGAAACCCACCACTCAAATACTGAACAGTCTGAACAGTAATCCACCAGCCAAATACGATTCTTTCCACTACCCTGATACCTTTATGCAGTTCATGATTTCCCTGATGAAGGCAAATGATTCTAAGCTCTAATGCTGTAATCGAAGAAGAACATTTTCTGACCTATTCTTACAACCTCTGCTAAAACTTTTCACTTCCGGTTCCGGAGGATTATTTAGGAGTAGTGTACTAGCAGGAAGGAACTACTTTTTACACTGAACCAACTGAACTCAACCTACTGCTTTTCGTCATAGATCACTCACATACCATATGTTCATAAATCATAAGCTCAGGAGCCAGGATCCTCAATATATGCTGCCTGTCTTACACAAAAATTCCTGTTTTCACAATGGACAGGCACTTCTCTCGGAGCCAACTCGATCCCTTCGTCGGAGAATTCCCCGTCAGATTTTGCGAAAATTGTTCAGTCTAAGCAGACAAAACAAGCGCGCGTGTGCGGAGCAGACCACCGGCTGCTGAGATCCCTGGCGAACACTCAAGAAGAGGTCATCCTCACCATCCCAAACGAGCAGCTCCAGCACATTGCCGAGTTCCAGGAGGAAGCCGAATTTTGGGTCGTCGCGAACGTCGTGCCGTTCCTCCCGGCGACCAAGATCACGCACATCTTGGCGGGCAACGACGTCGTGACGAGTTCACTCGGGAACGCGTACTTCCTGGTCCCCGCATTGCTTAACCTCCACTCGGCGCTCGTGGCCGCTCGCCTCGACGACCGCGTCAAGGTGTCAAGCGCGCTGTCCGGGGTGCCGCTTGCTCCGGCGTTGTCCGCTATCACGGGGCACCTGCTACGGTTCTTGAAGGAGACCGGCTCGCCGTTGTTTCTCAAGTCGCACCCGTCGGAGGCCACGGACACCAAGGTCGACGGCGTGTACGGCGCGATGCGGGGGCTGAACTTCTCGGGCATTCCGGTGATCGTGGCGGGATCGGAGGAGCCAGGCGCCGGCGAGGCACTGGTGTACCACAGCTACCTGTATGGCCGTCCCGGTGAGGGCAAGAGGCGGTCGCTGGCGACCGGGACAGGGACGTTCTGCGTCGCGCTGCAGAACGCCGACCCGACGGCGCTGCAGGCGGGGCTCAACTGGGCGTGCGGGCCGGGCCACGCCGACTGCTCAGCGATACAGCCCGGCGGGCCGTGCTACAAGCAGAACAACCTGCCGGCGTTGGCTTCCTACGCCTACAACGACTACTACCACAAGATGGCGAGCACCGGTGCGACCTGCTCGTTCAATGGCACTGGCACCACCACTACTAGTGATCCCAGTAAGCAACCTCTGTGGTAACTTCCTTTTTGCATGATATGCCTTGGAGCTTGAGATAGGGATTGGCTTGCTCTTCCCCTCCAATAGCTAATGCTGCAAAAGAATTTGAGAAGGATCAGTCTTTTAGTTTCAGGATTTTTTACAATTGACCTATCTAATTCTTGGACGAGGGAAATTACTCTTATATTTTTGTAGTAGCCCCTCTGGCCACAATTACAATTCGTTTTGGACATGGATACAGTCTCTAAACATAATTTTGATAACTAAACATAATTAAACTCCATGCATATAAGGAAACTCTACGCACAATTTGGGAGAGCAGGAGGTATCGGGGAATATAATTACTTTTTGGAATGGCCGGTTAAGAGTATTGGTGGGTACATACCCACTTTGATAGTAACTGACCATTCCCGATACATGAAAGGAAAACTCTATGTGCAACAAAATATGTAAACTGATTGATAGTAATATGTATAGGAAGCTCATGACAGATACCCACTTTCATAGTAATATGTATAAGAAGCTCATGTCACATACCCGATATGTTCCCAATACATACCCACTTTGATAGTAATATTTATAGGAAACTCATGTCACATACCCGATACATTAAAGGGAAAATTTGTACGAAATAATCATTTCACATACCTTTTTACCATTTTATTATAACTAATTTTTAAATTAATTTACAAGTGATATTGATATGAACTAGCATGCAACGCTGGTTGGCACTAAATAGGTTGAAATATTAGGAATGAAGGTGATTTGATAATTAATGGTAATTAAGAATGAAACACATATATGGAAACTATTTTTCCAATGCGAATTGTGTGGATTGACCTGCATGTATACACATGTAACGGGTTAGATACAGAATTAATGGATGAAATACCCACTAATTTCCCACGGATTGTAAAGCAATCGGACGGTTGTTAGTTTAGGTGCCCAGGCACCATAGTGCTCTAGTTATTTTTACTATATATATATAACCTAATAAAATTATAATATTATGAAAAGTATTTTTGAAACAAATCTATACATATGATTTTTATGTATTCAATTTAAATATTTAAAAAGATATTAACAGTTAAAGTTTTAAAATTTTAACTGTATCGATATCTAAAACGATATGTCTACTTTTTAGAAGAAAAGCTGGACAACTATGAAATGATACCATGTTACTTGAGAACAATTCGCCACTTCTATGTATTTCTATGGAGTGATTTTCTTCTTTTTTTTTGAAACAAGTACTAAGTGATTTTTTTCATGTCAAATGAAACAAATGTGTGGTTAAAATTTACAAGTTTTGCAACAACAGATTAATCAAAATTCAGGAGCACATGCTCATAGCATGTAAATTTCAGTGATTGGCTTAGCCCCCTCTCAGTTTGGAAGTACTAAAACCGTTATGACCAGAGTAAGAGCTCAAGCGCATGCTTATTTCTGCAGTACCATATCTATCAGGAAATGGGGTCTAGTATTGTGACGCTAAGAATTGGTAGCATTTTGGTGTGTCGTCTAGTATGATGTCCGATTACCTGTTTAACTCTCATCATAAGCTGTATCAATCTCATGCACTGCTCTTCCTTCTGCTCAATTCAGTAGCAATGTGGACGAACACTAACGCTTTCATGTGACGACTCATTTCAGGCTCAGGGTCCTGCGTCTTCGCAGGAAGGTAAGAACGATTTCAATTCTTGAAAAAGCAGCATGCTATTCATATGTACATCCGTTCTGACAAAACTTCCAAGAACAATCACGAAACTGAAAGTATCGAATTTCTTGGCATGGTCACAGCACCATGGCGGGAGGCTCGAACTCGAGCGTGCCGAGCGCCAGCCCTCCAACGGGGCTCGCCCCTCCGGCAGGTTTCACTCCGCCGGTCGGCTCCAGCCCTCCGACCGACTTCAGCCCCCCGGCGGCCGGCACGGTCCCTCCGGCCGGCTTCTCCCCGCCGACGGGAGGCTTCGGCCCCCCGTCCGGGTTCGGCAGCCCGCCGGGGAGCTTCAACGGGAGCGGGACCTTCGGCGGGAGCCCGAGCAGTACGCTCAACCCTTACGGCAGCGGGTGCCGCCACGGCGTGTCTCGCGCTCTCCTGAGTGCTCTGTCTGCCATTGCTCTCGCCGTTTTCCTAGCGTCGACCGGCCTGATGTAAATTATTGTCGGAGCGTGAATTTGGACTGGCTCTAGCTCGAGAGAGCTCATGTCGCCGTTAGTTATTATATTGTACAGGGACTCATCACATCTTAGTCACATCTTAATGTTCTTGAGGAATTATTGGTCTTGTAGATGTCAGGTTGCATGCGGTGAGATCTTTGTCATTTAGGAATCGTATATATGCAGCATATATATATGTGACTTTTGGCAATGTCTGATGTTTGGTTTTCCCGTGTTGTACTCTTTTAGGACTCTTTTGAAATGCGAGAAAGTTTTTCTATTTCTGTGGGAATTGAGCGCAAAATTCTTACAATCCACACAGACCTAGAATACTTTCCCGAAGTGTTGGAAATATACCCTAAAGGCAATAATAAATATGATTATATTTCGTTATGTTCATGATTTATTGGATAATATGTTATCTTGTTCCTTAAATAATATCGTTAATATTTATTATCAAATATGTAACTTGATTGTAAAATTCTATATTTTTACGATAATAATTCTTAAAAGATCCCTAGTTGGAAACATATAATGATACATATGATATACTAGCATATGTATCGCCTGATAATCATGTTTTATAGGTCATAGATACAGAGATATTAAGCCAATAATGTTGACACATGCTAGCGGATATGGGGTTGGATCGACCCACCATGAGGCACTGCGAGAACGTTGTATTCTTACATGTCATCAGTTGGTCTCATTTACAATGCATATGCTACATTTTTAGACTTGAGATCGTCACACGTACTTGAGATGCATACTTGATGACTTAGAGGTTGCCAAATGCTACTCTGTAACTGGGTAGTTATAAATGTAGCTTTAGGATTTTCTCACAATACATGCATCGAGGCATGGTCAATTAAGATAGGATTTGCCCCTCCATACAATAGGAGAGATATCTTTAGGCCGCTCAAGTGATTGGATTCTAGAAATGTATGGCCATGCTACTCGCGGTTAAAGAGTTAACCGTAGTCTGGGAATTTAAGTCACGTGATCAAGAAAGAATAGTCAAGATAACTAACAAGAATGGTATGTAGTCAGCTTGAGCTTGACCCATATCATGAGCCAAAGAAAAATACATATAAGTTTTATTGTTCGTCTGATATGATCTTTACGTATACTTGGGAATCGGCATGTCTTGCTCGGAGCAACTATCGATTAGTGGACGAGTAGGAGTACTCGGACCATGTCCAAGTGTACGTGAACATATAGGGTCACACACACTTAAAGAGCTGAGATATAATTCGGATGGTGATTTGAATTCATGTGAGCCATGAGTTCTTAATAGACCTCAAGTTCGAGACCCATCATGGATATCTATATATAGAGGGGCAGTGGCATAGGGTTTCTGAGAGAGAATTAGGAATTCTCGAAACTCTAGTCGCAACACCTTCCTCATCTAATACCACGTAGCCAGCGAGCACTTCAACGTGTGGTATTCCTGCCTAGTACATGTCCTTGAAGATGTTGATGCAAAGCTTCAGCACTAGGACGATCCGTAACTTGTGACGGCCAAAAAGAGCTGGAAGAGGAGATGTGCGGTTTACGACTACTATTGCACCAACACGGTACATCGACTACTTCCGCTGCGAGTTTGCGCGTCTGATGATAATTCTGTGATCTATTACTAGTGTAAGTTCCTTGTTTACACCGTAAATTTTTTTAAAATTATATTAGCGCACCCTATCCGTAGCGCAGTACTTTCAATACCTGGTCTTCTTCCATTCTCCTTCTGCGTGATGAATGTTAGCACAATCAATCAGCACAAAGACAATCCATCAAAGCTCAGACTCGATCGGTCTCCAGCACCTGATGAATCTTGTGATCAGCAGTGACAACGGCGATGTTGAACCTGAGCCATTTCTTGGCCCTGAACACCCTCATGGCGCCGTGCCACCCGACGCCAAGCGCCGTCAGCATGCCGGCGACGGTGAACACCCTCCACCCGGCGACCGCGCTCACGTAACCTAGGAAGGCCGACGGCCCAGCGCGCATGACTGTGAGCGCGGGCTGCCTGGCACGGAGCTAGAGAAGGCACCAAACTTGAGCAGCGTGTCGAGGCTGTAGAGGAGGTTGGAGAGGGCGACGACGTCGTCGAAGCTGAGGAAGGAGACAGCGAGCGTGACTAGGGTTACAAATTTTGGATGAAATTTTGTGAAATGGACGAAATTGGTCTAGAGGCATAGATTTCCTGGTTTAGAAATTTCGAATTGTGCAATTTTTATTTCAAAGATGCGACGCTTATCCTCGTTTAAACCGTCATAAAAAATGATCACTTCAACCAAGGAAGATAAAGGTTAGGTTCTAATTTTACGAATAAAAAACGCCAACAACCGAGATACTGATATACACAATTCATCATTTTTTTGTTTCTAATCATACAAGGCACTATATGAAGATTCTCAAAGTACGTAAGCGTAAATATGTACGTACCTGCGGCATCGGTCAAGCAGCCGTTCACCCACGCCTCCGGCGGCGCTTCCGTGGCGCCGGCGCGGAAACAGCTGCTCCACCTCGCCGGTTATGGACATGGTGCTCGTGCTGTCCTTGTAGTTGAGGTTGTTGAAACACAACACCAGGATTACCACGGAAAAGATGAATGATCACAGAGATACGGAGAGAAATTTTCCAAACGCGAACTCAACTTAGTCGTTTTTCCTCTTTTTTTCTCTTCTTATTCAACTTATTCAACATCTACTCAACAGATTACATGGATTATATAGACACATTCGAACCTCACATACAGGCCACTACACCCATACGACTTTGATTCTAACAACGACTACCTACTTTCGACTCCTACGCACGTCGCGTACTGACGTACGACCAAGTCATTCCACAAATGCTACAGTGACCAACCGCACAGGTCCGCTGCAGTGACCGGCCGCGCACGTCCGCTGCAGTGACCAACCGCACACGTTTCCACGACGCCTGAGCAGTTGTCAACTAACTGAAGACCTATGTCATTCCAACCACTCGCACTAATGACTGGACTCGACACCACGACCACGGTGCCAACGACCACGGCTTGTCTTCGAGCACCGACCGTCGACACTATAGCTACAATCATTGTAGCATTCGGACATAGCGATTGATATGACCACTGTAGCACTCGGACACAACGACTGCTATGACCACTGTAGCACTCAGACATAGTGACTGCTACGACCACCCACAGACCGGTCGTAATAACCACTTACAGACCGATCGTAACGACTATACAAAACTGGTCGTAATGATCACATACAGACCAGTCATAACGACTACATATAGACCGGTCATAACGACCACATACAAAATAGTCAAGATTAATTCTAACACTCTCCCCCTTAATCTTGATACTTTGACTCACAAGATGAAGTCCAATCAACTTACGCTTTTCCATGGAGTTTTGCCTTCTTCTTGTTGACTATGCTTCCGGTGACACAACTTACCGGCGTCTTTCACATCTTCACCACCGATGACACACCTCACCGATGACTTCGACAACTTTCTCAGCTCCAATTGCCTTTCGCTGGTCACACAACTTGATTTCTCACGTTTTCTCATGGACATAACTAACACAAGAACACGCGCGAGTACTCTGGACACACGTTTACAAAAACTCACGCACACTCACATGCATCATGCATTGACTCGCCTACATGCACGACCATGACACACAAAAAATGCGCATGTATGTAACACACATTCTACGTGTTCAAACAGATAAATAACACATGCAACACTCCCACTATTCTAACAACTCAAAATACAATCGTGCACTCATACTCGTACATGGATTCAACTACATGCAAGATGGAAAAGTAAATGATGAAGACTCTTTGTTAGCTTTACATCAACGCTGGCTTATCATCCGCATCCACTGCAGCAAGAAGAGCTATTGCCTTCTTCAACTCGCGACACTCCTGAGAGACCATGTGGAGGTATCCCCATGTTTGTGATGAGTAATTGATGGTTGTGTTAGAGAGTTTGAGTTTATTTTGGGTATTCCAGGGTTGAGTACCTTTTATTAATGCTAATGTTGATTATGCTGTTATGTGCGGTGCTATGTGACGGTTTGCTTGTCTGTGTGACTGCAGGACATTGGAGCTAGGTCATGGTAAGGCGTGGGAGTACCGGGACTAGGCACAGGAGGTGTTGAGGTCCAGACGGTCGGAGATGCCGAAGATAATCAAGGCTGCTGAGGTGGTTGCGAGTCGGGAGACGAGGAACCGGAGCTGGAGCTACCGGTGATGGACATGACGGGCAACGACGAGTGGACCGGGACTAGGCTTAGGGAGGAGTCGGAGGTCCTGACGGTTGGATGTCGATTGCGGTCGTGTGCGACGGAACAGACCAAGACTAGACTCAGGTGGAGTTGGAGGTCCAGTCGGTCGGAGTCGGGTGGACATGACGGGCAGCGGCGAGGTGGACCGGGACTAGACTCAGGTGGAGTCGGAGGTTCAGATGGTCAGGATGTCGGGTGCGGTCGTGTGCAGCGAAGCAGACCGGGACTAGACTCAAGGAGGAGTCAAGGTCCAGACGGTCAAGGTACCGGTTGCGGGAAGCTTCCAGGAAGGTGCTTGAGGGGCAATTTGGAGAATTGACTCAAGTCTTGAGTGGAGTGGCTGGTTCCCTCCAAAATTGGTTGCTTTGACTTTTGCCTCATATGGATGTGAGGCTTGTGAGTGGAAAGGGGCTGACCTTTCTTGATTTTCTTCTTTGAGTGAGAGTCCTGCCTACATATGTGGAGAGGTGGAGGCAGTAGCTGAAGTAAGAAAGCAGTAGTGGGTTGTGTTCTCCTGCATGAGTTCAGAGTGTACTGAGTGGTAGACACCTCTTGTTATCCCAACTACGTATGGGGCCATAGTGAGAGATGGCATGAACTCATGTAATCATTCCTCTGTTTATGAAGCATTCATGGTTATGAATCAATTTGAGAAGGATTGAGTTTGAGCCTTTCTCTTTTGTGCCTATCTGTGCTTTGCTTGTATTTATGTTCTTGTGGTTTAGAGATGAGTTCTTGATTGATTTGCTGCAAAATGGGTTAGCTTTGAACGGGGAATCATCACAAGGCCATTTGGCTGCTATATTCCTAAGAGCTATCACTTTAGCAGCCATGTTCTTTCCAAAAACCACCTCGGGCTCATTTCCCATGTCTTGCATTTCTAGGGTTTGTAGTCAGGGGATCCTTGCCCTCTTGGTTTTCTAGATGGGATCTTGAATATGGAGTGTGGCTCTCTCTTCTGAGATTATTTCCCTGATGTTTTCAAAGTCTCATGAGCAAAGGAGCTAAAAATCTTGAGTAAAATGGAGTTTGTCACTTCTTGCTGTTTGTTTTCAGCAAAATCAGATTTTCATGTGTGACTGGGTTTTTGCATGCATTCTCTTCCCTCTAAGCTCAACCTGCTAGTTGATTTGAAGTGCCAATCTTTTGATCTAAAAAAGAGCAGCAGGGATTTGGTCGCTTCTCTGTATCTTGGCTGTTTTCTGCAATCTCTGTGCAGTCATCCTTTTCGGCAGCTATTCCCTATTTTCAGCAGCCTGTAGATTTCAGTTTTGAGTTGCTTGCCGACTTGCTGTTTGCTGTTTTTAGCAGAAAATTAAATTCTCAGATTTCAGTTTGCAGCAGCTCCTGCATTTAGCATTTCACTCATTATTTTCTGTACCAAAAAAATTTCAGTTTGCGCTTTCTGCAGATTTAGGTTCAGCTCAGTTTTCAGCAGCAAATGCAGTTTCAGTTTTCAGCAGCAAAATTCAGTATTTTCAGTTTGCAGTTTTCTGCACTTCTGCCGTCAAGCTGCTGCCTTTCAGTTGGTTTTGGCTGTTGCCTTCTAAACTGATTTCTTCTCTGTTTTATGCCTTCTTTTTAGGTTCAGCTCTCACTTTCGGTTAGCAGATTTCAGCCTATTGCTTTTAGTTTCATTTGCAGTTTTCAGCCGATAGCGGTTTAATTTCTTTTGCAGATTTTCAGCTGAGTTCTCTTCAATCTCATTTGCAGTAATCTCAGTGCAGTCAGTTGTCAATCCATTTCTCTGCCTTCGACCAACTTAGAGCTTGCATTTTCTTGTCAATCTTCATGGTTCCTCTGAATTTTTTCAGTGAAGTCTCTGTGCTGTTATTTTGTTTTCGATTGATCCTCATTGCTTCAGTCTTCGGCCCTGTCTAGCCTTTTCAGTTTCGGCTAAATTGTTTCTGGCCTCCAGTGTATTCTTTCTTCCTAGCTACTATAGCTATCGGAGAAGAAAATATGTGGATACTTCGGGGCGATTTTTGAAGGCACCATTCACCCCCTCCCCCCCTCTGTTGCCATTTTCGATCCAACAACTCTTTAGCAAAGAGCCTGTACTCTTGGCAATTGTAGCAGCACACCTTGGTTTTCTCGAACTTTCTTCGACCCCACCACCCGTAGGAGCCCTTTCCTTCTCGCTTCGATGACCGAGTCTCCCACTCAGCCTTGGTGAGAAGCAGTTGCTCCTCTTCCCCCTTCTTTCGCTTGCGTATGCGCTCCTCATATACTTTGAGGTGGCCAATCACCTCCTCAAATGGCATGGTATCCACATCGAAAAATTACTCAATTGCAGCAACAACCTGCAAAAACTTGTCAGGAACTAAATCGGGCAACTTCTTGATGAGTGTAGTATCTTCCAGGGTGGCGCCAAGACCACTGAACATGCTCGCTAGCCCACTAATCTTGCCAGCAAACTCATCGATGGTGTCACTTTGCTTCATGCGTAGGACCTCAAATTCGCTTTTCAAGGTCTACAGTCGCGCCTTCTTCACTCGGTCAGCCCCGAGATACCACATCTTCAAGCTCTCCCACACCTCCTTGGTTGTCTTCTTCTTGGCAACCTGGTGGAGCACATCTTTAGGAATGGCCTGAAAGATGCACGTAAGTGCCATCTTGTCCTACCTCCTTTCCACAACCACTCCGGCCACGGGTTCGACCACCTCCTAGATGTCATGTGCCTCCATACAAGCCTTCATTTGGATCGCCCAAGTGGAGTAGTTGGAGGTGAGCATCGGGTACTGGTGGGAATCACCTCCCTCCCTCGTTGATCATGCCGCCAGTTGCTCGGTGATGGATATCTTGTTGAAGCGAAGGAACTTGGGCATACATCAAGCTCTGATATCAAATGTTAGCACACAACACTAGGATCACACACGCAATTTACATGTGGACACACACTACACGGGGAAGAAGAATGAACACAGAGACCCAGAGAAAAGTTTTCTGGACACAAATTCAACTTGCATCGCTTTTCCTCTTTTTTCTCCTCTTATTCAACTTATTCAACTTCGACTCAATAGATTACATGGCTTATATAGACACACCCGGGCCTCACATACAGGCCACTACACCCATATGACTCTGACCCTGACAATGACTACCTACTTTTGACTCCTGCACATGCCGTGCACTAACGTATGTCATTCCACAACTGCTATAGTGACTGACTACATAGGTCTGCTGCAATAATCGGTTACACACGTCCGCTACAGTGATTGGCCGCACACGTTCCCATGACGTCTGCCCATACAGAGCAGTTCATCAACTAACTGAAGACCTATATCATTCCAAGCACTCACATTGATGACTGGACTCGACACCACGACCGTGGCGCCACTGACCACGGTGCCAATGACCATGGCTTGTCTTCGAGCACCGACCATCAACCACTATAGCTATAGCCACTGTAGCACATGGACATAGTGACTGCTACGACCACTTCAGCACTCGGACACAGCGACTGCTACGACCACTGTAGTTATGACCACTGCAGCACTCGAACACAGTGACTACTACGACCACTCACAGACCAGTCATCATGACCACATACAGACCAGTCGTAATCACCACATACAACCTGGTCATAACAACCACATACAGACCGGTTGTAACAACCACACACAAACTGGTCATAACGACCACATACAAACCAGTCGTAACTACCACACACAAACCGATTGTATCAACCATATACAAATTATCAAGATTAATTCTAACAGAGGTTCCAGAAGAGCGTGTTGAAGAAGAGCCTCCAGTCCTTCCTCCCCTTCACCTACGCTCTCCACTGCCTCGGCCTGACCCTCGGCACTGCCATCACCATCATTAGCATGATCAGCGCTAGCGAGATGAGCCCCAGCGCCCCACCCGACAATGCTCAGGCTGGAGTAGTTCAAGAAGGAAGGAGCATTGTCATGCTGACCACCGTGCCTGTGCACGCCCTACCGGGGGCGACGTGACCAAAGTGATTGGTGAGGAGGGGTGGGTACATGGCGATGTTGATGACACAGCCGAGGTACTTCCACATGCCAAGGAAGGAGCTGGCGAGCAAGCCGAATGCGTGGTCGGCCCACACAACGAAGCCACCGCTTCCTAGGGGCGCGACAGTGAGCTTGGCGATGACGAGTGACTCCGGGACACCCCACGCCAAGGGGAAGATGAGGAAGCCGAGCAGTGTGAAGAGCGGGCCCGCTGCGTGGACCACCTGCTCGGAACCGTATGGCCCGCTGTCCACCTTGAAATATATTAGGAAGACGAGCGGGAGCATAATGAGCTTGCGCTGGTGGTCGGGCATTGTGCTATGGCCCTGAAGCACAGTGGCTTGCTGCTGCTCTGTTCTTATGCTCGATGGTGCCATGTTCTTATGGGTGTTCTTCTTGCTGTTGATGCCATTATGGTTGTTTGGATTTCTTGGTTCACAGTGAGCTTACTAATAGCTTATGGGGTCACCCCAAAAGGTTAAGCTTATTGTTTTTGACTGTTGGCTTTTAGCTAAAATTTTATTGTAGCGACTGCTAGCTTTTTCTGAGTCATTCAATTAAAGAAAAATAAGTAAAAATATTGAAAACATTGTTATACTCTACAGACAATACAAAGGGAAAAGGAAAAAAACCAAAATCCAAAAAATAAAAAAGCCTCCGTGTGATGACATACATTGCTATCAGCGTGCAAAGCGTGCAAGAACTTCAAGAGCATGCTTATCAAGCAATATGTGGAGAAGGATCTGACGCCCTTCCAGAATTATCCATTCCTAGAATTGTAATGGCAAGAGTTTGGCGATGAAGATGGTAGATAATTGTAGGAGTGGAAGTGTGGCGCATAGGGCACTCCAAGCAAAAAACACGCGGCCCACAGACTCAGCACCAATGGGTATGCGGATAAAATCCTGCAATAGAGGAAGGAGGATGAGCAGGCAATCCTACGGGAGGCCTTCTTGCCATTTGTTAGGATCCCTGATGAGCGCGCTTCAAAGTGGATAAGAGTGAGGTCATCTACCGTGTCGTCGGGTGCCATCTCCTTTCAAAACCCCACAGATGAGGAAGTACCCCCACCGCTTGGTAAGATATTAAAGTACCTAGTTTGTAATTACCCCATAACTTCATAGGAAGTGAAATAACATATCGGGCTCTTGCAGAAAGTGCTGAGTGTAGAATCTTGTCAAGGCTCATTCTAGGCAGTCAGGGAAAGAGATATACTCCTCGTGACCCTGGGAAACATGAAGCACCCGGGTCGCACGAGAGGCCTTGGTCTTTATGTTCCTTGGAAACATGGTTTTTCAGATAACTCCAAAGCTTGCCGGAGTAGAAAGAGAGCCAAATCCAAGCATGAGGCACCTCTATGAGAGGAGATTAGGGCATCCCTTAGAGAGGAGATTACCGATGCCGTTGGAGATGAGATGCAAAGGTATAGAAAAAATCAGTCGGAAGCCACCGCCGCTCCTGTGCTACCAGCCCCTCAACCGTCCAAGTAGCGCGTGTCCAACCCTAACTTGGAAGGTGACCACAGATTTCCTGTTGACGACATCCTGGTAATAACTATTATCTCTAGAATGCTCGATCCATTGATATGCCTATTGGAGTAGCTAATTTTGTATCGTTATGTAGGTGGCTACGAAGTGCAAGCTCCAAGTGAGACATACCTCCGTTGCCCTGTACACTTCTTGGGGCTAGGCGTATCTATTCGGTGTTGACTGCTGAGGGCTTGGTGCACAGTGTAACTTTAGTGCTAGGTTTCACAAAAGTGAATGTAGATGATGTTTATGCCAATTTCGATGTCGTCTCACTGCAGATGCCCCCAAACGATGAGGTCGTGACTCTAGGGCAAGCCATTGGAACATTCATCCAATGGCCCAAGAGGGACATCTGCCTAGAGGCTCCTGCACCGGTGCCAACTCTACAGGAGCTATCTGCACCGGTGCCAAGTCCACAGGAGCTATCTGCATCGATGCCAAGTCCACCGAAGCTGCTTGCCCCGACACAACAAGGGCATGGTGGATCACATGCATCTACATCTTGTGCTGGTCGACTACTGTAAAGTCAACCTCTAACAAAGGTGACGACAAGGGCAAACTAAACAAGACCGATGATGATATTCCCTACTTACCGTTGGCCCAAAAATTCAAGCTAAGCAAGCCATTGGTCGTCCTGATACAGCGCCTCGAAACTCTAGGACTGACTTACCAGAGATTTCATGCATGGTACATAGAACAGGCCAACAAGCTAAAGGAACAACGGCACTTGGGTGTCACCGTCAAATTTAGGCTGCATCATATTCAATATGATATTTATGACTATGTCTTCACGGTGACCTTTGAGGACTTGTTCTTTCACTTCAACCTCGACGTCTCACTCATTTGATGTTGGACACTGTAAGTGTGTACAATCATGGTCTACATTCATGTAATACTAAAATGTCATATATAACTCATTGTTTTGTGTGTGTGTGTGTATAGATACATGGTGACTGAAGCCAGATTAACGAAATCACTGGTAGGTTTCCTCGTCCCACACTTGGTCTCCATGCATATCATCAAGGAGAAGCATCCTTCGTCGAGCGTTACATGACGATGGTATTGGTGGCTTACCACAATAAGGAATTCATACTTATGCCCTACAATCAGGGGTAAGTGATGTACTAGTGGCTATAATTGTTGATTTATACTTTATAAGCAACATGAACTTAAGTTTAATAATCATGACAATATACCTATGTAGGTTCCACTGGATTCTAATTGTAATTATACCAAAATGGAATAAGGTAATATACCTTGATTCCTTAAAGAGGACCAAAACGGACTCCACAGTTGTCCAACAATTAATCAACTAGTAAATACATTTTCTCTATAGATAACTCTATTGTAGTCTTTCTTTAATTCCTTCCCAATGACTAAGGATAACTTTTTGGAATTACATAGGTCGTTCACCAATTATGTTGCTTTTGTACAAAAATCCAAGGGAGGGATCAATGCCCTGCGATACGATCTAGATTTCTCGGTATTCACCAGTACACATTAATGCTATATAACACTTCGTAGTAATGCCTCTCAAAGTAATAAATTCTATTTTTGCAGTGCCACCAGCAGTCACCGGGCAACACCTGTTGATTCTATGTTTGCCACAATATGGAACTACTCATCGATTCTGCTAAGACCAATTATCCTCAGGTTTGTCAATCTTGCAATAATTATTTCATACTTATCATCAACTTATATGTATACACGATATTGATCTTCCTACCGATAGGTTGCGTCCATCGCTACAACTACGCTGGAACAGGCCGAGCTTCAACAAATTTGAGGGCAGTGTGTGTACCTCTTGATGTCTAGAGTCATAAACAAAGATGGGGAGTTTCACAATTTAGAATGAATTTGATTGAGATAAGATTGTTAATAGATGGTTAACTGTACATTTGTGTATTTGTTCATAGATGGTTAATTTATTGTATTTCAATTAATTGATTTATAAAATAGATATTCTTATTAATGAAATGAATATGAATTGGATGTGTACATGTACTTGTTATGTCTCTGCTTGTTTCAAAGGACATAGCTAGTATTTCCTGAGATTAGCCAATAAACAGAAATAGATTTAGGAATACAAAAGAATATCACAAATGGTTATTAATTCATAACCGTATATGATAGTTGACTATCACAGCCGGTTTGTAGTGGAAACCGTCTGTGCGAATTACAGACGGTGTCAACTACAATTCGTGCTTGCTACTCTCGGGTCCCCTCTCTGGACTACGTGCTTGCGCACGATGGTTCTTGGTCTTCTCGGCTTGGCCGTGGCCGAGAGCAGTGCGACGGGTTTTTCACCCTTCTGTGGCTTTGTGCGGCGCTGACTAGTACCTCGGCTTCACAAATCTGGTGAGTACCGATCTGTGGAGAAGGGCTTTGTATCTCAGATTGTCTCTTCGGTGATCATCGGTGATTGGTTTTATGGGACATCGTCTCTTACAAGCCTAGCCCCTTTTGTTGTCACGGCGGCTTGGAGTGTCATCGCTCTTTGAGATTGCTCTCTACTTCTTTTACTGTCTATTACGCATTTGTCAACCGTGCTAGTTAATATTTCTGAAATTTGTGGTAAGATCTAGCACAGGGAGGACATTTACATGTTGGGTTGTGGGCTTGTGAATTGGTCAATGAGGAACTATGTCAATTCTGAAATCATAGTGACTATCTAGATTAATTCGGCTAGTTTGGTTTCTCAAGTGTCAGCAGTATACTTCTTGGAAGTATAGTTTGTAGATCTATTAATTGCTTATGCTGAAGTTCTTTGCTCATATTGCTTACTATTAGATTTTAGCTCTGCCAAAAAGATATATGTGTTAATTATGTCATTGCCAAATGTATATACTTGTTAATGTCTACAGTAGCTTTGGTCTATTACTTGTGATTGATTTCTGTTGAAATATGTTGTTTGCATGCTCTTGACATGTATTTAACACTGAGGTAAGTAATGTATATGTAGACAAACTAGCAAAATTTTGAGGATTAGTCACTATGATTGCTGAAAACTGACATGAGTGGTAGAAGGCCAAGTTTCTTTTAAAAACTTATGCAAGTCCTCAAACTGAGAGCAAAAGACAATAATTAATCTGTGCATTATGCTAGATTTATATGCTCACATGCTTGTTCTATTGGATATATTGCAATATGTCAATGTTCAGATTTGTTTATCTGCTTCTAGAGATAATACATGTGCTATCATGTCATTTTCATATTGATATATGTGTGTGTGTGTGTGGGCGCGCGCGCTTGTGCTTAATCATATTTGGAATTAAAATAGAAATATTGCTAAATCCGCTTAATTTCCAATAGTGACTCTAGGACGGCCCATACAAATGGGAACACCAAGAACCAGAGGAGCATGAAGACGGAGCCCATGGCTTGCACCGCCGGCTTGGCGCTGCATGGCCTGCCGGCGACCTCGAAGAAGATGAGGAAGATGAGAGAGAACAGTGTCAGCTTGTTGCACCCTCTCGCATGGTTGCAGCCTATGGTGGCTGGGGCCGGCCTCCCAAGGTGGGTTGGGTCGTCAGCGATGAGGTTTTGGACTTTGGCCGGAGGCATGCTCAAGTGAAGTGAAGCATCGCCTGCATGGAATTCCTGCGTCATCTTTGGCACAGTTTGGCAGTCCGGGTTCTTTCTGTAGATGGTTTATGTAGTGTAAGGTATAACAAAGATAGAATTATGAGCAGTCAAAAATGAATTTGTCCTTTCAACTGAACGGAGTTTTGGATCGAGAAAAAATTCTTTTACTTGACTTGTGTGTCCTGTGTGTCGAAAATGAATTTATTGCCATTTGCATCAATCATCAAAACAATAAAGGAACTGACAATTAACTCACCTCTTTGTCTAGTCTTAGTCTAAATCTCAAGTCCCAGCCTCATTTCCCATTTTCTCTGTCACTGAGATCAGTTTCGATGAGGACGATTGATGTTTCTTGTTTGTTCCCTTCAGGATGGTCGTCTAAGTCAATCTTCCTATCCTAGTGGCTAGTTTCCTAGAACTGGTTTCTTTATTTCTTATTCTATTTTGTTATTTGTACCGAATCGAAACTTTGATGTCTGAACTTGTGTTGTCATGTAATCCTGTTGTTGCCTGATTGCTCAAGCATTGTCTTAACTAGAGATGGCAACGGGCACAAACCCGCTGGGTTTTGCTATCCTAAACACGTGCCCATGAAAGTTGGACGTGCCCGCTAAAAAACCCATGCCCGTGACAGGTGAAGATTTTTCCCAGACCCATGCCCACTTGGGTAACGGGTACCCACGGGTCGCCCGTGCCCGACAACAGCTGTGCAGATTGCAGACAGTGCAGTGCTTAGCAAGTCAACAATAAGTTCAATTTATATGCTACTATGCATGAAACAAGCAACGACAAATCCACAATGCACATCACTAGTTCACTCCATCAATTCTCAGTTCATAGTTCACTGGCATATCATATCAGCATACGGCAAGTTCATTACAAGTTCACAGTTCACAACTCAATTAAAACCAAAAGGAGAGACATCAACTGCTCCTTGTACTTGACTTGTTCCCAAAAGGTCGTCGCCATTTGATTACTTGAATCTGGTGCGTGCAGAAGCCTCAAATTGCAAGGTCCTAAATGAGTAGAAAACAACACACTAATTAGCTATCTAATCTCACTAGGACAAACATTACTAAATGCGAACACATTACATCACTTGAAGGCCCTCTTGAATATCTTGAAGGCAAGACCAAAAGGTAGCAGGCTTTTTATTCTTTTCATCAACTACAGAACAAAAATGAATTAGTAAAAAATGCATAGCGGGCTGTCGCCGTGGGGGCGGCGGGCTGAACTGGAAGGCGACGGCAAGGGCGTGCGGGAGGGCGAGCATGCGGCGAGAATGGCAGGAGTAGGAGCGGGACGGGAGGGCGAGCGGAGAGCCGGAGACCGAGCGCGGAGCGCCAGATGCGCTGCCGCTGCGGTGGCTGTTGAATCGGGGTGGGGAGGAGTGAGTAGTGACCGACTGACCGAGTGAGTCTGAGTGCTAGTGTTATACTAGAGATGGGCTGGGCTGGTTTGCTATGGGGCATTGGGGCTAATGGGTTGCTATGGGCTGGGCTGGTTTGTCTGGGAGCCTGGGTTTATAACTCCTATGGATTGGGTTTATATTACCTATGGGTTTACGGGTTTGGGTACTATAGGAACGTACCCGAACCCGGCAGACCCGATGGGTTAGGCTTTTTGCCCATTAAGAGACCCATGTCTTAGGAAATTGACTCAGATTCATACCCTAATAGAGTAAAAACCACCAGGTATCGGGTTCCGGGTACCCATTGCCATCTCTAGTCTTAACTCTTATGTAAGATCCCATTCCGAGTAGTTTATCGTGCATGTACTAGTTTTGCTTCTAAGTTCTTACATAAGAGTTAGAAGCAACATGGTATGTCCACCTCAGTACTTTCCAATCCATATTATTGTGAAGTAAATACTGTAGTAGATCCGAAAACTGCCATTCCACCAGCACCAAAAGCATGTAAAGACCAAAGCTACTAGTCCAAGACACTTCACAGTTCAGACTGACATGATGACATGCCGTTTCTTCCCGGTTGTGTCTGGATCATCATTGTCATCATCCCAGCATCCTTGAAATTTAACTCAAATGGTATAATCCTATGAACATAAAATTCCTGATTCCATCAGCTACGAGAAACGCTATTAATTTCCTGTGCTCTATGCTTTGCAAAAGAAAGAAACTCGTACGAACATACAACTTGCAACATGTCAAAATTGTACCAGATTAATTTAAGGTGTTAATCTCGATGCTAAGAGGATCCCCATTCTCAAACATGGCCATTCCTACTCCCCTAACGCATGGCACACCTTCTCCTCGTCGACGGTGCTGAACTTGAGGCATCCTCTCGCCTTGCAGAATGTCATCAGGTAGTACACACCGACGCCGACTGCGGTGAAGATGGCGCTGATCACGTACACCTTCCACCCGGTGATGGCCATGACAAAGACGAGGAATGCCGAGGAGACAAGGTAGAGGACGACGGTGCCCGGGAGACGCAGCGGCACGCAGAGGCCACGATGTTGTTGAAGCCGAAGAAGGACATGCCCAGGGTGATGAGGCTGGTGAAGGCGATGCTCATGACCCAGGGGGTACTGAAGACTGGGGCGCGCAGCGCGAAGATGCCGGGCAGGAGGCCCAGGTCCGCCATGCCCAGCAGCTGGAACGCCGCGCTGCTTAGCATCGCCGAGTAGAGGCCGATGGAGGAGAGTGCGCCCACCTCGATCCAATACTTGAGCCAACTGCCGGCGATCATGCCTGCATTGCAGAGATAAGATTCATGTTAAAAAATGTCGCTACCAAATGGCATTGTTATGATCAAAAGGAGGAACTGAATCTGAACTATGGAACTATGTAAGATGTTAGTTTGCGTGTTACATTACATGTTTGTCATAGACCACAGGATACTGAATGTCAGAAGATATCAAGAAAATGTTTTGTAACTAGCACATATTTGACTTTTATTGATAATATATTTATATATTAAATACATGAGCATGAACACTCTCACGTGTAAATACTAATTACTACCTCTAGTAGGAACATCAGTGCTAATGGGAATACTAAATAACAATGAAAATACACACTAATGAAAATACTAAACAACAGTGAAAACACAACTATCCTAATTGTTTAACACCCCTCAATCACAACCGGTGAGGTTGAGATTGTGTCATAGGATCTTCAGTTGTTGTATTACAATTGGTTTGGTGAGACCATCGGCTAATTGATCTCGTGATGATGTGAACCAAATCTCTAACGCCTTTCTTGTCACTCATTCTTAGACAAAATAAAAGTTCACCTTAATATGTTTAGTTCTGGCATGGAACACAGAATTAAGAAAGATATGTGGCTTCAAGATTGTCATATCATAACATAGGCGCTTGTGATTGATAAATTCTAAGTTCTATCAATAGCGACTGTATCTAGATGATTTCTGCTATGGCATTTGCAGAAGTCTTGTACTCTGCCTCAGTACTAGATCTCATCGCTGTGGCTTGTTTCTTTGAACTCCATAATATGAGATTGGAGCCAAAGACAACCGTAAAACCACTGGTTGACCTTTTGTCATCTGCTGATCCTGTCCAATCTGCATCAAAGACTATACTAACCAAACAAGAAGTAGAATTGCGAATACAGAGTTCAACACTCACTATGGGTCATACATACCGTAAAATTCTTTTCACCGCTATCCAATGATGTTCGGTTTGCATATGCATAAATTAACATACCTTGTTTACTACAAATGATATAACTGCTCATGTCAATGTTAGGTAGTGCAAAGCATTATGTACCGTGTTGCTTCTGCAGCTGATAACTCTCTCCCATTAGACCTTGATAATTGTTTTAGTTGTTGACATTGGGAGAAGTTACTAGTTTGCATACTGTCACATCGGTCCGCTGTAAAAGGTCAGTAGAATATTTAGATTGAACAAGAATGAGATCCTCCATTGATTGACATACTTCGATGCCTAAAAAATAATGAAGATCACCGAGATCCTTGATTGCAAACTCTAACTATAATTTCCCTGGATGAGTAGATAGTTCTCACAGATGTAGTATTGAACATCAAAATACATATCATGAGGAAACGTAAATATAATAATAGACTTACTCATGAGCCGATTAGGCTGAAATTGATAAAATGCAGCAGTGGAAATGAAGCACACAAGTGGGACCCTCAAGACGTGCCCACAGGAAGCCAAATGGGGGTACGCGACCTAGTTCTTGACATCTTCATCTTCTTCTCCATATTGACCTGGTGTATTGTCGGCGCGTAGCGATTTGATTCCTGATTCTGGATTAATTGTGAGAGCGAGGGTAAGCACAAACCACCATGCTCCGCGAGCCAATACACAGGATGCAAATAGATAATATGCATGGCCTTTAAAGGGAAGGCTCGGTCATTTTATTTGCCATAAATTGCATTTGAAATATGGTACATAGAAATTTCCTAAGATCTAGCAAGTTTGAACTAAAACATAGTGTGTGAAAGAATGCAATAGTAATAGCGATCCAGATTCCATCCACCGTTACATGGTTTCCGCACCATATGCTAACCTTTCAGCGTTATAACCGCTTACATTATCACTGGGACGACACCTAGGGCAACACAAATCAGGGCTTCTCACTACCCTCCACTTTTCCAATTCTACCCACAAAGTTGTTTCTGAAATAGAACTATATCTGGTTAAATTCCCAGGTCCGCCCTTAACCGTGGGCATGACTATTCGAATAGTTTCTACTCTGCAGAGTTTACACACTTTACCCACAAGAGATAGTCTGCTCGTTGTCTCCATACGATTTTTTAGCCATGCGGTTGAGTAGATCATCACAAGGCTATTACAATGCATTTTTCCTAGCAGAGTTATGTCCATTAAGGTTTCACTCCCTTCGGGGTACGAGCACGCTTCCAAGAGCCCCCTCTTGCGCAGTCACGTCAGAGGATGTGGCCATCCTCTGCCCGCCTGTGGTCACACCAGCTCAACCCTTACTATGTTGATGCAAATTAGTTAGCCCTGCCTACAATTTGCCAGCTTGTGGTTGTATTGTTGTACACTAGGAGGTCATCACCAGATTCGGTCCTTAGGGTTATCTGGACAGTTCTACCACTATTCATTTTGTGCTTCCACTGCACTACTCACACCATCCGCCCAGATAAGTAAGCAAGTTGGGGGTTTTTGGGAACATAGAATATACTTGTCCAATATACCAGCCATTTTCACCATGGCTTCCCAAATCAGATTCTCATGATTTATAGGTGATGCCTGGGGCATTTTGGCGCCTCCGAATATCTAAGCAGTACTAAGCATAGTGATTATCTGTAGACTTATTTTTGAAAATTCTAGCATTATAGTTTTTGCTAAGGTGACAAGGCTCAGATATTCAAGTGTTCCAAATGAGTATAATACTAATAAGTATAGTAATGGGAATATAACTAGAAGCTAGAAATCAACATAACTTTTGCACATAAAATAACAGCATGCAAGTTGATAATTTAAAACGGAACGAATTTGCAGAAAATGTAGGTTCAACATGATCAAAGTCTTGACTCGCTTTGCGCGGTTTACCATGGTCTTGAGCTCACTCAAAGCTGTCTCATTAGAGGGGCTGAGCTTCTGGTCTTTATCTTCACTTCGCTCTTGATCTCGCTTGATCTCTTGATTCTTCAGGACTCCAATTTTCTAATTACGTGTTAAACAACTGAATCCAAATAAATCCAAATAACTCAAAAAAGGTCCAAATAAATCCAATTGAACTTGATTAATTTTTATTATGATTAAATAGGTGATTTGAGACAAGGTTGATTGGGCACGGAGTATTGCCGGTGTCATAGTGGTTGGAGTGAAGCAGTAAATGGTAGGGAAACTTGTCAAAATGGAGGTCAAAGGATGGGTCATGATAAAGGTATATTCATGAGATTATTTCTGTTTAGTGCTCGGAGATAAGTAGGTATAGCTGATGGCAGAATACGATGACTCGATCTTTTTATTAATAGCTTATATTATTATTTTTTATATTTATCAAGGAAATTCCATGAGTCGGATTAGACCTATGAATCGGTGTATGAAATTAGCAGAGCATTACTTTGTCGGTGTTAATATTCAAGGCATATGCTATATGCGATGTATACAATTTTTAGCTTATCGAATTAATCTTAGAATCCAGGTTTATAGCATTTTGTGGTGCAATATTTTATGTATCCTTAGTTATCACTAGGCTTAGTTTAATTTGAATCAGGATCTATTTATACGGGTCCTATCTTGTTATATACATTTATGCTCAATATTATTATTCATTAAATCTAACGTTAAGATTTAATTAATGGCACTATTATCTTGCCTATACTTTAGTTGCTATTAGGCTTAGCTTTATTTCTAATTTAATTTAAATTTAGTTATCTGGGCAAACCTTGTCATACTGGGTTCATATTTCAATGTCGCTATTTAATCAAATCTACCACGGAGATTCATTTAATGGCGGCATGCTAAATGTTAGGGCATGTATTTTAATTATAATTAAGGGTAATATTTATTAAATTTGGACATTTAACCAAAGTAAGTTTTATTTATTAATACCTTTAATCAATAATTAGTCTTTTAGATAATTATTCATACCATATTAATTTATTCATACATGAACTAATCCAAATTTAAATCTTCAATAATTTCATTTACACCCTAGTTAAATTTATTAGCTTCCCTAGTTTATTTCCTAATTTTTCTTAATTGAAATGAATTAATAAAAATCAAAATAAAAAGAAGAAGAAAAAGGGTGCAGTCTGCGGAATCAAACTTGGGACCTAAGTACTGGCACATGCGTTTTGCTTCAGCTAGCCAAATGGACAGGAGCTCTGGGCTGACACAGGGAGGGGTGTTTGTTTAGAAGAGGCAGTGCATGAGCCGGGGCAAAAGAGAGGAAACGGCCGATGCAGCCAAGCGGTGGGGGCTCCGGCGAGGGGAGGCTAGAGGGGTAGGGCAAGCCGGCAAAATGGGTTCCCATGGAGGTGAGGAAGCCAATGAGGCAGGTGGCGCGGCCCGAGATGGCGTAGGTTGGCTTGGGCAGCTGCTTGAGTGGCCGGCCGTGAGGTGGAAAGGGGATGGCGGCGCCGGTGTGGAGGAGAGGAGAAGTTAAGGTGCGCATGAGTAGGAGGGAGTGGAGGGGAAGCTTACCGAGCCCTTGGCCTAGCCGGAGAGGCACCAGGGAAGGCCGGCGACGTGCATGGGTGGTGGCGTGGTTGAGTCATCGTGGAGGGGAAGCTCGGGCAGTGAAGTGCCTCAATCGGCGGTTGGGGCAGGTTGAGGATGATAGGGCGGAGCTTCGGTTGAAGGTAATCGAGGAGAAGGGCGCCGGGGAGAGGGTGGCGTTGGAGAAGGTGGTGGCGGCCGGCCTTGGAGAAGAAGACCGAATCGGGGAGCTTTGGCGCGGGGTTTTCCAATTTGGCCGGAGGGGAAGTAGCTGAGGAGTGGGGACGAGGTATGACGTAGTTGCTCGGGGAGGAAACACGCCGGAGTGGCAGAATTGGGAGAAGGCTACGGCGGCGGGCTCACGGCGGCTAGCGCACGGTTTGGGCTGAGCTTGGCTCAAGGGAGAAAATGGGAGGGAAGGATGAGGCACAGGGAGCAAGGCACTCTAGGGATGCTATCTATAACTGCGGAAGGCTGTGGAGTCTGTGGGCGGCGCGGGAGAACCGTGGGCGGCGGCGAGAGGAAGCTGTGGGTGTGAGGCGACGGGACGCTGGCGCAGGGCACGGGGCGCGTGCTGTCGCCGGAGCAAGGGGCGGTTGGGCATGCGAGAGCCGAGGCGGACACATGGCTGCCACGGGGAGGCGAGGCAGAGAGCAATCGGGGAGAGAAAGAAAGAAGACGACGCGGACGGCTCACGGGCACGGAGAGGGAAGAAAGAAGGAGGCTGCAGGAACCGGGCCCGCTGGGCAGAGAAAGGGAGTAGGAGGGAGGAAAGGAAGGAGAGAGAAATGGGTGGGGCCCACATGCAATGACAGGGAACGGTAAAATGGAAAAGAGAAGAAGATAAAATGTTTAAGCTTGGTTTTGAAATTTCAGACTTCTAATTTAAATTTCTGCTTCATATTTATGATCACTAATTTTAATTTTTGCATGACATTTAGAATTTAAGTTTTAATTTTCAACTATTTAGATGTGAGTTTTTAATACTCCTTTAGCCATTGCTTTTCTTTTACCTAAGTAAATTGGATTTCAAATTTTTATTTCCATTACTTAATACTTAAATTTTAATTTGTGTGTAGATCCTTGGATTTTCTATTTCTTTTATTAACACCATCATTGTTTTTAAATTTGGATATTATTTCTCAATATCTTAATTTGCATGCCACAAAACTCAAAAGATTTTAAATAAATATTCAAAAGAAAATTTGAACGCCAGCAAAATGCAAGAAAAGTTTTTTGGGGATGTTACATCACGCCACTATGATATAGATAAACAAGGACGTGTCAGCTCGAGAAGGAACAAAACTAAGTTCTTGTAAATAAGAACTAAGTCGAGAATACCAGGCACGAGGTAATTGCTTCAACCCATAAAGAATTTTATCTAATTTGAAAAAAAGATGCAAAAATTGTGGATCCTCATAACCAGGTGGCTGTCGATGAACACATCATCTTCCAGAATGCCATACAAAAATACATTTTGTACATTCAATTGACGAAGAAACCATCTGTGTGACATTGCTTATGATAAAATAAGACGAATTATAGTAGGTTTCACAACCGAGCTGAACATTTCTTCATAATCAATAGCATACCATTGTTTGAATCTTTTTTTGCAACCAATCTGGTCTTATAGTGTTCAATAGAACCGTCAGCCTTGTTTTTCAATTTAAATACCTACTATAATCAATGATATTGCAACTGGGCTGAGATGATACCAAATGCCATGTATTGTTCTTTAAGAGTACCTGATATTTAGTGTTCATTGCATCCTTCCAATTTCGGTCACAAAGAGCATCCTCAAGAGTTGTCGGTTCAGTCATAGCAAGAAATGTGCACCGGGGGGGGGGGGGGCATCATATTGCACCATACCATCGGTGCGAACCCTTGGTTGGTGAATGTTGTTCTGCGCCTTTATTTACATGGGATGAGGTGATGGTACAAGAGGATTAGGCGGTGAAGGCGAAACCATGCTAAGTTCCACGGTCGTGCCAGGGACACGTGGAGCAGATGAAACATTAGATACATGTGCGGAGCCGGCAGAATCCTCTGCAGGACTTGAGCTGGCAGGTGATAGGATATCTTGTGCAAGATCCGAGAGATTAGTGCCCCCAAAATTTGCGCCAGCGGTGCCCACCGAATAACCCTTGGGATCTGTCCCTATATTCTTCTATTATCGGACATCATGGACTTTGTTATAGTGGTTCGAGGAGAAGCACTATAAATGCCAATATGTGGCAATTAAAAAATTGTTCAATACCAGGTAGAGTAGCAGTAGTCTATATGATTTAGATCATATCTTAAAGGATAAAACGTCTTATCGAGCTATTAGTGCCACGTGAAAAAGTGCTGGAAGCCTGAATATATTTATCAGCATCAGAAGTACGAGCAGATATGCATTTCCGCGGAAGTACAGACATACATTGCTATCGCAAATCACCACAATGTTAGTACCAGAATCCGAATATTGAAGCACCAACCAGCCGTATCCAATTGGCAATTGGACATTAATTAGTACTTCGCTTGGTGGATTTGGTTGGACCGGTTTACAGGACACAACAGTTGCAAGAAGATAACTCTTTTTTTAGGGTGAAAATAACATAGTTCACAAGCAAAGGAAAACAAAACTTGAAGTCTGTTTTGCATTTTACATCTATTTAAGTTGAGCATGCAAAGGAAAACAAAACTTGAAGTCTGTCTTGCATTTTACATCTATTTAAGTTGAGCTAGGAAACTGAAAAGCAGTGTTTCTCCACTGTGCTAGCATCTTTGTCCTTCACAAGAAAATTTACGCCCAGTAAGCATCAAAAGAAAAATTCACACAGATTATGCCTAAATGATCGTAGTCATTGAAGAATCATAGCAGCTTCTTTCTCTCAAAGAAGTTCTTCAGATGCCACAACTGCAACCCTGCCACTGACAGGCAGATACCAAGTGAGAGGAAACTGAGCCAAGCCATCCGTGAGCTTGTTCTCCTGTTCAGTTCCTGCATCTCCTCCTCCCTGGAGGAATGACAGACCAACAATACGATTTGAGAGCTTTGTTGAATTTCACCAAAAAAAAATTCATGTTTGCAAGGAAAATGAAGAATACCTTTCACGAAGATAGAACATTTCTTCATGGATAGATTTAATGGTATCCTCCAGCTTTTTGAGCTCAAGTTCCATCATCTACAACAAACCAAAGACGACTTACGAACAAAATTTGTACCTGGATTCCTCAAGTGTAGTACTATACTTAGTAAATACTTTTGCTGAGCACTGACAATTATAGTATTTAGATCTATTATGGGATTCTACAATCAACTGCGTAACATAGTATATGTTAAGGGTATTAGAGATATAATAGGGATCGGCATATTCCCCTGTAATATCCCTTTGTACTCCCTATATATATATATTGCCCATTGGGCCTCTTCAATATATGCACAATATTCATAACATGATATCCGAGCAAAGGTTAGGGTTAGGGTTTATTGTAGCCGCCACCGCTGCCTTCTAGCCCTCGATCCTCTTCCGCTGCTGCTGCCCCGGGAGGCGCGATCTTCACTCCCGGGGCGGCCACCTCTTTTCGGTCGCGCTAGATCCCGCCGTCGCCGCGCCCACCCCGAGCTTGATCCGGCCGCCGCCTCCTGGACGTAGCCCCAGATCTGGCCGCGCCCGCCCCGAGATCGATTCGGTCGCCTCTTCTGGATCCGGCCGGATCCACCGTCGCTCGCGCCCGGATCACACCACCTCCGACACCACCAAGTCCGGATACGGCCGCCTCCGGGCCGGATCCGACCGTCTTCGCCGCCGTCGAGCTCGGATCTAAGCCTCGCCCCGCCTGGATCCGGCCACCGTCGCGTCGCTCGGCTCGGATCCGTCGCTCTCTGGCCACCTCCGTCCGCCGCCGCCTTGGATCCTTGCCGCCGCCACCGCCCGTCGAAGACTCGCCGCACCAGCCTCTGCACCGGCCACGCCGACTGCCGCCTCCTTCAGCCGCTGTGCCCGCACCGCCCCTTTCGGTCCCATCCGGCCGCCGCTCCTCTTCTCTCCGTGCTCGCGAGAGAGACGAGAGGGAGGGAGACGATGGAGAAAAGCGGGAGGGGGTGTGAGGCTCGAGGAGGCGCTGGGAGTGAGGAAGGGGGTGTGAAGAGAGGGGAGAAGGGGGGGTTTGGGGAGTGGGTCGGTTTCTACTTCATAGTCAGTCTTCGGTTATTTTTCGTGAGTTTTTCTTGCGTCCATCCAAGTCCGTAGTTTTTAATTGTTCGTCCAAGCCGTGCGAATCCACAAATTTATTCAGTCATAGAAGTTTAGGAATTTTCTTTTGCATGGCAGCAGCCGCCGCTCTACTCTCTGAGCCGCGTGCAGATCGTAGAAGTCGTTATGATGCCGCCGCTTCTCTAGCCGCCGCCCCGAGTTTCTAAGGCCGCCGCGCATCTTCTGCACCTTGTGCACTGCGCCGCCGCCGTCTTGGGCTTCGATCTGCGCCGTTATGCTTCTATCTATTCCTCTTCGGATTGATTTGACAGTTTATTTAAAAACTGCACGTCTGCACACAACGACGACATTATCAAGACTCAGAATTCGGATTTTTCTTGTTTTAGTGTTAACCATTTTCAAATGCAATACTATTGCATACACCTTGCATTTGAGGGGGGTATTAAGGGTATTAGAGATAGAATAGGAATCGGCATATTCCCCTGTAATATCCCTTTGTACTCCCTATATATATTGCCCATTGGGCCTTTTCAATATATGCACAATATTCATAACAGTATAGACTATTGAGATGCAATGTCATAAGTTACAATCTGTGGTATTGTTTGTTGTCTAATGAATGCAAGGACTGATTAACATTAGATATACTCTGAACCAAAGTGGCTATCTTCACTAACAGTTCATAGTATTACTAGTTGTTTCATGACAATTCCATGACTAGTGTAATAGCTTTGATTCTTTGCACAATAATCATACACTATGTAGAAAACAGTCATTGAGGTACAGAAGGATCACCTACCATGCTAAATTGCTGGCAACAAGTTGAGCCATAAAATATCTCTCTTTAATCTCAACAATGTGGCATAAAAAAAAAAGTCTCAGCATTGCAAGCATAAGAATGATGCCCATAGAATGTTTTGCAGCGGCACATATACAGTTATCTCTTCATTCTATTTAGAAAAGAGTGACCAATATTAAGCTACCAACATGGAGTGTTAACAGAAGTCACCTAGTTCAAAAATCTAATTTTTGTCCAAGGACAAACCAATACGATGAAGATTAATACCAGACAGCTCTTATCTCTGTTCGGAAAATTATGTATATAAATTATCAAAGCTTTAGCTTTCCACATAGAGACACAGAAAAACATGTGGACCCAATTCTATCAAACTAATAACAGATTAATCAATGTGAACTGGTATCAGTTAGAATAAAACTTTAGAAGCATGCAGTAGCAGCAAATAAGTAAAATATTTGTGCACATAAACAAGACCAAATTTCCACACATTTTTGCCAGCATAACTAAAAATACTGTCATTCACTCAATCAGAAACATGCCTTTACGGAATATTTGACATTTCTTTGTAACTGACACAACCAAATGTACTGAAGATTGAATAACTGCAATCCTCTGTGCAGTGAATTCACTCTCTAGTCCGGCACAAGCCTAAATTTAATTCTCCAAAAACAGATAATTAACCAAGGCACAACATATAGACTGGAACTATACAAACCTGCATCAACCTCAGTCGCTGCACACTAATACAGAGAAATCCACAGCTCATCCAACTAAATGAACTCTAGACAGACACGTCCAATTAAGATGCATCTAAACAAATAAGAACTGTTATCCTCACTTGGTCTTGCATGACGCTGGGATTTCAGAGCGCCACGGAAGAGGTGTCAAACCCAGAGCATTGTGCCCAACTCTATAGAGGATATTAAGTATTCTAGCTTTCTAACAAAGCTGGGTTTGTAGCCTTTGTTCTAAAAATAAAGGATCTTAACTCTTGAGTCTTGTGAATTTCTTGGTGCCTATTTTGATATCTGATTCCTACCCATCTCATTCAAGCAATCAATCCTAACATGCTAGGTGTCCAATTCTTCAAAGCCACAGCATCATGAAGCATGGGGTTGATTAATCTACGAGAAGGAATCAAGTAAGGTTTGTGTTGGATCGAGGAGGAGGAGAAGCACTCACATCGACCTGGCCCTTCTTGGCGACGGTGCTCCAGTCCTTGGCGGAGACGCCGCTGCGCCAGTCGAACTCGAACCCGATGGTGGCGGGCGGTCGGTGGTCGGGCGCCCAGAAGCAGGCGAGGTAGTCGCCAGCCTCAGACGAGGTGAAGGCGAAGTTTCCCGACTGCACGTTCTCCGCGTAGTGCAGGCTTTTGCCGTAGGGCGACGTGACCCGCAGCGAGATGCGGTGGGAGTCCGGGAGCTGCGAGGAGGGGGAGCCTTCGGGAGCCACGATGTGGTACTTGCCGACGGTCATGGCCCCGACCTTGATGTCGTCGGAGATGCACTTGGTGTGGCCCGACTGCAGGTCGAACCGCAGGGCGCCGGAGGAGAGGGCGCCGGCGAAGAGGAGGAGAAGAGGCAGCAGGGATCTGGGGACGCGCGCGGCCATGGCGGACGGAGGAGGTGGGGAGATCGGAGGAGCGGAGCGGTGCGGTGTGTTACTCGCTGGACTCTTGCTCTTGGTGATAGCAAGATCCTTACTCTCATGGAGAGGATGACACTAGGAGATGGGGCAAGTTTTCTTGTTTATTGCTCACACAATGCCATGCCAACCTGAGGGGTTGGAGATACATATTTATAGGCTGAGAACCAGCCAAGCATATGCTAAGATGCTATCCTAGATGCTGTCCTAAAGCGGTCAATATGCTGTCCTAAAGCAAAAGCAGATGCTGTCCTAAAAGCAGATGCTGTCCTAAAAGTAGATGCTGTCCTAAAAGCAGATGCTGTCCTAAAGCAAAAGCAGATGCTGTCCTAAAGCAAAAGCAGATGCTGTCCTAAAGCAGTCAAAAAACAAAAACTACCACAGCCCCACAAAGACCACAGTACAGGGACTTATTCATCATTCTCCCCCTAAGTCTTGTGCGTTGTCTTGTGGGAGGATCGAACCATCCTGATCTTGGAGCAGAGCTCAAGGAACTTGATCCTTCCAAGAGGCTTGGTGAGCAGATCCGCAAGCTGATCCGTGGTGTTGATGTAGCTTGCCTTGATGCTTCCTTCATCCAAGCAGCCTCGGATGAAATGGTACTTCACCCGGATGTGCTTGCTCCGTTCATGAAAAACGGGGTTCTTTGCCAGGGCTAGAGCGGACTTGCTGTCCACCCTGAGCTCCACTGCTTCAGTGTCCCTGCCGAGGAGATCACCAAGCAGTCGAGCGAGCCAGAGCGCCTGAGTCGAAGCGGTGGAAGCCGCTATGTACTCGGCCTCACAGCTAGACAGGGCCACCACCTGCTGCTTGACTGACTGCCAGCTAACGAGGCACTTGCCGAGGAAGAAGAGAATCCCGCTTGTGCTCTTGCTGGTGTCAATGTCGCCTGCGTGGTCGCTGTCGCTGTACCCGATGAAGTGTGCCGCGCCGGGACACCTCGGGTAGTGCAAGCCGTAGTCGGAGGTGCCCGCAACATAGCGGAGGATCCTCTTTACGGCCTGCTGATGCTCCGTCGTCGGTCGCTGCATGAACCGACTGACGTAGCCGACGGCGAACGCCAAATCCGGACGCGTGTGGACGAGGTAGCGAAGGCTGCCCACGATGCGTCGGTACTGCGTCGCGTCCACCTCCTCCGCCGTGCTGTCGCGGCTCAGCTTCAGCCTTTCCTCCATAGGAGTGTGGGCTGGGTTGCAGTCGGTGAGCCCGCCCAGCTCGACGGTGCGCTTGGCGTAGGCGGTCTGACGAAGGGAGATACCGGAGCTGTCCTGGTGGACCTCGATCCCTAGGTAGAAGGAGAGGAGCCCCAAGTCGCTCATCTGGAAGGCGGTCTTCATCTCCGCCTTGAACGCCTCGACCTCGGCCTCCTTGGAGCCGGTGATCACCAGGTCGTCGACGTAGACGCCTACCAGCAGAGCATTGCCGCCTTTGCCCCGCCGGTAGACCGCAGCCTCGTGTGCGCTCTGCTGGAACCCCATTTGCTTGAGGGTGGAGTCCAGCTTAGCGTTCCAGGCTCGTGGTGCCTGCCGCAAGCCGTAGAGGGCCTTGCGCAGGCGGAGAACCTTGCCCTCCTTGCCGGGGATGACGAATCCCGGCGGCTGACGGACGTAGACCTCCTCCTTTAAATCGCCGTTGAGGAAGGCGGACTTGACGTCCATGTGATGGATGCGCCAATCCTCCTGGGCTGCAAGTGCGAGGAGAAGACGAACGGACTCCATGCGCGCGACGGGTGCGAAGGCGTCATCGAAGTCGACCCCCTCCTGCTGCACGAAGCCTCGTGCTACCAAGCGAGCCTTGTGCTTGACGATGGCGCCGGCTTCATCCCGCTTCAGCTTGAACACCCACTTAAGGGTGATCGCGTGGTGACCGGCAGGAAGATCCGCCAGCTCCCACGTCCGGTTCCGCTCGACGGCGTCCATCTCCTGCTTCATCGCGACACGCCACGCCGCGTCTCCCTCCGCCTCAGCGAAGGAGCGAGGCTCGCCGTCGTCGCACGCCAAGTGCAGCTCCGCCTCGAAGTCGCGCTGCGCCAGTCCAGGGACGGGCAACTCGCCGAGGATGTTGTCCATGGTACGATAGCGCAGAGGTTCGTCGTCGTGGTAGACGTCGACGCGGTCCTCGTCGTGAGATAGCGGAGTAGCGAACTCCACCATGCGCTGCTCGTCGTGGACCGAAGCTGTTGGGGCCGATCCCGGTGGTGTGGCCGCCGGTGCAGGAGAGTGGTGAGCCGGTGGTGAAGAGTGGGGCGTAGCCGGTGCCGAAGGTGGTGGAGCACTCGCCGGAGCTGGTGGCGAGCAAGGTGTCGAAGTGGACGAGCTCGGTGAAGACGAACTGCTAGCTCCCCCGGCTCTCTCGAAGTGGACGTAGTCGATAACAAAGTCCCTGAGAGTCGAAGTCGAACCGTCGTCCACCGCCTTGTCCCACGTCCAGCCTCGCCCTTCGTCAAACACAACGTCACGCGAGATGCGGACTCGCTGTGTGTCAGGGTTGAGGATGCGGTAGGCCTTCGAGCCCTCCGCGTAGCCGATGAACACTCCCGGAGTGCTCCTGTCGTCGAGCTTACCGATGTGGCCAAGCTCCTTGGCGAACGCGAGGGAGCCGAAGACCCGCAAGTGGGAGACCGCCAGCTTGCGCCCATGCCAAGCCTCGTACGGTGTCCTGCCGTCGAGCGCCTTGGTAGGCGAGCGGTTGAGGATGTAGACGGCCGTCACCACCGCCTCTCCCCAGAAGACAGCCGGCATCCCCCTCTGCTTGAGGAGGGCCCGAGCCATCCCCACAACCGTCTGGTTGGTGGTGGTGACCTAAGGGGAGCAACTTTGAAATACTTATTATTTTTGTATGATGATGTTTCTTAAGAAAGAACAACAAAAGACGCCTAATATCACAATTCACAAGTGCAAAAATGAAGAACAACAAAAGACACCTTATATCGCAAGTGCAAAAATGAACTTGGCCTAAATCATAGTATATCTCAATCACTTTTTCAGTCATTAGATTAAGATCTAACCATCCTAATCTTTTTCCTTTCTCATATATATACATCACACATGCATACCTCTAACACCTAACTCAATCTTCAAATTTGGCATTCTAGGGACTGCTCCGTACAGATGTATATGTCACAATAGATGTGTAGGATCTTTTCGCAATGAAATCAGAGTTTCTGATGGCTAGAATAGAAGAAATCAAAATAGACAAAGACCTATTTGTATATTTCAGAAAACCTAGAGGGTTAAATAAAAAATGCCAAATCCCCATTCCATAAAATCCCTTCGCCGTCGAGTCCCTAGTTCATTTCTTCCTTCCTTCCCGGCCGCCTCCCTCTCCTCCCCCAGTCGCCTCCCTCTCCTCCCCGGCCGCCTCCCTGGCCGCCTCCCCCGACCCTCCCGGCTGCCTCCCACTCCTCCCCTGGTCGCCTCCCTCTCCTCCCCGGCCGCCTCCCTCTCCTCCCTGGTCGCCTCCCCCGACCCTCCCGGCTGCCTCCCTCTCCTCCCCCGACCCCCTGCCATCTTCTCCATGACCGGCGCCGGTGAGGAGAGTGCGCGGGAGGCCTAGGCTGACGGCCACGCGAGCCGCGGGGAGGCGGTGGCGGCAGGAAGGGGAGGTTGAGGGACGGCTCCGTCCGCCTGTGGAGTCACCAGTTGCGGAGCAGGCGAAGGTGCCGGCGCCAGCGTCAGCGGAGGCAACGTCGTGACCCCCAGCCCCTCCATCGATGCGCTAGCGGGTAGTGCGTGGATGCAGAGTGGGACAAGCTTCCGGCTGCCGCCCTCGGCTCCGACTGCCCTGCTTGTCCTCCTGCGACCATCGTCCACTTGTCCAGGCTCTGGTATACTCCAGTCCCTCCCCTCTACTCCCTCTCTCTCTCTCTCTCTGCTCTATAATGGCTTATGGTTGTGGGGATGATCGTGAGAGTAGTGCTCATGGGATGGTGATGGGAGGCGGAGAGAGGCAAGGCCAAGGCTGAGGCGGTCACCGGCATGGGCGTGCCCGCGGTGCCGCCCGTGCCCGCTGTGCTCCCCGTGCTAGACTAGCCCGAGCACGACATGATTCGTCGGGCCGTGCCGTGCCGTGTCGTCTAACGGGCCAGCTTTCCATGCTCGGCCCGGAACACTATTCGTGCCGTGCCGTGCTTGGGCCATGCCGGGCCGGCTGGGCCTCAGGTTGGCCAAAAAAATATAGCCTGTCTCCCACCTCTAGTTCCTTCCAAGGGGAGGAGGCGTCGAGGCAACAGAGTGGCACTTTTTCTAAAAAAAATTTCTTTGTTTAATTTTCTCTCGAGATTTGTTTGGAGTTGGAAACAGCGGTTGTTTTTTTTTGCTGTGGCTTATGAGTTTTAAATTTTGATTGTTCGTGAGAGAACACGAAGAGAGACAAGTCGCATACAATTTTGGTAAGAAACAACTGAAGTCCATACTGTGTGTAATACAATTAACTAGCAAGTCTAATCTTAGGCCCCGTTTGGCACAGCTCAGCTTCACTAATGAAGCTGTTTTTTTATATTCAGCTTCACAAGCAGCTTCACCGGTGAAGCTAAAGCTGTTTTAGAAAACTGTTTGGCAAAACAGCTTCACCAACAGCTTCATGCATGACTGAGAGAGGTCAATTGTCCAAGATGCCCCTGTCTACCTGACTTATTCTAACATTTGGAGTTGTATATTTGTATATGGTCATATGAATTAAAAAATAATATATTTGAATGAGTATGAATTAAAAAATTAAAATAAAAAAAATTTAAAATACGTGAACGGGAGAGAGCGGTGCGTACGCGAAAGAAAAAAGTGAACGAGATTTTTGTGAACTGAGCGGTGCGTACGCCTGAGGGAGAGAGTGGCAAATACGTGTAAATTTTTGTGAACTAGAGGGGCATTCGCTTCCTTGGAATATGGGCCTGAGGGAGAGAGCTGTGAAAAGCTACTTTTTTCAGCTTCACCTCTCCCTATTCCTTTGTGAGAGCACAAAAAAAGGAGCTTCATGGGTGAAGCTATTTGCAAAAAGGGTGTTTGGCAAAAAACAGCTCATGAAGCTATTGGTGAAGCTGTGCCAAACATGGCCTTAAAAAACACATAGTTTAAAAACGAATTATTATAGTAAAGGACGTAAAGCAATAAGACTAATCCGATTGGAACCCAGATTAGTCTTTAAGACTTCTAATCGTGTTGGATTACGAGGAGATGCTAATCATCCTACGGTTCCCTCTATTTTTCTGCTTTTCCCCTAGTTTTAGTTGTTTTATTTTGTTTTTCTCTAGCGCCACTCATGGAGGGTGTGGCTGCGGCACCGGCGAAGAGCCCGCGACGGTGGAGCTCGGGCGCTACTCAGGGAGGCTATCACCGGCGGTGGAGCTCACGGCGGGTATATGCGGAGCTCGCTCATGCGTCATGACCAGAGCTTGCTGGAGCAGGGTGCATGCGTGCTGCTCGACGGCGTGCGCCTCGGTCGGAGCGGGGTCTGACGGCACCCCCGCGCTGCTTCACAGTTCTTGTAGTCATGATCTGGACTCTCCGTCATGGAAGATAAAAAGAGTCCCAACACGTTCAGCTCACCGACGATGGTAGCAGGAGAACATCTACTAGAATCTTTAATGTAAAGTTGGACATATATATTTTATTTATGAGCTATTAATGTAAACTAGAGGATCTTTATAAAAACTTCGTCTATGTAGTTTTCTATATAGCTTGTTCTAAGCCAGAAAAAGAAGGAGGGTTATGTTAAGCTTAACAAGCCAACATAAAAATCATGCCATTTTTTCATGGAATAAAACTCAAATTAAAAGTTTCGTTGGGACGTAATCCTCTTAGTGACGCGTCATATTGGAACCCGGGTGTGGTGGTAAATGAGCAAGGGCCGAGATGTCACTCTCTTAGTGACGCGCTACGTCGGCGCCCGGATGTAGTGAAAAATGGGTAAGGGTCTTCGCACTTTACTCGACGAGTGCGAGAGGCAAAGAAGCTAGTCAAGGAGAGTAGAATTCGTATGGGTAGTTGAAATGTAGGGTCCTTAACAGGTAGGTTAAGAGAGATATTTGATACAGCGATTAGGAGACGTATAGATATCTTGTGCTTTCAAGAGACTAAATGGGTGGGTCAGAAGGCAAAGGAGGTGGAGCATACTGGCTTCAAGCTGTGATATACAGGAACAGAACGGAATAAGAATGGAGTGGGCATCTTAACCGATAAGTGCCCCAAGAGTGGAGTTGTCAACGTGAGGAGGCAGGGGGATAGGATTATTCTAGTCAAGCTAATTTTTGGTGACTTGGTTTTGAATGTTGTTAGTACATATGCTCCACAAGTAAGGTTAGATGAGATCGCTAGGAGGCAATTTTGGGAAGATCTAAACGACATGATTAGAAGTGTGCCTATCAATGAAAAGATTTTCTTAGGAGACGATTTCAATGGTCATGTTGGTATAACTAGTGGAGGGTTTCAAAAGGTGCATGAGGGTTTTGGTTACGGTGATAGAAATCAAGAGGGAGAAGATATCTTAACACATTCTTTAGAAAGAGACATTCTCATTTAGTTACCTTTAGCAGTAGTCAGTACTCTAGTCAAATCGATTTTGTTCTTGTTAGGAGGGAGGACAAACGAGCCTACATAGACTATAAGGTTATACCTGGAGAGTGTGTTGTCCAGCAACATAAGTTTGTAGTCTCCAACTTTCGTTTTAGATTACGAGTCCGACAAGCTAAGGCCGCCAAAGCCACAAGGACAAAGTGGTGGAAACAGAAAGAAGATACCGCACAGGCGTTTAAGAAGAGGTTGGTCATAGAAGAGATGTGGGACATGAGAGAAGCGAATAGTATGTGGATAGAGATGGCAACTCGCATTAGGAAGGTGGCTGCGGAGGTGCTTAGAGTGACCCAAGGGACAAGTGGAGAACCAAAAGACACATGATAGTGTAACGAGGAAGTGCAAAAGGCTATTGAGAGGAAGAAAATATGCTACAAGCACATGTATCATGATAGGAGTGATGACAACGTACAGAATTACAAAGTAGCAAAAAATAATGCGAAGAAAGCGGTGAGGCATGAGGCAAGGCATATGAGGAAATTTATCAGAAACTAAGTACAGAGGAGGGAGAGAAGGATGTCTACAAGATGGCTAAAATTCGAGAAAGGAAGATGAGAGATTTCAACTAAGTTAATGCATCAAAAACGACATTAATAGACTTTTGGTGAAAGACGAGGAAATTAAGGATAAGTGGAGAGATTACTTCGACAAGTTGTTCAATCACGATAATGATGATAGTATGATTGAACTGGATGATGTTTTTGACAATACCGATAAGTGGTTTGTTCGAAGAATCCAGGAGTCAGGAGAGGCCTTAAAAAGGATGAAAGTGGGTAAGACGTTGGGGCCTCATAACATCCCTATTGAGGTGTAGAAATGTCTAGGAGAAGTGGTGATTGTTTGGCTAACTAATTTGTTCAATAGCATTTTTATGTTGAACAAAATGCCAAACGAGTAGCGAAGAAGCACATTAGTATCAAGTTTCAAAAATAAAGGAGACATTCAAAGTTATACTAATTACAAAGGGATTAAGTTTATGAGCCACACAATGAAGCTCTCGAAACGAGTGATTTAGCGCCGTTTAAGAAAAGTAACTAGCGTGACGACAAACTAATTTAGTTTTATGTCTGGGAGGTCGACCACGGAGGCGATTTTCTTGCTACGATAGTTGATGGAGAGGTATAGGGAACCAAAGAAGAACATTCACATGATATTTATTGACTTGGAAAAAGCTTATGATAAAGTGCCAAGAAAGGTCATGCGGTGGGCACTTCAAAAGAAAAGTCCCAACAAAATATATTACCCTAATTAAGGTCATATACGAAAATGCTGTGACTAATGTCAGAACGTGTGGTAGTGTTATTAATGATTTTCTTATTAAGATAGGACTACACCAAGGGTCAGCGTTGAGTCCATATATTTTTGTCCTAGTGATGGACGAGGTCACATGGGACATACAAAGAGATATCGCTTAGTGTATGTTTTTCGCTGATGATGTAATGCTGGTTGATGAAAATAGGATAGGTGTTGATAGGAAGGTCAAGTTATGGAGGAGGACCTTAGAATTGAAGGGTTTTAGACTTAGTAGGATTAAAATTTGAGTATATGAGGTATGATTTCAGTTATGCTAAGGCAGATGATGGAGATATTAGATTGGATGGACAAGTAGTGCCTAAAAAGGACATGGTTCGTTATTTGGGATCGATGCTATTGTGAGATGGTGAGATTGATAAAAACGTGAGCGACATGATAAGAGCGGGGTGGGTGAAATGACGCCAAGCATCTAGTATCTTGTGTGATAAAAAAGTATCTTAAAAGTTAAAGGGTAAGTTCTATAGGATGGCGATCAGACCCGCGATGCTACATGGAGCAGAATGTTAGGCGACTAAAAGACAACACATACAGAAAATGAGTGTAGCGGAGATGAGGATGCTGCGGTGGATTTGTGATAGGGTGGGAGTAGCACCAATTGAAGAGAAGCTTGTCCAACATCGCTTGAGATGGTTTGGACATCTCCAACGACGGCCTTCTGAGTCACCGGTACGTAGTAGAATTTTAAGACGTACTGAAAACGTAAGAAGAGGCAGAGGTCAACTAAAACTGATGTAGGAGGAAGCAGTTAAAAGAGATTTGAGGGATTGGAATATATCCAAATAATTAGCTTTGGATAGGAGCGCATGAAAGTTAGCAATCTACGTACTGGAACCATAAGAAAATTACGGGCAGTGTTTTAGACTCTCGGCTCAGATAGCAGATTGTACAATTTAGGGTTTTAACATTATAGGTTTTATTTGAAGGCTATCATCTCTTTAAACGGTTTCATTCCTAGTCTACCTCAACTTATTTGGGAAAAAAGTTTTATTGAGTTGAGTTGAGAGGATCATTATATAAAAAAAAAGTTCCGAAAGATTAGCATTCTCTAAAAAACAACTTTAGTCAACAATTTTATATTTGAAATCTATGTTTGTAAAACGTGATGAATGTAATAGCCTCAATACTTTTCAAGATAAATCTATTTATATAATTACAATTGTACTTTTCAAGATAAATCTATTATGATTACAATTGTACTTTTTGATATGAAAGTAATAGGTCAATTATATAATTATGGGTCTGTTTGGTTCATGACCAGAAGTTGTCTAGCCACAAGTTAGGCATGTCACAGTTTTTAGGTAGCTGTTTGGTTCACTGACATAACTGTGACATGCCACACTTTCTTAGCACCCGGCCCCACACGTCATAGACTCAGTTTCTTGCCAAACTTTGCCACAAGTGTGGCTTCGATTTTGTTAGCCACACTTTCTGTGGCAGCCACATATTGCCTAAGCTTAGGCATGACAAGATTAGGCACCAACCAAACAGACCCTATATGTTTGCAAAACAACTTCTACTAGCCACCAAGGGCACAGCATGATGGATTTTCTGGGTTTGAAAAGCAAAGATGGATTTTCTGAACACTCACAATCGTAGTGTCGTTGAAAAAACATGCAAATATCACATCGACACACTTACCATGTAAATACTTGCCATCTCCTGCGAAAATGAGGAGAGTCCTTTGAATCAAAAGAATTCGCAGTGACACAGTTAAATTTCCAAAGGCGTGCGAATTGGGGGTTAAAAGTTGAGAGGCGCACGTATTCAGTGTCAAATATCGAAATTTCTCCATCGAAATCTTCGGGCAGGCGCTCATTTCACAAAACAATGACACTGAAGGCTAAGCAAGCATACAAATACATGAGAATTATCAACTGAAATTAAACACCCCATCCTGCCATTTTGAGACAACCAGAGATCCCAAGTTTATTGAAATTGACAAGACTAGATGAACGAAACGAGGGAAGAAATTTATTCGCAGTCATCAGCTCAAATATCAATGTTCTCTACGTGATCCCAAGACAAATACGATCAGACAGATTTCCATAATGGGGATGCACCAGGCGCTTAGATCTTGTCAAGGGCCTGAACAACGTCATTCTTCAGGTCTTCAAAATCCTCCACTCCAACGCTGAACCTGATCAGGTTGTCCTTGATCCCATAGATGTCTCTCTGCTCCTTTGAATCCCTGTTTATGGGTTACAGCTCAAAAGTAAGCACAACTGAACGATATCATTCGTTCTGAATGATTGTGATAAATATATAGTTCGTACCAGTACGACATGATGGCAGGCTGATCAATTATGCTCTCACAACCCCCAAACGAAGGGGCGTGGTAAGGTATCTTGACAGAATCAATAAATTTCCTAGTTGCATCGAAGTCTCCAGCAACCTAAACATACAAGGAAATTTAAAAATTAAAACGTGTGATATTGTCAACAAATCAGTACAATTGTACAAAGACGACAAATTACCTCAAAACTGACAACACCACCAAAGCCAGTCATTTGACTCTTGGCGATGTGATGTTCAGGGTGACTTGGCAAGCCAGGATAGTAGACACGTGCAATCTAGGAATATGAAACAAGAGCTTCAGTTAAAATAACAAAAACAAGGATGGCCAGTAGTTTGTACTATGAAAAAAAGGAACACAGTTTAACCACCTTTGGATGTTCCTCTAAAAACTGGGCCATCTGCAGTGCAGTATTATTCTGGCATTGTACACGGAGATGCAGTGTCTTCATGCCTCGAAGGATCAGGTAGGCAGCATTCTGATATCGCAATGCAAAGAAATGTTAGAAACAAGAAATCGGAACATTCAGCAATGGTATACAACAACAACAAAACCTTTTGTCCCAAACAAGTTAGGTAGGCTAGGAATGAAACCTCCTCAAGGTCAACATTCAGCAATGGTATATGACAGAGATAGGATGACATAGAAGAACACAAAGCATATTTGTGACTTCAAATTGCTTTTGACAGGTTCACCAATGGTGTAGAACAATGTCAATAAAGCTAAGACATTCCCTACCTGGTAGATCAAACTTCTGAATATATGGTGTACCATACTAGTATATAATTTAGGAACACAAACTACAACAGCAATCATTTCATTTTGACCCATGTAGATCTTGACAATATCCAGGAGTGAAAAAGAGTGCCAGATGAAATATTACACATGTTGCAGTGAAGGGAACAGGATATTTTTGTTCTTTCCAGTTTAATTTGCTCTATGGAGGCTTGGAGGACACCACCATATGAGGTTGGTAATACAGGCAGGGCAAAAACTCCTGATATATAGCAATTTAACTTGCTAGACAGAATTAAACAATTTTGTGCGTTCAAACCATCACAAATAGAAGCTTTGTCACTACTGTGACTACCTCTTTGTGAATGCAAACAAGGTGCAAGAGATGGGACAGAAATTTCACCAGGCAAACTTACTGGGTTTAGAACACCACCAACTACATGGTGATAAATGCGGACTTTGGAAACTAGCTCATCTCTGCCACTGATACAGCCTCCAATAACCTAGACAAAAAATTTACTCTTGTTAATGCAAATCTATATCTGTAAATAGAGATAGGAAGTTTGGTCCATCAACTCACATCATTGTGCCCAGCAATGTACTTCGTTGCAGAATGAATAACTAGGTCAGCACCTAAAGTTAGTGCCTTCTGATTGATAGGGGAGGCAAAAGTACTATCAATACAGAGCAATGCTCCCTTGCTATGGCACATATTTGAGACAAGCTCAATATCAATGCATCTGAGAAATGGATTAGTAGGAGTCTCGGTGAAAAATAGAGATACCTGAACATAGATCATTAACAAGTTAGGCTATTTGTTGATAAATAGATTTATGCCAACATTTGAGTTGAAGGAAATGGCAAATATCACACTCACATTGTTATTATCCAGTGCGTTTTGGAGAGCATCCATGTCAGCAGGTCTAATAACAGTCATCTGGACATCAAGTGTATCACAAGATAAGCAACACATGATAATCATTGCTATACAAACAGATGCAACAAAGAATCCTTGCAATATTTCCAGTTAGTATCGTGCATATCATGATTATTTAGTATAGACATCTAAAATCCTGGATCTTGAATGTGTCTGCATTCCTGCATCATGTGAAATCCTTCTGCAAGTATCCTATGATGTTGCAGTACATTTTAGGCTTTTACAAATGGCTTGCAAGCCACATGCCCTGACAGCAATTACAGAATCAAGTATTACTGTGCAATAGTACTACTATGAATGTCTCCTATTGGCTCTCGCAGAACTAACTAGACTGCATAGTGCATACAGACTATGTAACTATATTACTGAAACAACAACAAGAGCATAAAGATAGCATATATTACCGAAATCCCCCTCTTAGGGAGCTCAGTCTCCATGTAAATTCTCGTCTTGCGGTAGCAATCTGTGGTGGTCACAATGTGCCCACCCGCTGGGACAAGTGCGCTTAGCATAGCGACACTTGCATACATCCCTGACGCCACAAAGACAGTGGATTCAGCTTTCTCCAGTGCACTGCAGCATCAAAACTCACAACTATCAAAATCCCCATCCAATGCAACCAACAAAGCATCAAAAATTTCCACAAACAAGAAGCAGAATATAGACTTCACCTCATCTTCTTCTCCAATGCCTCTGTGGTCGGGTTCCCATACCTCCCGTACTCGAAGCTAGCATGCCTCCCCTCCTAACGAAAAGTAAAATTGGGATTTCCACAGCAAATCTATCAAATCTGACAACCGTTACGCATAATATTCGTAAAAGGCAGATCTTTCAAACCTTGAAGTCGATTAGCTCCTGCGAGTTGTTGAACCAGTAGGCAGAGGTGTTCACTACTGGCGTGGTGATCGCGTCGGTGGCGATCCTTCTGCCCAGCCTCTCGCCTATTTCAGATCAAAGCAGCATACAGGTCAAAAACAAGAACATGGCCGTAAGAAATAGTGCTAGATCTGGCGGGCAAGAGGCGAGCGAGCGGGCTACCTGCGTGGACGGCGAGGCTGGCGTCGGAGCCGAGCAGGGCGCGCTCGGCCAATGCGGCGGCGGATGGCTGCGCGAACTTGGCGTTGGGGATGGCGCCAACCTCGGCCGCCGCCGCCGCGGAGGCGGCGGCAGATGCGGCCGCGGCGTGGGAGGGGACGCCGCGGGCGCGGCCGCCGCCGCCGGAGTGGGAGGGGCCGGCGGGGCGGTCGGACCACGCGGCGGCGACGATCTGCGCGACGCCGATGTTGCTGCAGTTGCGGCGGGCCTTGGTGCTGAGCTGGCGGACGAAGTTGGGCGGGAAGCGGAGGATGGTGGCGGAGGCGAGGGCGCCGCCGGAGTCGGCGGCGAAGGACGCCGGGGAGGCGAGGGAGACGGTGGCCATGGGGAGCTAGGATTTGGGTGGGGGAAGGGGCGCTCGGTCGCTCGCGGCGGCTTCGGCCGTGGTTGGGTGGGTAGGTGGCGCTCGTGTGTCCGTCCGAAAGGGGGAGCGTCTTATTTGTAGGGAATGGCGAGCCTATTATTTGTAGGGAATTCAGGTCGACGGCTTCCCTCGGTTACGTATGTCGTAAGTGCACGTTTATCGTTACATACATCAAAAAAAACGAACGTTATTTATTTGGTACCGATCATTTCAGTTTTAGGTAAGTCGTAAGTGCGCGTTTATCATTACGTGCACCAAAAGAAAAACGAACGTGATTTATTTGGTACCGATCGTTTCAGTTTTAGTTAAGTCGTAAGTGCACGTTTATCGTTACGTGCACCAAGAGAAAAACGAACGTGATTTATTTGGTACCGATCGTTTCAGTTTTATGTAAGTCGTAAGTGCACGTTTATCGTTACGTGCACCAAGAGAAAAACGAACGTGATTTATTTGGTATCGATCGTTTCTGTTTTAGGAAGTCGTAAGTGCACGTTTATCGTTACGTGCACCAAGAGAAAAATGAACGTGATTTATTTGGTACCGATTGTTTCAGTTTTTGGAAGTCGTAAGTGCACGTTTATCATTACGTGCACCAAGAGAAAAACGAACGTGATTTATTTGGTACCGATCGTTTCAATTTTAGCTTCTATCTTCTAGCTTTTAATTTATTATTTCTTAATTTCATCTTTTTCTAGCTTTTTAGTTTTTTAGGCATTTTTCCGTATTCTTTCAAATTATCCGTGATGAGCTAATATGTTTTTTCTATTTTTAATTTCTAAAATTTAATTACATCAAATAAGGTACCATCAGCTACAATAAAAATAAGCCATCTATAGTAAAAAAATCATAAGCATCGCCCCTTATATTATGGTGGTGTCTAGGGAGAATTTGAGTGTTTTCTTATTAAATCACACTCAAATTTTGAGCTTTTAGATCTAGATCCAATGGCTGAAATCACTTTGCCTATTACCCTCCCATTTATGTACTATTTTGTTAAGGAGTACTCAATTTTTTAGATGTTAGATGCATATCTACCTCCATCCACTAGTTTGTTCATTTGCTATTAGCATGTGATATGATACATTGAGAAATACTCTAATACATATTATTCTTTTATTTATGGCCTTCTTACATCAACTATATACTAGTTTTATGAAAATTAAATTATATAGAATTTGATGTGACAATTTGTAAAAAAAGGAACAAAACAAACTATAAGGAACACAACAAAAAAAACTATACAAAAACCCTACTCGGTTGTTTATGTTGTGGCTCTAGACGACACTAAACAAATTAAAACCCTTATCACATTGTTGGCACAGAAAAAATTGCAAAATCAAAACCATAAAGTACAAACAAAACAACATCTAATGGATAAAAAATTACGCGCTTACAGACAAAAAAAAACACTCGAATGCTATCTAGCAAATTCCTTTATTATTTACAAGGTTCTTTTTGTTATGAATGAATTTCACATGAAATAGTTTATTCCTACAGAAAATCAGAAAATATTTTCATGTTTAAAATGGGTCTAAGCTCCTCTCACCTTTAGATTCGGCAAGCGTCCCCTCTACACTCGGTTTGTCATATGGATAGTGTTTTTCTGTAGTATTATATATGTAACGCCCCCGTTTCCAGGGGCGCGTACGGACACGGCACCCCGTAACTATTCACGCATGAACAGTTATGGACTGTCGCGCAAGAGTATACCATTGCATGCTAACAACAAAAGTCCAGCATATATTTGACATACGGAATAACATCCAGCTTTTACAGCGGGGCGTGCAAGCCCAAAGTATAATACATTACAAAAGGCTCCAGAAACTGCTTCGAGCGCGGCGGAGACCTACAGCCAAGGATCCTCGTCGAAGAAAAGATCCTCGGGGACTTCTTCAACGGGAAGACCTTCTCCTTCGTCTTGATCCTCTAAAGGGTGGATTAAGCAAGCCGTGAGCCAAACAACCGGCTCAGCAAATCCCAAAGGGATCTTAATTTACTATATGCACGGAAATTCCAAGGAATGGTGTATACTTGGTTTATTACATTTGGTGGATGCAATTTTATTTGCAAACATTTTCATAAGACGGACACAAAACTTACTTCTTAAGATCTCAGGGGTTTTCATCAAGAGTTCATTAACCAACTAACCAAGTTAAAGTATTTACAAATCTACTTAAGCTTTGCTGCTGGAATCACCCAAGTGACACAGCTCCAATAACCGGGAGCACGGCGTATTCGAATACCATTTATTTGACTCTGCAGAGTTTGCTCAGCTTTACCCACACGATCTCTCAACTCCCGCTAAAGAGTTAAGAAAGCCCGGTCTTTTCACTGCTCGACTCTTTATATAGGCTCTACCCAGTAGAATTCACTCGGGTCCGGCTCACATCCACACACACACGCACACACACACACAAGAGAGGACAACGTCCGCTTCGAGTGAATTCCACCGTTGTTAGGCATCCGTAGCACGGCCTGCCTAACCTCACTGCTACCCCCCTGTAGAGTTTCAATCGAGTTGAGCAGCTAAAAGACAAGGGTTGACAAGTCAACTCCTGTGGTTGAGCGATCACTGTGACATTTGCTTAGCGTAAGGGTTTCAGTCCTTATATTTTCACATGGCCCGCAACCTCGCCAGGTCCGCGACCCAAACTAAGGTAAGCGGTGGGCGTAGACCGTCCCGCGGTTTCCCACTCACCCTTACCCTACTCCAGCCCTAGGATAGGAGGTGGGCAAAGACCGTCTCGCGGCTCTCCCCCAACCCTTACCCTACCTTGTGCACGCCGGCACTCTCCGCTCTAAGATACGGTGTCCCATACCACCCTACCTTAGAGTCGGGTTTTCCAGATTCTATTGGCTCCACAGCCATAGCCTTATTAGTGTAACACTTTGCATGATAATAATATCCTACAATTACCTAGATTAACAGATAATTAAATCTAGGGTTTCAAAGGCATGGCTACAATTTAAACAGGGCATTTCAAGGTGGTAGGACTAACTATATCACATGTCATTCTAAACATTTATTTTTATTTTCGAACTAACATTTCAGAACTAGCTCAATGCAAATAACATATTAACATATTTAAACATTAGGGGATACAATATGATCAATGGATTTGGGACTTGCCGTCTATCCGGATGATCTCTGCGAGCTCGAACGTCGAAGCACCTGGATCCTGAGCCTGCTCCTGAATCTCCGGGATCTCCGACACTAACGCAAACAATTAAAATAAATTAAATCCAGCTTGAGACTAATCAAGCGAGGCAAAATAATCTAATTAAAAAGGAATAAAATTCATAAACACTCCAAATGGAATTTTAGGAATTTATCTGGGATGAAATTGTGGAAATGGATTTCACCAGAGGGTCTGGAATATTATTTGGAGCAAAGTGGTGAAATTTGGGAATTTTTGGGATTTTCTGTGATTTTCTGGGATTTATTTGGATTTTCTGGCATTTTGGAAATTGATAAAATCGGGAAAAATATTGTGAACAGTGCGGCCCGGCCGCTTTGCTACAGTGCGGCCCGGCACTGTTTTGGCCCGCGCGGCCGAAGGCCGGCGCGGCCCAACGGCGCGCGCGCGCGCGGGCAACGGGCGGCTGGCTCGGCCCACAGGCGCGCCCATGCGGTCGCGATGGCCGACACGCGGCGCTGGCGGACGATCCAGATGGGGGCGGGGCGAGCGGGTGAGATGGACTGCGGGGAATCGGACGGCTGCGGAGTGACGGGAGCGGCGAAACGGTACGAGGGAAATCCGACGGCTGAGGTTAGAAGGTGGGGGTAAGATCCGACGGCGAAGGAGGGACCACGTCCGTCGTCGTCTACCTCCAGCCGCTACAGTGACCGCGCGGCAGGATCACGGTGGCGACGGCGGCCTGGGCGCTGGAGGGCTCGTCGGCGATCACCGAGGGTACCGGCGGGTAGAGGGGACAGCGGGGAACCCATTTCGGGTGGTTAGCATTTGCGGAGACCAAAGGGGAGAGAGGGAGGGAGAAGGGGGCGGTTCGGGGATTTCACGGTGGAGAGGGTCACCGGCGGCGAGGAAGCTCAATTGGGGCCGGTTACACCATCTGGGGAGTTGGGAGCTCACATTGGCGGCGGAGGTGGGAGCTGGGGAGTTGCGGAGCGAGCTGGCCACGGAGAGGGTGCGGCGGCCGAGGAGGGTCGTCGACGCCGGCGCAGCACAGAGTTCCACCTGGCCAGGGGCAAATACCAACATGATTAGCATACCGTGGAGGTGCTCTGGCCGAATGCAAATGAAGAAAGGAGAAGAGGAGAGGGAGTTTGGCTCCCGGGGGTCGCCGGCTCACAAGGCGGCAATGGCGGAGCTCGGAGCGGCGGGGCTTCAATCGGCGGCTTAGGAGAACTCACTGGAGGTTGGGGAGGCGAGTGGAGGCGGTGGAGCGGCTCGGGAAGCAAAGGAGGAGCAAGGAGTCGGAGGGGGGAATTTTATACCCGCGCGAAGAGGGGCGAAGCTTCGGGGAGAAGGCAACGGGAGGGAGCTCCGAGTCAACAGGGATGGACGGGAGTCGGTGGGGAGTCTCTCCGCGGGATGGGGAGGGTGACGGAGCTCTGCACAGGGAGTAATGGCGACGGGACGGTACAGGGAGCAGGTGGCTGCGGACACGAGCGGGGAGCGCGTCCGCGCGCGGTGGAGGGGACGGGCGGGGACTGCCAGGTGGGGTCGGGCGCAGGAGCTGGGCGACGCGTGGCGCGGAGACCCTGCGGCGGTCGGGACAGCGCGGCGGGGCGGAGCGGGGAGCTGCGGGCGAAGGGCGTCCGCGCGCGGAAGAGCGGGCGCAGGCGCAGCGCGCGTGCGCGAGGAAAGCGGGGAGGGAGCGGGCGCCAGCGAGGGAGAAGGAGGCGTCCGCGCGGGAGGGAGCCGGGGCGCGAGGGAAGGCGGGAAGAGAGGAGGGCGCCGGCGAAGGAAAGAAACGCCCGGCCGAAAAGGGAAGGCGGAAACGGGGAGACTTTCCCGAAAAGGAAAGTTTCCAAAAATCACCCAAAAATGCAGCAAAAATTCACAAATTTTTGGATTTTGAAATTTTGGGGTTTTTCAACCTACCCCCCTTAAAAGAATCTCGACCCCGAGATTAACTTGGTCCAGGGAGTAAGTTGGGGAAATCCCGCTGCAAATCTGATTCTCGTTCCCAGGTGGACTCATCCGCTGTGTGATTCTTCCACTGCACTCTGCAAAACTTGATATTCTTGTTTCTGAGCTGCCTTTCTGATGTTTCAAGTATTTGTAGTGGTTCTTCAGCATATGTGCAGTCATCTTGCAATTCAATATCTGACAATGGCACTTCATCTGTTGGTTGGCGTAGACACTTCCGAAGCTGGGATACGTGGAATACGTTGTGCATTCTGGATAAGTTGGGCGGAAACTGCACTTGATAAGCTACTTCCCCAACTCTTCCAATTATCTGAAACGGTCCCACATATCTTGGAGCTAATTTGCCTTTGACTTGAAATCTCTTGACTATTTTGAATGGGGTAACTTTGATGTATACATAATCTCCAACTTCGAAACTCAAATCTTTCCTACGGTTATCAGCATAGCTCTTCTGTCGATCTTGTGCCATTCTGAGCCTGTCTCTAACAATTCTGACATGTGCTTCTGCATCCTGAACAATTTGAGGTCCAATAAGTTGTCGCTCTCCCGTTTCTGTCCAGTTTAGTGGAGTCCTGCATTTTCTGCCATAAAGTGCTTCAAACGGTGCCATTTGAATGCTGGCTTGATAGCTGTTGTTATATGAGAACTGAGCAAATGGTAGACAGGTGTTCCATGTTGCTCCATACACTATCGCACAAGCTCTCAACATGTCTTCTAAAATTTGATTGGTTCTCTCTGTCTGTCCATCTGTCTGCGGATGATAGGCTGAGCTGAAATTCAGATCGGTGCCCATAGCTTCATGCAATTTTTCCCAAAACTTGGATGTAAATTGTGCTCCTCTATCTGACACGATCTTCTTCGGAACTCCATGCAACGTCACAATTCTGGTCAAGTACAACTCAGCAAGTTTATCCTTCCCATAAGTTTGCTTGACCGGGAGGAAATGAGCCACCTTGGTCAATCTATCAACAATGACCCAAATAGCATCATATCCCTCACGAGTCTTGGGAAGTCCAGTGATGAAGTCCATGCCAATGCTATCCCATTTCCATTCGGGAATTGGTAAAGGTTGCAACAATCCCGATGGTTTTTGGTGGTCTATCTTGATCTGCTGGCAGACATCACATTTAGCTACATATTCTGCCACTTCTTTCTTCATTTGGTTCCACCAATATCTTTTCTTCAAATCTTGATACATCTTTGTGCCTCCTGGATGAATTGAGAATTGAGAGGAGTGGGCTTCAGCTAAGATCAACTCTCTCAACTCTTTCTTGTTGGGTATGCAATAGCGACCACGGAAAGTAAGGATTCCATGTTCGTCTATAGCATACTCTGATGAATTTTCTCCTTGGATATCCTTTTTCAGTTTTTGAATTTCTTCATCTTCATCCTGGGCTGCTTTAATCTGATCTGGTAACAGTGGTTGAATCTCTAAGGCTGTTTCTTCACCTTGTTCTGTGATTACCAAGTTCAGCCGTAATATGTCTCTCTGCAGCTCTGGTGGGTACTCTGATTGACTGCCTTTGTTTGGACGAGCCTTGCGGCTAAGTGCATCAGCAACTACGTTTGCCTTGCCTGGGTGATACTGGAGATCAATATCATAATCTTTAATCAGTTCTAACCATCTGCGTTGTCTCATGTTCAACTCTGGCTGGGTGAATAGATATTTCAAACTCTTGTGATCTGAGAATATTTCACAACGATTTCCTAGCAGGTAGTGCCGCCAAATTTTGAGGGTATGCACCACAGCTGCTAGTTCCAAGTCATGTGTGGGATAATTCTCCTCATGTGGCTTCAACTGTCTTGATGCATAGGCAACAACCTTTCCGTCTTGCATAAGCACACAACCCAAACCTTGCTTTGAGGCATCACAATAAATTTGAAACTCCTTCTCTGGATTGGGTAAAATCAGCACTGGTGTTGTTGTCAACTTGGTCTTCAACATCTGAAAACTCTCTTCGCATGCATCAGTCCATGTGAACGGTCTATCTTTCTTCAACAGTTGAGTGAGTGGTCGAGATATTCTTGAGAAACCTTCTATGAATCGGCGATAATAACCCGCCAATCCTAGGAAGCTTCTCACTTCAGTTACTGTCTTAGGCTGTTTCCATTCCATCACTGCTGAAATCTTTTCTGGATCGACCTTCACTCCATCTTCAGATATAACATGACCCAAGAAAGCAACTTCTCTCAACCAAAAACTGCATTTATCAAATTTTGCATATAACTTATGCTCTCTCAATCTGGTCAAAACCATATGCAAATGTTGTCGGTGTTCTTCTTCACTCTTGGAGTATATCAGAATATCATCAATGAAAACAATCACAAATCGATCCAATTGGTCCATATGCACCAGGTTCATAAGATTCATGAAATACGCTGGCGCATTAGTCAAACCAAAGGGTACGACCGTGAACTCAAACAATCCATATCTGGTAATGAAGGCGGTCTTCTCTCGATCTTGCTCTCGGATCTTGAGTTGGTGATAACCCGAGCGCAAGTCGATCTTGGAGAACACTTTGGCTCCTTTAAGTTGGTCAAACAGATCATCAATTCTTGGGAGGGGATACTTGTTCTTGATGGTAACAGCATTCAAACCTCTGTAATCCACACACATTCTCAATTCGCCATTCTTCTTTTTCACAAACAGTGCTGGGGCTGACCATGGTGAAGTACTGGGTCGGATGAATTCCTTCTCTTGTAACTCCTCTAACTGCTTCTTCAGCTCTTTCAATTCACTAGCTGACATTCTGTATTGGTGCTTGGCAATTGGCTTGGTACCAGGTACCAACTCTATTGCAAGTTCTACTTGCCTGTCAGGGGGTCTACCTGGTAATTCTTCTGGGAATACATCAGGGTACTCTTGTACTATTGGCACTTGGTCAGGTGTAGCTGCTATCATATTGATCATACGTTTCTTAGCATCTTTCAGCACTTGTCGATCTGTCTCTACTACTATTTTCTGACCTTCAGGGTTGACCAATGACACTGTTTTAATCTCGCAATCTACCTTGCCTTTATTTCTGGCCAACCAGTTCATGCCCAAAATGGCATCTAAACCAGACATGTCTAACTGCAACAAGTCTGCTCTAAAGTCTACCCCTTGGATTTTTATGTTAAGTCCCGCACACCCACGGTGGGACTCCATTCTAACCCCAGGGGTTTCCACCACATATGGTCTTGGCAAAGCAACAGAAGGTAATTGATTTCTTGCAGCAAAACTCTTTGAAATAAAAGAATGCGTTGCACCAGGGTCAAATAAAATCAATGCAGGTATGGAATTGATTGGGAACATACCGGCAATGATGTCACTTGCACCAGCGGCATCCTCTGCAGATACATGGTTCACTCTGGCATAAAAAGTGGGTCTGACATTGCTTCTGCCTCTGCCTCTGCCTGTAGCTGAGAAATTTGCAGTGCCTGCAGGTGACTGAGAGCTGGCTGCTTTAATCTGCAAGAATCCTCCTTTGGGGGTACCGGGGGTTGCTTGTGACTTGGCCTCTTGCTGCTGTTGGTTTTGAACTTGTAGCTTGGCTGCATCTGATGGCAAATTCTTCCTAGGACACTGGTCTCTGTAGTGCCCTACCTCACCGCAGTGGAAACATGCGTTTGACCTTCGCGGGCAGCTACTAGCCAGGTGATTCCCACCACAAGTGGGGCACTTGAGAGCCAATGGTAGAGGGGAAGTATAATGCTGAGTCTGACTGGACTGGTTCTTCGGCATCATCACATACTGCCGGGAGGATGGGGATCGATATGAAGAAGATCCTGCTGTCTTGGCTCGTTGTGCAGTATGGGAAGATGACTGCGATCTGTGTGCTGCCTTGCGTTTTCTATAGTCTTCCATCTCAGTTCTGGCTTCTTCAGAGTTGATCAAGCCATCAACCATATCATTCAGATCTTTGAACTTCAAAGCTGAAATGTGGAATCTCAAAGACTGCTGCAAACCTGCACGAAACTTGTTCATTTTCTTATCTTCGTTGTCAACATCCTCAGGGGCAAATCTGGAGAGGTGGTTGAACTGGTGTAAATACTCCATTACAGTACGGCCACCTTGTTTAAGCGCCAAAAATTCCCGGCGCTTTGCTTCCATAATGCCGTCAGGGATGTGGGCCTTACGGAAGGCCTTGGAGAAATCTTCCCAGCTAATCTCTCTATTCTGCAGTGTGCGCTGATAATTGATCCACCAAGTCGCTGCTGCACCCTGTAACTGGTGGGATGCATATAGCACCTTCTCTTTATCGTCACACTGCGCAGTCTGGAGCTTCCTCTCTACATCTGCCAGCCAATCTTCAGCAACCATAGGATCAGCGGTTGTGGAGAAAGTGGGTGGACGTGTCTTTAGAAAGTCATTCCACCGGGTGGTAATTGGAGCACCATCCCGTGGAATATTGCCTCCACCCTGTACTCCTGGAGATCTGGTGGCGAGCTGTTCAATCAATCTGGACTGTTGATCCAACATTCGCAGTATGTTCTGCTCTCCTTGATATCGATTCCGTTCTAACATTGCAATAACATCGGCAAGTGTGTTCTGGTCGGTGGCAGGTGCACCCTGCCTGTTGGTCTGACCTGTCTGCTCTGCCGGCTCCATCTGTTGATTGGGAACTTGAGGTTAGCTTTGCAGCGGCTTTGGCAATCAAGGACAGATAAGTAAGACTTAGAGTTTTCAAGGCAAGTATAGGGCGAAAAGATAAGAACGAGAGCGAAGGGGACAGGAGAAAGCTTTGAACACAAGAAGAACATACTGATAATTAAGCAAACAAATTAAAAGAGGTAGCAACATAATTTACATTAAGCAAGTGGTGCACAGACCACATAAAGGTTCATGTTACACTTGCATTACATACAAAAGTACATCTATCACCAAAAGGTCAGGCTATCACTAACGAACGACGTCTACTCCTCGTCGTCCCCTGGTGCTGGGAGGGCAAGCGGGGCTGCTGGGCGGAACCGGGCACGGTACTGCGCCGCAGTCATCCGGCGCTTGGGCCTAGACTGCACCGAAGCACAAGAGGAGTGAACGCTGGGCGACTCCGCACTGTCTGAACCCTCTGCTGCCTCCTGGGCCTCAAAGCGGGCGAGGGACTCCCGGAGGCGCTGAACCTCCTCACGAGTGTCCCACAACTGCCTCTGCCAGACTCTGGCCTCCTCGACTGCTCTGTCGTAGCTGGCGACCTGCTGCGCCATAAGGGTGGCGATACCCGCTAGGCGGGGGTCGTCATCCTCACCGAACCTAGGGACTATAAAGTCCCCAAAGTGCGGGCGCGGCACCAGGTCGAAAGGCGTCCCTGCTAGCTCCTGGTGGTAGTAGTCCCTGAGATAGAGCGCGGCTTTCAGAGCCACGTCCTGAACAGCATCCTCGTCGTCCACCCGTCGGGCTGTGAACCTCCTCTTCCTGTCTGGGCGGACAGGCAAGGGATCGAGGACCACCCAAGCCTTGTACTCATAGAACTGGTCCTGGCGAAACTGTCCCTCAGCGTAGATCACTGGGCCGTGGTTTCCTCTTGCTCCGAGGAAACGTCGCATTTCCCACAGCTTGTAGCGCCATCCAACACTACGGTCGGGGCGGGAGAAGACGAGACGCACCATCTGCCGGAAACGAAATTTTGAAGTTAGACAAGCGAGACAGTAAACATTTGCGAAAATTAAAACTTAAGCAGAAATAAATTAAGACAGGAAAGTAGCAATAAGAGAGGAACAAGACAGCAATAAACCTTATATTTTTCGTAAACCATTTTTATGGCTTAAATTAAGTTTTGCGATAAAATCGCTTCCTAGGCTGCCTTAGGTCTCAACCTACGGTCAAAGAGCCTGCTCTGATACCACTTCTTGTAACGCCCCCGTTTCCAGGGGCGCGTACGGACACGGCACCCCGTAACTATTCACGCATGAACAGTTATGGACTGTCGCGCAAGAGTATACCATTGCATGCTAACAACAAAAGTCCAGCATATATTTGACATACGGAATAACATCCAGCTTTTACAGCGGGGCGTGCAAGCCCAAAGTATAATACATTACAAAAGGCTCCAGAAACTGCTTCGAGCGCGGCGGAGACCTACAGCCAAGGATCCTCGTCGAAGAAAAGATCCTCGGGGACTTCTTCAACGGGAAGACCTTCTCCTTCGTCTTGATCCTCTAAAGGGTGGATTAAGCAAGCCGTGAGCCAAACAACCGGCTCAGCAAATCCCAAAGGGATCTTAATTTACTATATGCACGGAAATTCCAAGGAATGGTGTATACTTGGTTTATTACATTTGGTGGATGCAATTTTATTTGCAAACATTTTCATAAGACGGACACAAAACTTACTTCTTAAGATCTCAGGGGTTTTCATCAAGAGTTCATTAACCAACTAACCAAGTTAAAGTATTTACAAATCTACTTAAGCTTTGCTGCTGGAATCACCCAAGTGACACAGCTCCAATAACCGGGAGCACGGCGTATTCGAATACCATTTATTTGACTCTGCAGAGTTTGCTCAGCTTTACCCACACGATCTCTCAACTCCCGCTAAAGAGTTAAGAAAGCCCGGTCTTTTCACTGCTCGACTCTTTATATAGGCTCTACCCAGTAGAATTCACTCGGGTCCGGCTCACATCCACACACACACGCACACACACACACAAGAGAGGACAACGTCCGCTTCGAGTGAATTCCACCGTTGTTAGGCATCCGTAGCACGGCCTGCCTAACCTCACTGCTACCCCCCTGTAGAGTTTCAATCGAGTTGAGCAGCTAAAAGACAAGGGTTGACAAGTCAACTCCTGTGGTTGAGCGATCACTGTGACATTTGCTTAGCGTAAGGGTTTCAGTCCTTATATTTTCACATGGCCCGCAACCTCGCCAGGTCCGCGACCCAAACTAAGGTAAGCGGTGGGCGTAGACCGTCCCGCGGTTTCCCACTCACCCTTACCCTACTCCAGCCCTAGGATAGGAGGTGGGCAAAGACCGTCTCGCGGCTCTCCCCCAACCCTTACCCTACCTTGTGCACGCCGGCACTCTCCGCTCTAAGATACGGTGTCCCATACCACCCTACCTTAGAGTCGGGTTTTCCAGATTCTATTGGCTCCACAGCCATAGCCTTATTAGTGTAACACTTTGCATGATAATAATATCCTACAATTACCTAGATTAACAGATAATTAAATCTAGGGTTTCAAAGGCATGGCTACAATTTAAACAGGGCATTTCAAGGTGGTAGGACTAACTATATCACATGTCATTCTAAACATTTATTTTTATTTTCGAACTAACATTTCAGAACTAGCTCAATGCAAATAACATATTAACATATTTAAACATTAGGGGATACAATATGATCAATGGATTTGGGACTTGCCGTCTATCCGGATGATCTCTGCGAGCTCGAACGTCGAAGCACCTGGATCCTGAGCCTGCTCCTGAATCTCCGGGATCTCCGACACTAACGCAAACAATTAAAATAAATTAAATCCAGCTTGAGACTAATCAAGCGAGGCAAAATAATCTAATTAAAAAGGAATAAAATTCATAAACACTCCAAATGGAATTTTAGGAATTTATCTGGGATGAAATTGTGGAAATGGATTTCACCAGAGGGTCTGGAATATTATTTGGAGCAAAGTGGTGAAATTTGGGAATTTTTGGGATTTTCTGTGATTTTCTGGGATTTATTTGGATTTTCTGGCATTTTGGAAATTGATAAAATCGGGAAAAATATTGTGAACAGTGCGGCCCGGCCGCTTTGCTACAGTGCGGCCCGGCACTGTTTTGGCCCGCGCGGCCGAAGGCCGGCGCGGCCCAACGGCGCGCGCGCGCGCGGGCAACGGGCGGCTGGCTCGGCCCACAGGCGCGCCCATGCGGTCGCGATGGCCGACACGCGGCGCTGGCGGACGATCCAGATGGGGGCGGGGCGAGCGGGTGAGATGGACTGCGGGGAATCGGACGGCTGCGGAGTGACGGGAGCGGCGAAACGGTACGAGGGAAATCCGACGGCTGAGGTTAGAAGGTGGGGGTAAGATCCGACGGCGAAGGAGGGACCACGTCCGTCGTCGTCTACCTCCAGCCGCTACAGTGACCGCGCGGCAGGATCACGGTGGCGACGGCGGCCTGGGCGCTGGAGGGCTCGTCGGCGATCACCGAGGGTACCGGCGGGTAGAGGGGACAGCGGGGAACCCATTTCGGGTGGTTAGCATTTGCGGAGACCAAAGGGGAGAGAGGGAGGGAGAAGGGGGCGGTTCGGGGATTTCACGGTGGAGAGGGTCACCGGCGGCGAGGAAGCTCAATTGGGGCCGGTTACACCATCTGGGGAGTTGGGAGCTCACATTGGCGGCGGAGGTGGGAGCTGGGGAGTTGCGGAGCGAGCTGGCCACGGAGAGGGTGCGGCGGCCGAGGAGGGTCGTCGACGCCGGCGCAGCACAGAGTTCCACCTGGCCAGGGGCAAATACCAACATGATTAGCATACCGTGGAGGTGCTCTGGCCGAATGCAAATGAAGAAAGGAGAAGAGGAGAGGGAGTTTGGCTCCCGGGGGTCGCCGGCTCACAAGGCGGCAATGGCGGAGCTCGGAGCGGCGGGGCTTCAATCGGCGGCTTAGGAGAACTCACTGGAGGTTGGGGAGGCGAGTGGAGGCGGTGGAGCGGCTCGGGAAGCAAAGGAGGAGCAAGGAGTCGGAGGGGGGAATTTTATACCCGCGCGAAGAGGGGCGAAGCTTCGGGGAGAAGGCAACGGGAGGGAGCTCCGAGTCAACAGGGATGGACGGGAGTCGGTGGGGAGTCTCTCCGCGGGATGGGGAGGGTGACGGAGCTCTGCACAGGGAGTAATGGCGACGGGACGGTACAGGGAGCAGGTGGCTGCGGACACGAGCGGGGAGCGCGTCCGCGCGCGGTGGAGGGGACGGGCGGGGACTGCCAGGTGGGGTCGGGCGCAGGAGCTGGGCGACGCGTGGCGCGGAGACCCTGCGGCGGTCGGGACAGCGCGGCGGGGCGGAGCGGGGAGCTGCGGGCGAAGGGCGTCCGCGCGCGGAAGAGCGGGCGCAGGCGCAGCGCGCGTGCGCGAGGAAAGCGGGGAGGGAGCGGGCGCCAGCGAGGGAGAAGGAGGCGTCCGCGCGGGAGGGAGCCGGGGCGCGAGGGAAGGCGGGAAGAGAGGAGGGCGCCGGCGAAGGAAAGAAACGCCCGGCCGAAAAGGGAAGGCGGAAACGGGGAGACTTTCCCGAAAAGGAAAGTTTCCAAAAATCACCCAAAAATGCAGCAAAAATTCACAAATTTTTGGATTTTGAAATTTTGGGGTTTTTCAATATAAACAGTGCTCAACAATTAAACGTGTTAGAAGGCAACAAAGTATAACTAAATATATATATAGTTTTTTCTCAAAAGATATATACATATATAATTCTATTTGAATTATGAATGCATACATCAATAGAAATTTGAAACCGGTCACAATCCCAAACGATGCATAGAAATGTTGTGGGTAATTTTGGTTGGTAGTTGCACCCTTCACCGTACTAAATTTGATCGCCCCTAAAAGAAAATCTTAGTAAAATTGATGCTTATTAGATTTTGGCTATATAAACCAAAATTAGTTGACACTCAGCTCGTGTCCCTAATTTTAGTCTACGACGTTTACATCAAAAGCTTAGCTTTTATTTCCTTGCTAAAAAGTTCTTCTAAACTAAGGGTTTATTCATATTAGCTACAGTTGATAGCTTTTAATTAAAAATAAATAATAATAACTGGAAAAAGTGGCATTTAGAAGAACAGCGCAAGCGGTAGGGAAAATAAGGAGTGAGATAAGTGATATGCGTGATACGTTCACGACCCACTGACTTATCTCTAAAGTGAGAGAAATGAAAAGAGTGAAGAAGTTGTTTTGGGGAATCAAATGTTTAAATTGATTTCTATATTCTCAAGTAAAAGTAAAAGCTAATAAGAGGAGTGATATGTGTGATACGTATACGACCCATGACTTATCTCTAAAGTGAGAGAAATGAAAAGAGTGAAGAAGTTGTTTTAGGAAATCAGATGTTTAAATTGATTTCTATATTCTCAAGTAAAAGTAAAAGCTAATATAAACTTGACCGTGTGTAATTGGTTAAAGTGTTTTCTAGTCTGTACTTTAGCAGCCAGGGTAGGCAGCGCATTTGGTCGAAAACAAACATATAGGCTTCTGGTGAGGTTTGCAGGAGGCGTAGGTTGGTGATGTAGCAATAAGAGCCACTAGAATGAAAACAATCGGATCCCATTGATTGGCTAGTGGACTAAAAACTGCATGAACACGACCTGGCGGCTTCAGGCTTTCTACATCGAGTCTATGCACCATGGTGGCAAAACAATGGCAGAGCAGAGGTTTAGATCCGTTTGTTTAGATTTTTTTATCTGGTTTATAAGTAAAAAAAAATCAAAGTCTAAATAAAGAGGTGACTTTTTAATTCAACTTATAAAAAGCTTAAGCTATTTTAAGCTTAAAAGCCAAAAGCCGTAAGAGAAATATTTTTTTTGTTTTTGTGGAATAGAATATCTCTTTGCCACTCAAGTTCGCTAAAATACCCACCAAATGTCATTCATATATAACTCCAAATATTTTCATTTTTCTCCTTTTTCCGTTTCCCACAATTTTCTTTTCCCCTTCTGCTCCCTCTCCCAAGCAACTCGCCCGATACCATCGTTCTCCCCCCCCCCAACTCTGCCGGCCTCCCTTTTCCCCGTGCCCGAGCTGCCGGCCTCCCTCTTCTCCGCACCCACCGTCGCCGGCATCCCTCGTCCCCCACGCCCGCCATTGCCATCCTCTCTCAGCCCCGACAACCTCGCTGTCCCCTCCTCCCTCGACACTGGCGCCGCCTCCTCCCCCTAGACGGCGCCACCTCCTGCCCCCAGACGGCGTCGCCTTCTCCCCCAGACGGTTTCATCTCCTACCCTAGATGGCACCGCCTCCTTCCCCAGACGGCGCCGCCTCCTCCCCTCAAGCGGTGTCGTCTCCTACCCTAGATGGTGCCTCCTCCCTCGACGCCGGTGCCGCCTCCTCCCTAGACTCTGCCCCTTCCTCCCCAACTCCGCCACTGCCTCCTCCCCTAGACGGCATCGCCTCCTCCCGTCAGACGGTGTAGATATTGTAATTTTATTTTGCATTTTGATTTTGTATGAACATTCGAATTGTTGTTCAGGTTTGATGCATATTAGAATTGATTTTGTATGAACATTAGAATTCATCAGAACACATAGCAAGCTTATGCCTATCAGTCGTAACTCCTTGATGAATTGAGACTTTTTATATTTAGTTCTAATAATTGCTATGTGTTCTTCGATATCATGCTCTAACTCAAGAACAATGGTATGTAAACCTTTCTTAGCTAATTCGAATAAGGGTATTTTGGACATTACATGCTTTACAATGATAAGTCAGCCCAACAAAAGCTAGACTATCAAACAGGTTGACTTGGCTTAAAATGGACTGTTTTTAAAGCTGTTTAAGCTAAAAAGCTGACTTTAAGTTATAACTTAAAAAATCTAACCTTAAATAAGCAGGGCCTTAGATAGTCAGGGCACACTGATTTTTGTTTGATCCGCCTCCACCTTAGCTCTAAACGGGTGGAATTGACTGCTCCTAGTTGGCTGTACTTTACAAGGGTTTAATGTGTTTCCAAAGTAAAAACATTTATTTACTAAATTTTTTAGATCGTGATCGACGATCCACATCCACCCGCTCTATTACGGAGCTAAGACATGCCATGGCCGAGGCTCAGGACAGATTGAGATCCTCTGCCTTCAACGTCAGTGACTTTGGGTCACTGACGCGTGGGGGAAGGCAGGGGATACGCATCCGCTCAGGACGAGGCCATACCTCTGAATGATGCACCTGGTCTACGTGATTTTCTTTCGAAGTTTGCTCGGACCTACCAAGTCGCTCAACCAATGGGCCCACGCCTACACATGCACAGTCACACACAGAAAGGCGTGAAGTGGACAACACGAAATGTCGTTTTCCCCGCACAACCTTGTCGGCTGACTCGGATTAAATCATTTTGGTCCCCCTGTTTCTCTCCTATTGCAAGCGAATACTCCCAACCAAAACTGCACTCAAAACACTATGTGAAGTTGACTAATTACCGTGGCAGCAGCCTCAGAGTTAATTAATCGCTCACTTTCGCGAGAAATTAATAGGAACTTCGTATAAATTTTGTTGGATTAATGCAGACATTCAGTTAAGTTCAAGAGCCAAAATAAAGGCCCCACTCGTTTCGGTTTCAGCTTCTGGTTTCCAGCTTATTTTTCACCATTCATAAATTTTATTTTTTTTTCTGAATTTTTGGTTTTTTTTGAGCTTTTTTGCCAGTTCTTTTTTCCCGTATTCGTTTACGTTGTCCATGACTAGCTAGCATATTTTTCTATTTTTAATTTTTTTTAAAATTAATTACGCCAAATAAGGCACCTTCAGCTACAGTAAAATTCCAGTCGCTGCAGTGCAATTTCAGCCATAAGTCACAGCTCTTCAGCCCAACCGAGCGGGCCGAAATGTGGGGATCGATTCGATTCGTACGACATTAGTCTTTGGACGCACAACTGTAGGCCGACATCAGAGGCGTACGGCTACCGATGACTCAATGAGACGGTCGGAGAGAGGGTCCAGCGAGCACTGCGGCGGCATGAACCACACCACAAATGGTGATTAGCTTGGGAGCTCGTAACCTTATCAACAAATCGTGATTGTTTAGTGTCTGCAACGTCGGCTTGCAGGATAACGACACTGAACCCACCGAATCACCGATGCTTGTATGCGGATTCAGACTATGCAAATTCAAACCATATATATAATATACTAGGCTAGAATCACACTAATATACACAACAGTAACATTAATATAATATCATCTATACAAATGAATAATTAAGAAAATATATAATATTATTTAATTACCTGTCAGAGTTTACATTTCGTGTGCCTCACAGGACTTAATACTAAGAAAGAAACTTGCGACGGAAAACTAAAAGATAACTCTGGCGGAAAAATATAACCCATCTCAAGCCACAGGCAATCAAGTGGAAGTTGCTTGACCTAGCGCTTAATCTCCTAAGTAGAACTTCTTCTCAAAGAGTGGTGAATATTCCTCTATTTCAACAATTAAGTTGTGTTGATAACAAGGATGAGCGCATAGAGTACTCAATAAGTTGATTATGTATAATGCAATTTATAGATACAAAGCTTGTACAAAGGATATGGCTAATTTGGCTTATTTTGCAAAAATCTAAATTTAACTTGTAAATACAATAAATAGATCGAAAACATAATTTGAATAAAACAAGTAATAATATCCCACATGGCCCATCCGTCAATTTCATATTACTTTTCCTTCCTAGGTTTTTGGTTATGAAAATCTAACTATTGTGTGAAAATCACGAGCACGTCCATGACCACAAACATGGCTATTCGAATAGATCAATTAAACACTCTACATAGATTGTACAACTTTTTCCACATAATATGATTAACTCATCATGTCGGCTGATTACACGTTTTCCTTAGGCATGTGACTAAGATGATCATAATCAAGCCTTTTAGAAACTCCGCCCCAATATAAACCCCTCCCAATGATCTTGATCCTCTCCATCCCCACCATGATCACATAGCACTAATGTGGTGAACAAGGGGACTCATCGTTGGATTTGTAAACGATATACTCAATCCATATGACGCAACCCTCATAAACAATTACACCCTTCACCCAGTCTATCTTACAATCTGAAGAGTTAATACCGAAACTCAATAACTTATTGAGCTAGGTATATCCCATACCAGACATGTGATTGTACGATTGTGGCTCAGCTCAATGACGTACAAAGTTAAGTCCTTAACTGACCAAACCGATGCTAGCCAAGTTCTCTAACTATTCCACAAATTCACCAACTTTCCACAAACCATAGGCACACAGTTCTTTCAATCGCCCCAGTCTAAACTATTTATCCACCCTTGATATTAAAGCACAACACATGCTATTAATGATAACACATAATGCGCAAAATTATTCACAAAGTGATTCCATTTGATATTCCAAAATGATGTTCCATAATTCCCAGCATAGCTAAGCATTTTAACCAACCCACGTTGGTTACAAAATTAATGACCAACGGATAATAACTATCCTAGGGTGACAAAGGATCATATCAAACAAATGGCAAGGTGGATAAATAGCAAATGAGACAATAACTATCTTTAGTGTAATCTTAACAAAACAAAGCAATACAATAACTATCTTTAGTGTAATTTTAACCAAAAAAAAAGCAATGCATGTAATTTAAATGCAAAATAATTTTTTGTAAAAACTGGGTTCAACATGATCGAAGTTGCACAACTTGCCTTCGATGAAGTCTTCAACCTAAACTACTTCTCCTTTCTTAACGAACGATTACGAGGCATCAAATTCTACTCGTACGAAGAGAAAATCCAAATAAAAACCAAGAACTAATAACAAACAAACTCAAAAAGGTTAAATAAAATTCACCACAAATAGGTCTTGATTTTAGATGAATTTAGAGGCTTGGATGGGCTCAATTAGAGTCCATATGAGAGAGAACAGGTTATTGGAAGTTGGATCAGCGTAGAAAAGTAAGAAAAAGAAAAGAGAGAATTGAGAGACTGACAAGTGGGACTCACAGAATATTCTAGAATCTTTTCTCTTTTTTTTCAGAAATTCCCAAAATTCAATGGAGACTAATAGGTTAGACCCACATGTCATTAACTCGGTCCACGGTGAACTTAGTTAACCAAACTGATCTAGGTTAGGCTGACGCAAGCAAACACATGGTAGACATGAAAGCAACATGTGTTAAGGTGGCAGTAGCATGGCTATGACTAGGCACTGATGTGGCAGTACACGAGGGTGTCCATGTGGCCAGATCAACAGCGACGGTAAATCGACGTCGACAACGGTGAATGACGACGAGCAGTGGATCGACGACATTTGCTCTAGCTTCCTCAAGCTACGACGAACTCATCCACCAGCTTGGATCTAGCAGTGGAGGTCAGTGTGATGGTTGGCAGCGAGAAGGGTGGCAGCATTGCTCGGCTCAACGGTGTGATGGCGATGCAGGCTCCAGCAAGGCTTAGCTATATGCGCAATGGGTTTTTGGGAGCAAGGCGACACTACTCGATCGAGCGCAAAGACTAATGTTCAACGGAGATGGCCGATGGCAAGGTTTTGGTTGCGGAACAAATCGGGTGCACGACAACAGTGAGTTCTAGCGAAAATCTGACAAATCGGGTGCAGGCAAGGGTGCAGGGATGAAGTACTCGATAAAACGATGTATTCAATGAAGTCAATGGTTTACTGGCAACGATGCAATTCCTCAATGGAGCTCAGCGACGAGGCGACAGCTTTGGGCTTTGATTCGACGAGATGATGTGATTTCGGGCGACGGCTAAGGCTTAGCTAGGTGCAGAGCGACTCGGTGTGCGGAAAACAAGGCTCGACGCCCCTATTTATGCATAGAGAGGCAATAGAGAGGCAAAGGGCGAAGTGCAGTCCAGAAAGGGCACGGCGGTGTTGCAATGCCTGGCTTGAACACACGAGGGAGATGAAGCTGACAAGCGAGCCGCACACGCCAGCGATGACGGGCGATCGCGGGATGTGATGGAGAGGTAGGCTGGGCCGAGGCGACAAGCGTGGGATTGGGTTGGGCCGAAGAGAGAAATAGATTTGGGCCGCAGGAAAGAATTGGCCCACAAACAAAATCCAGATTTTAAATTGATTTCTCAATTAAGAAATCCCAATAATTCAAATAAACCACAAAAAATAGTAAATAACTCTAGAAAGATATAAAGAATTCCATAAAATACTTTGAGACACCAGGAACTCAAATAAAATATTTTAGCAATATTTGATATTTCATTTTCCCAGATTAATTCCCAAACAATTATTTAAGCTTTATTTCTTGGAAGGAAAATCTTGGAAAATCAACTAAAGCAAATTTTAATTTGAAAATTTGTGAAGACTCTAGAAATTGGGCTGTTACAACGCTTCTACGCCCCCAACAAACAACAAGAAATTGTTTTTGATGTATTCGTTGAACACATACACCTATCATGCAAAAGGCTTGTAAAAAAACGGCCTTGACGATCTGCTAACGGCCACAAAATATTTAGATTGAAGTGACCGTGGATTCTGCGGATCTTGTCGTGACTGTATGTGTAGTAGTGGCGGATCTAGGATTTCAATCATGAGGGTACGGATCAAAATGATATAGTTCATCGACATTGACATTGACATAATTCTTCCTCACAAGGATTTTCAGGTCTTGCTTCTTGATCAATGTCATTGAGTTGATTTGGAGTGGACGAAGATACCTTTTGTGCTTTCTGTTTCTGAGCATGAGCATTCCATAGAGATGCAAGATCATTATTCCTCTTCATGCTGCTTGATGTTCTGCAATTATAAAATTAAATACATACTGATTACTGAGTACTCTAGGGATGAATATTTTCTAAGAAAATAATTGGCCAAACTAGAACTAATATTTCTCAAACTAGAACTATTGATTATTGAACTAATATGATTGATTGGAACAGAACGAGACTGAATTTTACCCTCTGCAACTTGTCAGTTCCTGGCTTGCCGCTTGCACCTACGACCAGCAAAGTGGCGTAGGAACTAGGAGGGCCGGAGGGATCATCGGCGCAGAGATCGTAGGAAGCAGGAGCGCCCCGGCCGTCAGTATGACAGTACGGCGACGAGGTCACGAGGGTTTCCGAGTTCCGACGGGGCTGAGGAAGGAAGCTGAGGGGATCGATTTCTCGTCGTTTCGTCTTCGGCAAATTTCCTATACATGTACGTGCAGTTTAGATTTTAGAATTGGGCTGTTGTTGGGCCTAGAAAGGAACGAAGGTAGAGTGCTGGTGCTATTGTATGGGCTGAGCAGACTAGCAATTGTATTTAACAATGTATTATACATATACAAGGTATTAAAGGGTATATATACTTGGTATTTTTCCAGAAATTTTGGGGGTACAACTGTACCCCCATGCACCTACTGTGCATCCGCCCCTGATGTGTAGGTCCGTCCACAAGTGTGCCTTCAACAATTCCCCGTGGTGCCAATCATTTTCACCAAGAAGAAGAGAAACGATGGGTCTCTCTATGCCTTTTTATCATTGAAATGCTGGCACTGGGTGCGAGCAATTTGTCGGAGCACATGAGCGGACAGAGCTGTTTCGTTTCTCTGGAAAAAAAAGTTTCTCTGGATTGCATGAGGATGTGTTGGGCACAAAGCTGCTCTTTAAAGTGCGGTGATTTGTGAAAATTTTATTATTTTTTAACCGAACGGAAGGATATGAGCGTTTTTTTTGCTTTGTCTTATGATCGCGGCTTATAACTTTTAGACTGTTTGTGAGAGAGTACAAAGTAATAGAAACTTGTGTATGATTTTGCTTTATATAAATGAAGCCGGTACAGTATGTACTATAATTAACTCGTAGATCCTGTCTTAAAAGGATACTTTATTTAAAAACTAGTTAATACAGAAAAACCAAAAAGTAATTTTTTAAAACTAAGAAGAGAATTTCCTATGTGGTCTCTGGAGAAGAAGGGGACGCGCATCCCGTACACACCGTACCACATGCAGAGGCACAGGTGTTCGACCGCGAAGCTCAAAAGATCTCATGGAACACAAATACGTGTTTCTTCATTGTATGCTCTATTAAATAACAAGATCCTAGGGACGAAACCTAGCGGATGGGAATAAGGCTATAAATGAATCGAACTCGAACGAGTTTAGTTTTTCAGATTGAGCTCAGTAGAAATTTGAGCCAAACTCGAGTTGGGGTACGAGCTTTGTTGTGGCTACAGACCAAACAGAGAGAGATGGTAGTGGAGAGTGATGGAGATGAGTATCATGGCTTACTCCTTCCCCATAGCCTGTATTCATATATATATATACACATGAGGAGTGCTTTTACAGTTATACCCTTACATCTGTTTATCCCCTCTGGGGGCAGTTATGTCATTACACATGGCCTATTCTGGGCCTTATAATCTCCTACCAGGCCTGCTGGGTTTAGGTGGAGGCCACCCCTACGACAGGAGCCTCTCATGGTAAAGGGCTTCACGGGGCCGAAGCCATGTTGCCGAGTCCTTTGGCCACCTCCGTCCCCGCGGCCTGTGAACTTTTCCAAACTTGACCCGGGGCTGCGCTGCAGCCGAAGCAGACGCGCGTGCTCCGTCCCTCACCCTTCAAACAGGCGGCGGCGGAGGTGGCCCTAGCCGAAGTAGACGCGTGCCGGGGGCGTTGCACTGGCACAGGTCAGCGTAGCGGGCCCCTGAGCCGCCGCATGAGCCTTAAGTGATAAGGGACGTGCTGCGACGCTCGGTCTTCCGGCCGTCCACGTGGTTAAGCGTGCTTGGCGCGGTGCGGGCGTTTGAGGCGTCGTGACCATTAATATGACGGCGGACTCCCGGCAGTTGGACTTCTGCCGATTGGCCTTCCGCCGGTTGGCTCCCCTGCTGATGGGGTATATATATGGCGCTGGTGCGGCGTTGCTCCTGCGTATAGTGTGATAGAAGCTGCTCCCCTAAAATGGGCCCCTGCCGTGCATCAACATTTCTGGGTGACGCTGAATGGCTTGGGGAATGTTGATGCACAGAAGGAGGTCCGTTTTTCTTGGGAGCTTGGTCAGCGCCGGTTATCGACAGCCAACCGCGCTTCCTGCCCCCGCACCGCGCTTCCGCAGGCGACAGCAAGGTCTGCCCTGTTTTTCTTAACAGGCCTACCTACAGTCGGCGTTCCTGATGGAGCCCGCTGGCATTACCTTTTATGTTGATGCACTGTATGTGGCCTGTTAAGGAAAACGAGGCAGACTTTGCGGGACAAGACCCCCGCCTTTGCGGCGCCCCGCCGAAGTAGGCGCGCGCGCTCCGTCCCCCACCCTTCGGACGGGTGGCGGCGGAGCTAGCGCCCAGCCGAAGTAGACGCGCGCGCTCCGTCCCGTACCCTTCGAACGGGTGGCAGCGGAGCTGGCGCCCAGCCGAAGTAGACGCGCGCGCTCCGTCCCCTACCCTTCGAACGGGTGGCAGCGGAGCTGGCGCTTAGCCGAAGTAGACGCGCGCGCTCCGTCCCCTACCCTTCGAACGGGTGGCAGCGGAGCTGGCGCCGCTGGCACTCAGCCGAAATACCTTGCGTCGCGAACATCGCCACACGTGCGGTGACTTGAGATCTTGCGATGCGGTCTTGCGCTGTAAAGGTGCCTATACCGTGCGACCCGCCTCGGCGCGCACGGGGCACGTGGCGGCTTATGACTGGTGCGCGGCGGCCGCTCGCCTCTTCCCTAGGCAAGGGGGACACGGGGCGGGCGACGAATGGCGCAGCGCCGATGCTGTTGTGATCCACTGGCCCATTAGTCCGCCTTTAATAGCGGCTAGGGAGCGTCGTGCTGTGACGACCCTTGGCGCTCGTGGTCGTGGCCTTTCAGCTTTGGGTATGGGGAACAGCGCTGGACAGGCGTTTGTACGACTGCGGTACTGGGGCGAGGTGGCTTAAAGTAGCCCCCGCGACCGCGCCCCCGCAGTTGTACGTCCCCTTCTTGCTTGCGCCGCCTTCCATACTCACGTAGTATTTTTTGCCGCTGGCCTCCTTCCCGGAGAAGCAATGGCGTCTGATGGCAAGCGTGGTCAGGCGGGTGGTGTCTGCGGCATTCGCCGGTGGTCTTCGCTGTTGGAGGTGAAATACACGCTCCAAGAGCGCGACCCGGCGGCGGCAGACAAGGAGTGGTTGGTGGGGGAGGAGGAAGGCACATTCTCCGGCGAGCTAGGCCCCTCGCTCGTGACCGAGAAGACGATCCAAGGGCTTCTGCGCGCGGGGAAGTTGTCCGAGCGCCAGGAGGTGCGATTGCCCGCCGCCGATGAGACGGAACCGCATCCCGAGAGGTCGGAGGCGGTCGTGTTCGTTGCCTTTTTCGACGCGGGGCTCCGCATCCCCGCGGCGGCTATCGTGGGCGACGTGCTGCGGACCTTCGGGCTGGAGCTGGCGCAACTGACTCCGAACGCCGTGGCCCGACTTGCGGTGTACAGCTGGGCCTTGCGCTCGGGGGCGTGTTGGCCCAGCGCCTCGCTGTTCGCCTATCTTCACGAGGCACGGTGCCAGCCCAAGGACGGGATGCTGTCGAGCTTCGGTAGCGTCACCTTTATTCTTCGTCCGTCGTGCAAGAAGCTCTTCCCTGCGAACTCAACTCGTGGGAAGTGGGAGTCTTACTGGATGAAGCGGTGGTTCTACCACCGTGTGGAGAGCGGGAGCGGCCTTGAGTGCACAGGCCGACCGATCGCGTTCAAGCCGTCGCCCGGCCGGACGCTCGGTGACGAGGATAGGCGGAGGGCTCAGCGGCTCGTAGGCGTGGCCGCCCGCCTCAACATGCGCGACCTCGCCGAAGAGTACGTGATGTACGGCGTGGCCTCGCTTGCCTGCGACTGGCGTCTTGCCGCCGAGAGGCGTCGAGACGACAATGTTTCGCCATCGATCTGCTTGCTACCGGCACCCTCCAGTCTTCGTAAGCCTCGACCGTGTCTCTCCTTTGTTCACGCGAAATGCGCTATATGCTGATGCTATCTCCGTTGCTTCAGGGATTTGCTTGGAGGAGGCGGAGCAAGCCGCGCGCGTATTCCTAGGGCCGTACACCGGCAGGGAGCACGAGCAGCGCGCGTCTGCTATCGCCGAGGCCGGGCTGGGGCGAATAAACCGCGTGTGCGAGGCCCTGGGCCTTGCCGTGCCGGACCGTGTCGCTCCAGACGACTGTGCGGCGAAGAAGAAGAATGCGCCGTCTCGGAAGAGGGGCCGCAGCGGGGCGCCTGCCGCGCTTGGCGCGGCAGCTGCTACTGCTGCTGCTAGTGCTCCCGAGGGCGCGGCGGATGCGGAGTCGGACTCGGCGAGGTATGCCGATTCAGGCTTGGGTGGCGCAGACGCCGAAGACGAGGTATCTTCGGCGAGCGCCCCGGACGGCAGGTTTGCTGCGAGCAGCCGGAGGGGGGAAGTCTTGCCGCCCACCGAAGTCGCCGAGGCAGAACCCGTGCGGACCGGCGATGCTGAGGTGGAGCCTCCGGCCGTGGCCGCTGTGGTGCCGGAGGCGCCCTCCACGGGGGCGCACGGAGCCATGCTGCCTTTACCGACAGCGGCAGAAACCGAGGTGCCCTCTGCGACGATTGCCACCGCGGAACCTTCGCCCCCGGGCGCTGCAACCGCGGGGGCTTCCTCAGCCGCGACTGCGGGGGCAGTATCGCTGCTGGCTGCCCCGGCTAAACGGCTGTGTGTGCGGCCGGAGCTCCACCGGACACCGCGGGGATTCGTCGTGGCCACGGGCGTCAGAAGCTTGTGGGACTCCAGTGCAAATGCCGGAGACCCTGCGGCATATGCGCCTTCCGCCCCTCTGGCCACGCCGCCCGTCGCGCAGGGACAGCTGTCACCTGCCCCGAACGCGGAGGCTTCTGCCCACGGTGGGACCATTCCTTCTGCGGGGGCTTACGCCACCGCCGCCCCGCCCGGGGATGAGGGGGTGAGTCCCCGAGACCCTCCTTCTGCTACCGAAGGTAGGGTGGCTTAGCTTACTCGGGTGTATTCTTTCATGCCTTGCGGTGCTCACCTGCAGCCTTGTTTGCAGCGCTGCTCATTCCGGAGGGGGAGCACTTGGCAGACCACGGGACCTCCGCGCGTGTAAGCCCCGCGGACTTCGTGCCGCCCCCGGAGACGCTGAGGGCGTGGCGCGGGATTGTGAATGACGCGGCCACCAGCATCGACCCGCAAGTGCTGCAGGCCTATGGGGCAGGGCGCCTCGAAGACGCCTTCGAGGTGTCTGGGGTGAGGGTAAGTACTCATGCCACAACGCCTGTGCTGGCTGATCTTGCTAAGTCTTTCCCTTCTGCAGACACTTGTGCTGGGGCAGGCCTTGCAAACGGCCTATGCTCGTGGCCGAAAGGCGCTCGAGGATAGGCTGCGGGCCACCGAGGAGGAGTTACGCGAAGCTTCTGGAGCCCGCTCTGCCCAGGACGCCCGCATCCGCCAGCTGGAAACGAAATGCGCCGAAGCGAGGGCACACGCCGAGGGACTTGTTGCGTCGGCGCGGGAGTCGGCCGCGGAAGCTGCGCAACAGAAGTTTGCGGCGGAGCGCGACGGGCTCCTGGAACAGGTTGCCTCGCTAGAGAAGGAAAAAGACGAGCTTGCCTTGACTTTAGCGGAGCGTAACCAGACGCTTGGCGACGCCTCGGTGGTTGCGTGGGACGCCCTGCAAATGCTGGAAGTCCACCTCCAAAGGCTTGTGGCTGGAGTGCCGGACCACGCCTTCGGCCCGGAGGAGTTGCTGCGGGTCCTTCGCTGGATTCATGACGCCGCCGACGTTGCGCGCGGGGCTGCGACGACCTTTGGTGACCACTGTGCCTATGTGGCGTCGTGCCTGGTGTGCGCCCTCCTTTGGCACCGTGGTTGCACGCACATCGCCGAGCTGGAGAACCCTCAGCTGGAGATGCCCGGCGGGGCCGGAGTGATGTCCGGTGAAGTCCGTGCCATTCGCGGCCCCGTCAAATTCTTCTACGAGCGCATCTGGGACTACACCGGGATAGCCGCCATGGAGGTCGAGCTTCGGAAGTCCCTTCGTGGTGGGGGGAGCCTCGGCCAATTTCTGGATGAAGTCCCGCGGCGCGACGAGGGCGGCGCTGAGGTCCCGCGACGCGACGAGGGTGTCGCGGAGGTCCCGCGGTGCGACGAGGGTGTCGCGGAGGCCTCCGAAGATGCCGAAGGCTCACAGGTGCGGCGCCAACGTGGCTAGGTGTGGGCGTGCGTTGTAGCGTCTGCCCCTTAATTGAATGAATAAAGTGTGTGTTTGCTTCACGAACTGATTACTTGCTTTCATCCCGGGCAGCTTCCTTGCTGGGGGCGACTGCTCGCGTCTGGCCTTGCGATCCGGCGGCGCCTTCGATGCTGGCAAAGGGCCGAGGAGTCGTTGAACTTTTGGGCAAGCCGGCCTTCTTCGAGCGAGGCCCCAGCTTTAGCGCGCGTTAAGGACGAGCCCGCGGGATAGCGGCTTAGAACGACAAGGATGCTGCCGGACCTTTGTACTTGTGTGATTTTTCCGATATGCAAATTTTCTGTCATCTTAAGATATGCGCTGTGTGTTGATGCCGCTTCGGGTTCACCGGTACGCCACATGCTGCGCGGGGACGGGCTCTCCACGCTCGACACACGCCGTTGGCGAAGTAGTCGCGCAAGGGTTCCTTAGAACGGCGCTTGCGGGGGCAGTCCTTGGCGCCTCACCTTTTTACCGTCCAGAGACGGGCGGGTGCGGAGGCGGACCTCGACGCTTCGCCTTTTTATAGTCCGTAGACTGGCGCGGGCGAGGGTGGAAGTGCGCACACGTTCCGTTCCTCTTGCTCCTCATGGCGGGGGTAGCCTCTGGCGCGCTGTGTCTTCGTCAACGCGCGCTGCGCTCACCTCCCGTAGTACGCGAGGGTGAGCCTCGCTCCGCTGCGATTAATACTCGTGTCCTCCGCCCGCGTTGCGAAACGCGTGGGGGGCCTAGGCGGCCTTATTTATGCTCCGCAGAGTATGCACAGGGACGAGGTTCCCGGCATGCGCGGAATCCGCGTCTTGTTTAGACTCCATAGAGTGCGCAGGGAGAACATTCGCGTCTTATTTAGAGTCCGTGGACTAGTGCGTGCGGAGGCGGACCTCGACGCTACGACTTCCTTTATAGTCCGGAGACTCGCGCGTGCGGAGGCAGACCTCGACGCTACGTCTTATTTAGAGTCCGTGGACTGGTGCGTGCGGAGGCGGACCTCGACGCTACGACTTCCTTTATAGTCCGGAGACTCGTGCGTGCGGAGGCAGACCTCGACGCTACGTCTTATTTAGAGTCCGTGGACTGGTGCGTGCGGAGGCGGACCTCGACGCTACGACTTCCTTTATAGTCCGGAGACTCGCGCGTGCGGAGGCAGACCTTGACGCTACGACTTATTTAGAGTCCGTGGACTGGTGCGTGCGGAGGCGGACCTCGACGCTACGACTTCCTTTATAGTCCGGAGACTCGCGCGTGCGGAGGCAGACCTCGACGCTACGTCTTATTTAGAGTCCGTGGACTGGTGCGCGCGAGGGCGTCCCCCCGTTGCGTCTTTTGTTTATACTCAGGCCCGTCACCCTTGGCTACGGCGAGTGCACACGCGGACATGCGACTTCGATTTATACTCAGTCCCGTACCCCTGGCTACGGCGAGTGCACACGCGAACGTGTGTCTTTGTTTATACTCAGGCCCGTCACCTTTGGCTACGGCGAGTGCACACGCGAATGTGCGACTTCGATTTATACTCAGTCCCGTACCCCTGGCTACGGCGAGTGCACACGCGAACGTGCATCTTTGTTTATACTCAGGCCCGTCACCTTTGGCTACGGCGAGTGCACACGTGAATGTGCGACTTCGATTTATACTCAGTCCCGTACCCCTGGCTACGGCGAGTGCACACGCGAACGTGCGTCTTTGTTTATACTCAGGCCCGTCACCTTTGGCTACGGCGAGTGCACACGCGAATGTGCGACTTCGATTTATACTCAGTGTCGTACCCCTGGCTACGGCGAGTGCGCACGCGAACGTGCGTCTTTGTTTATACTCAGGCCCGTCACCTTTGGCTACGGCGAGTGCACACGCGAACGTGCGACTTCGATTTATACTCAGTCCCGTACCCCTGGCTACGGCGAGTGCACACGCGAACGTGCGTCTTTGTTTATACTCAGGCCCGTCACCTTTGGCTACGGCGAGTGCACACGCGAACGTGCGACTTCGATTTATACTCAGTCTCGTACCCCTGGCTACGGCGAGTGCACACGCGAACGTGCGTCTTTGTTTATACTCAGGCCCGTCACCTTTGGCTACGGTGAGTGCACACGCGAACGTGCGACTTCGATTTATACTCAGTCCCGTACCCCTGGCTACGGCGAGTGCACACGCGAACGTGCGTCTTTGTTTATACTGCGGGAACGCGCGCGCGCCTCCGCCGCGTACTTGCGCGTGATGAAGAAAGATTGTTGGCAAACGGCGATCTTCATTACATCCCCGTTTGCGCGGGTAAGCAATTACAGGGGGTGGATATACTAACCGTTTGCCCTTGGTGCGGCCGAAGCCTCTAGTCGCTAGACATCTGCAGGGCCCGCCAAGGCGCCTCTGAATGGCCCCGCGGACCCCCGCGCTATGACGCCAGCTCTAAGAGCGCCGCTGGGCTTCGCGACGCGGGTACCTGGTACCTGGCTCAATGCGCCGGGCCATATCTTGGTCGCCTCGGACGATGATGATGGTCCGGGGACCCGGGATCTTCATGCATAGATAGCCGTGATGTGGTACCACGCCGAAGGAGTTGAGGATTGGGCGCCCTAATATGGCATTGTAGGGGTACGGAAGGTCGACCACGTCGAAGGTGGCATCTTCGGCCCGCACATTGTTATATTGGCCGAAGGAGACTTGAAGACCTATTTGGCCCAGCGCCCGCAGGGGCTGTCCCCCGAAGCCCTGCAGTGGAATTCCTGAGGGCCCTAGGCGGCTTCGAGGGATCCCCATCTGGTCGAAGGCTGCCGTAAACAATATGTTCGCGGAGCTACCGCCGTCCACCATGGCACGCCCCACGTCGCATCCCGCGATAGTGACCCGGATGACCAGGGGGTCCTGATGAGGGAAGTCCACGCCTTGGGCGTCGTCGGGCGTGAATGTGACTTCGTGCTGCGCTCAGTCCGGCGGTGCTTGCGCTGGGTATGCCGCCACGTGATGTAGTCTTCGCGCATAGGCCTTTTGCTGCCGTGCTGAGGCGAATTCCAACGCAGAGCCTCCGGATATGACGTTAATGACCCTGCGGTGCGTTGCCTCCGGGGCCTGCAGCGACAGGAGGCCCTCCCGAGGCTGCTGTACGTGAGCTTGGATCCGTAAGGGGCCTTCCTGGGGTTGCATCCCTTGCGCCTGTACCTGCATGGGGGCCTCGTACGGGAATTGGACGTGGGCCACCGCAGGCGGACGTGTCTCCGGGTTCCTGTTCCTAGTGACGCTATCGCGGAGCGCCGCGATGGAGGTGCAGGTGCGGGTATCGTGGTTGCCGCGGCCGTGGACTACGCACCAGAGTCCCTGGTGCTGGTCGTCGTAATCTCCACGACTTTTATCATCGCGGCCCCGGATACGGCCGCGCCCCCGGCCACGGCGCCCCCGACCGCCTCGGCTCGCGGGAGCGCCTTCGTCGGAACCGCCTTCAATGTCGAGGACGTACCGGTTTCGCCTCGACCTCTGCTGGCCGCGCTTGGGCCGATCGGACGACTCCTTGTGCGAGGCGTCCCTGCGGTCGGGCGTATCCCTGGACGACTCCTGCTTACGTTCTCCCTTCGAAGAACCGTCCTTTGGCAGATCTTCGGCTTTTGCCGAGGCTCCGGTCTGGTTGGTGTCGGAGTCGTCACCTTGCCTTCGCCGCGCGTCCTCTTCCGCCCTGGCGTATTCCTCCATTTTGTCGAAGAGCTTCGCCACCGTCTTGATTGGCTTTCGCGCATTGTACTCGGCCATCGGGCCCGGACGAAGGCCCTGTATGGCTGCATTAACGATGGTGGTTTCATTAACGTCCTTCACTTGGCATCGAATCTTGGCGAAGCGTTTGAAGTAGTCCCGGAGCTTCTCCGAGGGTTTTTGCTTCACAGCGAAGAGTTGGTCCGCGTCGACTCGCTCGACACAGTTTCCTTGGAAGTTGTTGTGAAGGCGGTCGCGAAGCTGCTCCCACGCGTAGATGGAGCCTGGCTCTATGGTAAAGAACCAAGAGAGCGCCACTCCTTGCAGCGCGAGAGGGAGTCCCTTCGCCTTCGTGGTGTCATCTCCGCCCGCGGCTTCGATCGCGGTTTCGTACACGCGCACGAACTCGCGGGGGTCCGTGTCGCCTTTGTACGGGTCGATGGCGCTAGGAAACTTGAAGTCTTCCGGCCATGCCGCCTGCTGCAGCCCTGCCGAAAGCGGGGACTCCGGATCTACGTGTCGCAGCGGCGCACGGCTAGACGTGGGGGCTTCGCGACTGTCCGCCCTCTCCAGCATGGGCTCGGACGCGATTACTGGCGCGGCCTGCTGGCTCCGAGCCTCTTGCATATCGCGGACGGCTCCGCGAAGGTCCCCTAGCTCCCGCTGGAACGCGTTGAGGGCTGCTAGTATGGCGCTTTCCACCGCAGGCGCTGTCGGGGCCGCCGGAACACCCAGCGGACGGGTCGGTGCAGGGACCATCGCTTCACGATCTCCAGATCCGCCGGATGCTTCATTGCGGCTACCCCCGGCCGCCTGATCCACGCTGCCGGCGAGGGTGGCGGGGGCTGTCGTTGCAGTGCCAACGACGGGGTTGGGTGTCGTTGTAGCGGCGCTGGCGGGGTCGGTCGCTGTGGTGCGAGCGTCGACGTCCGCGACCACTGCGCCTGCGCCGCCGCCAGCTCCTTCGGCGGCCGTCGTTGCAGTGCCAGCGACGGGGTTGGGTGTCGTTGTAGCGGCGCTGGCGGGGTCGGTCACTGTGGTGCGAGCGTCGACGTCCGCGACCACTGCGCCTGCACCGCCGCCAGCTCCTTCGGCGGCCGATGCCGAAGCCCTGGTATTCACGCGCCGCTCCGACCCAGCCGTCTTCTTTCCCTTCGCCGCCGCTGATGAAGCTTTTTTCGGTGCCATCCTTCTTCTTCGGTCTTCGGGCTTGTCCTTGTCCTCCCCACGGACGGCGCCAACTGTTGTGGCTACAGGCCAAACAGAGAGAGAGATGGTAGTGGAGAGTGATGGAGATGAGTATCATGGCTTACCCCCTCCCCATGGCCTGTATTCATATATATATACACATGAGGAGTGCTTTTACAGTTATACCCTTACATCTGGTTATCCCCTCTGGGGGCAGTTATGTCATTACACATGGCCTATTCTGGGCCTTATAATCTCCTACCAGGCCTGCTGGGTTTAGGTGGGGGCCACCCCTACGAAGCTCGAGTTGGGGTACGAGCCTAGACCTGGGTTCGAGCTCGGCAACTCGTTGAAGTTCGACAACAATTAAAACAATTTATTATGCAATATATTTCAATAATAAGAAATTTTGAGTTCGAGCTCGGCTCAAGTAAACTCGATAACAGTTAAAATAATTCAAACATACACTAATTTTCAACAATAAGAAAAGCTCGGCTCGAGTCCGGCTCGAGTAAGTTCGGTAAGAGTTAATATGTATCATTATTTAAGTTTGAATCGAGACTCGTGAACTATTCGAGCTCGGCTCGGTGAAGCTCGCGAGCTTGAGATCAAGGTCGAGTTCGGCTCGTTTAAAATTCGAGTCGAGTTCGAATCGAGTCTAAAATGAACCGAACATGAATAGCTCGTAAGTTTTGAGCCTTTTTGACAGCCTTAGATGGGAACGGATACACTGGTTTCAACACCCCAATCTAGTGGTTTGTCCTTAACCAAAAGATTTGTTTTGATATTCTTTTTGTGGCGGTTCCACCACGTATTGTGGGATAGTCTACTGCAAGAAGGGGAACGAATCAAAGCCAGTTTTGGTACTGTTTGGCATCGTATTTACAGAAATAGCAGTATACACAACGTATTGACAAAAATGCCATTTTTGCCGGGCAGCAGCGCCTGCGAGGCGACGTATGGCATTATCGCCGACGGCAGGCGCCTGTCGCCCAGGCACCAGGTGGCAGGCCGCCTGTCGCCAAGCCTAATTAGTCGACCTAAATACCTGTTTAATTTTTTTCGATTTGGTGTTTGTTTGAATTTTTAAATATATCAAATGAGCTCAAAAATTACAAAAATTTATGTATAGCCTCATGACACAACATTCCTCATAGTACACTTTTTGGGAAATTTTATCCATGGTGAATGTTGCTAAAATATTCATACAATTTTTATAATTTTATGAGTTTTTACTTATAGAAAACGTGCTGCAAAAATTATGAAATTTTATGTGAAGCCTTCTGATGTAGTAATAGTTATTATGTAATTTTTTTAGAATTTTATATGGTCCGAATTAGCCACGTTTGTTTTGATTAACTTAATGATGATTTTAACCAATATGAATATATGAATATGCGTCGGGAAATAACAATTGGCTGAGCCTGTCGCCAGCACCCCAGCGGCAGTTAATTAGGCCAGCTAATTAGCAAGCCTAATTACCTACTTAAATGTTTTAATTTAATATTTGTTTGAATTTTTAAATATATCAAATGAGCTCAAAAAAATTACAAAAATTTATATATAGCCTCTTGACATAACGTTCCTCGTAGTGTAATTTTTGAGGAATTTTATACATGGTGAATATTGCTCAAAAATTCATAACATTTTGATATTTTAAGAGTTGTTACATATAGGAAACGAGCTCCAAATATTACGAAATTTTATGTGTAGTCTCCTGATATAGTAATAGTTATTATGTATTTTTTTTGGAATTTTATGCAGTCTAAATTAGCCACGTTTATTCATGATAATTTTATTGTAATTATCGGCCCGTTGGTGCTATCGTTTTATATTAATTCAGTCCTCCTTTGAAGTGCGTGATCTCTGTTCTTCTCACATATGTCAGCCCGTTGCTGCTATCTTTTCTTTTCCACTGTGTGCTTCACACAAATGTCAGTCTGCCCGTGTCGTCCCGCCTTGCGCACTGCCTCATTCGCACTGATGTCGTTATGTCTGTGCCGTCCACCCTCGTCTGCTCCTTCGTCTGCACATTTGTTAGTGTTGGCATGCCGTCCCCCCTCGCCGAAAGTGTTGCGCATCAACAAGGAGTCCTTAATTTGCGGGTTGAGTGCACCGGGTTCGCTTTGCGCTCTACTATAAATATGAACCTGTCGTAGTTGGTCATCGGTCATCTTAGTCGCTCATCGCTCACGGAAAGACTAGTATTTTTTTTGAATTGGTAGTCAAATTGTCAGTAATTAATGAATTATTCATATGTAGTTACACGCATGTAATTATGTTTGTTGTAACGCTTGCTGCGGATCTGGTTGTTGTGGCTTCAGGTAGTCGCAGACATGGAACACTTGGTAATGTTCTACGGCGATGCTTTTGTACGGGCTGGACCCAATGGGTTGGACCTATCAACATGCCAATACAAAGTGCTCAAGACCGAGAGACTCGGCATCATGAATATTCATGAGCTATTAAGCTGCATCCAAAGAGAGTTCGCCATGGAGGCAATGGCGATGAAAGTTGCCATCGAGGGGATCACTTGCACCAATGGCGTGTCGGAGCTTGTGAAGGTGAATGGCACTATAGCATGGAGGCAGTACATGCAAATTGCCTCCCAGCCTGAGGTGGCCATTTACGGGAGGCCGATGGTGAACCTAAATTTCACACACGGGGAATCTGAAAACGTTGATGAGCCTAGCCCCTCGACACCCGGAGAACCACAAGTGGAGCTTCAAGATGATATCACTCAATGTGTTGTATCGGAAGGTACAGTCGCCCCTGATTTCGTGAGGAATGAGGGGTCAGGCATGTAGTGGTCAGCTCTAAATGAAAAATTATTTCTTTTTGATAAAATGCTAAAATCAAAAGTTTTATAAGTGGTTTAGAGCAGATTTTTATTTTTCATATCTCTTATTATGCTCTAAATCTGAGGTAGATGCAATTATGACTTTTAATCCTCAGATATTAATCCATACTGACAATTTCTCTTAGATTTATTGGATATTTGTAAGTCAGTTTTTCATATAGCTCTTGAAGGCCACTTGGCATACATAAACCCGAAATGATCCAAATGCTACAAATGGTCTTATATACAAGTGGTATCATATCAAGTAGCATTATATCAAGTGGTATCAAATACCAAACTAAGAAAACTTCAAAAGTCTTCAAAGAGCTCCTATGAGTAAGATTATTTGAATGCAATTGGTCATTTGCATCTAGTTTCATATTCCTTCATGACCATATTAAGTTAAATTAGTTGACATCATGCTCCTCATTTCTTAAGAATCAATGATATGCTCTTAATTGCTATCAAGCTCCTCGTAATAGAAATCTACCCTACTCTATAATACACCAAAATTTTCTTTACTAAATCCACCCCTTCAACCACCCCCACAGTCATGTCTAATCTAAGTCCACCCAGATTTGTGTACCAAAGGGTTCCAACTTCATACAAATGAATGGCCTGGATCTCTCCTCAAGCCTTCTTCTCTTACTCATTGAAAATCCTAAGGCCAAAATTATTTGGATCATGCACATCATTGAACCTGGAACCCACCCCGACGCCCACGCACACGCCCCCGACAACCTCACTCCTGCCTCCCCCAACTGAACCCGTGCGCTCCTCGGCTCCTCCCCTCTGATTTCTCCGCCGCCTCCTCCCCTCCCTCCTCCTCCTCGCCACCTCCTGCCTACCACCACCGAATCCGTGCGCCTCCTCCCCTCTGATATCTCCCCTCTGATCATGGGGAACAACCGCGACCACAGCCCGCGGGAGCTAAGGTCGTGGGCGCGCCGCACGGGCTTCCATCCCTCTGCGTTCTTCTCCGGGGAGTCCACCGTGTCGAACTCCTCCTTCGCTTCCTCCACCGCGCCGCAGCCCCCGCCGCAGCCTCCCCCACCCCCATCTCGCCGCCCTCCGCGCCCACCGGAGCCGGAGGCGGAGGACGACACCGATCCCGCGTCGCCGCTCGATCTCGAGCGCAGACGCGGAGGAGACCGTACTCGTCGCCGTATAGACCTCCGCGGTGAGCTCGAGATCCCGGCCGCCGGCGCCGGCGAGGTGTTGGGGTCGGCGGAGCCGGACACGGCGATGGGAGGGCGCGGGGACGAGAGGAGGAGGAACGGTGTCGAGCGCCTGCCTGGCGAGAGGGAGGCGGTCAATGGGGGCAGGAGCGGGAACGGCGTGTACGCTGACGCGGATGCGAGGAAGAAGGCGGAGGAGGCGGAGGCGAAGCGGAAGGCGGAGGAGGCGGAGGCGCGGAGGAAGAAGGAGGAGGAGAGGGATGCGGAGCTGGCCGCGTACTACCAGGAGCAGTGGGCGAACGAGGAGGAAGGAGTCGGAGACAGTGTCCCAGGCGAGGCGACGCTCGTGTACAAGGAGTCGGGGCTTCGGTGCGGTGTCACCGAGAACCCCGGGTGGGGTGATTTCCCTGTTTCTGAACTTCGTGTTGTTCCATTGTGAGCGAATCGAAAGCTGCATTTTTTTTCGAAGCCTTGTTGATTGTGATAGTGATGTTTTAGGGGTGCCTGCAACCAAGTGTATATAAAGTACCTCAAAGTCCTTTAAGCTGGCCAAGGATGTAATAGAATTTCGCAACTTTGTAGGAGCACACATGTGTTAAGTTCATTGTTGATTAGATCACACTATTTAAAAACTCATATTGTAACAAAATTCACAATTTACCTGCTATTTTTTCATTCGATGAATGTTTTATATCAATCTGATGGTAGCTGCAGGGACACATATTAACTTAATTTGCTTTTTCAATTGCAGTGCCCCTCATTTTTTATGGCATACAACATTACTTGTCAAATAGCTGGTTCACTTGTTTTTGTTCCTTTGATATTGGTACCAACCATGGGTGGCTCTGATATATGACCTTCCCTTCCTTTCTTAATTCCTCTTATTTGCATTTAGCTGGAAAACTACCTTCAAATAATAAGTTCTTTTTATGTGACAGGAGGACACAGCAACAGTCATTTCCACCATGTTATTAGTGTCTGGTCTTACAACAATACTTCATATTTTTTTGGGTTCTCGGCTTCCATTGATTCAAGGAAGTTCTTTTGTATATTTGGCTCCTGCATTAGTGATTGCAAACTCTGAGGAATTCAGAAATCTTAGGGAAAATGTACGTTTGAATTCTAGATCTCCATTTACCTTCACTTTTCCTCAAGTGTTATCTGCAGATAATGGAATGGACCCATTGCTTTGAACTTCTGAAAGCTTAAAAATGGGACGACACTACGACAGTATATAGTGGACCAAGCTCACCTGTGCTGATTATAACCTCCAATGACCACATTTTCATTACCTAAACCAGTAAACCCTTTGGCTCTTTTGCATTTTCAGTCTTCCGTCTTGCACACTCAACCGAAATCAACTGTTGGCAGACCGGCATACATTGCCCCAGAGGTCCTCTCCAGAATAGAATATATGATGGAAAGGTAAAGTCTATTTTGCTACTGCATAATTTGAATGGTCTGAAGTACTGCATCTGAAGCCTTCAGACACCACCACGTGCAATCTTAGGTCGCTGATGTCTGGTCTTGTGGAGTAACACCGTATGTGATGCTTGTCGGTGCATATCCTTTTGAGGACCCTGATGGCCCAAGGAATTTCCGCAAGACAATCACTGTGAGTACACCCATTCCCATCTTTTATTTACGATATTTTTGGATCATTTGTGTCTGATCCTAATTACTGTCTTAATATGAAACTTATTGGTGTTTTTCACAAAGGATACTCAGTGTACAGTACTCAATTCCGGACTACGATCGAGTTTCAATGGAGTGCAGACATCTGCTGTCCTGAATTCTTGTCCCGAAATAATTCAGTTCTTAAGAATTATAAGCAGCATCAGTTTTGCAAGTGTTAATACTCGCCACTATGCAAAGCATTCACCAGGGAAGGTATGCTATGTCATTTCTTGAACTCTATTTCTAGCATTAGATCCAACTGTAAGTTAACTTTCCACCTCTAAATATGTGACTAGACCACCAAAGATTGGGTGAAGACAATCCAAAATGAATGGAAGCTTCTACAGAAAGATCTACCTGGTCAGTGCATTTTGTATATGATAAATCAGTATGCTTATTTTCATGATTTCATCAAACTATCAGTACATTGATGGTGAATGGCATTTAGTGGTCCTTTATTGTTGTCACCAAACTGTTTTATGCTGATTATATCTGATAAATTTGCCCTGGCAAAACAAAGTATATGAAATCTTTGTTAACTTCCAAGGTAGTGTCACAATACCCTATCTGGAATTGATTAGGATATACTCATTGATTCTTATAATTTGCTCATATGGTTGGGAGTTTTGGCATGGCTGTTCAGTCCCAAATTAGCTCATAACATTATTCATGCTTGTTGGTGTACTAACGTGCCACAAAATGTAACTACAGAAACTTCAAAGGAGTCACTGTTGTGTCCATACTCCATACAGTCATTGCTCAAAAAATAATCATTTTAGATTTGGAAAAGAGTGGGCAACTGTCAAATTATGTCGTTAAGACAAAGCTAATGTGTTACATGTGTCATTTCATATGGTTGACATTTGCACCTCTGATATTTCTGTTATCTTTATTTTAGAGGATTTGCACCTGAAATCGGTTGATTTCTTTTATTACTGATAACTTGGATCTCGGTTTGGTTTCAATTATGCAGGATCTATATACGTTAGAGTTTATGAGGATAGGATTGATCTGCTTCGGGCTGCTATAGTTGGGCCTACTGGAACTCCATATCATGACGGCATGTTCTTCTTTGACATTCGTTTTCCTGCTGAATACCCACGATGTCCACCGGTGGGAAACTACACACACATACCCGCCTTCCCCTTATTTTTCTATTGGCATCACCATCACTGCAATCTCTTAACAAAATCCTATCCAATATGTGCAGAAATTTCATTACCATTTGGGTGGGCTTCGGTTAAATCCAAACTTGTATGAGAGTGGAAAAGTTTGCCTTAGCCTTCTGAACACCTGGTGGGGTACTGGATGTGAGAAGTGGGGCAAGTCAAATTCCACCATACTGCAGGTGTTGGTCTCCATCCAGGGCCTTGTGTTGAATGATAAACCGTACTTTAATGAGCCAGGTAACAGACATTCGGCTAATACAGCTGTTGGCGAAAAGAATTCCTTGGCATATAATCAGACTGCCTTTCTACTATCCTGCAATACAATGCTATATTCACTTCGGAAGCCTCCAAAGGTAATTACAGAATCCCTCCTCTTGTCAAGGTAAAAGTGGTATCTTGGTTAGTCTTCTTGCCCCCCAAAAAATGTTTCATAGGATTCATCACTTAACCCCACTAATCAGAATGCGTGATCTTGGTGGGAAGCAGGTCAGAACCTTCTTTTCTTGTTTGTGAACTTTCTGTAGCAGTTACAGACTTTGATTAACATGCCAGCAATCGTCATTTACATACCTTCTATTTCTATAGAAACATTTAATAACATAGAAGGAAAATAGAATTAAACTGAGAAATGCTAATATGCTTCATACAAAAATATTTGGTTATACAATATATGAGACGTGAATCTTAATGAATCTGATTGTTCGTTTTATTTTTTATTACAAATTTTTTCTTGTTTTGTATTTTACCGTAGCGTTAGCACGGGCACACTACTAGTCTCCTTTAATGGCTTAACTTGTATTCTTCCCTTGTTTTTACAATAATCAATGCTATTTTGTGATAATTGCCTCTTTTTGGTGCTTAATGCCAAATGGGGGAGAAATTTATGATAATAGCTTTGAATATTGGAGAAATTTGTGATAGTAGCTTTGAATTCTTTGAGAATTTGTGACAATAGCTTTATTGTTAATGGGGGAGAAATAATGAAGTGCTAATGCCAATAGGGGAGAAATGTGATAATATATTTGTTAGGGGAGAAATCAATTGAATAATGCCAAATGGGGAGGATAATGTCAAATGGGGAGAAATTAATTTTTTTAAATCTACATGTTGAATATTGCTTTCACCTTCTCTTATGCACTCAATTTTACATCATTTGGTCATTTTTACCTAAATGCTATTATCATAAATGGATTTGTTATCAGTCACCAAAAAGGAGGAGATTGAAAGATCAAGCTCCAATTAAGTTGGTTAAAGGGGAGATTGAAAGATCAAGTTCCGATTAAGTTGGTTTTGGTGTTAATGACAAATACCATAATGATACTTTAGTGATAATGATAAATGCATATATGAGACTAATATGATTGTTTAAGTATATTACAACTTAGTCTCATTTGGATGGAAAGATGAAATCAAAGAGGTATGCATTCGAAATCACTTTTTCATATTCTAATGCATTCCTTAGATCTAAAATATAGATTGAACTCCTCGATTAGTCCAAAATGAACATGTGCATATGTCTTCATTATATATACTTGTATGCACACATTTAAGGGGGGTTATCTCTATGTTTTGGAGTTTCATAAGTATTGATCCATGCTTCTTTAATATGTATATTTAGGATCTTTAGTTTGAAATACATTCTTAAGTATATATAGCTTGTGTAGTTCATATATACTCATGTGCAATCGGGTTGTCACCTAACTTCTCCATTATGTGTTAATGGTTGAATGATTAATGACAACTGGATAAGTAAGCTTTGTTTAAATCTTATCTTAGAGTATATAATTGTTGTATCTTAAGAATAAGGGATTGACGTCATGGCATATAGGTGAGAGATTTCTCCATGTGTCAAATCAGCACCTTAAAGTTGTGTGATCATATCGTGCTATGGTATGAGGGTGCAAAATATTCAACCAGGGACTCCTCAGAAGGTAAGCATCAAGGATTATAACCAATTGAATTTTTTTGTTTAGTAATGCCTTTTCTGACTCATGATTCTCCTTTTGATTTCTATAGCCTTGTCCCCTTCCGAGATAATGGAAAGGGTGAAGGCAATCTATGAAGGGGCTTAGCAAAAGGAAGGAGTTCCTTTGATCCTGAAAGTTACCTCCCCAAAGGACTAGATCAAGAGACTCACAGTAATCAATGATATATATAACCAAAGACACACTTTTGATCATTGCATTCTTATACTCAACACATGCAGATGATCCGAGCAAATGGCTCTCAGCCAAAGAAGGGCTCAGAAGAAATCGTACTGATCATGAAGCAATGCCAACTTGTGAAGAATTCGTATGGGGTGGTAGGGACTTCTCACACCCCTCTGATCACTCAAGCATTCAAAGATAAGGAGAAGATCCTTTCAGAGGTAGGTTTCTATTATGACTATGAGAACTTCTCTTATAAGCCTACTCTTTCTCTTATTTGAAGAATAGACAAATTACACCACGAGAATATATTTATTGGGTGAAGGCTTTCACGGCTGAGCTTGTTGTTGGTAGTGAGACAACGAGAGCGAGCCGGAGCTACTAGTCAGATGGATTGATGTTGCAGGGCCGGTGGTGGAAGTAGGCTCATCAGTCGTGAGCACCGAGGTGGCCAAGATCGAATAATTTCAAATCCCGGTGACCACCATCAAGACATCCTTAGTGCCAATGGAGAAAAAATACTCCAGTAGTCGAGGGAATCCCTCTAATGAGGTCCAGGTAGTCGGAGAGATGATCTCCGACTGCCCCAAGAACGAACTAGCAAAGGACGCTAGTCCTAGTGATTTTGCCAAGTAGTCACCACATCACTGGTTTTTGGCTGACATGGCAGCGCACTCATCCACCATGTCATCTAGCTTGTGCATGTCACCACGCAGAAAAATTCCACCCTACTATTGAACATAATTAAATAGAATAAATAAAACCACCTTACGAGTTCATCAACTCTATTTAATTAGTTTAGTTGCCAGCACCACCGTCCACCGCCTTGTGGCCGCCTTCCTCCACCTTGGCAGCACCAACCATATCTTGAACCGCATGAACGACTTGCCAGCGGTGGAGCCGAGCAGGAAGATGTTGATGAAGATGGACGTCGACAATAGCCATGGCACCAACGACACCCCACACATCTTGGGCACCCGCGCCTTGGGCACGCACACCTACAGGTATATAGTCACCGTGAAGCACGCCGGCACCGTCGTCATGTATGCCTTCCAACCCTCAGCGCTAAGCCCCCAGTATGCCGCCGTCACAATAGACGACGCAATGATCATGGCGAGGCAAAATGCAAGCTTGTTTCGGTCAGTGTTGGATGTCTCCTCGAAGACGTAGTACTAGCCACTACTACAAAAAGGGTCATCCTGGACACCTCAGTATAGACAGTTCAACACAAACCGTCAGTGATAAAGTTACCACAGATGATTTTACAACATGGACCATCTATGTTCACCGCGATGGAAAGAACTGTCTGTGATGACCTACTTTCTACAGATGGTTTTTATTCTGAAGCGATGGACGAGCAGCGCCACGGCCACAACATGAAGATGAAGAGCGTGGAGATGGACAGTAGGTTGGAGAGGATGTAGAGGTCGATGAAGAAGGTGATCACGGCCGTCACCAAGAGCATGACGATGATGGCGTACACCAGCGTGCCAAACCTCGGGTGCACCTACACGAGGCACAGCGGCAGCATGTGCGTCCACGCGATGTGGGTGAGGTACCGGGCCTGCCTGACGGCGCTGATGAGAAGCACGGTGGTCATGCCCTTGAGAGTGTCAAAGGCGACGATGTACATGGTTCTTGAGCTTGGAGAAGCTCGCCGGTGAGTGCATTGTTCGACAAGTGCAAAGAACTAAGGTTCTTAAGATACCCCAGCTCCAATGGTATGCCGTCGATGAGGTCGTTCACCTGCAAGAATAGCGTATCAAGATTCTACATCTTCCTGAGCTCCGGCGGGATCTCCCTGAAGAGCCTATAATTCACGGTGTCGAGCCAGACGAGCTCTGTCAGGTTCCCTAGCTCCCACAGGACCCCGCTGGAGTAACTGTTGTAATACCCTATGTACAACTCTTTGAGGTTTGTCAGGTTCCCCAACTCCAGCAGGATCTTGTCAGAGAGCTCGTTCCCGGAGATGGTGAAGTACTATAGCCGCCCTCACTGCTCATACTCTGGAGGGATCTTGCCTGAGCAGGGGAGGCAGGGCGATGCTGGAGACAGTAGCGACGTAGGAGGCCAGCGTCGAGCGCATGGACGGGTCGGTGCCGAAATGGAGAGAGGAAAGAGATGGAGAGAAGAGAGGCTACTGAAATGGAAAAAGCACGTGGGGGAGAGAGAAGAAATGGAGAGAGGGTAGAGGCTACATGGCAAAAAAAAGTGACGTGGTGGCCATGTGGGTAGAAAATCAATGATGTGCCAGTCTTTGTACCAAAACTTCCACTGAAACAAGCCTCAAGAGTGGAAAGTAGACGGTTTTGATACTTGAGGGGTGTTGGATATCTGGTTTTGCATTTAAGGGTTAAAATCTAGACAGCCAATAGAGTTTAAAAGTGTAAAATAGACTTATTCCTTATTGTAAGCATGATTAGTACTAATTATCATAATGTATGATTTGAACTAATTAAATATGATTAACACTAATTAATCGTATGCCCGTTTGGTTCGGTTGGTCCACTGACCATTCTGTTTGCCCATGGTAACCGAAACAGACTCACCAGCTCATCAGTCATCACTCCCCCCCTCTGCTGAGAAACGAAGACCGAAACGAGAATCAACAGGGATGCTCACTGTGAGGCTTCTAGCATTCTTCTACATACATAGCACAAACACTACAACTCAAGTCAATTGTCCGTCTCTCTAGTCCCTACCTCCTTCCCTGCCAAGGGGTTCGTTCATGCCCTTGATTCCCGGGAAAGAAGGTAGATCGAGGGTAACTAACTCTTCTGAAAAATCTATATCCCAGCTCGTTTTCTTCTAAGGCACAAAGCCAGCGGCTTCCCTCCCTTCCGTGGTTTAGGTCCTGATGGCTGCTGCTTCATTGTCGTCACCGTTGTCGCCTTGTCTACAAAAGCACCGAATTCAAGTTGACCAAAATACACAAAATTCTTGTTCTTAGGCTGCGAGGCTGCCAAGTTAGAATTGAGGGCAACCGAAACTGGCAACCCAGACGTACAAATATAAATCAATGAGCCAAACATGACAAGATCAGAAGAACTCTGAAGGTAAGAAAAACCAAATCATATATATCTCAGTACCAAACCAATCTTTTCAACCATATGGCAGAGAAATTACATCTAGAATTCCATCAACACAGAAGAGCAATCCTGACGATACTATAATTCATACTAGAATTTCAATATTGTCGCCTAGGTGGTCTCGATTCAGCTACTGTAACACGGATCTGTCTGCCATCCAAGTCCTGCAGAATAGTAATGAACTCATTTAGCACACACTAAAAAGAACAATACTGTCAAAGGCACAAGACTCTAAGCAAACAGCTGGAATGAGTGAAGAACTCACAGTGCCATCGAGATTTGATACGGCGTTCTCAACCTCTTCGGTGGAACCATATGTAACAAAACCAAACCCCCTTGATCTGCCGCTCTCCCTGTCATAGATGACCCTGGCTTCCAAGACCTTCCCTTGCTCATTAAACAGGTTTGCAAGTGCTGAGTTGTCAATGCCCCAAGAAAGGTTACCCACATAGACCCTGTTGGCCGCACCCCTGGGTGCTCTTGGTGAGGATTGCTCCCTGGGTGGTGCTGGCCCTGAGTTCACCCTCAAAGTTCTCCCATCAAGAATCTGTTTATGGAGATGGGGTCAGCCAATTAGTCAAGCATACAACTCCAGAACCCAGTATAGGGTTGTGACAATTAAGTCCAGCAACACACTAACAAAGAGTCTATCTAAACTAAAAATACTACTTAAGAAGAAACTAAAGTTTTGAAATGCAGGTTCAAGTAGAAATGGGCAACCTCAACTAACCAGTACAGTATCTATTGAAAACATGACAACCACAGCTTGTGAACTATAGAGAATGAAATAGGATCGTACAACATTTCTAGCCGCTGGCCCATCTACCAACATGGAACATACAAGTGTACAGTGCTTTAAAAGCACGCATACTCACATAGCCATTGAATTGCTCAACAGCCGCCTCAACTTCTTCGACAGTAGACATGGTCACGAACCCAAATCCACGGCTTCTTCCGGTCAATTTATCATAGATGACCTGTGAAAATACAGCACGATACAGTTTAGCATGCTACAATTTTGAGAAAATAAATCATAACTGAATATAAATCTAATAATTGGCAAGCGAATGTTAACTTGTGCGCAAGGCACAGCATATCGATATCAACTTATGAGCACCTTATTGTGTTCTTAGCCATCTTTATTGACCAGCACAATGAACATTACTTCGATTTCGTTGGCAGAACTTGCATAAATATGTCACAGGCTAGTTTTATCACTGTCTCAGCCCAATGGAGCAAAAGGGATACTTGATGACTGAAAAACCCCAACCTTTTTCCCTTAGGTACCCGCATAATCATCGATGCAACCTCATGAACTCAATGTTAAATATAATATGTAACCAAATGGATTACTCTACCGCCACATCACCAAGCCATTTCGGACCCCCACTATCCCCGAAGTAGGGAGAACAAATCGCACAAATCAGTACCCGGAATGCAAAGAGGGGACCAAGAAACGGGGCTGTTTAATGCATATACCTCGACCATCTCGACGGAGCCGGCCTGCTCGAAGAGCCCAGCGAGTTGGGCGCTGTCGACGCTGAAGGGGAGGTTGCCGACGAACACCCTCAGGTCCTCGGAGAACTCCGCTTCGGAGTCTTCCCCGCCGGACGACTCCGCGCCCTCCGTCTCGACCTCCGACGACACGGCCACGGCCACGGGCACGAGTGGGTGCCTCCAGCCCGCCGCGGCCACGAGGGCGCGGAGCTGCCGCAGCCTCGAGGGGAAGGAGGCGACGGGGACGGGCTTGGAGGAGGAGGAGAGGGAGAGGAACTGGGGGGAGAGGGGGGTGGAGAAGAGCGTGGCCGCCATGGGTGGGAATGGGGACAGGAAGGATTGGGATTAGGGTTTGGGGGATAAGGCGGGTGGTGGCCTCGCCTCGCTTTTGTTGGGGTCGGAGGCGAATGCAGTAAGAGCATCTCCAGCAGGCCTCTACTTGAGCCCCAAAACCAAATTTAGAGGTTTGAGACAAAAATAGAGCTCCAGCAGGGCCCCTACTAGAGCCCTCAAATTTGAGGGGCCCCTCAAATCCCCCTCAGCCCTCATTCCTGGGGCTCTAGACCAAGCCCCCAAATCACAGTTGAAGCAGTTTTCTGCGCGCCCCACCCGGCTCTTTCCCCTCCCGTGCGCGCTGCCATTTTCCCCGCCTGCCTCTTTCCCCTCCCCGCCCGCCTCTTTCCCCGCCTGCGCTCGCCGACGCCCGCCTCCCCGCTCTCCTCCGCCCGCCTCTTCCCCCACCCGCCTCTTCGTCGCGCGTCCGGATCCGAGCTGCGAAGGCGCAGCGGCGAACGGATCCGGGCGGGAAGCGGCCGAATCTGGTGCGGGGTTGCCGGATCCGGCGGCGGAGAGCGGAGGCGGCTGGATCTGGTGCGTGGTCGCCGGATCCGGCGGCAAAGAGCGGACGCGCGTGGCCTCCTCGGCCCCTGCCTCCGCTGGCTCCTCTCTGCCCCGGCCCCGGCCTCCTCTGGCTCCTCTCGGGAAGGACGCGCGGCCTCCTCGGCCCCGGCCCCTGCGGGGCCTCCTTCTTCCCCGGGCGCGGCCTCCTCCCTCGTCTGCTTCTTCCCTGGGCTGCGGAGAGCGGAGGCGGCCGGATCTGGTGCGTGGTCGCCGGATCCGGCGGCGGAGAGCGGACGCGCGCAGCCTCCTCGGCCCCGGCCTCCTCGGCCCCTGCCTCCGCTGGCTCCTCTCTGCCCCGGCCCCGGCCTCCTCCCTCGTCTGCTTCTTCCCCGGGCTGCGGAGAGCGAGGGGTAGAGAAATTTGAGAATGACGAGTGGGCCCTACATGTCATTCTCAGTTGGAATGAATTTGAGGGCCCTGATTTGAGGGCTTCTGCTGGAGTTTAACTCAAAAAACAGGGCCCTCAAAAATAGGGGGAGCCCTCAAATCAAAAGTAGGGGCTCTGATTTGAGGGCTCCTACTGGAGATGCTCTAAGTGAGGGGTAGGAAGGGGCGAGTTATATGGGCAAGGGTGCAAGAGCGGATAATTTCGGTCCATTCTATCTGGATAAGTAGGTATAATATAGCACTATTTATATCTGATTCTAACTCAAAAAAAATATGAAATAACATACAAAATATATAATATCCATTCGTATATATACGTATGTCAAGTGATATGAAAAAGTCTGTTGTAACTTCACTTAAGAACAAGAAAATATATAGACGGATTGTCACATCTAAACAGATGGAGAATATTGAATGCTCTTCCTTTGACATCTCGATGATTAGTCTCTCCGTGTTCGCTCTAATTGCACCTTACTGTCCAATATCATATGTAGGGGTGCAAAAGAAGTAGATAATTTTCGTTCGATCAACCGTCCAAAGATTTATAGAACGAATACGGAATAGAAAAATAGGTATTTGGTATTATCTGTGTCTGACTCTAACTCTAAAAAAATACAAAGTAGGGTACAAGATTAGTGATATTCATCCATATCCACTCTAACTGCTTAATTATATAGAGTTCTTTTTGTTTCTAGTGTAATGGGCTGCCCAACAGCTAAGGTCCATGAAATGCATATTTTGTTTTCACCAGTGAGAAATTGGCCACATTGTTCAGCTAGTTATTAGTTTTGATTTCTTTCAGTAATCACCTTTCTTTGTATTAATAAGCCATAGTTCAAAAGAACATGATCATTTTATAGTACATACCCTCTCTAGTTGTAAATACATGAAAATCACATGGGTAGATTTATCTTGAAAAATACTTTTTTAATATTATAATTTTACTAGGTTTTATAAATATACTACAATAAAAAATAGTGGTAAAAGTTGTGTTTTGGAGTCCGTATCGATGTCCAAAACAACATGTATTTATGACCGAAGACATATGTTTGTACCAACAGATGAAAGTGTGTCCAGTGAAAACCACCTAAAAGTTGAAAAAATCCATTAAAACCATCTCTTTGAAGTTTTCAAAAATTCCAAAAAAATATCATATGTAGGGAAAGAGATGTTATCTAAGCATGAAAAATTTCGGGATCAAATTCAGCCTCATTTGAAACGGTCAAATTCTATTTATATAAAATTTGTTTTTTTATATCTTGCAAACGATGTTGATTTTGATCCCAAAAGTTTGCATGCTTAGAGAACATTCTCTCCCCTACATGTGGTATTTGTTTTGGAAAATTTTGAAAAGTTTGAAGACATGATTCCTATTGATTTTTAACTTTTGGGTGGTTTTTACCGTATATATCCTCACCAACATGCGCCATGCAATCAACAATATAAGTGTATATTTATTTATTCTGAAAAAGTATATATCTTTTGTTTGTTTTTTGTTGCTAAGAAACTAAAATCGTGACACCTATTTTACTTAAATAAGTGGTCTTACCACCTCTCGTCTCCACAAGAAAGGATGGCAATGGCCCATTCTCTGGCAACATGTAGGAAATTCTTCTATTAGGAGATGAGTATAGGGAAATTTTGTCCTTGTCACCATATATGCAGATGGGGACATGAATGCTTCCCCATCTCTATTCCATGTTATACCCCGATAGACACTCATATACGTGTAAACTGATACATCTAAATATCTAAAATTGGTATTTTCTCTCTAGCATAATATAGTTTTGCATAATATATAATATATAACCTATCTAGTATTATTCTACCGTCTCGTGTATTAATAAATTTGCATATTTCTACATAAAAAAAACATATGATAAAATTTGTGAAATTACCTTAATTTTTTGAATTTAAGTTGTTATTAGGTCTATCCCTCGCAAAATCCCCAATGAAGATAGGGACGAAAGAAAAGTTACCCCAATAGCTAAATAATGAATGGAATAGGAGGGCATTCTTAAGGGGGGATGCCCTGTGGCCTTGTTGCCACCCCTATCCACTAGTGCCAATGCCCCTGTGGTAGGTCTACTCAAGTTTCATTTCCTTTTTCGGTGGAATTTAAGGGTCTATTCTTTTTAACTTTGGCTTATGTTTTTAGCTGCGTCTTATAGTTTTTAGGCTATTTGTGAGAGAAAGTATAGAGTAATAGAAACTCACGTGTGGTTTTGGCCGATATAAATGAAGTCGCTATAATGTGTACAACAATCAACTTATAAACTTTATCTTCAAAAGATACTTCATTTAAACGCTAGTTACTGTAGAAAAAAAATATATCAAAAAACATTTTTTACAAACCGGAAAAGAAGAGGCCTAAGCTCGTACTAGAAGGTTGCCTCCTAGTTAGCCATCTTCAATTTGAGTAATTCAAAGCAGTTTCGTCATCAATTACTTGAAAAACCTAACTTATGAACAGTTATAATGTATTTAAGATTCATACTAGAAATGTTTTGATTGGCCTACCTTTTTAGTACTATTTGGAATACTGTGGTCATCATGGCGTTTAGTCGTTTTAGTCCAATGTGTTGGTCTTCATGGCGTTTAGTACAATGTGTTTTCTCCGTTCTAAATATTGTGGTATATTTCTTGCAAGCGCGCAGATAGACAAGTACATGTGTAAAATTTTTGGGTTTTTTTAGTGTTATTATGCCACGCTATACCTCAATCCGAACGGTATAGTATCTAGCCAGCGTCTCTCCTCCTTCGCCTTCTTCTCTACCACTTCCCTCCCCTTCCTCTCTCTTCTCAGAATCACCCTCATCGTCTTCTTTGGTGTCGGCCCCGCTCTGCGCTCCTCCTCCTCCGCCTCCCCCTGCCCCCTCCACCACATGCGGTCGGTGGCGCCGTCACCGCCTCGCCATGCAGCCCCCAACCACTCCCCATCGCACCGCCCCGCCCAACCTAATTGCTATAGCCGTCGTTGCCACAGCCCTCCGGCTCCGCCCGTCGCCCTCCTACCTCTCCCATTGCCCCCATCGCCTCCCCCGACCTCCTTTTATGTCGGGGGGAAGGGTTATAGCATCCTGATTTTCAGAGTCTTATTGAAGTTTTTAAAATAAAAATAACTATTTGTCCTTTTTTGAAATTAATTAAAGCTTAAATAGAATTTTATTAGTTAAAATGATTTAATATGACTAAGTTAAACTTTAACATTTGATGAAAGTATTTTACTTTGGTTCCATGTGCTTCAAGATTTTTTTTGAAATTTTTTTGATTTTATTCAGGTTTATTTGCTATTTTCTAGAGCCCATTTTAGTTCTTTCCAATTTATGAAATTGGGAAATCCTAAAAATAAAAAAAACCTTTCGGCCCATTCAGCCTCAGTCTTTCGATTCCCCCCACACACCTACCACGTGTCGGCCATCCACCAGCCGTTCACCCGCACACCTCGTTTGAGCCATTCGATCCTTTCTGTGCCACATGTCACCCATCAGCAAGCTCGTGCACTGATCATCTTCGTCCTCGAGCGGGACTCCGTCTTCGTCTCCACCACAGTGTCGTGTTGGAGACCTCGGCGTCTGGGCCATGTTCATCTGGGAGTCCGCGCCCATGCTCTCCTCGGAGACCACGACGTCCGTGCCATAAATAGCACTCGGGCGTCTCGCTTTCTGCACCTTACTGCTACCGCCGTCAAGCCACCTGTCTTCGGCGTCACGCATGAGTTCGTCATCGCCATCGTCTTCCACTTTGGTCACCGCTTGTCTTCTCGTCCCCAACCGCTTCTTAGTGTTCGCCACTCAGCCAGCTGCCGCTCGCCGTCCGTCGCCGGTGAGTTCCAGCGCCACCTTGCCTCGCCGCCCATTCATCCTTTCCAGCCAGCCATTGTCGTTCCCTTGGTTCATGCATCACCCTCGTCACACTGCACCGCGCCCGCGTGTCATTTTGTCTCCTCGATGAATGGAGTTCACGATGCACCTAGACACTGACACATGGGACCCACCAGTCAGCCGCATTATTCCGTGAACTCATGAGCCAATCGAGCCGAATTAGCAGCCACGCAAGCTTGCCACATCAGCTTACCTTGCCACCTGGCCGCCATGTCAACAAGCTGAGTCGTCGTGCACTTTTCCATGAGCCGAGTCTACCGTAGACCAGTCATTCCATGCACCGGCTCCAATTGACCCGATTCTTTTTCCTAAATTCATATAAAATTGAACTCTATATTTTGATTCTAGTTTTGAAGTGTTTGGAGTTCATTTGTATTTTATTTTGATTTTTATATGTGCTTCATTTTGGTTTCTCTCTCGAAGGAGCTGAAGTAAGATTTGAAGATCAAGAGTCACTAACTGAGTAAGACTAAGGCAAGTCATATTTTTTGATCATGTTGAACCCAGTTTTCAAAACTATTATGTATAATTTTTGTTTAAATTATCATGCATCGCTATTACATTATAAAACCTTTGTATTGGTAGTTAATAATCTATTTGATTAATTTCTTCTTGATAATTTAAATGCTATGAGTTCATTGTCACTATAGGATGGGTATTTATCTAGTGATACAATACTAGTTGTCACATGGGTTATCCGAGCTTAGGGAGGAGTCTATTTTTGCAAAAAAAAATACTAGAGGGCTAAGATTAAAAATAAACGTTGCTATCGGATCATATGTGTGAACATTCGGCTGTTCCATTATGTGTACCATTCAGAGGTAGGTTTCTTAATGGGTTAAAACCCAACCCAACTCATATAAGACAAAGTCAACTTTCGACTCTAACCCAATCCATGAAACATTTTTCACAACCCCACCCAACCCGAACCACCTTCTACTTAAACCCAACCCAAACCACCTTGCACTTAAACCCAACCCAACCTGAACCCATGGGTTCAACGCACTTTCCAACCCATTTACCAACCTTTCACTTATTCATAAAACTTTGGTATTTAAAATTTCAACCTCACGTTCCCACTATAAAAGCTTTATGAAATCAATTAAAATTTATTGAAAATGATTCTGTGTGTAGGGGAGCTACTCTATACAAATTGATAGGGCTAGACGCACATACGGGTCTCACATATTTTTATAGGAAGTTTTCGTAAAACTTCAGTATTTGAAATTTCAACCTCATGTTCACACTATAAAAGGTTTATGAAATCGATTGAAGTTTGTTGCATATATAAGAGCTACTCTATGCAAATTGGCAGGGCTAGGGGCACAAGTGGCTCTTACATGCTTATATAGGAAGCTTTCCTAAAACTTCGGCATTTGAAATTTTAACATCGCGTTCATGCTACAAAAGTTTTAGAAAATTGATTGAAATTTGTTACAAATGGTTTTGTATGTAGGAGAGTTATCCTGTGCAAATTAGCAGGGTCAGACGCACACATGGCCCCACATGCTTTTATAAGAATTATTCGTAAAACTTCGGTATTTCAAATTTTAATCTCATGTTCACACCATAAAAGCTTCTCGAAATCAATTAAAATTTGTTGAAGATGATTCTGTGTATAGGGGAGCTAGTCTATGCAAATTAGCAGGGCTAGGTACGCACGTGGGCCCCATATGTTTTTATAAGAAGTTTCATAACACTTCAGTATTTGGAATTTCAACCTCGCGTTCACACTACAAAAATTTTACGAAATCGATTGAAATTTGTTGCAAATGATTTTGCATGTAGGGGAGCTACTTTGTGTAAATTGGCAGGGCTGGCGCACATGTGGGCCCCATATGCTTTTATTAGAAATTTTTGTAAAACTTTTATATTTAGAATTTCAACATCACGTTCACACTACAAAAGTTTTTTAAAATTAATTAAATTTTATTGGAAATGATTCTGTGTGTAGGGTAGTTATTCTATGCAAATTAACAGGGTAGACGCACACGTGGACCCCACATATTGTTATAGGAAGTTTTTGCAAAACTTCGGTATTTAGAATTTCAACCTCACGTTCACATTACAAAAGTTTTATGAAATCGATTGAAGTTTGTTGCAAATGATTCTGTGTGTATGGAGCTACTCTGTGTAAATTAGCAATCACATATGTACATGTGGCTCTCATATGTTTTTAGGAAACTATAACTAAGTATAGTAGTTCAAATCCATAGATAATCGAAGTGCCACCCATTAGGCCATGTCACGGGTTGAATCCATCCACAGCCCAATCTCAATCCGAAATTTCTAGATTCACCCTATCCCAATCCAACTCTTTTTATAAGATAACTAACCCAACTGGTTCGCTCTTTCAACCCATTATCACTCATCCAAAATCAACCCGATTGCAAGACTCCTGTTTAACCTATTTGAACTAACCCATTAGAGCAAGTATAATAAGAGGTTGTTAGTAGGTTGTATGCTGAGGTGGAGGAGAGAGAGGAGGAGAGAGAAGAGAGGTGGGTTGTAAGTTTACAGCTAGCTGAAGCACAAGAACCAAGAAACTTTGTGAGAGAAAGGGGTGGGTTATACAGCATTCAGCTGGCTATAAACTACTATATAAATAGACTGATAAGTGGGCTGTAAGTGTTCATACAGCCAGCTGAAGGCTGTATTATTAGCCTTGCTCTTAGCACTACACGCCCCTTCTTTGGGTAGGTCTTTGAACGTACTCTTGAAGCAGCGGGCGACCTCGCTCTAAGAGCAGTAACCGCCGCCCGCTTCCCGACGGGTGGACGGCCTGGGCCGTGTGCCCTACGCACGGCAGGCCACCATGCTCCATATGGTGTGTACTGTTGAGGAACCGACGCTGGAGACCAGTCCGAGCGATTCCTCTGCTTAGAACAAGAACGAATCAATCACAGAATCACAGAATCACAGAATAATAGATTGAACACAGAGAGGTAGAGAGAACTCCTGGTCTTTCTTTATTGCTTTAGATTGCATCAGGGGTACATAATGAGGGGGGGCTAGGTCCCTATTTATAGCCTACGGTGGGGTGCCCAATTAGATCAGGACTCTTGGATAGAGTCCAGGTTTCCTAACACTCCCCCTTGGGCACTCACCCAACATGCTCATGCCTCGTTAAAACTCCATAAAAACCCAGTGGGAAAAATTTGGAGAAAGAGTACATGATACATGTGATGTTGCGATGCACGAATTGCCTCATTAAAAACCTTGGTCGAGAAACTTCATGGAAAACTCGTCAAGGGAAAAAGAGTACAATTCACCCAAATTCATTTAGTCTGCAAGACTTTATTTTTTGGGTACTTAATCTTCATGATCAAGATTTATTAGCGGGCTTGTGAGAATTCTCCCCCTGAATTCTGCACTTCTCTAAGTCTCATCATTCCAATTCCACGCACGCACCTTTCAAAGCTAGATGCGGGGAGTGACTTAGTGAATAAATCTGCGAGATTTTCACATAACTTAGTATGCAGTACTTTAATCTCGTCCATCCTTTGCAATTCATGTGCATAGAAGAACTTGGGGTTGATATGCTTTGTGAGATGACTCTTCACATAGCCCGTTTGCACTTGTGCAACGTAAGCGGCATTATCTTCATAGATAATTGTGGGGTTCTGCACAATGTTCATCCCACATGACTGCTGGATATGGTGAACCATTCGGCGAAGCCAAGCGCACTCTCGTGCGGCTTCATACAGTGCTATAATTTCTGAGTGGTTCGTCGAAGTAGCTACCAGGCTTTGCTTAGACGATTTCCATGAAATTGCAGTTCCACCACACAGGAATACATAGCCTGTTTGTGACTTAGCGGTATGCGGGTCTGACAGATACCCAGCATCTGCATAGCCAATCAAGTTCAGATCTTGATTCTTTCTGTAAAACAATCCGAGGTCCTTGCTACCTTGAAGGTATCGGAAAATGTCCTTTATGCCCTGCCAATGCCTTTTGGTGGGCTCTGCACTGTACCTTGCTAACAGGTTCACGGCAAATGCAATGTCCGGTCTAGTGCAGTTTGCTAAATACATGAGTGCTCCCACTGCACTCAAGTATGGGAATTCCGGTCCCAGGACTTCCTCCCCCTCTTCCCTTGGTCGGAAAGGATCCTTTTCTTGCTGTAAAGACCTACCGATCATCGGTACTTTCGAGGGAAATGCCTTCTCGAAGCCAAACCTTTCAAGCACCTTCTGGGTGTAGGTCGACTGATGTACCAAGACTCCTTCAGGGACATGCTCAAGCTGCAAGCCTAAGCAAAACTTGGTCTTGCCCAAATCTTTCATTTCAAATTCTGACTCCAAGTAGGAGCTTGCTTCTTTCATGTCTTCCACTGTCCCGATGATGTTCAGATCATCTACACACACATAGATTATACAGAATCCATTCTGGGATCACCGTATAAATACACAAGGACAGTCTTCATTATTCGTGTAGCCTTTCTTGCAGAGAAAGTCGCTTAAGCGATTATACCACATTCTTCCAGATTGTTTCAGTCCATACAGTGACTTTCTGAGTTTCACACTGTATATATTTCTATTTGCTCTGTCTTGGTTCGGGAGAGGTATTTCTTCAGGGACTCTCATATAGATTTCCGAATCCAAGTTACCATAAAGGTATGCATTCACAACATCCATCAATTTCATTTCTAAGTTCAAGTTCACTGCCATTGAGATCAAATATCTAAAGGTAATTCCACTCATGACTGGGGAGTAGGTTTCTTCATAATCAACTCCAGGACGTTGAGTGAAACCTTGGGCTACTGGCCTTACTTTGTATCTCACTACTTCATTTCTTTCATTTCTCTTTCGAACAAAAACCCACTTGTGCCCTACGGGGTGCACATGGGGAGGCGTGCGGCATACGGGCCCAAACACCTCTCTTTTGTTCAGAGATAGCAATTCAGTTGCTATTGCCTTCTTCTAATTTTCCCAATCTGATCTTTTCTTACATTCAGCGAGCGATGCAGGCTCGGGATCAAGATCGATGATGGTGGCAATTTTCTTTGCGAAGTAGATATCGATATTAGCTGTTGTCCTATTCAGGGACTCTCCCATGTGCACATAATTTATAGCTATTTCTTCATGAGTTGCTTCTTCTGGAGCGATTGCTTCTTCAGGAGCTTCACCTTGCGCATCGCTTCTTTCAATTGCGGTGGCAAGTCCCTTTAGTTGTTCGACTCCGACGTGTGCGCACACATCCATGCCGACGGGGATATTCAGATCCGGTATGCCCTCTTCTGGGGTGTCATACTTGTGCCAGGTCTCAACTGGCTCCCCTTCTCATTCTGGGGGACTTCAATGATCGGCTGTGATAAATCCCTCTTATCCTTTTTCACCAGGCGTCCCCGGTTACTAAGGATTCGAGGAACCGGAGTTCTCGTCCTCTTTTTTATTTTTCTGAGGCCTCTGGACGAGATTAGGGATACCTTCTGTTTCTTTGGTATTTCAACCCTCTCCGGTGCAGTGCGTGCAGGCACATGCGACTTAGTCACGCTCTTCAAATCACTAAAGTGATCAGGCAGCTGATTTGCCAATGCTCGCAAATCAATTATCTTCTGGACTTCTCTTGTCTTCTGGACTTCTCTATTTGCTTTACTAATGTCTTCTGGACTTCTCTAGTGCGCGGGTCATCTGCATGGATTCCCCAGGCTTGCCACGTAATTTCCCGACATTCTTCATCAAGGGGTTGATTTCCTCCCCCTAATGTTGGGAATTTTTTTTTTTGGTGGTGACCCTTGCGCTAGTTGCATAAGTGAATGGATGTTGTAGGCCGAAGGTCTAAGGTTGATGAGATTTGCTGCATGTAGAACTGCGGGTCCCCAACATGTAGCTAGCAAATTACAATTATGCAAGAGGGATCGGGCAATAATTTTAATTCTTTTAATTGAAGCCTCTGCCAAACCATTCTGGGTATGGACATGCGGTACCGAATGCTCAACTGCAATTCCCATCGCCATGCAATAATCATCAAATGCCTTTGAAATAAATTCTCCGGCGTTGTCCATTCGGATGGACTTGATATGATGATCTGGAAACACATTTCGGATGCGAATGATCTGCGAGATTAATTTTGCAAAGGCGTGGTTTCTTGTGGACAACAAAAACCCACATATGACAACTTCGAGGAAGCGTCAATGAGCACCATAAAATTCTGAAATGACCCTAAGATGGGCTGAATGGGACCGCAAATGTCTCCCTGGATACGTTCCAGTAATGCAGGGACTTCATCCTTCACTTTCAGAGTGTAGGGTCTAGTAATTAGTTTCCCGGTGGCACATGCAGGGCACACAAAATCTTCATGATTCGGGAAATTCTTCACATTAATATTATGCCCATGCGAGTTATTATGTTTCTCATCATCCTAAGACTTGGGTGGCCTAATCTGTCATGCCGGAGACAGAAGAGTTCAGAGCTTCTAAACACTGTCTTCAGAACAGTGTACGCTGCAGGCGCTTTGATGTTGGTATAATATAGCCCATTTTCTAGTGAAGGAAGTTTTTCTAGTACCCTTTTGCGCTTCGTAATGAGCAGGTATTCCTTACCGTACTCTTCTTTAGTCTCAACGCGGAAACTATTTGCGCGAATATTCTTAAAACTTAGGAGAGTTCTAGTCGATTCTGGGTACAATGAGGCTTCTTCAATGACCAAAGTTGTGCCCATGTGGTTCTTCCGGAACCAATTATACATGCATCGCTTCCGGCGATTGTCGTAAGGCTTCCAGTGCTACGAATCGACTTGAAAATTCTTAGTCTCTCTTAAGATGGTATGCATTGTGCCGCTGCTAGCTAAGCACACTTCCTTTATAGGGCGCTACACTTGTTCTAATATAGGGTATTTTATTAATATGCATGAGAAGGCAATCAACACATAGATAAAATACTCCAATGTCAGAACATATCATGCCATCATAAACTGAATAAATGAATGAATTCTTCAAATATCATCCAACCATCACGAGAAGATAACAATTCTTAAGTACCATCCATGCAAATTCTAACATATTCTTCCACACAAAATAAATGACAATTAAAGCCGAAATGCATTCAGTGCACTGGACTTCTTCTGCTATTTCTCGGGGTGACATTCTCTTCAAGAGAAATCTTGACGGTGTCTGCTTCTAGGTCGAGAGGGGTGCTGCTGTCGTAATGGTCTTAAACACCATCAGCGCAGGCAGCTGTTCAGAACGCTCCCCCTCAACCGATGCAGAGTGGGCTTCATGTGCCCTTTGCCATCCGTTTTGGCTTGCTAGCCTTATTCTCATGTGGAGCGTCTGATTCGCCTTTCTGGGCTGCGGTCTTACCCTTCCTTCCCCTTTTCTCTATCAAGGGCTTTCGCACCTTGTTGCTCCCGGCGTTGGCTTCACGGCCAGTGGAGCTCTCAGATGGCTGAGTGACTTAGTTCTTGCGGAGAACTTCGTCCTGAGCTTCCGCAATTTGCATTATATCAATCAATTCGGCATATTCCTTATAGCCGTCTTGACAATAATTGCGTGCGGATTATACTGCATTAGGGTGGAAGGATTTTCTCAATTTTCTGTATTGGGGTACAAATCCTGTGCAAAGCAGAATTGTATTCCTTGACCGTCTTAAATTCGGCAAACCTCAGTCTGATTCACTCTTGCTCTGCTTGGGAAAGAATGATGTACTTTAGCCTCTCAAACCGCTTCTTTGGGTGCGGTCCAGAGTGCTAGCGCGCTCTTCTCTACCATATACTCATTCTTGAGAGTGAGGCAGAAGTAATGCCTGAGAAAACGAAGTACCTGATCATTCTCTTTAGGCGTGGGTTGGGCGTCATTCAGTCCGCCAATCCCAATAGTCGCGCGGAGCTTCTTGACTCCAAGCATAATCTCGACATCGGATGCCTACGTTAGATAGTTTTGGCCATGCTGGGCCAGCTCCCCGAACTCCCAGTTCGTGATGCTAGTCATCTAATGTGTATAAGTCTACTACTGGCAGACATGCACGGAATAATTCACTGCGGGTAAATAAATGGTACAAAATTCTCGTAATGTTCCAGTATTTTCTATGCATTTTCTATAGTTTTACTGCTAATTTCAGTGATTAAAAGCAATTTAAACAATTACAATTAACCAAAACAGTAAATAAATACAGAAAATACAGAGAATAATAATGGCATAAATAAATAAGCTTCAAATGCTAAAATTGATGCAAAATTCGGATTCCCGAGGCCCTTTTATGCTAAAATATGAAATTTCAGCAAATTCTGCTCTTTCTCGGGGTTTATGCGCAAAATTTCAGTTCAGAGAAATTCGCGCAATTTTCTGATTTACCGAGGGGTTTTCTGCAAAATTCTGGACCCGCTCGTAAATTTGAGGGCTTATACGTAATTTTTGGAATTACGAAGCCTTTTCTATAAAATTCTGGACTTATAATAAAGTTTCAAGGGCCAATCGGTAATTTCTTTAGATTTAGAGGGTTTTTCTACAAAATCTCGCCCCCACCTCTTTCCCGGCCGGGCCTCTTTCTCCCTCCACCCACGGCCCATGTGCATTTCATTTGCCCCCGGCCCATTCGGCCTGCCTGGCCCAAATAACAGGAGGGGAGGAGGCTTTTTAGGGTTTCCCCTCTCTCACTCCACTCGGGCGTGGCGGCGCGGTGGGGGCACCGGTTTCAGGCTGGTGCGGGGTCCCGTGCGACGGCGGCTGTGGGCCAGGCGCTCATGGCAAGGCGGCGGCGGTATTGCGACCCTGAGCGGGCGCAGACGGGGCGGCTGCCATCTCCGAGTGGCGGCGCGGCAGTCCGGGCGCGGGTGGCCGCCAACCGATGGTGAGGCGGCGCACGAAAACGCCATGCGGGGCGCGACGAACTGGCCGGAAGGGCGGCGGCCGGGGCGCGCGTTCGGGCGCGGACGGCGAGGGCGGCGGCCGGCGCACGCGTTCGGGCGCGGACAGCGAGGGCGGCGGCCGGCGCACGCGTTCGGGCGCGGACGGCGAGGGCGGCGGCCAGCTTACGCGTTCGGATGCCCTGCGGCGGCGTGGGGAGTCCGTGCGGTGCGGCAGCGGACCTTTGGCGGCTCCTTCAGGTGGTGGAGCTTGGGTGGGCATGCTGCAAGGCGGCCGGGCCGGAGCCAATGGTGGTGCCATGCGGGGCACGGCCGTGGGCGACATTGACTTTCGTCCAGGCTTTGGGCGTGGCGAGGGCCGGTGCAGCAGCTTATCCGGCCCGATCTAGCGCAGGTGGCCGGCGACGCGGTGCGCGGGGGCCGGCTTCGGGCGGCAAAGCAGTGGAGGCCGGTGAGGTCAAGGCATGCCCGTGCGCGCGGCTCGGGAGGCGGCGGAGGCCACCGGCAATGTGAGGTGCGGCGCCGACTTCGGTGTGGGTCAGGCCGGCTCAGAGCGGCGCACAGCTGCGGGCAGCGGCCGGTGCGCGTTCGAGCGCGGGGAAACCGAGGCGACGGCGGTCCCGATGCGCGTTCGGGCACGGGGAAGCCGAGGCGACGGCGAGCCCGGGGCTGCCTTGGCCCGTGCGGGGGCGGAACCGGCGGCCATGTGGCGGAGGAGCCGGGAGGCGCCGGCGCCGGCGCTTGCGGGCGCGGAGCTGACGACGGCGGTGGCACAAGCGCGTGCGGGCGCGTGCGTAGGGAGACCCGGCGGCGAGCCGGCGGCAGGCGGCTTCAGGCCGGCGCCAATCCCTCTTGTCCCCTCCTCTATTTTTTTCATGCAATGGTCAAACAGATCGATGCCAAACCGAACAGAGAACATGCAAAATTCTCGTGCAATTATTGAACAGAAAATAATGCATAAATTTCCTGTTTCTATGATGCAATCAACATCTGCCCTTTTTCTGAATCTACCGATCGACATTGTGCCGGCGATTTCAGATCTGCTCGCGGTAGATTTAGGACGGATTTGCATCATTCTACAGTGCAATCAACATCTACCCCGTTTCATAATCTACCGATCGGCATTGTGCCGGCGACTTCAAGTCTCCTCGCGGTAGATTAGGGCGGATTTGCACCGTAGAATTTCAATCTAGAACGCGAAAAGAAAATACAGATTCAAAGCGATCTAGAAAATTCAATCTGTGCTTCGATGATTACCTCGTTCACCGGAGCGAAGTCGTGCTGATAACGTGTTGAGGAACCGACGCTGGAGACCAGTCCGAGCGATTCCTCTGCTTAGAACAAGAACGAATCAATCACAGAATCACAGAATCACAGAATAATAGATTGAACACAGAGAGGTAGAGAGAACTCCTGGTCTTTCTTTATTGCTTTAGATTGCATCAGGGGTACATAATGGGGGGGGGCTAGGTCCCTATTTATAGCCTACGGTGGGGTGCCCAATTAGATCAGGACTCTTGGATAGAGTCCAGGTTTCCTAACATGTACTACTTCATGGCTTCTATGATGATTTGTCCAAGGCCGTAGAATGGTGGGTTTGGACGGCAGCCGAATTTAAATTGGAATCTTAGTTGTCTAAAACATCCAGTATTTGGAGATCCTACTTTGCCTTGGTTGGGCCCATCTAGGTAATCTTAACTTTGATGTTCCGCTCGTTTCAATTTCCGACTTTTAATTCATTATTTCTTTATGTTGTATTTTTTGGTTTTGTATTTTTTGGTTTTCTTTTTTCTCTATATTTCTTCGTATTGTTCGTGATAGATTAATCTGTTTTTCTATTTTTAAATTTTTTAAATTTAATTACGTCAAATAAACCACTATCAGTTAAAGTAAAAAATAAACCAGCTATAGTAAAAAACTATAAGTCATCGCTAAAATTGGAACACTTGACGAGTTAAAGATTATTTTACTTTTTAGTCTTTTACATAATGTTGGATGCTACGTAAAATTTTGACTCCTTAATACAAAGCAGGTTTAGGCCCTTTGGGACGCTCTAACGAACTGAGCTAATAGGCCAGTTGTGAATGCATGTCCTATTTTTCGTTACATAAGGGTCTGTTTAGGAGAGCTCCACCAGCTCCAGATCCACGAAAAACAGCTTCACTCCACGAAATTTTACCCAAACGCTCTAGCTCCGTGAAATCTGGATCCACCAAAATCATGGATGACCAGATCCATGGATTTCATGGAGCTCCTCAAGGGGTGCTCCACCGTGGAGTTGGGTGGTAATTACCCACCAATGCCACTGGTTACACACCCCATCCCACCAAAAGTGGCTATTCCCACCAAAACCTCAATTTCGTGGATCTGGAGCTGCTGTACAACCCAAACACTCCATGGCGAAATTCCAGATCCACGGTGGAGCTACTCAATGGTGGAGCTGCTGCTCGGCTGCTCCAGATCCACATTTTCAGTGGTAGAGCCATCTCAAACAGGCCCTAAGTCATTATAACAGCCTCGAATTCCTGAAAAGATACCAGACTTAAATCAAATTGATTGCCGGTAGCTTATTCGTCACGCGATAATGTGGACAATTGTGACACCTGATAATACCAAGCCACGGATACGACAAACTTGACCGTGTCTCAACCCATACCCATTCGCAGCTGGACACTCATAAATATCGAACCAAACAACAATAGGCCGACGCTCTCATGTCGTCAAGGGCTCACTCGGAACGTAGAAACTCATTACATTATTCAGACCATCAGCCTTGACAGAACTAATCCATGTAAATCCCATTTGAAAAATGATCAGCCATGTCATCATCAACGACAGCGTTCATCTGGGTAAGTCCCGGACAGAAGAGACAGCGCTCATCTGGGTAAATCCCGTACAAAAGAATGTTCAGCTTTACCATAGCCCAAATGGTCAAATTGAATGGACACTTACAGGTCAAAAATCTAACACTGGCACATTGCATTTACATACAGACTAGCAGAAACATAAAGGATCACAATACAACAGCTGTCCCGCTACTGCGCCTATTTCAAAGAGAGACTGAAATATTTGACCGAGGCGAAGTACGGCAGCAAGCCAGCAACGGTCTGCAATTCCAGGAATAGTTCCTTTTAGCCTCAAACAAACTCTGCAATAGCAGCGAATTGTGTATGCTCCTGCACCTTCCTGGTTAATAAGGATAAAGAAAAGACTCCAAAGACAAAAAGAACTCAAAACTTGATAAGAATCTGGATCCTGCAAACTTAAGAACCTCTATGTACAACCTGAAAAGGTTGGGACTGCAGCTGCATTGTCATCCATGCACTTCAGGCAAAATCCGGCATACAGTTTATCCAGCACGATAACACATAATCACAAGTTTGTAACATGCAAATACTTATTTGAGCATCAGAGCAGCACATGCATATTGGGTCAAAGGGTATAGTAAGATGATGTGAACGCCTATGGCATGCTAAGGCATTAATGATCTAAATCAACAAAAGCAAAAGCTTCCAAGTAACTATAGATTATGATCCTAAAATTCCAAAGTGCAGCTAACAGGATAATACTTCAGAACATTATGCCAACATTGGTTTATAGGTAAACTAGACTTCATGCTAGCACATTTTGTGCTCATTGAGGATATTCAGGATTCCAAAATGTAAGTTGTGGTGGTACAGTTAACTCGGGAGAACTATTTGCAGATAGGAACAAGTATTGGTATACGTGATCTCAGGTGAACTATTTCCAATAATGGCAATTATGTGTATCATTGATGAAGCAATCCACATCTTTCAAACAAGGGCAAGTAGCATCTTCCTAGTTTTTGGATGGTGAATAGGGAACCAAGTCTTTCAACACAAACTGCTAAGCTGAAGCAGGTTTCACGAGAACAAATACACGCAGCTCGAATATGACCTTCCAATACATAGGTTCAGAACAATTACGGCAGGGCTTCAAACACTGGCCCAGAGGAAAATGTAAATAAATGCAGTATGTGAGGGAAATCAGATGGTCTATGGCACATCCAGACATGTCCTCTTAAGCAAAGCTTCCAGGTTGGGACATGCTCTTGGTCATCTGGTTTGGGTAAGGGCTCCAATAAGCAGGCTCCCAACTTCATTTGTCTTGGCTGTTTTAAGGGAGGGAGGGGTGGGGGGCAAAGGTGAAAAGAACAGGTTCATCAGAAGATAGCTGACCTGGGTTAAATGCGTTTAAAAGGCAGAGATGAGGTAAGAAGCAAGTATTGATCACGTAATCATTCTGTACATGTCAAGACAAGGTGGAGGAACCATACCTGTCGTATTCAAAATCTAAATCCTAATAACCATGTCGCTTCCCATAGGAAAGAGAACTAGGACCAGATAACCTGATAAAAATTATTTTCAATTAGGAACTGCTAAGTAAAGGAAAACATATATGAAATAAAAGATCAATTAAATATTAAGTAGACTTGGCGTACACCAAAGTTGGCACCAATTGAATTCTAGGGAGCATGATATACCAAGGTAATGAAACATTAAAATTTACTATAATGAATTATGAATTTATGATCATCACAGCGAAATATCTATAATGGTGACTAAAAAATACAGCCATCCTTACCCACTGCTCCCAGAACGACCACTGTACCCACTGTAAGCCCCATAGCCTCCTCTAGAGACCTAGAGAAAGTTTCAGTTTATGTTATGAAATAAAAATCTTGACATGAAGCTGTCGGCAGGATTAGCAAAGAATACAAAGTAAAGGGGAAGCTATACCTGGGAGCTGCCATAATTTGCATAACTGTCAACAGGAACCATATCGTCTGATGGACGATATCCACTTGAATATGGATAATCATGCCCAGCAGGCTTAGTGTCTCTGCCTAGATACTTTGGCCCATCAGGAACACTAGCAGGCAAAGGATGGTAAGGAATCGCAGGTGGAAAACTTGACAAAGCACCCTCTCTTTCAAAAAAATTGGCTTTCAGTCTTGTAGTTATTTGCACAAGAGCATGTCTTGCAACATCAATGTCTCCACTGATCTGTTGTACAGGCAAATTACAATGGTGAATATTTGTTGCTGTGACAGGCTCATAAAAAGAAATAATATCAAAAGTCGAAATTGCTACCTGAACCATCTCTTCATCTTCAGCTGCTACTTTTGGAACATTCTCCTTTGAAAGGATACGTATGTTTGCTCTTGATGTTCTCCTTATCTCAGTAATGATTGAACCACCTTTGCCGATCAGGCACCCAATACGTGATGTTGACACCAACAAGCGTGTTGTATATGATGGCTCCCCCGATTCTGCATCAGTTTTCTCACTGCATCTTGGCTGTAAATGAACTGCAGCATTAATTGTTGGAGAGACAGGATCTTCAAAGAACTGCACGGCAAAAAGAAGCAGAATTGATCAGGCTATATAACTAAATATAAGAATGGAAGCTTACTTAACAAGAACCAAACAAGAAAAAAAAACCTCCTTTGCCGAAACTGTAATTATGCAGTCATCTTCAGCACTTGAACTATCCACTTTGATAAAAGCTCCAGATTCCTGCCTAATCTGTCTGATAACCCCACCACCCTTTCCAATTACACCTCCCACATTCGACGCAGCACAAAGCAGACGCAAGCTAAACTCCTTTGCAGACCTCTCCTCCCTGCGTGGTTGGTATATAGAAGGCCAATCTCCTGCCACATCACCTTTGTATCCTCCATAAGGACTAATCATAGGAGTAATCCCTACAACTGGTGCTGTAGATGAACTACCAAGGTGGGAGCCCACTGGGTAAGGTTGGGTCAAGCTGGACACAAGAAGATGCTGTGACCTAGATGGGTTGTCATGGAGCCGAGATGACACTTGAAGAAGAGCTTTTCTGACAACTATCTGATCCCCAGATATCTAGTTCCAAAAAGATGAAAGCATTATCAATATTGACAATTTCGCAGACGACAATACAAAACCATCCAGTATAAGATTTTTTATTTGGGGGACAAGTGGACAACCCCATTTCCATTTAGCTGAGAATCAAAAACATCGTTCTTACAGCCAAGAACCATAAGAAATAAATAACGGACTGCAACTAAAGAAAACAGTTAAAAAAGTTTGCTGTAGACATCTAGTAAAGCTGCCGATACCACCTGTACTATACAAAAGACAGAATAGATACACATATGCCTATAGTAGTACAACATGTACAGTAATGCACAAAATAGATGGAAAAAATGACCATTGACCAACCTGGAGAAGTTCATCACCACTAATGGCACATGCAGGGATATGTTCATTACTAAGCACACGTATTTGTGCACCAGTGTCGCTGCGGATTCCCTGGATGATATGCCCACCTTTCCCAATAATGCATCCAATCTGATCTGATGGCACAAGCAAGCGAACAGTAACTTGGGCTAAACCTTCTTCATTTTCTTCGTTCCCAGGACCATCATCAGTGGCAAGCTTCTCATGAACTCTAAAGAGAGCATCTTGAGCAGGGCAAACCTTATCTTCAGTATCTTCGAGGGTATTAGTTTCCCTGCTTGAGCTAAATATTGTGATGACTCGCTCATCGCAGCCAGGGACACTCTCACCAATCCTTATCTTTGCTTGAGTATCGGCCCTCAACTGCTTTGCAATTTCTCCACCCCTCCCAATGATACTCCCTATTTTTCTAGAAGGGCAGAGGTAGCGATAGACAGCATCATCTGGACCAGGAGCATAGGTATCATCACCAGGATTTCTTCTCTTGCTACCTCCATTTTCAGCATAATCAGAGTTTCGCTTTCCATGACTGTTTCGGTGTCCAGGCCCAACCATTATCTAGAAACAGAGACAAAATAGTCAACAACACAGAATATAGCATCAAATAAATGCAAACTTCAACAACGATCTGTCATGCCAATAATAGCAGGCATGTCATGTCCCTTCGCCATTACGTTTAAGAAAAGCTTTTCCACCTGAAATCCCTCGTGAAATTCCTCATCTACCAAACATCAACTATGACCTCCAATACCATCCAACAGAAAAAAAAGAAGTTATCTTTCCTAACAAAAGCACACATTAACTGTCCCTGCATTTGTTATGGATGCACGATAGCCTATATTATTTTGGCCAATGCTTAATTAATCCACATGGCAACATTAATCCCAGCAAAATCCTTAATAAATCAAACATAAAACCAAACGCATGCTTCGGACCAGAGAACAGCCGTTTCAACAAGAAAAAGAAACACCTTTCGGTCTCTACAATTCATGGATTCCTCATAAGAAAATCTCCTTCTGAACAGCTCAATTAACTGAAAAGACGCAATCTTTCCCCCAAAAAAAGCTGTTCAAAACAACTCGAATCACGCTCATCCAGCGAAACACGCAGGCGTCTACCCAAAATTAAACCCATAGCAGCCATATCCCCAAGCGCTGAACCTCGCGCATTACAGCCGCACCTTCCTTGAGCAATAAACAACCGAACTAACTGCCTCAAACCTCATCTCGCCGAGCTACATCTAAAAGAATCGATTTTTTTCGCACGAAACAGCAACGTCTCAATCAAGAATCCCCGGATGCGGCCGCGCCCAACGTCAAGAACCCCCAAACCCACAGCGCAAGACGCAAACATGGCACGAGACGGGCCGCCTCGGGAGGGTACGGATCTGGGCGTGACACACGTCGAATTGGGGCGCGCGGATCGGGGAATTCGCCGGGGAGTGTGGGGAGGCAAGGAGGGTTGGGGTGGCACTGACCTTGCTGCTGCGGATTCGGCGAACCCTAGGCGCGACGGAAAGGGGCGCGACGCGACGGGGGCTTCGACTTGGCTCTGGCGCCGCGTGAAGACGAACCGACGATGATGTCACGATTCACGGAACAGGCGGCGAGCCTGAAGACAGCACAGAAGGAAACGAGATTTATATAACCCGCGGGTTTCCGAGTGGATATCCACGACACGTTCAGCGTGCGCTGTGGGCCGGGTCGGGTCCAACGGCCCGAAGGCCCAGCTGAAACAAGATGAGATCCCTAGCCTGCGTACTGCCTCGACGAACAGAGCTCAGGCTCTGGCATTTTTGGATTACTGTGTGCACGCCAGCACGTGGAATCCATGCTAAAAGTATTAATTATATGTCTAAAAATAAAATACAAATTTTGCACTATATCTTATGACTGATTTTTGATAAATTATGTAATCAGGCATACCTCATGACAAAAAGTCAAGAAATTATGTCACATTCTTGAGAACGAATAGGATAGCTATACTGGACCGAAGGTCAAGGAACTGGACCCCTGGCAAAGTGTGGTCATTTTTGACCCCGTGATAGAGAAATTCCCCCTTTAGCCCCCTCGTGTGGCCGCCGATCACACAAAGGCCGCACCACGACAGTATGAGTTGAATGTCATTGCACATATGGTACTTATAGCTAGGAAGTTGCACAAATTATAGAAAAAATCTTGCATTCTATATGGAATATACAGATATGCTTTCTGTATGTTTTCATTTGCTTTCCGTATGGAATGGAAGGCATGTATGGAATGGGAAAAAACAAATTCTTGTGTTTCCGTATGTTTTCATTTGCTGTTGAAGGCTCATACGCTATTTACTTTTCATATGTTTCCATTGCGTGCGTCACCAAATAATATAGAGTAATTAATTAACAGAAATGGTTGTTTTCATGCGTACGCACGCTGGCTCTACGTGACACATGCTTTCGAGCGCTTTTGGATCGAGAAGCATGCATAGGGAGGCGTTCGTGCGTAAGTGAGTGCGTCGTTCATTGCACGTTGCGAGCAATTCGGTGTGTCACGCAGCTCCTCCTCAAATTAATGTCGAAGAGAACAATATGGTCGACCAACATGGTCGAAACAATGTTGTTGTCCAACGTAGTCGAACCAACACGGTCATCCAACGTGGTCAAAACAATGTGGTCGAACCAGCGTGGTCGAAACAACGTGGTCGATCTAGCGTGGTCGACACAACGTGGTCGAACCAGCGTGGATGACACAACGTGGTCGAAACATCGTGGTCGTCTAACATGGTCGAACCAACGTGGTCGACACAACGTAGTCGAAACATCATGGTCAACACATCGTGGTCGAACCAGTGTGGTCGAGACAACGTGGTCAAAATATCGTAGTCAATACAAAATGGTCAAAATATCATGGTTGATTGACGTGGTCGAACTAATGTGGTCAAAACATCGTGGTCGAAACAACGTTTATCAAACATTGCGTTCAGACTGACAATATATCCTGTCTGAGCGGTATGACCAGAGTTACGATAAGAGCCGTGGTTTAGACGTCATGGTTGAAGTGTCGTGGTTAAAGGGCCATGGTTGAGATGTCGTGGTCAAAGTGCCATGGTCAAAGAGCCATGGTCGAAGAACTCGAGTCATAAGGAGTCAACTTGATCAGGTCTATGTGTGGTCATCGACTTGGTCAGATCTGTGTTTATGGTCATAGGTATAGTAACTGGTCGGTAGTCGTTGGTCCATAGTTGTAGATACAGCGACCGGTCAGTAGTCGTTGGTCCGTACTCGTAAATACAGTAACCTATCAATAGTCGTTGGTCCATAGTCATAGATACAATAACTGGTCGGTAGTCGTAAACTACAGTGCCTCATTGGTGGTCGTAAGCTACAGTACCTGCATGGTCGAAGAGCCAGTAGTACCGACTCTGTGTCAGTGGTTCTACTAGAGAAGCGGTTGAAGTGTCGAGAAGCCGTGGCCAGAGAAGCAGTTGAAGTGTCGTGGTCGAGAAGCCATGGTCGGAGAAGCGGTCGAAGTGCCATGGTAGAAGCGTCTTGGTCGAAAGACTCGAAGTCCTAGGGAGTCAACTTGGTCAAGTCCGTATGTAGTCATAGACTTGGTTAGATCTGTGTGGTCGTAACTATAGTGAATCAGTCAATAGTCATTGGTCGTAGCTACAATTTACACATCAACATAAAGCTAACCATGAGACATAGGGTTGATGAGATGTCGTGGTTGAAGTGCCATGGTCGAAGTGTGGTCGTAGCTATAGTGAACCGGTCGATAGTTGTTGGTCGTAGCTACAGTTTACACAGCAACATAAAGCTGACCATGACACATAGGGCTGATGAGACGCCGTGGTCAAAAAACTCAAAGTCGTAAGGAGTCAGCTTGGTCAAGTCTGTGTGTGGTCATAGACTTGGTCAGATATGTGTTTGTGGTCGTAGCTACAGTGAACTGGTTGATAGTCGTAAGCTACAGTACCTGATCAGTAGTCATAAGCTATAGTATAGGTCAGTGCTCGGAAGAACTGCTGGTCAAAGACCAGTAGTACCGGCTTTGTATGGGCGGTATGACCGGAGGTGCGGTAAGAGCTATGGTCGATACGCCATGGCCGAAGAGCAATAGTTGAGACACCGTGGTCGAAGTGCCATGGTCAAAGGACTCAAAGCGGTTGAAGTGTCGTGGTCGAGAAGCTGTGGTCAGAGAAGTGGTCAAAGTGCCGTGGTCGAGAAGTTGTGGTCGGAGAAGTGATCGAAGTGTCGTGGTTGAGAAGCTGTGGTCAGAGAAGTGGTTGAAGTACCGTGGTTAAGAAGCCATGGTCCGAGTTGGGGTCAAAGTACCATGGTCGAGAAGCTGTGGTCGAGCAGCCGTGGTCGAAGTGGTGTGGTCGAGCAACCGTGGTTGAGCAAGCATGGTCGAGGCACAGTGGTCGTTAGTCGTCACAGGGCGTCTGAGTAACGGCTGAGTCAATGAGTTGGTAATCGTTTTCTCCATGGCTGAGTCAATGAGTAACGACTGAGTCAATGAGTTGCAATCGTGTTCATGTGTCATTCCAAGGAACAAAGCATGTGTGTGTTTTCTCCCAGCAAGTAGCAATCGGAGCTTATAAGTTCAGTTCCAACAACGTCATGGTCGAAGAGTCGTGGTCGAAGTACCGTGGTTGAAGTGCCATGGTCTAAGGACTTGAAGCGGTCGAAGTATTATGGTCAAGAAGCCTTGGTCGGAGAAGCGGTCGAAGTGCTATGGTCGAGAAACCGTGGTTGGAGAAGCAGTCGAAGTGCCATGGTCGAGAAGCCGTAGTCGGAGTTGCGATCGAAGTGTTGTGGTCAAGAAGTCGTGGTCAAGGTGCAGTGGTTGTTAGTCATCACTAGGCGTCCAAGTAACAGCTATGTCAATGAGTTGGTGATCGTTTTCTCCTTGGCTAAGTTAATGAGTAACGACTAAGTCAATGAGTCGTGTGCGTGTGTCATTCCAAGGAAGAAGCATGTGTGCGTTTTCTCCTAGTGAGTAGTGATCGAAGCCGATGAGTTCAGTTCCAACAATGTCGTGGTCGAAGGACTCGAAGCGGTCAAAGTGTTGTGGTTGAGAAGCCATGGTCAGAGAAGTGGTCAAAGTGCTGTGGTCGAGAAGCCATGGTCAGAGAAGTGGTCAAAGTGCCATGGTTGAGAAGCCGTGGTCGGAGTTACGGTCGAAGTGCCGTGGTCGGAGTTGCGGTTGAAGTATCATGGTTGAGAAGCCGTGGTCGAGCAGCCGTGGTCAAAGTGCCATGGTCAAGCAGCCGTGGTTGAGGCACAGTGGTCGTAAGTCATGACTGGGTGTCTGAATAATGACTGAGTCAATGAGTTGGTGATTGTTTTCTCCATGGCTGAGTCAATGAGTAATGGCTGAGTCAATGATTTGAAGTCGTATGCGTGTGTCATTCCAATGGAGAAAGCATGTCTGTGTTTTCTTCTGGCGAGTAGCAATCGGAGCTGATGAGTTTAGTTCCAACAACACCGTGGTTGAAGAGCCATGGTTGAAGTGCCATAGTCGAGGTGCCTAGGTTGATTGTTTTCTCCGTTATGTGTTAATGGTTGAATGATAAATGACAACCGGATAAGTAAGTTTTGCTTAAAAAACTTATCTTAGAGTATACAATTGTTGTATACATGTTGTATACTCAAAAAATAATCTTTTATCTCATTATTTGTTGAGATTGTCATGAATTACCAAAAAGGAAATATTGTGGAATATAGTCCCTCCATTATGAGTTAATGGTGAAGTTTGGTAATTGATGACAATAGATTTGTGGACTAATATTTTTCATGAGTTGGATGAATAGGTTAGGTTTCACAAAAAGAGGATGATTTGGGATGGTTTCGTGTGTTGAAGATCATTAAGTCAAGTGAAGGATGTATCATGAGTTGATGTATGTCTAAGAGGAGATGATCATGTGTTGATCATCAAGTCAAGGTAAGAGCCATCATATGTTGATGAAGTTCAAGTGACAAGGACCTAGACTTGAAGTAAAGATGTGTGTCATCATACTTCAAGAAGATGCTAAGGCAAAGGTATTACTAGCTAGGGCTAATGATGTGTTCCTAGTTTTTTACCGATCTTGGAGTTTGGTTGGAAAACCGGATTGCTAGTATATGTGCCGTACTATTAAGGGGGGTCTTGTCTAGTAGCTTGAATCTCATCATGTGTTAATAGCTCAATCTCACTTGCTCTAGCTCTCTTTGGTATGAGGTTTGTATTTGTGAATGTGTTTTGGAAATAGTTGAAGCTCATATGTTGAATCCTTGTAACATGGGACTATACATTGCGAATATATTTTGCAAGTATTTGAAGTCTATGTTTTCATTCTTTGTAGTATGAGGCTTATATTTGCAAATATGTTTTGTAAATAATTGAAGCTTATATATAATCCTTGTGTCATGATTCTAAAAGTGTGCAAATGTGTTTTGTAATTTGTTGGGAATCATGTTTGAACCTTGTGTGCAAGATACCATTGTTAGCAAATGTATTTTGCAAAATCTATCGAAGTATATGCACTTCTCAAGGAAATCAGTACTACCGTAGTGTAGTCTGCGGTACTACCGCTGACCGAAGCTACCAACGTTGTAATCATGAAACTACCGCGTGCGTTGGTGGTCGAAGACCTTCGTGGTTGAGAGCTGACATGGTCGAACCAATGTGGTCGAAGACCTGTGAGGTTGAAGATATGTGTGATTGAAACCAGGGTGGTCAAAATCAACGTGGTCGAGATCTGTGTGATCAAAACCAGCGTGGTCGAACCAACATGGTTAGAATCGATGTGGTCAAAGATCTGTGTGATCGAAACCAGCGTGGTCGAACCGACGTGGTCGAAACCAACGTGGTTGAGATCTGTGTGATCGAAACCAGCGTGGTCGAACCAATGTGGTCGAGGCCTATGTGATCGAATTGATGTGATTAATACAATGTGGTCGAAGATCGATGGAGTAGTCAGAGATCTGTGTGATCGAAGACTGACTTGGTCGATGTGGTCGAGACTTAAGCTGTCGAAACCAATGTGGTCGGAGACTAGTATAGCCAGAAACCTGTGTGATCAATCCAGACAGCGTGGTTGGAGACCAACGTGGTTGGAGATCAGCGTAGTTAGAGAACTGAGTGGTCGAATCGGACAACATGGTCAGAGGCCTAAGTGGTCGAACCATCCGACGTGGTTAGGGACCAATGTAGTCGATGATCAGTACTTTTGACTAGCTTTGTGTGAGCGGTCAATTGGCTCTGTGTGAGCGATACTTCCAATTTGTGGAATGACTGGCACTATGTGAGTGGTACTTTCGATTTGCGAAACGTCTGACTTGTGTAGTAGTACGTTTTTCCAGAGAGGCACCTATGTGGCAGTCTTCTCCTTCCCATGAGAGTGGTAGTTTTGCATGTGTGAGCGGTACTTCCGATGATCGAAACTACCTAAAAATGTACAACGGAACTATCAGATTCGACTGGTCCTTTGTTTCTAACGGCTAGTTTTTTGACCGTTGCGAGGGGAGCGGAAGTACCACAATTTTGCCGCCAGTACTTCCGATAATCCTATTTTTTTGGTCTTTTGCTTCCAATGGCTATTTTTCGTGGTGTAGGTATATATAACCCCTTGTGGCCGATTGGAGTAATATTTTTGGTACTCTATTTTTCTCTCTTAAGTTAGTGTGAGATTCTCCTCTCAATTGTGCATGTGTTGCACCTTGTGAGCAAGGAGAAAGGCTCTAGATTGCATGTGTTACATCTAGAAGTAGATTGAGTATCCACTCGAGTTTGTACATTCATTACATGCAGTGAGAGTCAAGCGAGCGGCTTAACTTATTATTCTTGGAGTTTGCTGACTTGTAGATGGCGTTGGAGACATCGTGCACGGTAATCTTCTCAAAGAAGGTTGTGAGAAGATCCGGCAAAGTGTAAAGGTTGGAGCTCACCTACTCGGAGCAGAAAAGAGCTACCACTAGTGGATTGAGATGTTTTAGCTTAATTCGTGGAGCTGGTCTAATTCGTTTGGGCTAACCTCAACGTGGACTAGGGGAGACCGACAAGTCTCTGAACACCACGGTAAAAAGAGATTGTGTCAATTGTGGTTTGTTTTCTTATGCTCAATTTACTTTTAAACAATTTATATGCATAGAATTAAATTGATTGCTTGTCATTCTAGAATTGCAAACCTTAACATAGCTCTAGAGTGTTGGTGTCCTTAGGTGATCATAAGTGATTTAGGCTTTATTTGTGCTAAACTAATTTGATTTAAACTTCCACATTGTATACTTGGTTTAGACAAAAAGAAAAAGTCTTTAATTGATAATAATTGAAAGAGAATTTTTTAGACCTCCTATTCACCCCCTCAAGTTGGCCTCCTCGATCTTACAAAGTGCCTGGTCTAGAAGCCGTGGTCAGAGTTGCAGTCGAAGTGTCGTGGTCGAGGAGCGGAGCGTGGCGGCAGGGGGCAGAGGGGGACAGAGTGGTGGAGGGGGGGTCCAAGCGGGAGCAGAGGGGGCGGAGTGGCATAGAGTGGTGGAGCATGGGGGTGGGGCAGAGCGGTGGAGGCTGGAGGAATAGCGGAGCGGGGACGGAGTGGCGTGGAGCGGTGGAGTATGGGGGTGGAGCAGAGTGGCGGAGCAAGGGGCGTCATGGGAGCGGGGGAGCATTGGGGCGGCGCTGATGGATTACAGGTGTGAGGGGTGGCACCGATGGAAATAATCTTATGGAAATACATGATTGTTGGGTGGCGCAACGTGAGGCATTGGTGCCTGGGTAAGCGAACGCACGATTGGCAGGACCAACTTGTAATCACAAACGTTGGATGAACTGTATAAAACAATGTAGATATTCAGATGGCAGGACCAACTTGCAATGTTAGCCATTGAATTATGTTGATCTAACCATCAAGAGAGGAGAGTATTAATGTGGTTGGGTGATAAATGGTTTAATCGAACTGGTGCCTTTTTATTAGTATAGATACTATAATCTTATTTGATTGAGCTGTTTTAGATATTTGGATGTTTGGTCAATTGTTTCTTTCTGAAATCTATTGCGCGACACACGCCTAGTCTCGCATCTATCTGACCAACTAGCATGAGAGTAGATGAGTCATTGTGGCAATGGGAAGGGGAGTTGATGTATAGGGCGTCCGTACCATCCCACCCCATCAACTTTCCCCATTCCCACTCGTCCTCTATACTCCCTTGACCTCCCCGTCGGTACTGCCCACAACTTCACTGTTGAGGAGCTCCCATAGCTAGCCTCGGCCTCCCCTCGTTCTCCTCGAACTCTCTCTACAGAGATCTTGGCTTCCATGCCCCATAGACCACAACCTTGCCGTTGATGAGATCTTATCGTGTCGCACAGGGCGAGCGACGCGACACTGCCTCATTGAGAGATGACTCTTTTGCAGGTGACATGCGACGAAGGGACAAGCATGAGCATGGGTGATATAGACCACGTCGGCAAGGGAAGCATGGCGTCATTAGCAAGCTCACCTTGTGGAGGCAGTGTAATGGTGTGAGCCCTATGCATCATAGATCTAGCGAAGGTGAATGGGTGAGAGTCCTATGCGGCATAGATTCAGCGACGATGATGGATGGGTACATTCTTTATCTGGTCTAAATCCAAGGGTGGCGCAATGGTGTCGTCTTGAATGAATGATGAAGAAGCCGCGGCGAGGACGAATCAAACAACATCCCACTCCTCCAACTCTAGATCTGTGCACCCAACAACACGCCTGGACTAGCATCTCCACGATGAGAATAATCTCTCATGAAGCCTCTCCACTCCCCTTCCCGGTCGCCTTTGCCTCTGACTTCTCCCCATTTGCTCTTTTTTTGGTGGGTATGTGTGAGAGCAGCCATGGATGCCTATGCTGGTTGATTTCTACACGGAATCGATTGGTTATTGGATTTTGATTGTGTATCACGGTGGTTCTATAATATTGTCGGACCAATGGTGAGATTATGGAAAGTCTTTAGAGTGCTTGTAGGGGTTTCTTAATACTTATCTTTCTTGATCCCTAAAAGGTAACTTGATTTTACATTGAAAGGTAGGTGATTCTTGTTAAGATTTGATTAGGGCAAACACAATTGGTGATTTTTATTCTTTTTGTTAGGATTTATAGGAAGAAGCAGATATTGTGGTCAGTGTATGTATGCAGATGAAATGTTGAATCAACTGTCTCTGGTTGTGAATATTGTGCCCTTTATTCATAGGGTATCTGTTTGTCGGAACCCGGAGTAACAACTCCTGGATCCTCTGTGTAAATCGCACTAGTTCAGGATCAGCTAGTGCATACAGTACAACAAAGATAAATACCAAGCACAAATGACCAATTATATTAATTAAAAGGGTACGGCCTTATGGCCAAGTCTTACATCAACGCCCATTGGCAAAGATAAATAAAGGAAATAACTGCGGAAGCAAATTGATAAAAGCGAAGCCCAAGCCTGCCCACAGGAAAACGACAGTAAGACGCGACCTATTCGTCCAGATCTTCACCGTAGTCGACATCATCCTTCTCTGTAGGGAGGGTGCAAGGTGAGTACAAACTTGTACTCCGCAAATCACACGGAGAAATGCAACATAATGATAAAGGCTTCAATGGAAGGCTTATAGGGTTAGTTTGCATAAAACAACATTTAAGAAATACAATAATAGATTGAAAATGCTGAATTTAATACAGTAAGTAAAAACAGTAGTTGTAGTCGAAAATAATACCGTCAGTGCAGGCTTCGATAAAACACCAACCTATCCACGGGCATCCCACCCGGACCATCTTTTCCAAAGTATCACGTGCGGATTCCATCCATCCACACATTTTCAAACACTCGTGGATTCCATCCATCCACAAGCTTCCAATCTCTCTCATGAGTTCCATCCACCCACAAGGTTTTTCATTCTCTCATGGATTCCATCCATCCATAAGGTTTTCGAAAACATTTTTGAAAAACAAAGTCTAATCCATGAAAAACTTTTACTCAGCATGCCCATGACCGTGGGCACGACTATCCAGGATAGATTATATACTCTGCAGAGGTTGTACAGCTTTACCCACAAGACACGATCATCCCATATTGCCACGCGATTACACACTTCCTTAGGTGTGCGGCGAGGAGTCGTGACAAGGCCTTTACAATGCAAAGCCTTCAACCTGTCCAAGACAACTCTAAGGTTTCACCCCAGTAAGGAATCCACCAGACCGGGACCCCCTCTTGAGCCTGAGTGAGACTTCTCATGGCTACAACCACGCTTACCCAAGTGGGACTTCACATGACACCAACCACGTCCACCTTCAACCTACGACTTGACTCAGGTTGGGACTTTGCAAACTATTCAGCCAGGGCTGTCCCATACCAGCCATGTGGTAGTACGATTAGGGCTTTGCAACAGTAGCTCACAGACCGGTCCTTAATCTGACTTAGGCCCAACCACATACCCCTGTGCACGACAATCAATCACTGCGGCTCCAACCAACAGGGCATGCCTGCACCCACCAATCTAACCAATTGACTAAGTCTAAACCATGTTTTATATTTTGTTTTCAAAATATTTCATAAACCTCCTTGACTCACCAAAGTCAAGAGTACATAACAAAAGCATATCATTTTATGTAAACAGGGTTATCATTTTATGTGAAAGATATCCCAACCAATATATCTAAGTAGGGCTAAGCACTTGATTTAAACTCTCTAACCAACACTAATGTATTAACTAGAGTTTTAATCTAGGGTTACAAGGTATCAAGATAATTCAAGGTCAATGGAGATAATAACAAGTAGGTAATAGCTAAATTCAAAATTGAATTGAAATAATTGAATAAACATATGCATGCCGAATAATTTAAATCAACATAGGTTTTATTTTGAAAACTGGGATCAACATGATCAAGAAGTGTGACTTGCCTTGCTCTTCAACTTGGTTCAAACCTTCGTCGTCGAATTTTCCCAAATCGTCGAAGTCTACACGTGAAAATAACCCACTAAATTCAAATAAATTCAAAATAAATGTAAATTAACTTCAAATATTTGAATTGAGGCCAGAAATAGATAGAGGGGAAGTTTTGATGAATTTAGAAATTTGAATGAGCTCAATCAGAGTTAGGACGAAGAAGAACGGGCTCCGGGAAGTTTGAAAAGAGAGAAAATGGAAAATCAGGATTTTTGGAATTATTTCCCTAAATGAAAATTTGAATTATTGCGTCAGCAGATATTTTAATTTCGGCTGAAATATTTTTCAAAGAAAAATCCGGTTTACTGCGTCAGCATTGCGTCAGCCATGGGGGGCCGACACTGACAGTGGGCCCCGGGTCCATAGACCGGGTCCACGGCCGAGAGGAGGCGCTGAGGTGGCGGGTTGCGCTGACCGGGCGAGGAGAGAGCCGACGCGGTAGGGGGCGTGGCGCCCACGTCAGCTTCGGCCGCTGACGTGGCCAGGCCGGCCGGGTAGCGCTCGGGCCCGGGGAGTTCGCCGGCGCTCCGACGGGCGACGGCCGGCGGCGAAAGGCGGAGGAGGGAGAGGAGGAGACGGGGAGCTCGGGGAGGAGCACGGCCTTACCGGTGGCGAGCGGAGACGGCCGACGGCGAGCACGGGGCGGCGGAGGCGCACGGGCTTCGGCGCGGCGGCGGTGGAGAGAGCGGGAGAGAGGGAGGAGTGGCGGGGGATGAAGTGCGGGGAGAGGGGAGGTCAGAGGTGCCTTTTATAGGGGCGGACGGGGGCGGAGGGGCGAGGAATTGGTCGCCGGAGTGAGGGAGCGGGCGGCGGCCATTGCGGGAAATTGGGGGGAGTAGGGAGGTGGGGAAGTGGGGCAACGGGCGCGGCACGTGCGGGGGAGGTGGAGGAGTGGGGAGTGGCGTGCGCACGGGAGGGGAGTGGCGGCCGGGAGATGCGGGGCCGGCGGTTGCGAAGAAGGCGGGGGCGCGGGGGCGGAGGAAGAAGGTGGGGAGGAAGAAGGAGGCGGGGGTGGCTGACGTGCGGGCCCGGGGTGGTAGCGAGAGAGAGGAGGGAGGGGGGCGCGGATCCGGATCGGACGGCCGGGGCGGATCGCACGGCCGAAAGGGGGGCGAGGGGTGGACGGCTCGGATGGGGATCGGGGTGCGACGTGGCGGCATCGGAAGGGGGTAGGCGGGATGGAGCGGGTGGCCGGGATGGGCCAGGGAGGGAAGAGTGGGCTGATCTGGTCCGTCCACGTGGCGGCCAGAGGAGGGGGTTGAGGATTTTAATTTCTGATTTTATTTTTGAATTTCAAAAAAGCTTAGGAAATTAATTAAGCCTCAGAAAAATATGAAATAAACTCCAAAAATTCCAGAAAAATTCGGAGAACCTCCTGGACACTTTTTGGACTCAATAAAATTATTTCCAACTATTGTTGGCTCTATAATCTTATATTGAAATTACTTTTTAATTTCAAAATTACATTTTTAAACTCCAGAAAATCCAGAAAACCAAATAAAATCTAAATAAATCCAAATAATTAATTTGAATTAAGATTTTTATAGAAAATCAAAATATAATTTTATTTAATAATTATAATTTTAGATTTTACACAAAATATTTTTTTAAACCTAGTTTTTTAAAAATAGAAATTCAGGGCAAATCCAAAAATAAAAAGTTAGGCCACAAAAATACTTATTTTAAATTAAGGTTTTATTTATTTATTTATTTTTTCATAAAAACCTGGGTTGTTACACTATTTTAGACTCCTAGTTTCCGCTGTGTAATTTATTAGCAAATAACATCACATTTGCTACTACAAGATTGATAGTCATGAAGAATTGATACTAATCACATCATTCTTTGGTGCTAATATAGCAATGCAACTATATCACCATCTGTATTTGCTAGATAGTTAGAAAGTATGGATGGCACTGGAAGAGAAGGGTATTGAATACACCTCATATCAGGTCAATCTACTAACTAGGAAAAACATGAATGCGGCTTTCTTCCGCACGAACCCCTCCTCAAAGCTACCAGTTTTCCAAAATGACGCTCATGTCATTTTCCGCGCCATCGATATTATTCAGTATGTTCTTCCTTCACATTGCAAATATAAATTTGGATTTCTTCCCCATGAACCCCTCCTCAAAGCTCCCAGTCTTCCAAAATGGCGCTCATGTCATTTTCCTCGCCATCGATATTATTTAGTATGTTCTTCCTTCACATTGCGAATATGTTAAATTGGACATCTTCAATACTATTCATTAGGCACCAATGTTTCATTTATCTACTTTGTATTGTCCTAGGTACATAGACATACTTGTTGTACATTTAAGCGGCAAAATCCGCCCTCTGAATACTAAATTTTACCAATGGATGCAGAATACTTATTTAAGCGGCAAGGGAAAGTGTGGCATCACTGGCAAGCTCACCCCGTAGAGGCAATGTAGTGGTGCATGCCCTATGCATCATAGATCCAGCAACGATGGATGGGTGTGAGTCGTATGTGGCACAGATCCAATGGCGGTGATGGATGAGTATGCACTCTGTCAGGTCTAAATCCAAAGGTGGTGTGATGGCATCATCTTCCATGCACAATGAAGAAGCCGTAGTGACATCAGATGCCATGGCGCTCGAGCTAGCGTTGGCTGGCATGGCGAGACCCGAGGCGAGGTGGTGCCGCAGGTCAAAGCCCAAGGGGAGGCATGGTAGATGGGGTGGTGTGGCAATAAGCAGTGTGGTGGCATCGCCCTCAACGACACATGACAGCAAGGTAGACCTAAAGGTGCACCCATCAGTGTTGTGTGACGGAGAGGCGAGCTCGAGCACCCAAAGTAGCGAACATCGATGACCTGGTTGTAAGTAGGATACTAGAAGTGGTGTGGCGATGCTGTTCAAGGTAGCATGTGGCATGTCAGCAAGGTGGGCTTGCGGTAGCAAGTGCACACATGCTTACAGTTGTTACTCCAAGCGCTGACACAATAGCTAGTCGTCGGTGGGCAACTGACTATCTGGCTCCCCATGACTATTGCAGCTGCTAGTAGGCAAGCCTACATTGTGTCATAGGAGGTCACTATCAAACAAGGCAGGGCTACAACAGGAAGGGGATGGTAGTGTGTTGTGGTGGGCGAGCCGGTAGTACATGCTCCAATCAATTTGGGATTCTGAGGCCCAACCACATTGTTGTGCTAGTTGACAGAATAGAGAGCAAATTCATTGCCATCCAAGATTCTGAGGTAACACACTATCGCCATTAATCAAACTAATGAGCTAGGGGACTTATGATGTCGTGCATGGTGCAGGTTAACTTCTAAATCGTTTTGGGGTCTATTATATTCTTGTAGTCTATACATCAAGAATGGGGTTTTGTTGACTTTTCATGTCTGTACTGTATTTGATCATCTAGTGCAGATAGAAGTCCCTCTAGGTGTGATACGGCTAGCTTGAATTTTGATAAGACAAGAAGATAACTTATAAAAAATTGTGAGGTAACAATTGTTGTTAAGAAGACAACTTATGTTTGTTTTGTAAGTATTGTTTAATAATTGGGTTTATCTTTAGAATATAACTTACAACAAACCTTGAGGTAACAATTGTTGTTAAGAATATAACTTATGCTTGTTTTGTTTTTAGTGTTCAATCATTGGATCTACACAACTTAGAAGATAAGTTACCAAAACCCATGAGGTAACAGTTTATAGAATCGAATACTGCAATCAGAGGAGAGGAGAATAATTATCACCGCTTATTGGAGTGTCCTAACAATCTATGACGCTTTTGACCGCTTGATGATGAATCACCTAATCAAATACCTAGCGTACGACCGCTTTGCTTGATCGCTTTTGAACGTGGTTGTAAAATCCAAATCACTAGTAATCACCAATGCACTTCAAGCAAATCAAGAACCAAATTGATTCAAGACTATCTTTATTGCTGGAATTTCATGGATTTACAATGTGCTTTCACAAGCACCCCTAAAAGCCCTAGCCAAAAGCTAAAACCAAAACCTTCTCAGCATTCTCTAAAAACTCGTACATTAACCCATAGCCTCTTCCTGCTTTTATAGACCAATGTTACAAACCGTGTCTATCTCAAACAAAGACTCAAAATCTTATCTCTACCGAAAACCAAGGGACCCAAAACCCTTTCGAACACATTTTTTATTCAAACTCCCAATCTTTTCAGTCATGGACACCATCCACAACTCCTAACACACTACATGATGAAGCCTCCAGGATAGCACCTCATGTATCTTCATCATGCCTCGTCAACTTCCGTGCTTTGATCTCCATGTGCCCCAACGTGAGCCCGACCACCTCGCGTGATATCCTCGATTGTCTAGACCTTAGACTTCTCCATCCCAGTCTCGATCCTCCTCATCACCGACCATGATCGTCTCCACGCCAAGCTGCACATCAAAGACCAAAGAAATATTTTTCTGGCACAAGTTCTTCCCAACTTGACCATTATTAGCATACACACATATAACACTCTCGTCTGTCCAAGAACCAAACAACCACAAACACCAACCAAGTTGTCCACGATCACATTTTCCACACTCTCTAGAAATCACCAACTTCAAATCACTCATTACGACCGGTTATGCTCTCCATGCAAAGTTCAGTCGCTAGCTCATCGAGTACTCAAAAATAAAGTACTCGAGAAAACTATCACTCTGAATACTTGGAAATAACAACCATCGCTACAGACTATAGAACCATCGAGTACTGACTACCGAGTACCAATCACTATGACTAAGATACAAGATCGTTAAGTTTACGACTACCGATCACAAAGTCTACAGCTACCCATCACCAACCAGGTGCTGTAGCAACAACTACCAAGTACCCACCTGGTACTGTACCATTGACCTCTTAGTAAGACCAGCCTAACAGCCATGCACCGGTCGAATAGACCACTAGCCCCATCAGACACGAGTACTCAAGGTACTTAAAGATCACAAGAATTAAAGTACTAGACAACACTCGAAGTCTATGAGTACCGATCATGAAGCCTATGGCCGCCAATCGCAAAGCCAAGTCTACGACTATGACAACAGTCCGCAAAAGTCTACAACTATGATAAAGATTGTGAAGTCTACAACCATCAAGTCCACTTGTAAAGTCTTCGACTATCGACCATTTACTATAGCTAAAACTAGTTCGCTGTTCGAGGTCAAAACCTACGATTACCTACCGTGGCTATTTTGAAGTGATAGAAGTGCCGTGGTCGAAGTCTGCCATGGTCGACTTGTCGTGGTCGTTCTGCAGTGATCAAAGCCATCCTGAAAACTCAAGCACAAAAGCACATCGACTAGAACATTCCAAAAAGCAAATTCCAATGAAACCCAAATGTCAATTATTTATCATTAACAAAATGTATGACCACCAAATGGTCTAACACAATTATTGGTAATAAGATAACTTTTGGTCATTTTGTTTGTATCATTCAATCATTGAGTTTATCTTTAGTTTAGTGATAACTTAAGCAATTCAGAAAATAACATACCAAAACTCATGAGGAATAATTGTTGGTAAGAAGATAACTTATGCTTGTTTTGTTCGTATGGTTCAATCATTGAGTTTATCTTTAGTTTAGAGATAACTTAAGCAACTTAGAAGATGACTTATAAAAAACCGCGAGGTAACAATTGTTGTATAATGTTGGACCATGTGGATGGTCATGAATAAAATGATGATGAATAATTGACTTTAGGATTGCTTTGGAATTTGTGTTTGTGAAAGTTTCGATCGATTGTAGTCAAAGATTTTGAATCCGAGTGCTTTCTGAGTTTTTTGTGGTCTGCGGCTTTTGGTTTCTTTTCCTTCGCAAATTCTCTTAGACGTGTTTGTGGAGTTATCATTATATTCAGCAAGCAGTCGACCGACCGTTCGGCGACTGTAATAATTCGCCCAACGGCCAGCGGATTGCTTGCTTGTCACGCACCTATTGGGCGATAGGGTTCAGTTGCCCGACAATTAGGTAATTAGAGCCTATTTTTATAAATTTTTTTGGCAGGATATATTTCTATTATTTTAAATAAAAAATAGATTATTCATAAAAAAATTAGTGTAGTGTAGGGCTAGGATAAAACCAGGTAGGCAAAGAAAAAGTTTCACTAGTACTACTATAGGCTAGGCCATAACGTAGAAAAGGAAACATTCAAACCGGGAGACGGATTCTTGGGGAAAGTGATCCAACTTCATGCTATAGCTTCTCCTAGAGCCGTCGGCTTCTTCTCAGGTCCAGTTCTATCAGTACCATACTATCTCGACTGTGGCACACCAGATTTACCGGTGTCTGCGTTTGGTTTGAGATTAAAACAACTAAGTTAGCTAACTTTAACCTAACTATATTAGTTTAATTTAAATTTTGTGTTTGATAATAAATTTTATTAATCTAAAGTATTGTTTGGCTAAATTGAGTTATCTAGGTTAGCGTTAGAAAAGAAATTTTAGGAGGTTTAGTTGTGCTAGATAATAAAATATGCTAGTTTAACTTATTTCACTAATATAGTAGGTTAACTTAATTCTAAGTTAAAGAATCAAAATGCTTTGACTCCATTAACGATGTTTAGCGGGTCAAACCCAAATCCATCTCTTTAACCGCAAACCAAACGGCGCCACGAGCCCACGAGCTACTGCGAACCTGACAAGCGCTCTCTGTCTCTCTCTCCACCCCCAGCCGCCGGGAAACCGTCAAACCCTAGCCTCGCCTCTCCGACCTCTTACCCTCGGTTCGCGCGAGACCTAGCGAGATGTCGTCGTCGGCGGGCGGCGGGCAGCAGTTCCGGTACACGCAGACGCCTTCCAAGGTGCTGCACCTGCGGAACCTGCCGTGGGAGTGCGCTGAGGAGGAGCTCGTTGAGCTCTGCAAGCCCTTCGGCCGCATCGTCAACACCAAGTGCGGCGTCGGGGCCAACCGCAACCAGGCCTTCGTCGAGTTCGTAAGCGCTCCTCCCCCCACCCCCACCCCTCCCTCTCAAGCCCCTACCCCCCGTCGATCTCCGCGATCCAGTCGGGAATTCGGGATGAACTCACGGCTGGATGATCTGTTTAGTTTAATTGACACGATCATCCATGTAGTTGCAGGTGAATCACCTTATCTCGCTAAGTTGTGCAATAGTGGGATTTTATTAGTTCCGCGGATATGGCTTTTGTTAGTATCTACGTGCAGCTTAGATGGTAGATCGATCACACCTGATTTGGCCTGCGCATCAAGCATCACATGATTTAACCTGGTGTGAGATTGGTCAATAAATGAGATTGTATGGGGGCGGTTTGTTGAGTTTTATGGATCAGGCGTAGTTAGAGGATTTAGTGTCTCACATGCCATTCACTCATCTACTTGGTTTAGTCTGGTTTGCTATAGATTCGAATGGATCAATAGGTTGGGGGCTGTGGAATTTGTCCGAGACTGAATCTTGAAATTTGAGGTGGATGATTGGGTGTTCTTATTGGAGTTAATGGAAGTTAGTTATATAGTAGTGGGATGTTATATTATATCAATCTGCAGGGAATTCATGTGTAGCGTACTAGCATATCACCCAGCATCGGCAGCGAGGCTCTTTTTGTTGTTGTAAGATCCCATGTGCCACTATTCGTTTTGTTTTATGATAGGATGCTTGCAGGATTTAGTGACCTATATGTGTGGTAAAAAGTAATTTTCTTTTGTGGAATTTGGATATGTAATTCTGGGGACTGTAGAATTACTGGAGCAAAGTGTTATTTTGTGGTATTAATGGCTTTCAAGTGTGATATTTTTGTATGATTGGTTAGCTTGTAAAAGTAAGTGTATCTTCTAACTTCTAAGGCAGGCATAATTTGGAAACTTTCTCTTGCTAGAAGTCAAATCACCGTGTACATTTAATCATTTTTTGTTTGCTTGCTTTGGCACTAAATGTTTTATATGTTGAAATAGATGATGCCAGGATTACTTATGCAAAGCCATCTATTCTTTGCAGACCGACACCAATCAAGCTATTTCAATGGTTTCCTACTTTGCATCATCTTCGGAACCGGCACAAATCCGAGGCAAAACTGTTTACATTCAGTATTCAAATAGACAAGAAATAATTAACAACAAGAGCCCTGGAGAGACTGCTGGAAATGTGTTGCTTGTTACCATAGAGGGTGTTCAAGCTAGTGATGTCACCATTGATGTGATCCATTTGGTGAGTTCTAAATTTTAGTTTTTTTTCCTGTCTTAGAAATACTTTGTTGGTTGAGTTAGTAAGATAACAACAAATTGAAGTGTGCCTGTTGCTATATTGATTGTCATTGACCGAAGAGATCCAAGGGAGTCTACCTGACCTGATCCTTGTAAATCAAAGATTTTACATAGCTGTTCATCTCGTAGTAACGTATTCTGCATGAATCAGCAGGCCCATGTTAACACGGAGAAAATGTCATTATCAACACCTGCAATTGGAGAGATACCATGTTTGTTTTGCTGCCTCTGTCTTCTAACTATTACGTCTGAAGTTTTTATGAACTCTCATCCTGAGGATGCTATTTTCTAATTATCTTTCATCATCGCGCTTATCTCCAGTGTAGGGCATCTCCATGTTTATCCAAGTTATTGATGAAAGGTTAAATTCCCAACCTTTAGAAAATTAGTCTCTCTTTGGTGCTTCTTTTGAGATCATTTTGTGGTGGTTTATTTCCAGCCAGTTGTTAACAGTACAGTTTAATTCTCATTCATTGGCTGATGTGTTTCTTTCTCTAAGACATTTCCCCCTTGTTTTATGGCTGAAAACGGATTGGCTTCAAGTGTTAATTTCCTTTGTTTCAAAATGTGGTTCATGCTTCATTCCATCATGTCAAACAGAATACTCAATGATTGAGTGCCTGTACTGCAGTTTTTTATGTTTGCCATTTGTTTACAGTAGATTGGTCTCTAGTTCCTGGGCTACTTTTCTTCTTTCACTCCTATATATGACCCTTTTCTCTTGTTGTATTTCAGGTTTTCTCGGCTTTTGGATTTGTTCACAAAATAGCCACTTTTGAGAAGGCTGCAGGTTTTCAGGTCAGTTAGAATTTCATTTTGTTTCACATACTTGATTCGTTACAAAAGGCAAAGTCCCCATCTTAATTTTTCCCACAGGCATTGATCCAGTACACTGATGCACCCACTGCTTCAGCAGCAAGGGAAGCGCTAGATGGAAGAAGCATTCCAAGGTGACATCTCTTAGTCTTTCCTTGTATAATCCATCAATGAATAATGTTTGTACTTCCTTGTGCAGTTGTGCCTCTTATAAACTGAATTTCTTTGAGACTTGAATGTAATGTAGGTACTTGCTTCCAGAGCATGTAACATCCTGCCACTTGCGAATTTCTTTCTCTGCACATAATGATTTGAATATCAAGTTCCAATCACACCGCAGCAGGTATCATTCATAATTTATTTATTTGCCCTGAGTTAATTGGTCATTGCTATTTCTGATAAAGGATTTATCCCTAAATGTCATTGCCTCCAAGTTATTTGATCATTCACTAGTTGGTGTTGCTAAATGAGCAGACTCCTAATGTTAACGCCATATCATCTCTTGTTGGAACACACTAATTTGCAAAACAAGAGGTTTTGTGGGATCAAATTGAATGGGTGGATAAGATGCCGCTCTTTATATATATTTAGAAACATTGTAAAACAATGTAGAGAATATTCACAATATGCCACTGAATAACTAGTTAACTACATGATTCACACACAATATGCCACTTGTTGTGAGGCTGACATGTGGGGAGACATCTGTGGCATATAATAAATCCCCCCCACACACCTCACACCCACCCACCCACACCACCACCACCACCCAGTGTTTTTAGGCTAATGGCATCAAGCCCTGCTTTCTTAAGGAGATCATATTGGTTACAAACCCTTGCATAGAAATCACAAGCCTTGGAGAGCTATATTTGCCTGTGGAAGAAATAGTTGAAAATTGATGCTTTTAATTATCTGAAAAGCTCAAAATTTGGCTTGACTACCTACAAGTTTCTACCACAACTGGTGAGGTTCTTGTTCCATGGGCATCTAGTTTGGGTGGCACACACCACAATAACACTTGGACTTCTAATTTTTACATCTGGGGCTATTTGTCTGAAACTTCTCTTGGATGGTTGGACCTATGGTACGCCGATAAATCTACAAGTCTGCACTTACTGGACTCAACTTTTTCATCTTTGTTCCTTCTTATCTTATTAAGTTTTTGTTAGTGTAGATCAAATTACTAAGATGGTATCTTGTTAAAAAAATGCTTTTGTTTTCAGTCCACTGTTGTTAATGGTTCCTTTTTTGTTTTTATTTTTGCAGAGATTACACCAACCCTTACCTTCCAGTTAATTCTTCTGCTATAGATAGCACGCTGCAGGTATTACTTCCGCAAGGATTACAAACATTCTAATTTTTTAATTCTGTCTGTTTTGCCATTTTATATGACCCTGATATTTTTGCACAAATTGCCCTATGATGTGCCTTGGCAGCCTGCTGTTGGTGCTGATGGAAGGAAAGTGGAGGCTGAGGGGAATGTTCTTCTTGCGTCAATTGAGAATATGCAATATGCTGTTACAGTGGATGTCCTCCATACCGTAAGTAAAATTTGGAAAACATTTATTCAAAGATGCTCCATGATGTTGTTGCTGTGCACTTAATTTGTGCTGACTATGATTAATTAAATTTCAGGTGTTCTCTGCATTTGGTACAGTCCAGAAAATTGCTATTTTTGAGAAGAACGGTGGAACACAAGCTTTGATTCAATACCCTGGTACGAACCTAAGAATTGATCATATCAGGTGTTAAATTGCCAAGCACTCCCATTAGTTCTGGTGCTGAACTAGTGTTTTTGTTTCCTTGTCTTGTGAGCTAGCAGACCACCACTCAGGAGCTTGAAATTCTTATTCCCTTTACAGTAATGATTTACCAAATTTTATCACCATAGTTGTGAAGGGGCAATCCTTAGATCTCAAAACTTATTAGATTAAATTCTGCAAACTAATCAATGCAAACATGCTTTTCTTGTACTGTAGCCTGAAATAAGAGGCTTTGCATATGCACCTTGCACTGAAATTAATTAATCTGGTTATGCTACCATTCATTCTCTGTTGGCTAAACATGTGACTGATTCTGTTCATGATTCCATGTGCTTTTATGTAGAAATGGTTCTTCATTATCTGACTCTTTCATCACATTGCCATTCAGATGTAACTACAGCTGCAGTTGCGAAGGAAGCATTGGAAGGGCATTGCATCTACGATGGTGGCTACTGTAAGCTTCACCTGTCATACTCTCGTCATACTGATCTGAATGTAAAGGTATAATAGGTTCATTTTCTTTAGCGTGTTTTGGGAATGAAAACCATTTGACTATATGATTTACTGCCTATATAAAACCCTCTGGTTTGTTGCACAAACTCCTATTTTGATTTGCCTGCCATATGAAAACATATGTATTTCTGTGTCCTTCAGGCACATAGTGACAAGAGCAGGGATTACACAATCCCAGAAGGAGCAAACCAAGCGGTACTGCAAACACCTGGTATACCTGCTACGTCTGCTGGGTGGCAAGGTAATCTGCAAGCAGCTGGAGCATACGCACCACCTGGTGTCGCTGCCCAAAACCACAGCACTAACGGACAAGTGCCAAATTGGAATCTGGGCAACTCAGGGTACCCCCCAGCTCCAGGAGCATATCCAGGCCACATGTACTCATTTCCGGTGCAGTACGCAGCATCAGGTGCCTTCTCTGCCCATCCTGCTGCTCCTCATGAGTTGCATGATTCACAGCAGATGCCGCCTCCGCACAATGGAAATCAGCCAAGATCAGCAGGTGCGCCTGGAACCGGCCAGCCGTCTCCATATTACCGTTAAGTTATAACTGGGCCGTTTCTAATTCAGTTCTGGCATTATGTAATTTTGCAATACTGCTATCCGAGCTACGTTTTCCCCCTGCTGCCTTCCCATGAAACATTGCTTTCAATGCACTCACCCTTTGGTTTTCATCAATACCAGAAAATGAAGGAAAGCTGCTTGTGTAGAGAACCACAAAAAATCCAGCTAATATCATCGCCGCAAAAGACGCATTATATATCATCAGTTGTCGTTTTCTTTTTTTGGTATCTAGTGGCAAACAATTAGGGGTGGGAAATTGATAATCCGTTTTATCTGATATTCGTATCCGAGAAAACACGAATGTGATAAGCAAAATTCATATTAAAAAAATGTTCGTATTTGTATTTGAGAATATTCGTATCCGTATTTGAGAATATTCGTATTCAAGAATATTTGTATTCATATTCGAGACTATTCGATTTGTATTCGATCCGTTTCGTATACCTATTATCGGTAACTGGTTAAAAACTAGTTAAAAAACATGCAAAAACAGCTAGGAATTTGTTCTATCGAGGTTTGTTACAGAAGTTTTAGGAGGATATTCATATTTGATCGAATTAAGTACATATTTGATTCAAATTTGTATCCGTTGCGATATTCGATTCGTATTTGTATTCGAGAATATTCAAATTCATATTCGTTTTAAATATATATATATATATATATATATATATATATATATATATATATATATATATATATATATATATTCGTATATGAAACTATTTAATTGTATCCGATCTGTTTCCATTCTACAAGCAATTTATTTGTTACAACTCATTTACTATTGACCAACAAATTGTCGATTTTGTCTTTGTCGGAATGAAGACCATGAGGCCCATGGTGTAACACCTTGGTCCATCTACTGAGCCCGAAAAGTTACCACCACTCTAGAATTGTATCATTTATATTTATTGTTGCTAGGACCCCACAGCAATTTCTCTATTCGACTCAAAGACACGATAAGCCCACACACTTAGTGGTGAGCATTGAGGTAACTGTACCTATTTACCAACTATTAAAAGAAAGATATAAACCACATAATATGAAGTAGTTCTAATAAGACATAATTTTAAAGCTTACTGCTAAAGCCTGACATTAAAGTCCGATCATAACATCTAGAGGTGATATGTGAATTACTATTGCACATGGGAATATATGTGTGCTACTCCGGCCCATGTATGTCACCTTCACTACACACCTAAAAAAACAACAAAGTAAGGGTGAGTCCAAAGACTCAATAAATACATAATAAAATATAGATGACAACATAGCAATTCAATAAACCCCATATTTGGAAGCTTTTGTAACTGTCAGTAAAACATATATCTGTAAGTTGTAATCATAATCATTGCACCTATATCACTGTCCCATGTTTCCTTCGTGCATTGCAATGCATTGCGATGCAAAATGATGCGATGCATCTGCAACTGTAACTTATACCGGTATAGTGAAGTGTTCACCCATCGATGAACCCCTCATGCCCTGTCCTCTTTCATACGGGGTTCCAAACTCTACTCTCGTGAAGTGTCTACCGAAGTAGAATTTTATCTTCCAAGTGCTGTGGGATGCCTACCCGAGATAGGTTCTGTGTATGAGTGCAATGCACAATGCAACGTGTTACAATCACGAACATCCAACTTTACTCAAATTCCTCTTCCGTGGAATGCCTACTGAAGTAGGTCTCTTGTATGGGTGCGCTGTATGACGCAACACTTTCAACATTATCAATCAACCATAAGATCTCTCGTCACCATACAAACAACAAGCAAGTAGGGTATCATTTCATAAAATACTATAAAATATGGCATGGAAGAATAAGTACCAAACTTCCATCACAATTCACTATTCTACTATACACTTGCCAGTTCAACTTTGTAGACGATGCGTGGATGACACCACACCCGAACATCCACTTGAACAAGCATTCAACCCATCTCAATACATCATAGGCACACATGCGCACATACGAATGGCATCATTCCTATGTGTGAACCCAACACAATACCATACTTTTTTACTAGATACCAACCATTGTTTCAGGTGCTCGATCGACCGTATCTTTCAAACCTGAAACCTAATGTAGCAAATATTCTGGGTTCAGTAATATGCATAACTCTACTCATATATTTCTAGTTACCATGATTTAAATATTACGCCATCCTAACCTCCAATTTCACCCCGAAAGCTAAGCTATCATATACAGGGCAATATCCGACTCTAACGCCAACTTACAATCCGAAATGCTAAAAGTGGCATTCCAGCCTTGTATAGAGCTTTAGCAATTACCTCAGTCAATTAGTCTGTACTAATTACTCATTGAACATTGGTCAGTCATGCATGCACCAGCACAACACCACCGCACTGGACACAAGTTCCAACTACTAGCTGTGTTCTAATCATTCTATGCATTTGTCTTGGTATTTGACAATTCAACCTCTATATGGCTCAATAATCAACATTTTAGCTTCTGCACGAATCGATAAATAAGCAAGGGAAAGAGGTTTCATGGCGTTACCCTAGCTTCGGATAACTAAATCGGGGCTCCTTCTTCCTTGTCTTGGCCGGATCTATTGGATCAGGAGTCGGATCAGCCATCCCCTTTCCTTTTCTCTTCCTTTCCTCATGGGCAGCACTTCACTTTTTCTCCCTTTCTTCTTTCTTCTTTTCTCCCCTCTTCCTCTTTCTTCCTCACGGCCAACCTCTTCTTCTTTTCTCTCTTTTCTTTTCCCAATCAGCCGGTCAGCCCTTTTCTTTTTCCTTCCCTCATGGCTGAACCCCTCCTCTCTCATAGCCGGTTGGCTCCCCTCCCTCTCCTGGCTGACCCCACCACCTCCTTCTCCTTGGCTAGCAAGACGGAGGGGTGGAGGCGATAGCTGGTGGCTAGGGCTCGGGGAAAGCGACGCCGGTGAGGCGCGGCTAGCGGGTAACATCAGTGGCTTGCAGGGTCGCGAACACAGAGGGTGAGGGCGATGCGTCAGTAGCAAGGCGGAGTAGTGCTCGGCAAAGGCACGACCAGGCAAAGCCGGCGGAGGGAGTAGCGGTGACTTGGCCGCGGCGGCGTGCGTAGAAGGAAGAAGGGCGGCGATGCGGGGTGGGGCGAGGGGGCAATGCCGGTGGCCGGGGATGACAACGACGCGACGCACAGAGCTAGGTGACGGCGGCCAGTAGCAGCAAGGCAGCGACGTGCGCAGAAGGGAGAAGAGAGGCACAAGGGCTGGCACGGGGGAGGAGTGAGCGAGTTGGCCTCCTCCTCCATCTCACCTATTCTTATGGGGTCTATGGCATGGGCTGGGCTGAGACCGGCCCAGACTCCTCTCCTCTCAGGTATTACACATGGATTGTAAAGCTAGGTCACTAGTAGCCGAAGATGGAGGTGGAAAGAACAGTAGAGCTCAGTGCGTGCACTGACCAATAACGTGTTCCTTTACTGATTTTCAGCACTGAAATTCACATGACATGGAATCAGGTAACTAGAGCACTAGATCCTACCATTAACCAATCAAGCCTTTTTTATTCGATGTAGTAAAAAACAGCTTTTCGTTCCTGGGCAATACCGCTATACCAGAACAAGCAAGGGGAGAGGCAAGGACAGTAGAGAACTAGCGGCCACCATACACACAGACTGAACAACTGCTGCTTGTTCTGTGTAGCTTGTTTTGGTGGGTGGATTTTGCCGAGACTGGGAGGGGATGACAAGCTGGTGAGACACGCATTTGCTTGACTGTGTTGTCCCATTTGGAGCAAAGCCTGTACTGCAGGGGATGGCCTACGCTGCTCATAGTGAGGCCCTAACCCACAGGTAACTAGTGCACGCTGCACAGTGCTCTACTGCCCTCCACCTGGTTGCAACTAGCCAAAGCAAACAGCGAAAGCTACGCATGAAGCACGGGCCGAGAGCATCCTGTTGGGATTTACCAGCGGCTCAGGCTGCGAAATTACAATATGTCACTCCAGACATGGTAAATGGACAGGAAACACTTTCGGTGCTCAACAGGGTACTACAGCCTGGTGAAGAGTTGCACACTTTGTTTCACCTTACGCCATTGAGGAAATCCTCCTCCTCGCTTGTTTTGCTGTCAAGGAAATCCTCCACACAAACGCCTGCACAGGGGACGGGTTAGATATAGGCACACGCCAACGCCAAGAAGGTCATTTGGAGATTTCGGTACCGTAGCACGACGCCTCGCCTACACAAAGGCAGAGGTTGCGACTTCGGTCATAACAAGAAGAGATGGTCACCCAGTCACTTCCTTCCATTTGAACAGTAAGCTCACTAGAAGAGAATGTGGTTGGTTAAAGAGGGCCTGCTACGCTGCTATGAAGAATCAATGTAAAGAGTGGTGCCAGAGAGGTCTCTCCTCCAGTATTCCCTGAGAAACAACGCCTCTGGATCGGATCATCAGATGCACTTGCACGTCACCCTGCGAAAAAAAGCCAGGCAGCTGTGCATTTCTCAGTGTGTGCTTAGCTTTATGTTCCCCCCCAATGCTGCTATCTACTGTGTATTTGTCAATCTGTGCAACCGCTTCAGTTTTTGGAAAAGCAATGATTAAACGGAGAACTTGAGTGCATCTCCCTCCCTAATGTTATAATGTATGAAGTCGACTCACCGTGAAAAAGAACTTAAAGATCGACAGCACTTGGGAGCAGCCAACAACCGGCCTGCCATGGAGTTGCAAGCCACTACGTGCACTGGATAGAAGAATCTTGTGACACTTAACCATATGGATCAACCGATTCGATGTGGACGTCTTATCTGCCATGCCACCAAACTCAGTTTTAGTCAAAGATCAGAGAGGTTTCTGACAATGAATTTTCTTTCTTTGCTGGAAAAAAAATTTGTTCTCCACACTCAGGCAGGAGTCATCATAGACAGGTCCAAGAAAATCTCAGCGTGAGAGATAGAAAGGTTGTAAGCAAATCTTCGTTGCAACTTTTTTGGAAACGTCTGTATCCAGAGATATTTTGCAACAATGAAACGAAGCCGCAATTGAAAACAGTGAAAAGAAATCTTTGACACTGGTAGTGGTAAGTACGTGGTTTATTATGATTTACGGACCTTCCTAGTACTGAAAGCTTATACTTTGCAATTCAGACATTAGGTGATTAATATTAAAAAGAAATTCTGAAATCGTGATTGGTAAGAATTGCCGGTTTCTTTAATGGACGGTACATGAAGGAAAAAGGTAAAAGAGCAGGAAAAGATAGAAAGCTGAGGTGGTTAGGCATTAGGATCTAAAGTTACAATAATGTGACGAAGTCGGTCACCCACGGTTGGAGCTGTACACTTGCTCAGGAAAACAAAAAGTGAAACCGTTGGCATGCTAAAATTATCAGGGTATATAACTTCTGAAATCTTACATGCAAACGGTACTTAACAAAAGGAAAATGTATATAGGACAATCGCACTTGAAGAAGGTAAAAATTTTGGTTGTCTGACATTAGATCCATCTGTCTGAACTTGCCTGATGAGTTAGCTACCAACGAGAAAATTGTCTGCAAATCTTGCCTCAGTTCTGTTTGTTCTGACAAGACAGCGAAGATGTCAACACTGAAACAGCACGCGGTGTACCAATTACCAAACCATAATAGCAGAAATCTCCATGGGCATTTCCAAGATCTAGTGCACAGAGATTCTATTAATGAAGATGTTGTGCGTGTACCCCGAGATGCTGTTCTATTTGTCTTGTATCTGCACAGTCCCTCCCTTTGATGCCAACAGGACATGATCTGAATTCATGGGTTATCTCTGTTCATAAGTATGCCGACAGATGTTGGTTCGATCAGTTCTAAAAAAGAGAATACCTAGAAGCAACTAGGTTTTTTTTTAATTAAGAAAAAAAAGCTATCAAATTCAGGTCGAAGACTTGAACCTGGGTGGTTCTGGGGTGTACACCCACACGTAGCTAGGCTCAATTCCTCTGGTTTCATCAGTTCTCAAGAAAAGATCTTGGTTTCATCCACAAAATTTTTGGTTACTGGTTACAACTTAAAACCAAATGTAGCAACTATGCTGGAGGAGAACACTAACTACCAGTGGCATTGCCAAACTGAACATAGTTTACATAGCACATTGCTGAAATGAAAAGACAAGAAGATGACTGCTACTTCAGAACAACGCAGAAGTATCTCAAGTGGTTGTGACGGATTAAAGCTTTGTCTTGCCTGCACATTTAGTGCCCCCACATGCAGCCTCCTTAGCAGTCTTGTTGGAGCTAGTCTAGAGATCTTGACATCATGGGATATGTCACGGTGCTGGTCCTGTACGGCTGCAGCTAGCTTTCAATTTGGCCTCAGGCCTACATCCACAGGGGAACTACTTACTGGCTGTCATGCATATTGGCACATTAATGGATCTCATGTCCTGCACAAGTCTAGTGTACCACTGCACCCAGTATTTTAAGTTAATTATGGGTTAGAATTAAGTTACATGAGGACTGTAAATCCAGAAGACTACTCTTCCGGTCATCGCCAACTGTCACCAATATATCCGGCGTCCTCATCAACATTTGGTCAGAGCCGGCCATCCCCTTCATCTCCGGCGTGGATTCAACTAGAACCATGAGGATGGTGTGTGTAGACACTTTGCTGTTCAGTCCAGATGGATTGAGTTTTGTAATTTTCTTCTTTTTCCTGGGCTACAATGTAATTGGGGCTCTGTTCTATGTTTTATCTTAATATAATTCAGGATCTTTTCTTTCAAAAAAAGTTGTGACAAATGCAAGCATTGTGTTTTCTGTAATCTGAAATAACTGCAAATAACAGGATTTGAGGTTATTCTGTTGAAGGAAACAACTGCATAGATGGCCATAAAAAACCTTTACACTTGCAGGCTGTAACATGCACCATTGTTCTCTTCATACATGAAGTTACCTGCTCTAGCTTTATGACTACCAGTTATTCTACTAGGGGAAAAACGAGTAAATCTTCAATTAATTTGCATGCCTTGAGTTACCAAGTAAGCGTGCATCGATCACCATGAAATGAACAGAACTGGGACCATGCATGTGCTGTTCTACCCTAGCTTTGGCCCCTCACAGAAAAATGAACAACCTTGTTGTCACATTTACTACTTGTGCTCATAAAAATGGTCTGGAAGACATTTCCAATTAAGCTTGTGGATACACTTGCATCAAAATTTATATTCTTTTCATAGTTGTATTTTTTGTGCATTTAACAACCCAATCTAGCTAGGGATAGACTATTGCACAGGTGACTGAAATTTTTTCATCTTTCAGTCACCTAAAGTTGCACTTTGAATCACCTGAAGTTGCACATGTTTTTTTTGGAGTGGGGCTGCAATTTTAGTTGATTGAGAGTGCAATTTCAGGTCACCTGAAGTTGCACTCTGAATCACCTAAAGTTGCAGCTGTTTTTTTTGGAGGAAGGCTGCAATTTTAATTCAAAAAATTTCAGTCGCTTGTGCAATAGCAAAACTGATCTAGCTAATATATTGATTCTTTTCGATGCCACTGCGTTCTTCTCTCTGCCATGCATGCCTTGTTCATAAACAGTCTGATATCTGAAATCTGAATGGCTTTGAGCCAACAAAGTTGGTAGGTAGAGAGAGAGAGAGAGAGAGAGAGAGAGAGAGAGAGAGAGTAACAAAAGGCAGCAGTTAACCTGTAGCATTACATTTTTTTTCTTTTCTGAACTTGAACTTCAGTAGCATTACAAGTTACCACTAGTGTGTCAATTGAGCAGTAATTGAAATCTATTTATAGCCCTCTCCCTTTCCTGCACTCTCAAAGTAGACTAGAGTTCACTTGCACGTGCTGCGTACGGTCAGAAATGGCTTTGCTAGTGATGCTATTCTTGCTTCCCCTGCTCTTGCTGTCCTCTTCAGCTGACGGCTATGGCCCTGGCGGCTGGATCAACGCCCACGCCACCTTCTACGGCGGCGGCGACGCCTCCGGCACCATGGGTAACGTCTGAAGTAGAAGTAGTGAAGTACTAGTGTCCATGCTGAGCAGAAGTATTATCGCAGATTAATTTAGATTGTGTGCGCATTTGCGTTTCTTGATCGTTGTGAGTGCTGCAATGTACGTATACGTACGTACGTGTTGGTGATACAGGAGGCGCCTGCGGGTACGGCAACCTGTACAGCCAGGGGTACGGCACCGACACGGCGGCGCTGAGCACGGCTCTGTTCGGCAACGGGCTGAGCTGCGGCGCGTGCTTCGAGCTGCGGTGCGCCGGCGAGAAGCGGTGGTGCCTGGCGGGCTCCATCGTGGTGACAGCCACCAACTTCTGCCCGCCCAACTACGCGCTGCCCAATGACAACGGCGGCTGGTGCAACCCGCCGCTCCACCACTTCGACCTCTCGCAGCCGGCCTTCCTCCGCATCGCCAGGTACCGCGCCGGCATCGTCCCCGTCGCATACCGCCGGTGAGCAACCAACCAACAACTCACTCAATGCACACTCATGCTCATGCTCATGCTCTGCTCCACACACACAAATGCACTAGCTTATCCTGGCAATAATGGCGCATGCGCGCATGGACGGCCGGCATGCAGGGTGGCGTGCAGGAGGAGGGGCGGCATCCGGTTCACCATCAACGGCCACTCCTACTTCAACCTGGTTCTGGTGAGCAACGTGGGCGGCGCCGGCGACGTGCACGCGGTGGCCGTGAAGGGTGCCCGGACGCGGTGGCAGGCCATGTCCCGGAACTGGGGCCAGAACTGGCAGAGCGGGGCGCTCCTCGACGGGCAGGTGCTGTCCTTCATGGTAACGGCCAGCGACCGCCGCTCCGTCGTGTCGTACAACGTCGCGCCGGTCGGATGGGCCTTCGGCCAGACCTTCACCGGCGGCCAGTTCCGTTGAGAGTTGTGACCACTGACCAGACAAGACACAAGACTGCCATACTATACATGCTAGCCAGCTGGATTTGGTATATAAACCGCACACGTACGGTATGCTTTAGTGGGATACATACGCTGAAATCTACGTGTATGACGTTTAGCCCATGTCATGTTTGGAACGTATAATTTTCACGGAAAGTATTGCAATCTTTATTAAATCCACGGTAAATTTCGCATGTTCTAAATAGGGTTCGCAGTATGTGATTGGCAGTGGTAGGCGCGCAACACTGTGAAGCCGCCCGCCGCCGGTGTACGTGTGTGTCGGTGGTGGCCTTTTTTTTTTTTTGGTTCTGTTTGGTGTTAAGGATTCAGAGCCCAAACAGAGGAGCTCAGCTAGTTGAGCACTACCGTTTGTCTTGGTCAAGTTTCGTTGTATTCTCTGGTAAGTAATCAGTGTAGTAATCTATTGTGTTAAATAGTTCTCAGGATGAATGTAACTTTTTATAATTTTTGTACGAGTTTGATCTACTCCAAATTTGTGTTTGGGTGATGCTGACAGCTAAAAATTGAATGCTACAAAGTTTCATAGGGGCACCTAGTAGTGAATTGGACTGTTAAAGCACAGAAGAACAAACATCTCAACCTGCTTTTCTACTCCACCGAGCCGCGGCGTCATCCATTGTTCTGCTGGGGATTATGAATTAAGACCAAGTTTAGCTTCACTGCTTTTCTACGTGCCTCTCTCTTCAATCAATCAATCTATTATATTATTAAAATGATAAAAAAGAAGTTACTATATTTATTTTCAAGGGCTAGTAATTACTATGTTAATAGGAGGGAAAAAAGAGAAAAGGATCTTCATAATTAGTTATGGTAACTCTAGATTATAACAACACAGATCAAACAAAAATTGAGAGACGTTACAATTGTATAAATAATATAGCTATATTTTCATCATAAACATTAGAATGTAAAATAACTCTATATTTAGATATAAACATATGCATTGTCATTTCTAGCCGTGCAAATTGCACGGAAATTGGGCTAGTTCAGTTGAAATAGTAATTTATTAGTGGTGTTAAGCGCCTAAGCTAGCCTAGCTAATCACCACTAGAAATTGTGTAGTTCCCGGGCGCCACCTTGTTCCCATGTGTTTCTTGACGAACACTCGGGAACCTACCGAGTTACCTTGTGCACTCGGGATGGACGCATAACACTCGGGAGAAAAAGTGTTCCCGAGAGTCCTTGGATACGCTCGGGAGGTATGGCCAGGAAAAACCGTTCATGTCCTTGCCACCGAGTCGCAACGTGGTTAAAACGGGTCCGGAAGTCCCCCAATTGTTTGTTTGTTGATAACACTCGGGCAATTGGTGTTGTCGAGAGGAAAATATTAGCGCCAGCTATTTTCGCTGCCGCACCCAATTTTTCTTATGTGCCTGCTTTCACCTTTAACTCCAGATCTGCCAACGATAGGTTCATCATGGCCCCTAGACATAGAGAGAGGCTGGGGAGGCGGTGGTCCGACGGTGAGTCGCGATGGAAGAAGGCACGACGACGGCAGCACACTGATATTAGGTTGTGTGAGATGGTAACGACATGAGTGGGGGAGATGGTGGTGCGGCTAGACGGCGAGGTCGCCGTTGGCCGCTGGTGGTGGAGGAGGGGGCAGGGAAGGCGGAGGAGTGTGGAGATGCTTCGGCACCGGAGAAGAGATGGGAGGGGAGCAGCAGCACCGATTCAAGAGAAGAGAAAGGGAGGGAAGGGGAGCAGCAAGACATCTTACCGTGTGCTAGTAGCTCTTCTTAAGAAAAAGTCTCCACCCTATGCACTACTTAGGGCCTGTTCTTTATGGCTGTAGCTTATGGATTTTGGCTAAAATTTTTGAATTTTAGCTGTTTGCGACAGAGATTACAGAGAGAAAGATACTCGCTTGCGATTTTGGATGGTATAGATGTTAGGTTTTTAACGTGTACTACAATTAACTTGTAGATCTCATCTTGAAAAAAATACTCCGTTTAAAAGTTAGATACTGTAGCAAAAACCAAAAGCCCGTTTCAAAAGCCAAAAATAACAGGCCCTTATTCCCTACCCTCCTCCTTCCTACCGAATCAACCACCACCGGCGAGCCTTGTCATCCTCGTCCACGTCCCCCGCCGTTCTAGCACTTCCGCCCATCTCCTCCAGCCCCTCCACCGTCACGGCCGCGGCAGCAGATCCGGTCTCCACTCTCCTCTCCGGCCCAGATCCAGTCTATCCCCGCCGTACCCCCGCTGCTGTCCTCCTCTTACGCGCTTGACGACGCCATGGTCCTCCAGTTCTGTACCTAAAGCCACCATCGTCGCCGCCACTGCCGTCCTCCTCCGATGTGGCTGCCTCATCCTCCCCATTCTCCTAGCTGCTAGCCTCGCCTTCCACAACCTCCAGGTATATGTTCTACCCATTCCCTAGATTTGTGCGCAAATATTTTGTACGACTATGCAAACTGTGTGGTCTGGACCTAACTAGCTATATCTTTTCTATGAATACTTGTTGTCTCTTTCCATGTTTGATTTGTTACTGGTGTGCTTTGGGAGTATTGATAAACAAGGTAATATGTCAATTGATGAGGCAATATTTGTCACAATGAACCCTTTCCACTTTGAACATGTCACCTTGTGAGCAAATGACTGAACAAATTAACCGATTTGTGAGCAAATTCTTGTTGTGTGCAGTTTAGTTTGTTATGCTGTTATGATAGTGGATGGCATCAAATTGTAGTATGGTGGAGATTAACATTACAAATTATCTTGATGGTATCGTATGGTGGTGGATGGCATCATATTTTTCTAGGTAAACAAGTTAGCGATGACAGCACTGTAAGTTCCCTTTATCATAGCAATGGTCCAGAATACTTTGGGTGTGAACTACCACTTCATACCCTCTCATTTTATCTATGTTTTTCCTCTTGCCTCCCTGTAATTCTTTTTGTCATGGGTGCTCAATGATAGAAGGATAATTTACCATCTCCATAGCCAAAGAACCTTAAAACAACACAAGTAACATTATTTGTATTTCAGTTGGTCTATTTTACAATAGTCCACTGCTTTTGATAACTGTTGATATGTTTTACACTCTTATGCATACACTGACAGAAGCATGGGTATCAGATGTCCACCAAGAAATTTTCCTTTTGATCTTCAGTGTATTATCAAACTGTTAGGCTGCTTACAAGTTTCTTGTGTGGCTTCTTATTGCAGTCATAACGTTTCAGCTTTCAAGGGAGCGCCATAAACGTACAAAGAAGCTGCTCATTGAGAAGGTGAAGTGTTCTGCCTACCTCTTATTGTAACTGTAGTATTGGTTAGCTTCTTTTGGTTAACTGCAAATGAAAGATAGTTACAACAACTAATATGCTATATTCTTTGATGCAATTCTGCTGGATAACATGCAACCATTGATGGTAAAGTAAGCTGTAATTCATCACGACCCTTCAAAAATGCATTACAGCCATCTAGGAACAGCAATGTAAAGGCTTGTTAATTTGATGTATTATTAATAACCTTGTGCTATTGTCGTTGTATACAATGACGTTGTGCATTGATATTGTCCTTTCATTTTTTTTATGAAATTCAGGTTAGAGTAAATAGCAAACATCTGAAGTTACTTCTCATTCCTGCTTGGGATGGATGTCTGGACATGTACCATTACTGTTTGGCTAAAAATATCTCTTGTTTGGATTGCGTCAATATGCAAATGCAGCGAGATGGCCAATGAAATGGATTTCCTTTTTTATTTGAAAAAGGATTTTTGTTGGAATAGTCTCGCATTGTTTGTGAAAAGGTAAGTGACATAACTTAAAAGTAAGAGACTCTCTCACCTCACAAGTTAGTTTTTAGGGGTAAGAATGCCCTTACGATCCAACGAATGGTATCAGAACTTGGTCTCTCATTTATTAGGCTTTACCTCTTAAAGAGTAAATGATGACGACTATAGAGGTTGTGTATCCTAGTTGGATTCTACAGTTCAATGGTACAAATTATGCATATTGGTAGGTTAGAATGTCTATATTTCTAAAGGCTATGCATCCTCAAATGTGGAGAATCATTGAAGAAGATTTTGTTATACCTATTGATCCACATTACTCTACTCAAAGGGAAGAACAAAACCTACAACTCGATGCGCAAGCATTAAATGGTTTATTTAGCGCTTTGAACGCTGATGAGATTAATAGAGTCAGCAGTCTTGAGAATGCTCATGATATTTGAACAACTCTTATGAAAATCCATAAGGGAGCATCCTCGGTCAAGGAAGTTAAAATGCATAGATTGAGGATAAAATATGAGAACTTTACTATGTTGCCACACGAAAACATCAATGAGATATATTTTAGGTTGAACAACATAGTAAATGAGCTCAAAAATAAATCTTGTGAACTAACCAATATTGATATTGTGCACAAGATGCTTAGGGCTCCACTGGACAAGTATGAGACGGTGACATTATTCCTCAACTCATCTGAATTGCTAACAATGACGTCCACCGGTCTCTTGGAAAATCTCATCATTAATGAGTACAAAAAGGACAAAGAGGAGATCAAGGAGGAAACCTCATCATCGACTAAGAAAACTCATGTATTCAAGGAAAAGCATGAGTTAAGTGATAATGAGAATGGAGACACAGATGAAAAAAAATAACCACTCATAAAGATAATGAAGGAAATCATGAAGAAGTGTGGCTCATATGATGAGGGCTCAAGAAGAAGCCCATCCTCTAAGACAAAACACTACAAGACCATTAAGTGCTTTCAATGTCAAGAAAAAGGACACATCGCCTCGAAGTGTCCAAACAAAAAGGTAGATGATGATAAGCCCAAGTCATCATAAAGAATGAAGAAGGATGGCAAAAGTAGACACTTTGCCAGCTTTGCTATTATGAAAGATCCATCAACAACATCCAACAACAGTGAGGACCCATCACTGTTTGACATATCTACATGCTTTATGGTAAAAGGTAATACTGGAGAAAATGATGATGAGCCCTCATATAATGAATTGATGGATATACTAGAGAAGCTAAATGAGTACCTTGGAAAGGAGAAGGTAAAATTCAAAGCCTTGAAGAAAGAGCCAATCTCTCTTTAAAATAATTATAAAGTGCTAAAAGAAGAGTATAGGTTTTTCCTCCTCAAGGATCTCATTAAGTCTAAGGTGGATATAGACATTGTATGTTATTTATTAGATGATATACCATGCATAGCTCCTAGCCATTGTATTTTATCTAAAGTTAGCATATCCACAATGATTTGCTTGATATGCTTTCTTGCTCAAATGAAAATGATTTCATTTCCTCTGTGTTTGTTGAGACTAACCTTGTAGAGACAAATAAAGAATTCAATGCCCAAGTCACAAAATTGGGGAATGACTTGGAAAGAAGCTATAAAGAAAAGACCTCTCTTGACAAACTTTTGAGCAATCAAAGAAAGTTAAATGATAAGAGAAGAATTAGCTTCACCTCCAAGAAGGAGAAGAGCATCAATTTCAAGCACAATGCAAGGCACATGAATTTTTCAAAACTAAGCCTTTAGCCAAAGGTAAAAAATTAGGAAATTATTGGTATATCCTTGAAAAATTAGTTGAAAAATGCATACAAATGCATTTTGCAGGTTTTCCAAAGGTTTTACTTTAGAAAAATAACTTAAAGTAAAAATGAGTTTCTAACACAAAACTAGAAAATGGTATCTTCATTTGGCTTTAAAATAAAAAATAGCTCAAAATCAATTCAAAAAGGAATTTGAAAAAGTGTTCAATACCATAAAACCTAGAGTTAGCTGTTTAAAAAATGTTTTGTATTTTAAAGTTTTATAAAAGGCCAACCAATCAAAGGATATTTGGTGTTGAAACTCATCCAATATCCTAGTTTGACCCAAGTGGTCACAATCTAATACTTAAATGAGTTTTTGCCATTTCAACCAAAATTATTGACATATGTTGGCTCATAAGGGTATTTATATCTCATACATGCTAATGGATGACAAAAATACCCCTCAAATGCTCATTTTGGCAATTTTGAAGAAAATATTGAAAATGAGTTTGTATTGTAAAACAAAAGCATAATTTATTAAAATCTATCTTCAAAATATATTTAACCTTGGCATATAGTTGGAAATGCTCCAAAATAAGTTTATATTTTTGGTGAAAAGTTTTGGAGCAAATTATATCAATATTTAACTTCTCAAATTTCAATCTTCAGCGTGCATTTGGTTGCACTCCGGTCTAACTAAGCTGCCTCAGTGGTCTGATCGGTCCCTGTTAACGGTTTGACTGATTTTGCGAAGTAGTTTGACCAACCCCTTCTAGTAGTTTGACTGCTCCTTTGCCGTCGATCTGACCGAAACCTAGAAAGTTTGGTTAAATTTGTCCAGTTTGTAGATTTCCAAATCTTTCAGCCATTCCTATTTCTCCCCAAAATCAAGTTGATACTTGTTTTCATTGATAGCTATCATCAAGTACTTTTCTTGTTTCCAAATACCATCACGATCATTTTATGATATTTTCATATGGTATCTTCAAGTGGTAGCACTTTTGATCATCTTGACCTTATCATGAGATTCATTCATTTCCTTCAAGTGGTATCTATTTTTTTTTCTTGTTGAGCAAAATTTTCTTTGACCAAGCTCTCTCCTACAAGTGATATCTTGTAGATTTGGTCACTACTAAGTGGTTGCTTAATCTCAAGTGGTAATTGTTGATGATATCTCAAGTAGTATCAAGTGGCCTACAAGTGATCTACATGTGGTACCTTCAATTGGTGTTCACAAATGGATTTCAATCTTTCAAGAGAAGATCAAGTGCCCAAATTAATTTGTGTTTACAAGTGTTATCAATTGTCCTAATAAGTAGTGTCAGTTTCAAGTGGTACATGATACTTCATGGAAAAGACAAAAGGGCCACAAAAAATAGGTTTGGTCTTTTGATATGGGGGGGGGGGGGAGATATGACAAAAAGTAGAACCTTTGTGTGTCAAAGGAAGAGGCAATTGCAATATGTTTGATCTTTTGAGACAAAGGGGGAAAAGAGTTGACAAAAAGAAGTAGAATCTTTGTGTGTCAAAGGAGGAGACAGAAGTACCTTTGTGTAAGGGGGAGTTTTTCTTTGTGAAAAATTTATTAAATATTTTAGGCTTACTTAAAAAGGGGTAAAGTATTAATATTAGGAATACTATTTTATCTATTTGCACAAAATGAGTTATGCATCTTGTGAATGCATGTTTTACATTCTCATGTGCTTAATTGTCATTTATTCAATTACTGCATTCCTTTGATTTAAAATACAGTTTGAACTCCATCTCGAGTCAAACTTGAATGTGTGCATATGGTTCCATCTCATATATTTGTATGCACATATTTAGGAGAGTTTACTCTATATTTTGATGTTTCTTTTGCATTAATTCTTCTCTTTTATCCGCATATTGTGGATCTCTACTTTGAAATATATCTCTTAAGTATATAAAATTTGCGTAGTTCATATATACTCATGTTGCTTCAAATTCAATTATTTATAATTGTTGTGGTTATCATTAATTACCAAAAAGGGGGAGATTGAAGAATCTAGACCCACTGTTATAAGTTATTGGTATGTTTTGATAATTAACGATAATTACATTATTGGACTAATATTTTCCATGAGTTGTATGAATAGGTAATGTCCCATGATGATGAAGACTTTGGATGATATCATGAATTTATCGTCATCAAGACAAGGTTTAGGATAAATGATGGCATCATGTGTTGATGAGCATCAAGTCAATACCCCGAAGGGAAAATGATCATGAGTTGATCATTAAGTCAAGAGATCCTTAAGTCAAGAGAAGACAGATCACGTGTTGATGGAGGGCAAGTGGAGAATGTACCATATGTTGATGCATATCAAGATAAGGACCCAAAATTAAAGTGAGGATGTTCTTCATCAAGATCCAAGAGGATGTTCAAGGCAAAGATATAACTAACTAGGCTAAGGATTTGTTTGTAATCTTTTACCAGTCTTAGTATTTGGTTGGAAGACCGGATTGCTAATATATGTTGCCGTACTATTAAGAGAGATCATGTCTAGTAGCTTGAGTCTCATCATGTGTTAATAGCTTAATCTCACTTGCGCTAGCTCTCTTATGGCATGATGCCAGTATTTACGAATGTGTTTTGCAAATAATTGTAGTTCATACATAATCCTTGCGGCATGTGACTTAGATTTGTAAATGTATTTTGCAAATGGTTAAAGTCCATGTTCCCTACTCCTTGTGGTATGATGCTTGTATTTGTGAATGTATTTTATAAATAGTTGTAGCTTATGCACAATCCTTGAAGCATAAGACTGTAACACCCCAGCTTAACAAACGCCTAGAATGTCACCCATAACTACAAATACTACCAATTTAAACTATTAATTACATATTACCAACAGGTAGGCCTCAAGTATAATTTCTTAACATAATCATGAATATATAAATTTCAGTAATATGGAAATCATTGATTGGCATTAACATGAACCAATTAATGATAACCTGAATCAATAATAAATTTAACCAAAAGTAATTGTTAAATAGCAACAATATAAAACCATTAAGTGCTAAAGGGAATCATTATTTAACTAGGATTGCATGGATAGAATGAATTTTTGTTCTAACAATGAATAGGTGATCAATAAGTGAAAGAAAGAGCTATAAGTGCAATAACATTCATGTGCTACTTCTCGCCCATGCATGTCATCATCAATGAACATCTATAAATAAACAACAAAGCAAGGGTGAGTCCATGACTCAGCAAATACACAATAGAGTAATAAACAAGGCCAACCATCATATTAACAATTCATATCCATTCACCATTATCTCAATTTCACGTATTCATACTCAACAAGTTCCACAAATATGTCTTATTATCTCATTTCTCTTTTTATGAATGCAATTCTCATGCACATGTCTCAACTTCTCTTTAGCATATACCGGTATAGCGGACTATCATACTCATTGGTGTCCACTCAAGCTCACCCTTTTTTTTGTGGGGACCTCAAGCCCGTCCTTTTTAATGCAGGGATCACAAGCCCGTACTTTGCATACAAGGACCTTATCCCACTCCTGTGGGTCACACCTTTCCATCATGAATGCTTAACATGCAATGCAATAGTTATATTTTTCTTTAGTTCATTTCTAGCATTAAACAATTGGTATAAGCATCATTCTACTGTATTCATCAACATCAACATTTTATCATAAGCATGTGAGCAATATAAATCAGGCATATATGAACAATCATGGTAAGTATTTATTTAACAAAATAACAATTTCAAACACTCGAATACCATTCTACCATGCACTTACCTTTTCTAGTTGTGATGACCGGGTTGATTAGAAGATAACACTAACCCCGATGTTACTCCTCTTATAGTAATTACTCAATCTTAATACAAGCTACGGTAATACAAGATAATAATTAAATGACAATGCTCCTACATGCTTTCCAACTCCACAATTCTATTCTTTACCAAACAATCACTCATGCTGTCCTGGTACTAAAACTGATATAACTTCCAATTCCTAAGTCCTATCATAGCAAACAATACTAGTTCTAGAATCTACACAAAATTTATTACAAGTTCTTACTTGGACACAAATCTAGATTAAATCATTTAACCATCCGTTTTTAACCCAGAACATATATTTATCATCTTCTGGACGGTAGGCTTAATATTTTCATATATATTAATCTACACAAGCAAATCCAGTAAACCATAACATTTTCAGAATCTATAAAAAAATTGTATACCTCTACCAATTCAATTTAATAATTTCCCATGACTGCCTCTAGCAACTACCGGTTTTGAACAACAGTCTTCCAAAATTCACAACTTTTGTTCTACCATCCAAAATGTATATTCTTGGACTCTCTAATATACTTAGACAATTATCTACACTTTTTACGTAGATCAAATACCCTATTTCATCCATTTAATATTTTTAATCTACAGATTACCAAGTGCTGCCAAAAGACGATAATTTTCTAGACAACAGGCTTACAAAAAATCCTAACTCAAAATTTAACTATCCAATTGACATAATTAGGTACTGTACAAAAAGCTAACATAATTCTCTACAACTATCTAGTAGATGACATTGTCATATTAAGCCTAACTAGTATCCAAGATCACAATTGAAATCTATATTAGATAAGCCAATATACTAATCGAACCCCTGTTGAAAACTTGCTACTACTCTCTCTAACCCCGACTCTAATCTCTAATAAAATTGGTGGAATAGAGAGAGAAAATCTATATGGTTATCCCGGTGAAGAATGCCAAGATCGTGACCCCTTCCTCACCTTCTCTTTCCTTCTCCCTTCTGATCATTGTCCAGTCGTGCTATTCTTTTCCCCATAGCTTTTCCCTTATTTTCCCTTAGTTTGTCATGATTCTAAAGTTTGCGAATGTATTTTATAAATTTATTGAAGTATATGTACTCTTGTCTCTGCTGGAAATTGTAAGGCAGTATGACCATGCCCTATGAGGTTGGTCTGATCGGGGTGGTACAAACGACTCTGTGTGAGTGGTTGGACTAGCCTGCGGTATGACTACTCTGAGTGTGGTAGTATGAATGAGGCAATCTAATTGATCTTGTGTGGGCAGTTGTAGGATCAAGGATAACTGACTAGAGGGGGGTGGGGTTGAATAGGAGGGTTTTAAATTGTTTTGACTAAATCACAATTTTAACACATATAAACTTAATTAAAAATGTTTTGCACAATCAAGGCTTAAATTCTTTTTTTTTCACTAAGGCACCGCAAAGCTATGTCAATACTATATATAATTCTAGCTACGCAATTCAATTCAAGTAATTTTCTAGAAATGTAAATATGGAAAGTAAAGACAAAGAGATAAACCACAGTGGAGACAAATGATATTTTTCCATGGTCTCGAAGACTTTCTGGTTTTCTCTAATCCACGTTGAGGTAAGTCCAAGTGGATTAGACCGGCTCCATGAATTAAGTCTAATCACCTCAAGTCCACTAAAGTTGCTCTTCCTCCACTCTAGAGATGGCGAGCACCACACTACTCACAACTGTACCGGGTCTCTTCATAAGTTCTTTAAAGAGGTCATTGCACAAACTCTTCTAAGCCATCTAAGTGTCGGCAACCACCAAGAGTAATAAGTCACGATGCTTGCTTGAAGGTTTTTCAAGTTCCACAAGAATCAACTAATGATGCAATACATTTGAATGCTCTCAATAACCTCAAATGTGAAAATGGAGCTATCAAGTGAGCTCGTTTTTAGGAGTGCCTTTATATTATATGAACTATACGATGCTACCTAGTGATGAAAATATATATTTGTGTAACACCACATTACTTTTGGATCAAGACGAGCAAGAGTTCGAGCTAGACCCATTTTGGAATCCAATTTGGCATCTAGAAATAGCACCGACTTCAAACATGCACAATTTTCACATACAAAGTCCGTTTGAGCTCCACAAGTACTTGATTGAAAGCTTATCTTGTTCTCTTTCCAACGGATCTAGCTCCACCTCAAATTCCTTCTAAGCACATCACAATCATCAATAGAAAGTGTTGTGTCACCAGTTTGGGCCAATTTGGTCCTTGTAATCGTACTGGGCTTGGCCCAACTAGTGGCTACTATTCATGTAGTACTATTCACACATGAACAGTACCATGGATAGAATCACCTCACCATCTTCTAGCTTTGTGTGGCTCCTCCTCCCCTATTTAAGATAGCTGCACCCCTCTAGTCTCCTTAGATTTCGTTTAGTTAAAAGTTAGCTACATTACAAATTCGTGTATTGGTTTGTGTCGACTAGATCAACTCTAAATACTGCTTTGGAATCCCGCCATATTGAGTATTTCAATCCTATTTGTAGTTTTTAGATTGCTTATTATCTTGTTCTTGCTTGTTTTTCGATTACATGCGGGAATAGATCTTCGTAGTCAGGTCGATCGTGCTTTTGCAAGGTTGATAACAATCTTGGAGTTAGTTCAATGATTGCCAGGCATGTTGGTCTTATGTGATTGGTAGCCAAATCGTGAGAGTCGTCTCCTCAAATCGAATTATCATTCTCATTGGAAGATCAGGACACCAATCGTCGCATCAAGTGGTCCCATATGGCTACAAGTTTCCACAAAAAATTTCAGCAAGTTTAGCCCACGAGATTGAAACATATAGCAGTTTCAATTTGAGCTCGAGATGGAGATATAGCAGTTACAATTTGAGCCCGAGATGGTTCCTAGTCCGAGTAGGATTCCGTTTCCAAGACACCTTCAGTAAAACGGGCATAACTTTTGCATATAGTGTCCGTTTTTCGACATTCTTGTACTCGTTAGAAACCTAACATTGAGCCCAATCCAAAACAAATGACTAGCATAGCTAGTCACCCTCGAAGGGTCTCAAAATTGACCATCTTTGGACCCGAATTCGTGTTACAAGTTTTTGCCTTCTGTTTTTGCCCTTTTTCTTGGTCTTTCCTTCGGAATTTTGGTTTTGCCTCAACCACAAAGTTGTAGATCTCATCAAAACCTTTCAAATGAGCATATATAAGGCATATAAAACTTTGCCCCTTTCATATTTGAAACTAGCTGTTATTTTCTGCTTAAACTAGAGGGTTGTTTACATTGCACGTTATTCCTATCTTTGTGTTCTACATCTTGTGAACTATCTTGTGCCCTTGGACAAAAGGTTGAGTAGTGGGCTAGCATCTCTCTTAGCACTTGGTGTGAGATTTTTCTTTGCTTACATCAAGTTACATTGATCTTTACGTGTGTGTTCATACACTGGACTTCTTTACCTAGCTTTTTCCAGGCTAGGATCAGCAACATTGACTAGTAGTTTGAATAATTATTCAACTTACAATTAATGATTTGATTATTGCTAATCCTTGCTACCATACTGAAGCCTATCGTAGCTCCACCTTCTACCATTGTACATGTACCAGTTGCTTACAATTGCTTTGTCAATCTTCGACGAGCGTTTGACACCGACACTAGTTGCCGGTCATCACCTGATAAGAACTTGGTATTAACTTGAGTGTGAGAGACTTTGAGCCTCTAGATCGTAGTAGTTAATAGGAACATATACTTGTGATTTGTTTCCTTATTTTCTACTAACAATGACAGGTTTGAGGAAGTTGGTAGATTACGATGACATCATGGGCAGATTTGAACTTAAAAGGAAATAAATACCGTCATACATCTTGTCACTCACCGCTGAGAGTACGTCATTGGACTACTTCCTATGGACTATTATGTTGGATAGCTACCTTGAGAGACAGGAACTTGATCCTTATGAGAAGATAGCATGGCAAGGATGGCGTTGATAGGTGATGTTCAATATTGGTGGTCGAATCTCAAGTACCACTACATGTACACATGGGAGGAGATGAAGAAGAAATTACAATGTCATTTTGTACCTCCACCACCCACGGCCACAAGTGAGGTGCAACCTAAGGTAATTGAAAATGCTGACATTGTTTTGGCTACTATTCTATCTACAGATACCACCGAGATGTTTGAAGAGATGGAAGATAATCTGGCGCATCTTATGTCATTAGAGAAGAAGTTTGAGGTACCTACAGTATCTGGTGAGAACGATAATGACAAAGGTATTGATCTGATACTACAGTAAGACATAGAACAACATTGTGAGTATATAACTACTGTAATGCAATCTTTTGATATTCCTTGCATTGACTTGAATGAACTATGTACTGATATGAATTCTCATAATTTTGCACAAGTTGAATTAATTACATATAAGGAAGTATTTAATATAATATCCCCTGCTGATGCATTATGCTATATCATGCTTAATGAGGCCGTTAGTTTGGAATGTGATATGGAGAAGATTTCTAACCTTTCATCTCTAAATTCTCTATCCAGCACCTACACATACTGTTTTAAATTAATTAGAGATTATAGTGTAGACAATCAATTTTTTGTATATCGAATATGCATAACTTGTGATCACATGGATGAATTGAAACTTGTTGTTTTGAACAACAATTCTTGTGTGCTGAATCTTGTTCATTATGAGAGAAAAATAAAATTTAGTGATCATTCAATGCCTATGTGTTCATCTCTTATTGCACCATCTAGTATTGACAATCTGAATAATGAAGTTGGTGTATGGAAAAACGTACAAATCTTTTCACCCTTGCTAGATGAATTTGCTATTGCTCGATTGAAATCTGATTATATAGATGAACTTTGTCTGATTTCAAAAGTTATAGCTTTGCCCATCTGTGCTACCACTGCAAGTTTACAACTTCAAATATTTAAATTGTATAACTGCTTTACTTACATTTACAAGACCAGTAGCAATAATAGTTGTGTGAGAAATTTTATTTCGCTCATTAACATATATGATTATTCTTTAGGTAATAATATTGCTGCTGTTTTATAATATTAATTGTGCATGAACAAAGAACCGTTAAAACGGATGACATATACATATACCATGCACACACCTTGGCTTTCTTTGTTACCCTGTTTTTAGATTATCAAAAGCCAAGGACAACTTTATTTTCAAGAAAAGCAGGATGAGGAGAACATGTCCCCTATGGATACAACCATATTTGCTATGCTTGTTGTTCGAATTTACAAGAGCTCCTACGTATTACTTAAATTATCAGGTGGGCTCATTTTTGAGAGTGCTTTTATATTATATGAACTATATGATATTATCTAATAATGAAAAAAAATATTTGTGTAGCACCACATCACTTTTGGGTCAAGATGAGTAAGAGTTCGAGCTAGACCCGTTTTGGAATCCAATTCGGCCTCCGGAGACAGTACTGACTTCAAACGTGCATAACTTTCACATGCGGAGTACGTTTGAGCTCCATGAGTATTTGATTAAAAGCTTATCTCATTCTCTTTTCAACGGATCCAGCCCCACCTCCAAATACCTTATGAGCACATTGCAGTCATCTATAGAATGTGTTGTGTCACTTGTTTGGGCCAATTTGGGCCTCGTAATCAAACCGGGATTGGCCCATCTAGTGGATACTATTCACGCAGTACTGTTCACACGTAAACAGTACCATGGATAGAACCACCTCGCTATCTCCTAGCTTTGTGCGGCTTCTCTTCCCCAATTTAAGGTTGTCGCACCCATCTAGTCTCATATTTTGTTTAGTTAAAAGTTAGCTACATTGCAATTTCATGTATTGGTTTGTGTCGACTAGACTAACCCTGAATACCGCTTTAGAATCCCACCATATTTAATATTTTAATCCTATTTGTAATTTTCAGATTGTTTATTATCTTGTTCTTCAATTACATGCAGGAGTAGATCTTCGTGGTCAGATCGATCGTGCTTCTAGCAAGGTTGATAACAATCTTGCAGTTGGTTCAGCGATTACCAGGCATATTGGTCTTGTGTGATTGGTAGCCGAATCATGAGAGTCGTCTCCTCAAATCGAATTATCATTCTTATCGGAAGATCAGGACACCCATCATCGCATCAATGTCCACCCTCAATCTTGCTTTGCAATCTGTGCTTGGCCATGCACCCCATGTATTTTTTATTTATTTGGCTTTTCTAAAATGTCATACATCTCTCCTCTCTCTCTCTCTCTCTTGGTCTCACCTCCACCGGCGATGAGCGGCGACCGGATCAGGCAGCGGTGTAGCACGTGACCTCAGGCACTAGTGGAGCTCGGATGGCGGTGGTAGCGTGCTCTAGCGAGTGGCGAGGTTTACAGTGGTGGTGCATGGGATGTTTCCAGTGACTGTGGGAAGACGGACTCCAACACGGGTGGTAGTGCGGCCATCGAGTGGCAATGTTTCTAGTGGCAGCGATGGAAGGTTTCCGGCGATTGTGGTGAGACGGGCCCGGCACAGGTAGCAACGAGGTTCGCTGAAGCCGAGGTCGAGAGAGACCGAGGAGAGAGAATAGTGTTTTTACCGTATTTTACAATTATTATTTTATGCCTGTAAATACATGCGCGCATCTCAATGCAAACGAACGGTGGTTCCCGTGGGTGCATATGCCCATCGGGTAAAAAAATCACCTCCGCATGCCCATACCGTCAAAAATGAAATGCATGCTCATAAGCGAGGTTGCTCACAGTAAATGCTCTGTCTGACCTCCCTAGCTAGCTTACTTTGACTCCCAACTTTACTACACTAGTCTAGTCACTTGTCAGATGCAGATGCAGCCTTTGCTCTCGATCCCATATTCATGCAGTAGGTAATAGGGTCAAGGTCTCCCCTACATAAATGCCAGTCAGCGCTAAGCTATACACTACTTGCCTTCCCGGTCTCTAGTCTATACTCTATACTACCAATACATTGTACAAGGAGAGTTTTTTTGAACTGTGATTTTTGATTTAAATTTTAAAATGTTAATTGTTCACAAGAGAGTATAAAAAAAAATTACCCGTATACGATTTTGATCGATATAGATGAAATTAAGATAATATATATTTCAATCGATTTATCGATCTTATCTTAAAAAGATATTAATTTAAAAACTAGTTACTATAGAAAGGTAACACATAAAAAAACCCACGTATATGTTACAGCTCTATAAATACACCTCACCTAGCTCCTTGCCTCCCTAGCTTGTCCTTAGCCCACCACCACCTCACGAGAAAATCTATTGTGCAACGGCACAAACCAGTTTAGTTTGTGTCACAGGCCAATCAAGTGCTGACACGTGGCAACAAGTATTAAATAATTATTATTATTACTGTTTTATACTGTAGCAAATCAATAAAAAAATTGATCATCATAGAGTACCTAGTCTTTTAATACTATTACGTGGTCCATATAAATCTCACACACACAACGCTAGCTCAAACTCAAGAGGCACACAGCTCTGCTTGCTCGCTCTTATCTTGCTTGTCCTTGTGGTGGAGTGGAGTGGAGTGGATCATCGATCGGCCGGCGAATCGATGGGCCGCCCGCCGTGCTCTGACAAGGAGGGCGTGAAGAAGGGGCCGTGGACGCCGGAGGAGGACATCATCCTCGTCTCCTACGTCCAGGACCACGGCCCCGGCAACTGGCGAGCTGTCCCAGCAAAGACAGGTTCCTACGTGCATCCATGCATGCGCTCAAGCTATCCAGCTCATGAGTTGCCTTCTCGGTTGGATTTGCATGCATGCGTTGCTTGGGCTCGCTTGACTTCGTTTGCATATGCAGGGCTGATGCGGTGCAGCAAGAGCTGCCGCCTGCGGTGGACCAACTACCTCCGCCCGGGCATCAGGCGCGGCAACTTCTCCGATCAGGAGGAGAAGCTCATCGTCCACCTCCAGGCGCTGCTCGGCAACCGCTGGGCCGTCATAGCCTCCTACCTCCCGGACAGGACCGACAACGACATCAAGAACTACTGGAATACCCACCTCAAGAGGAAGCTGAACCGCGCCGCCGCGCCGCCCACCAACAAGGAGCAGTGGGAGAGGACGCTGCAGACGGACATCAACCTCACCAGGCGCGCCCTGCGCAAGGCCTTCTCCGTCGACTTCGGGGCCGCCAGCCCGCCGGGGGGTAGCCGCAGCGACTCCACCGGCGCCACCAGCCCGGCGTTGATCGAGTCCGCGGCGTACGCGCTGAGCACGCAGAACATCTCCTGGATGCTTGACGGGTGGGCGCCCGGGAAGACCGCCGGCGCTGAAAACCTCGCGACGCCCGGCGCGGCCGAGAGCTCGTCGGGGTCGTCGGAGCTCACCGAGTACTCCCGCTCCAGGGCGTCCAACTGCGCCGCACCCGTGCTCGGGTCGTCGCCGTTCGGGTACGAGAGCAACGCCGCGGCGGCGGGGGAGGAGGTGCCGCTGTGGACGATCGAGTCGTGGCTGCAGCTGGACGACAGCAACGAGCAACCGGCGCAGGACGGCCTCCTGCTTGATGTGGCACTGCGTAATTACGGCTTCTAAATTAGTACTAAGTATCAATCAAGTAGACTAGTAACTACTTATAATTAATTTTTCTTTTTTGCGGTTGTTCATTTTAATTAGACTTGCTAGTTAGCTGCACATCATAGTACTCCGTACTAGTACAACTTTTGAGCCGTACAAGAGTGCGCAGATGAATTACTGCTAATATATGCAGAACTGTCATGTAGCAATTTGTTTTTCCAAATATGGTCTTAACACGTCTGTTTTTCCGAATATAGGTGCGCTCTTTGAACTTAAAAGCTTAGGTTTATTGGGTTTTTACTGTAGCAGCCGAAAATATACTGTAGCTGCTGATAGCTCTTCAGCGTAATTACATTTTAAAAAAAAATTATATCATCACGGACAATGCAAAATAATCAGGGAAAAACAAAAAAGCCCAAAAAATAAAAGGCTAAAAAAGAAGAAATTAAAAACTAGAAGCCAAAAAATGAGTCACCCTGAGATTGAACCACTGGCTGCAAGTTGGCAGTCTCACTATCCCAGCAAAACTCGGCTCTCGGTTCACACAACTATTTTAAGACTAAATTATTCTATTATCTAATTTAATTGTGAGAGGTTAGTCAGGCATCAATATAACATAGGTGCCACGCACCGCAACAAAAGAGGCTAACTGGACAGCTACATCACAGACGGTTCGTACGGAACCGTCTGTGTTTAAACTATCACAGACGGTTTATACTAGCAACCGTCTGTGATATTTTTATAGACAGTTATTAACACTAACCGTCTGTGATAATTGAGATATCATAGACAGTTCGTATTAATAACGTCTATGAACTTTCACAGACGATTCTTAACATGAACCATCTGTGATAAATGGGACATCACAGACGGTTCGTGTTAAGAACCGTCTGTGAAAGTTGCGGACATCACAGACGATTCCTATAAAAAAGTGTCTCTGATATTCTGGACATGACAGACAGTTCTTATAACAAACCATCTGTGATATTGCGAAGATCACAGACGATTTGTATAAATAACCATCTGTGAATTATCACAGACGGTTATTAATACGAACGGTCTGTGATATATTGGTATCACAGACCGTTTGTGGTTGGAACCGTCTAGGATAATCTGCGCTATTAAATACTGGACATACGTGGTCTCGACATAGATCAATCTGTCTTCATTACGCTGCATCAGTGGTGCAAGGTGGCCGGCTTTAGGGAGTTTGGTGAAAACATATCACTTGTAGATCTATATATGTCTTCTTAGTGATCAGAGGTTAGTACTCAATTACTTCTAATAACTTATATGCTTTGTAATTGAAAGAAATGATAGATAGGTTTTTGTTTAGATATCTAGCTAACTAGGTTTAGAAAGATAATGTTAATTTGCTCAATTTCAGAATGGGTAAAATTTCAGAATGGGTAAGTACTCGTAGTTCACTTCAATATATTCTTGCTTAATATTATTGTGTCATGAATACGTTGCTAGCTATCTACCTATGTAATATAGATGTCATGTGTAAATATAGCTAGTCTAATTTGCTATATAGTAGCGCTAATAATTATTTTTGACATCCATTTGTTACATGTGTAACGTAGATAGACCGAAGCTGGATGTACATTGAGAACCGTGTGAGTGAAGAGTACATTAATGGTTTGTCTGCTTTTAAAAGAGCGGCCGAGCTGGATATGTTGAAGAAGGGGATATAATATATGTACTGTCTATGCATTGATTGTGATAATCTAAAGATGTTTAGCAACTCAATGCAGATTGAAGCTCACTTGATTCGAAGGGATTTCAGAAAGCGGTACAAATGTTGGACCAGTCACAATGAAGAGAAGAGTACACAAGAAGATAGCTATGATATCGTTAAGGGAGACAAGGATATGTCGGTTGTGGACTGTGCTTTCGATCATGAGGATAGGTCGCAGGATGACAATCTGGATCAGATGCTACTTGATGTAGAAGGGAACTATAGTGAAAGAGAGTTTGGTAAATTTGAGGGCTTGATAGAGAACTTGGAGAAACCTTTATTCCCGGGCTACTAGCCGCAATACACGATGTTGTCATCAATTCTAAAACTGCTGAAATTGAAGGCAAACAATGGTTGATCTGACAAGAGTTTCACGGTATTATTAGGTCTCCTAGCGGACATTCTTCCAAAGGGAAATGTGTTGCCGAGAACCACCTACCAAGCCAAAAAGATTCTTTGTCCATTGGGAATAGAAGTAGAAAGAACACATGCATATCCGAATGATTGTATCTTGTACCGTTAAGTGTATGCTAGCTTACATGTTTGTCTAGTATGCAAAGCATCCCGATACAAGCGTAAAAATGACTCTGATGATGGGAAGGGCATCGAGGTGAAGCAATGACCTCCTGCTAAGGTGTTGTGGTATCTTCCTATAATTCCCCATTTGAAGCGTTTATTTGCAAACCGCAAGGATGCAAGATTGATGCGTTGACACTGGGAGCAGCGTAAGAAAGACGGAATGATAAAACACGTTGCTGATTCTGCCCAGTGGAGGAACATCGATAGGATGTTGTAGGTTTTGGTGTAGAACCGAGGAATATAAGGTTTGGGTTGAGTACAGATGAAATGAATCATTTTGATAACATGGACAGCCAACATAGCACCTGGCCTGTGACTCTGTGCATGTACAACCTTCCTCCTTGGCAGTGTATGAAGCGAAAGTATATTTTGATGTCACTACTTATCCAAGGGCTAAAGTAACATGGGAATAATATTGATGTGTATCTAGCACTATTAGTGGAAGATCTTACAATACTATGGAACGAAAGGGTACATGTATGGGATGCGGACAAATGAGAGAACTTCACTCTACGCGCCATGTTATTCTACACTATTAATGATTTCCCTACCCTTGGTAACCTGTCAGGGTTGAGTACAAAAGGATCAACCAAAGCCTGTCCGCACTGCTTAGATTATACCGAGAGTGTGTGGTTGAACAACTCACGTAAAACTGTGTACATGCGTCACCGTAGATTCCTTCTAAAGTATCACCCATACCGCAAGATGAAGAAACAATTTGACGAAAAAAAGAGGATGACTTAGTACCAAGGCCTTTTAGCGGGAAAGAGGTGTATAATATGGTCAAGGATATCAACATTGTGCTTAGAAAGGAACGTAAATTGAAGACCTGTCGGAAGAACATATGGAAGAAGAGGTCAATATTTGGGACTTGCCTTATTGGGAGCACTTAGAAGTTCGCAATTGCATCGATGTCATGCATGTAGAGAAGAATGTATGTGACAATTTGATTGGTCTCTTACTGAACATTTCTGATAAAACAAAGGATGGTGTCAATGCAAGATGTGACTTGGTCGCTATGAACATCAGGACCGAGTTAGCACCAATAGAGACCGATAAAGGCCAGACGTACCTTCCCCTAGCTTGCTACACTCTGTCTAAGTCTAAGAGAACTCAACTGTGCCAGCCCTTACATGGTGTTATTTCATTCATCTGTGTAATTTATGTAATGATTGTCCTGTGCTATATACGTGATGTTGCTTGTTTTCAGACGGCATGGCTAGCATATCCTAAGGCTAGCTGAAAAAGAGCAAATAAAATCGTAGTTGAAATAGCTATCACAGACGATTCGGTGTTCCAAACCGTTTATGATATATATCACAGATGATTTCAAACACTGAACCGTCTGTGATATGAATGGTTTTTGTTATTAACCGTTTGTGATATGGTTCATATCACAGACAGTTAATAACAAAAATTGTCTGTGATAGTCGAATATCACAGACGGTTTTTCTGAAAAACCGTCTAAATTGTAAGTTATCATAGACGGCGTGGGAGCCGTCTGTGATAACCACCTATTATCACTAACATATAAACGCAGACGGTTCAGGAACCGTCTGTGATGACGATTTTGAATCGTCTATGATAACACTGTCTGTAGTAGTGACGGGCAAATATCATGTCGAAACCATCCTTTTTCATGTAATTAAAACCGGAGAAACCATGTGCGAAAGTTTTCAAAATTTCTAAAAAAATTTATCATACGTAGGGAAGATCGTATTCTGTAACTCTAGAAAAATTCAACATCAAACTCAGTCACTTTTCCAAGTTATGAAAAAGACAAATTTAGCATAAATAATGATTTTCACTGTTCATACTATTCATTTCGCTGCCTGTCAATTTTATATCTTTCAAATACCATTAAGTTTGATCCTGAAATTTTACAGGGTTATACAAATATCATCTTGCATACATATTATAATTTTTTTTCAATTATTTAAACTTTTACACGTGACTTTCACAGAGTTTACGTGAAAAAAAATTGTTTACACCTAACAAGTCGTATATAGGGGTTGGACTAGCTACGAACACGGTGAGACTATACGTTCACTTGCTACTAATTAAAAACATATTCCTTAACGGATTACATGGTCTTAAAGATTTAAACCAAAAGTAATGATGATACTGTGTTAAGCAAAGGAGTTGCATAATTGTAGGGGTGCAAACGGGTCGGATTTGGACGGATATTGTTGTTACCATATCCTAACCCATATTTTTTTCTCCGAATTCGGTACCAATCGGATTCGGTGCCAGATCGGTCGGGATTAACCCGACCTGTTTGCACCCCTGCTTGTTTGTAAGGAATGCATGCAGTACAGCAAATGGAGTAGGAGGACGTACTGTCAAGAACTTGATGTTACTACTTAATAGCTGATGTGGAAGATTTTATTTTACCATTGCAAAAGAAAATGAAACGTCAAATAGTAGCACTAACCTAAAATCAAACTTGAAGATATATCGGATTCGGACGGATATTGTTGTTACCATATCTTAACCCATATTTTTCCTCCGGATTCGGTACTAATCGGATTCGGTGCCGAATCGATTGGGATTAACCCGATCCGTTTGTACCCCTACATAATTGCACAAAGATCATAAAAACTGAAAGGGATGACACGAAACCATGCCCATGGTGCAGGTACAAGGCATGGGACGCAGGCAAAGAGCCAAGTTGGATCGTGGGCGTGGTTGTACGGTTTTCTCTAGAAGCAAAGATTAATTGGGCCGACACGTACGTGACGTTTCCCCCTTCCGGCCACTGCCCATTTTAATGCAGCCAGTGCTGCCGACCCCGCCGCGCTATTTCAGGGCGTTCGAAACAGCCAGGGCTTTTAGCTTTAAAATACTAGCAACTAAAAATACAAAATGATTGAAAGTGAAAAATATTTGATCAACTAGAACATTTAGCTTTTTGTTTAACTTAAAGTGAAGGAATCTTATCTTTATACAACGACCATCATCCACGCGTCATCTTCCCAAACCTTAACTCACCTAAGACCCTTTATGCTGCCCTCATCAATGACATAAGCTTCCACTCTCTTTACATGGCCGGCTTGCACAAGCCGCTTTCGAAAGTCAGGCGTTTGATTCTGCTTCCGTCAAAAGTCGAAAGCTGAAACCGTTTCAAATACCCCCTTAACACTGCTCAAAACTTTGACAGTTTTATCTATACTGCTCTATCCATCACGAAAGAGTGACACCTTAGATGTGTACGGTTAAAAAAATAATTTTATTAAATATAGTCTTAGTTTTGATATATGAAAATGATATGAATGAATTTGTCATAAAAATGCTTTCATCGTACTTTCACTTCTGTAACTTTCTCTCATATACGATGAGAAAATTTAATGGCCAAAGTGGCGGGTATTATGTTGACTTTGAAACATAAAAAATACCACTCTTTTATGACCCGGAAGGACTATAACGTATGTGCCACTGGACCTAGTATACTTAAAACCTGTTTAGAAGCATGAGATTGCTCTATAAATTTTTGCTAAAGTCCTTAGGCTTTAGCTAAAAATTTATCCCCATTTACAAACATGCTTTATAATTGGAATATTACCAAGAGGAAGCATCTCTGGGAACAACTTTGAGCACTTTTGGGGTCTACGTAGTAAAATTGCATAGCAGCATCATCGGCGTCTCTTTGTCTTGGTGAGTTTCCTCGTGGCTCAAGTAATTAATGGGGGATATCCTTAAAAATTTGAGGAAAAAAATGGAGGATATCCTCGAAGATTTGGACAACACCTCCTTAGTCCTAACTTGAACTCGTCCAACTTATCTAGTACTGTACAGACGGATCCCCAAGTCGAACGTGTGATAATGCCACCCATTTGTCATCAAAATTCTCGAATTTTGACATTTACCACGAGTGTAAAAGGAGCAAGTAGGTACGGAGGTCATGATTAGTCAGTTTCGTCACGGGATATGATCGCGACCATCGTACGTCATCTGTCCTCTTCTACATTTCTACTTGCTGCCGGCCCGGCATTCGTAGGGTTGAGCGTTTATTTTGGTGGTGAGTACTAAATTTTTTTACCCGTAGATCAATAGATCTCTATACAATGAATCTCGGTTCTACTCGAGTTTTGGCACTTATAATATATTTTGATACCGTATTTATACAAATATCAGTATACATATGGCAATAATAAAAATATCCATTTTATCGTCCAGTCACCAGATGGCAGCGCCATAAAGATGACACCTGGCTGAAGTAGCCCCATGGCCATGCAGCAGGCGCCTGTTGCCCGGCCACCGTGCGGCCAAGTCACTTCCACCCGGCCACCGTGCAGCCAAGGCGGTGTAGGCGGCTCATCCTCTTCAACCACGCACTGCTTCAACCATGGCACTTTGACCAAGACGCTTCGACTATGGCATTTTGACCACGCCGCTTCGACCACACGACACCGCCTTAGCCGCACGGTGGCCGGGCAGCAAGCGCTTGCCGCACGGCTACAAGGCTCCTTCAGCCAGGTGTCACATCCATGGCGTTATCGCCTAGTAACTGGGCGGCAAAACAGATACTTTTGCTATTACTACTTGTATACTGATATTCTTGTAAATATGGTCTTAAAATGTACTATAAGTGCTATTAGCTAATTCTACTCTCACATATCTTCAGTATAATCTCATTATCTTCCTACTTCTATCTAAACCCTAGTCATCACCCAACCTCAATCCCCAGAAACTTCTACCTAAACCCTAGTCACTACCTAACCCCAACCCTACCCTGGTAGTCGTTGTCGTCGTCTGGCATACCACCGTCAGAGAACCCCCAATGTCAACGAAGGCGAAGCTGAGCACAAATTGCGAGAAAAATCCAGTGGTTCAAAATTTGAGTAGTCTAAAGCTGAGAAAATACTTGAGTACTCCTTAGCAAATACCAACAAACAAAACAAGTGCAGTGATTTTTCATCTTCTCGATCATTTTGCTTGCGAAAATTACAATAGGTGGTATAAAGGCTAGGCAAATTAACCTTTTGCCAACTGTACCTTTGTAACACCATGACCCAACCTTTGAGCCCGAAATGTCATCCCTATAATTCACTTGTTGTTTTTAAACTATCTAACAAAAACTTTTGACAATACCTTCTAGACCTAGTCCTCTACAAAGAACTAATTCATAATAAGCATGACTCACTAACCAAAGTAAGAATAAATAATTGATAAAATAAAACTTAGATAACTTGTGCCCAAGAATGCTAGATACCACGCACTCGAGAACGCTTAGAACTATGCGTCTGGGAGTATACTTAAACGTGCAAATAGAATATTACTGAGAAAATATACATTACCAGAGAAGTTAACTAATGTTCATCATCGGTTTGCAAAGGTTCTATTGACTAAGTTCTTATTAACAAGCTACTTTACTAAGGGGATCTTAAGAAAAATAGAGATGATATTCTAGATCATTTTTATTGGATGTGATGTAGGTGTGTTACTCCCATTCTTGATGCATAATGCCTCATCAGTCACATAAAAATAGCAACAAAGCACGTGTAAGTCTAAAACTCAATAAGTACACAACAAAATAGTAAACATTAACACCATCGTAAGTGTAATCATAACTATGTCATTTTTCACATATCTTATCATCATTACTTTCTCTCCATTAATGCAATGCACATATCTATGTCATTCACATTACCCACATGACAGAACAATAAGCATTTATGTACAACTCTTTTCTTTCATTGATGCAATGCAATACCCATGCATATGTCTCTTTTTCTCTTTCTTTAGCTTGTACTGTTATAGCGGAGTGAGCACCCATCAATGCTGTTTAGACCCGAATATGCAAATCCAGACTCTCTTTATATTTTGCACTAGTCCAGGATCACGCTAGTGCATATATATAGTGGAGATGAAATATTGACCATGATCACAATTAACTAAGAAAGACTTGAATATTATTAATTATCATAGTTGCAACCTTATGGCCAATCTTACAATTAATAGCCTGATGGGCTTAGCAAAATCTAGTAGCGAAAAATAAATATAAGCATAGTAGCTATTCGACATACCCATAGGCAATCGGCTAGAGAGCACAGTCCTAATCCGTGAAGATATCGAAATACTCCTCCTCCATTACCTCTAGCTGAAAGGGTTGTCCTTCAACAACTAAGCAGCAAAGGATATAGCCGTGAGTGCATAGAGTACTCAACAAGTCATTTGTAATAAGATGCAACATATAATGATGTAGGGCTTACAAAATATTGGCTGAGTGGTTATTTTTTAGAAAGTATACAAAAAATAGATTGAAAGCAAACTTTGAAAACAATTAAGTCAAAGGAATTGAGTAAACCACCAGTGAACTGCTATCCACCCAATGAACCACTCGAACTAACCCTTCACGGAATGAACCACTTGAGAGCTAACCATTCACTTCTCAACTTAATCCAACTAGGTTTTTATGAAATTCTACCCCTCATGTGAAATCACCAAACATTGCCCATAGCCGGGAACATGGCTATTTGAATAGTTTTACACTCTGCAGAGGTTGCACAACTTTACCCACATGAAATAATCAAACTCAAATGGTTGTAGCCCATATAGCACATATGGTTGTATGGTATGACTCAGATGTGCGACAACAGCATTCGGTCCATAATTGTCCCAGATGAGAATCTCCCCCTATCTACATACGAGGTTCCGCCTCACATTCAACAGTTTACCATTTAACTCTCCCACGTCCAAAAACTATGTTTTCATTTTTCGTTTTATACCAAACTAGCAGAGGTTCCTCCTCTAGACCAATATTTAAAAACCATCCATATCCATGCGTAAATTTTCCGAAATGTCAAACTTAATGAAAGCTATTGCTGGGCTAAGCATCTAAACCATATATCAATGTAGTATTCCCAATTTGACACTATATTATCTAAACCATGTCCTAGAAGTTACAACAGTGAGGGTATCAAGTTTTCAAGGAGGTTCAATGCATACGAGTGGTCGTAACTACCATTACCCATGGTATAGCAGTTTTATGGAACATACACATATGCATAATAGATTTTGCAAATAATATACAATAATTGAAATACTGGGATCAACATGGTCAAAGGGGGCGCTTGCCTTGCTCTTGTTGCTCAGAGAATGTTTCGGATGCGTTCACGGCGTTGTCTGGCATGGAGTTGGCTAACCGACAAATAAATCCAGATAAAAGGCAGATAAGAGCCAAATAAACAAAGATAAGACTCAAATGTTTTTGTAAATTCAAAAAAATCTTGTTTTTATAAAAATTATAAACAAAGATTACTAAATTTGGAGTTCGTATGCAAAAGTTGTAAGTGTTTGAGTTTTGGCTTGGTTTGAGTTATCTCAGCATTTTTTTATGACTACACAAGTTCCTCAGTCATTACGATATTCTTTCAACTTCTATCACACTTCGGTTGCTACTCAATTCTATCTATGGCTACTAAAAGCCTACAATCATTGTAGCTTATGACCATTATAGCTTACGATCTTATCTTATAACCATTATCGCTACTGACCACTACGGCTACCAATCTTATGAGTACTACATCAATACATCGAACGTTCAAACCGCTATGGTACTCGGTCGCCCTGACTACCGACTACCGATCGTGGCACTTCGACCACACGGGTCTCCAACTACATCGATCCTATTGCAACTCTGGTTGTACCATTCATGTAGGGCCGATACTACTGATGTTCATCCACGCGGGTCTTCCAAGCATCGACCGGGTACTATACGACTATCGATCAGGTATTGTAACTTACGACTACTGATCATGACTTACAACTAACGACCACGACCTATGACTATCAACCATGGCTTACAACTATCGACCATGGCCTACGACTATCGACCACGGCCTACGACTATCGACCATGGATTATGACTATCGACCACGGCTTACGACTATCGACCATGGCCTACGACTATCGACCATGGCATATGACTATCAACCATGGCTTACAACTATCTTCTGCACTTACGACCGATCTACCGCACTCGAGGATTACGAGTCCAGCTGCAGTCGAAGGTTTTGACACAACAGCGGTCGAAGATCATGGCAACGCGAGTGGTCTAAGATCACGACTATGCTAGCAATCGAAGACCACAACTACACGAGTGGTCGAAGACCATGACCATGCCAGCGGTTGAAGATCTCGACTACACAAGTGGTCAAAGATCACGACTACGCAAGCGGTCAAAGATCACGACTATGCAAGTAGTTGAAGATCTCAACTACGCAAGTAGTTAAAGATCATGACCAGGGTAGCGGTCGAAGATCTCGACTACGCAAGCAGTTGAAGACCACAACTACACAAGCGATCAACGATCACGACTACGCCAGTAGTCGAAGATCACAACGATGCAAGTAGTCGAATATCACAACCATGCAAGCGGTCGAATATCTCGACTACACAAGTGGTCAATGATCACAACTACGCCAACGGTCGAAGATCATGACGACGCAAGCAGTCAAAGATCACGACCATGCCAGATTTTGACTTTGACTGCTACAGTTCTATTCTCGCATTTGACTGCTACGATTCCCTTTTGAGTTTGACTACTTTAGTTCTCTTCTTGATTACTCTAGTTCTCTTTTTGACTACAGTCACTTTAGTTCTCTTGTCGACTTCGATTACTTTAATTCTCTTTTTGACTACGATTACTCGTCTCAACTTATGAAGTCTACCAGGGAGGAGGAGCTCACCAAAGATGATGGCGGCCCATCATACGAAGCGAGAGGAGCTAGCGTTGGAGACCTCGTTGGCAGCAAAGGGGTCCACGATGACAACGATATCCGGCAATAGAGAAGTTACAAAAAGGGGTGTGCATGAGCTTGCATGCAAGCATGCAAAAGTATGAGTGGTAGGAATTGAGGTACTGCTCATTGGAGAGAAAGATCTTACGATGGTGTCCTGGTCGAAAATGAAGAAGAAAGCCTCCTTCGAGTGATCCACCAAGTAATCCACTGTACGGAAGGTCAAACAAATGAGTAGGGTGCACTAAGAAGAGATAAGGCATGTTGCGATGGAGCCAGGGAGGAGAGAAGCTCACCAGAGAAGTTTACACACGGTGGCATTCTCGCTGGCGTCATGGACAACTTTGGTTTTCTTGATATTCCAGAGAGCGGAGTGATCAAGGATCGTGCGCAAGAGACTAAGGGGGCGAGCTAAGGAGAAAGGCGCAAATGGAAGGGGATTTATAAGCATGAAAAGGCTGAGGCAAAGCATGAGTTCTGTGAGCGTGGTGAAATGGCATGTTGGTTTCCCGTCATGGACTGCGAGGTGATGAAGACAACACAGGGAGGAGAACTATCATGTCGGAGCGATGGGTTAGGTAGGAGTAGGCAACAACAGAGGGGAACCACAGGCACAGCGTCTAAAACCAGGGGCAGCTTGAGCCACGACCTCAACGAAGCTAGCGCATGCACACGAGGTGGAAAACGATTACTACCAGTAGGCCTGGCACATCAGCGAGTGAAGAGAGATGTCCTGAGGGGATTGTCTTGAAATGCAAAAGAGTTTAGGAGTATGTTCAAGCACCAATGGCAGAACTTGCAAGCTTGCCGAAACTCTTGAGGGCCAACTTAGCGGTCGAGAGGCAAGGTTGGCACAAGGCCGGAATGCATGGAGGAAAGGTTCGGTGCAGGGCATGGACTATCAGCAGAGAGCCGAAACAATGGGTGTGGTATTCAAAATGATGAGCATGGTGTCCAAAGCTAGTGGCTTGTGCTCATGCATACTGGAGGTGGAAGAAGGGTCCTGCAAGTGGGCCATTCTTGACAGTGAGAGAGAAAGGGTAAGGAGAGCTGAGAGGTTTGATCAAAAGCTAGACATATTAAATGAGCTCGAAGGATTATGAAAATCTTTGCAAATGCTCCTTATTGGAAATAATCTAGATTTGATTGGCAAACATCGAGTGCAGACTACAAGTCGGTTCAATCCAGTTGTGGAATCAAACCAGGAGTTCAAGTTGTTTTCAGTTTTGGAGTATAGTTTCAGTAAGAAATTGAGTCTAAGTCCAATTTGTATTTGGCGATGTTTTCTGTTTTTAAGTTGTAAACCTGAGTATAAATAGAGGGGAGTTTACCCAGAAAAGGTGCAACAATTGAAGTGCCACCAAAAGATCTTGTTTTATTCTATTGCGCTGTTATTATCAGGTTGTCATCGTCGTACTCGAAGAACAAAGAAGTCCCAAGAACTCAGAAGGCTTGGAGTTTGACTAACGAAGCCGGGTGAACGGTCGAAGTTCGACTTCGAGCGAGAAGTCGAAGAGTATCAGACAGTGTTCAAGTAGCAGAGGAGAATCGAACGACGTTCGAGTAGCAACAGAGATCGGACAGTGCCTGAGAGGTATTGCGAAGGATTAGAGCGAGGAGCAGTCAGAGATTCCGAGCGCAAGAGAGGTTAGAGATCTTGGGGCACACAGCAGTCGGAGGCTACTGTGGCCGAAACTAACATTCCTTATATAGTGCAAATGATTGTGTAAATTTTCAATATGTTATCTTCTCTTGAATTTTCTAGAAAAATCCGAGAAGACTTCTTGTTGAATTTAATTATACTTATCTAATGTAGATAGTTTCAGAATTTACTTCGATATTTATTTTCAGTGCCACAATTTATACTCGTGGACTTTTTAAGATTGTTTCCACCATGAGTTTTCTCATGCCAACTTTTAATCATATTTTTAACTTTTATAACTTGGTCTAAATTTTTGATTTGCATTACATACACTTTTGATTTTTGAAATTCAAACTTTTCAAAGAAACTTCGATAAAGAGCCAAAGAAACAAATTGCATTCAAAAAATTTAAAGTTTTTCTCATTTTTGCATGCCCTAGAATTTGGGATATTACATCACTTTTCACGGAAGTAGCTCTGCATGCATGCAGCCGCACAAGATGGTTCCAACGGAACATGGAGTATTAAGCCATAACGAATATATCCAATTAGCAATTCCTACTTATGTAGCACATATCACAAAGCTTATCAACGGTAATGAAGTATGGGAGTACGTACTCCTATGAGTGCAAAACAGGTTATATTATATTATATCATATTATATTATATATATTTATATATATATTCTACGCACAGGTGTAGAATACGCACGGGAAAGTTGCTGCCGTGTGCGAATAAAGTTACTTCCAAACACATGTAGAGTTACTGTCAGTTGTAATACTACACAACAACTGGCAATAACTCTATATGTGTGTGTGTGTGTGTGTGCTGTCTATATGTTTGGTCATGTAGGACACGAGATGATGTAGAGGAGAAAGTAAGAGCATAGAGAATTGAGTCATCTCTCAGATGGTAGTAGACTGTAAGATAAGAAATAAGATATATTGTACACGAAGGAGTTGTCTGCAGAGATCCTTAGAAAACAATCCATTTTAGAAACTATCTTTAGTGTTGTCTATAGATGACATAGTGTATTATAGACAGTAATTATCTATACCATTGTATATACCCTAAGCGTGCACATCACAATGACAAGCGAATATGGGTGTTTCTAATAGTGTCACTTTAACTGTCTCTTAGCTATACCACATTAGCAAATTACTATGTTAAGGAGAGAGGAGATGAGGAAAGGGAATGTGATATTTGTTATGCATACAAATCGACGCAAATAGTAATGAAGTATGAGGGAAAATATCATATAAATAATATAAAATAGTTAAAAAATAATTTTCGAAATGAACTATTTGAGTTTTTATCTCCCGTGTTACTTTAGATAAAGTGAAAGCCTTAAAGACGATCTTAAGAGACGACTATTATACATGTCCTAACGGGCGCGCTCTCTCTCTATCCCATGAAGACGGGGGATTTAATTTGGGCGCTTCCCGTTTCATTAAAAATCTAAACGTGTCTCTAACTTTCCTGCTACACCGACGTGATCCTGATGCGTACATTATGTCAGCTTATGTATGTGTACACAATGTGGAGAAACAGCCTTGGAGTTTGAGTGAAAATGTAGTCGTTTCCTGTTATAGTCTACCACCGCTGGCGCAAGACTTAGTCCTGCTGCGTTTGTGTCTTAATACAGTTCCTTTTCTAGTAAGATACGGGTTCAATGTTATATTCGGATAGGACTCCTAGTATGGATCGGACTCTGCTTTGTATAAGTCTCTTATATAGCTATGTTAACAAGAGGTTTTGGGGGTATGAAGAAGCAATAAAGAGAACTCTATTGTCTCACCCCTTTCTCTGTTTTCCCATCCACCTGCTGGCGACTCATGATCAAGGAAAACCAGGCCAACGTCGGGGCCAAGCGCATCCCTCAGCAAACCACCGTTACGCCTTGAGGTCTCAAGGCCCTGACAACTTGGTATCAGAGATGCCAGGTTCAGATTCTGGAGAGGAGGCGAGTTCTGTGAGTGCAATGTTCCAAGCAATTCAAGAACAGATGGCTGGGATTATGCGCAGAATGCAGAGATGAAGTCCAAAATTGCAGACTTAACTCGGCAGAACATCGCCACCAATGCCAAAATTGCAGCACTCGAATCAGAGGGGGGTTTTTTCCTTCTCTGCGCTAGGGTTGTTGCCAATCCCATCTGCGGCCATATTGTCCACATCAATCATCAACGCCTCAGCAGCTCTATTGGTGGATACATTCACCGCCGACTATGCACCACCTGCAGCATCAGCCCCGACCCACGAGGGTTCAGCAGCCAACTCCATGTTCCGCCAACCACCCTCCGTGCCAATTTTTTTCCCACAGCCATCCCTGCCACTGCAAGTATCTCTGCCATCTCGCTACCATACGGCAATCAGCTCTTATTCTAGCGCACCGCGGTACCACAAGCTTGAATTTCCAACTTATGATGGCTCTGACGATCCCCTGTCCTGGTTAAACCGGTGTGAGCAGTTTTTTCACGGGCAGCGAACTGAAGAACGTGATAAAGTATGGCTCGCTTCCTACCACCTCATGGGTATTGCTCAGCAATGGTATTTTTAGCTTGAACGCGACGACGGACAACCAACGTGGGGACAGTTCAAAGATCTCTGCCACATGCAGTTTGGACCACCCTTCGAAGTAACCCATTGGGGGAATTAACTCGCTTACAATAGACTGGATCAGTCAGTGATTACCAGACCAAGTTCTTGGCTTTACTCTGTCGTGCCGATAGATTATTACCACTGCAACAGGTTCAGATCTTTACAGCAGGTCTCATAGAACCTCTCCAAACTGACATCGAACTACAGCAACCGGTCAATCTGCAGGTGGCAATGAGTTTAGCACGCGCTTATGAACGACGTGCACAAACGGTGACAGGTGACTCTACTCCACATCCTCGTCCTAGGCGACCACCATAGCGGTCGTCCACACCGGTTCCAGCATCAGGACGTTCCCAAGAGATGGCGCCACAAGCTTCCGCATCAGGGTCCCATCCTGCAAAGCCGTTTCGGCGACTTACACCAACAGAATTGGCGGACCGTCACTCCAAAGGACTGTGCTACAATTGTGATGACAAGTTTCAGCCAGGACACCGATGTAAGCAGCCCTTTCTTACCTATATTGATATGAATGAGGACAGGGAGCCGGGAGATGATCCACTGGGTCTGCACGCAATAGAAGTTGAAGACACTGCTCCAGAAATATCGCTCCATGCAGTCACCACAGCATCCACTGGGGGCACCATGCAACTTTCGGTGACCATCGGCACACAAAATTTCGTCGCTCTCGTTGATTCTGGGTCTACGCATAACTTCTTAAGTGCCCGGGTTGTCCAAGCGACTGCCTTGCAGTTGCTTCCTTGCTAGGGCCTCCACGTCAAGATAACCAATGGAGAGCAACTTGACTGTGCCATATTATGCAATAACCTACAGCTCATGGTTCACCACACTCCGTTTACAATTCCAGCTTATGCACTACCTCTAGATGAGTCTGATATAGTCCTAGGAGTCCACTGGCTGAAGACACTGGGTCCCATTCTTTGGGACTTCGACGATCTGACAATGATGTTTTGGTTGGAGGGCCGCCGAGTTCAGTGGCAAGGTCTTTCAAAAGACCGGCCCATGCAAGCTTTGGTGCATTCTGGACAGAATTTGCTGCAACCATTATTGGATGATTTTGCTGATCTTTTTACTAATCCGATTGGGCTCCCTCTAGTCTGTCCACAGGACCATCATATTAGCCTTTGGCCGGGGGCGACTCCCCTGTCCGTGCGGCCATACCGATATCCACATCATCGGAAGGATGAGTTGGAGCGTCAGTGCAACAACATGCTTCGCCATGGAATTATTCGGCGTAGCTACTCTTGCTTTTCATCTCCAGTCTTATTGGTTAAAAAACATGATAATACCTGGCGGTTTGTCAGACCCAGATTTTTCAATCTGAATCTTACTGTGTTTCACTGCACTAATCCCTGGATCAGTAGTTAGTGCACACAGGTACATTGCTGAATCATTTCATACATCGCATAATCATCCATTATATTACATGAACTGAAATACACCACGTCGGGTGATAGAGTTTACAAAAGGGACCGACTAGGCCAATTGTCATTATTACAAACACGCATAGCGGAAGTACAGCAAAAGTAAACCCAAATCCACAGGCAAGCGACTGGAAGGTACTGTGTGCATTATATGTCACCAGCTAACTAGTAATATACGTGCACACAACGCCGGATGTCCACTTGTCCATGTCTAATCAACGAAGCCTACGCCCTAGTTTCCTTCGTCATTCTTCTCCTCCGTAGCGGGAGCTTCCTCGTAGGCGTAGTGGTCTTGCGCTCCTGGTTCTGGATTGTTGCCGCAAAGCGAGCGTGAGCACTCCGACCCCGTGCTCAGCGAATCAACACACAGAATGCAGTATATAACATGTATGGCTATTCAAAGGATGGTTTTGGTTTATTTTATTTTTGCGAAGAGTGCTTTTGAATACAATTATATAAAAATCCTTAAGACCTAGCATTTTGAACATACGTATATGTTGAATGCAGTAATAATAGTGATTCAGATTCCATCCACCATTACATGGCATCTGCACCATATAGCAATTCTTCAGCGTTATAGCCGCTTAACTTACCACTGGGACGACACCCAGGACAATTCCAAACTAGGGCCTTACACTGCCCTTTCACTTTTCCAACCCATCATAAAGCATTTTGAAATAGAACTATATCTGGTTAAGTTCCCATGTCTGCCCTTGACCGTGGGCACGGCTATTCGAATAGTTTTGACTCTGCAGAGTTTGTACACTTTCACCACAAGAGACAATCAACTCGTTGACCCACATGATACCTTAGACATGTGGTTGAGCAGACCATCACAGTGACTTTTCAAAGTATCTAGGTTCTTTTCTCATCTCACATTTATGGGAGACTGCCCACTTGCGGTGGGTCCCATCTGTGCGCGGGATGTCTCCCACAGCCACTAACGCAGCCGGGCTCCCCTTCCCGCAACGTTAGGACAGCTGGGAAACTTCACCCTCCATTGGTGTCCCTTCAGGCCTCCCCTTGCCATAGCTAAATTCCTTCAACCTCCTGCCAATGAGATGAGTCCAGAACTTCGATAAATTTACTTAGCCAAGTCGTAAGTTACGGACTTGTGGTTGCACTGTTTTACAAGGGAGTTCATGACAAGATTCGGTCCTTAGTGGTATCTGGGCGGGCTACCACTAACCCACTTTTTATACATCACTATCTCATTGTTGTGCTTCCACTGCACTTTTTATACATCACTAACTCACTTTTGTGCTTCCACTGCACCATACATACACACCTTCGACTCAGTCCGCCCAGACATTAAAGCAAGTTGGGATTTTTGGGAGCATAAAATAATCATATCGAAATATGCCAATCATTCCCACTATGACTGCCCAAACCAGTTCTCATGATTAAAAGTAATGCTTGGGACAATTTCTTGCCCCGAGTTCCTAATCAATGCTAAGCATGGTATACGGTTACAGACTTATTTTCGAAATGTTACTATCATATTTTTGCTAAGGCGACAAGGTTCACACATTCAAATACTCAAAGGAGGGGGTAATATTATTCAAGGTAAACAACGGCATATAACTAGAATATCAAATTTAGCATGCATTTGCATAAAAATAACAACAATGCAGTTTGTTAATTTAAAACAGAGTAATTTGCAGAAATGTAGGTTCAACATGATCAAAGTATTGACTCGCCTTCGTCACAGTGGTCGGGTGCTTGATTGTCCGGGGCTTCTAGTGTTGCGGCCTCGATCTCTTCCTCTTGAGCTTCGTATGCTATTTAATCGTGCGAAATACCCAAATAAAAGAGAAGCAATCCATCACTCAAAAGATCACCAGAAATTCAAATGAACTTTAAAAATTATTATTTCAGTTCCATTGGATAGATCTTGATTTTATATGAATTTAGAAATTTGTCCCATTCAATTCGGAGTTAAAATGAATAAGTTATGATTATTTGAAGTTCTCAGTTCAGTAAATTCCAAAAGTTATTAAATTTCTGACAGTGGGTCCCACATGTCAGTTTCTTTTTATTTTAATTTATTTTCTTGCTGTGCCGCTGACGAGTGGGTCCAGGTACTGTTCATGGGGTCCATCTGTCAGCGCGGGTTCTGTGCAGGGGTGTCACTGACCTGTGGGGCCCAGCGGTCAGTCGGCTGCCCACTGCACAGGCTGACAGGAGGGGCCCACCTGTCAGCGGGAAGTTTTAAAAGAAATCGCTCGACCGCAGGCGCGGAGCCGGGGCTCGAACGCGCGCCGCGGGAGCGAGGGGAAGGAAGGAGTAACGCTGGAAGCCACTCGGCCGAGCCGAGCGATGCTTACCCTTATAGGGTAAGTATACCTTTTGAGGTAGCTCCGGGAGGGTTCCAGGCAGAGGAAGAAGAGGACGACGGCGCCGGCGGCGAGTAGTGGCCGGAGAGGTCCGGGGTTGTGTGATATGTAATCCCCGCGCACTGGGGAATCTCCTGGTACAGTCGGTGGGGAAGGAGGGGCACGGTGGCGAGCCGGCGGCGTGCGACGGCGGAGGTTTGGGAAGGCTGTCGTCGCCGGCAAAGCTCAGGCGACGGGGGACCCGGGGAAGGCCGAGGATGGCTTCGCCTTGTCCCCGCGAAGCTCCAGGAGCTTGGGTTGGCTTCGGGGCGGCCGGAATCGACGGGGAAGGTGGCGCCGGGGTTGGGGAAGAAAGAGGTCGCCGGCGAGGAATGGGGCGCTACTGTTTGATTGCTCGTGGGGGAGGGAAGAGTGGGGCATTGCGACCCGATTGCAATTCCCAGGAGGGGCTTTTATAGCCGGAGAGAGGCGCGCGGCGAGGGCGGCACCTGGCGCAACTCTGTTCACGTGGGGAAGGGGCGACGAACCAAATCTTCCCCGAGATTTCTTAGGAGAGAGGTGGCGGGAGAGATGAGTCCCCCCTCCTGTAGCTAGATCTTTTAAACCGCCCGCGAGGTGAGAGAACGGCGATGGATTTGCTGCGGCAGAGCGCAAGCGCGAGGGGAGAGGAGCTGCGTGCGCGTGGAGAAGAAGGAGCGGGGCGCTGGCTGTTCGGGCCCGCTCGCAGGGGGAGAGGCGCGGGTGGAGGCGGGGTCCGCTCGCCAGTGGGAGCGGGCGCGCGCGCTGGATAGGCCGCGCGGCGTCCGACTGGGCCGCGCCAACGCGCTGGCCGCGTGGGGAGAGAGGGCTGGGCCGGGGTGATGGCCGGCCCGGCCGAATGTTTTCCTTTTTCATTTTTCTTTTTCTTTTGTTTTTGCAATTGAATTTTACATGTATATACATTTGCACATACATCTTGGGTATATACCTATATATATTTTCCTTTCCTTCCCTTATTTTTGTGCAAAATGTATATACTTATTTATTTATGTTATTCATGTGTATATATGTATATATGTCCTTATATACATATGGTTCTTTGCATATATACATGAATATTAACTTCCTTTAATTTGTTTGCCCTGATTTTTAGGGATGATATCTTATGCTTAATTACAATTCTCTTTTAGCACTTTATGGATCATCTTTCCAGATTCTTCATTTGATGTTCATGCTGTATCATTTTACGTGTGATTTCTTCCTTCTTTTTATTTTTAAAATTCCTTTATAAATTCAAAAAGCCAATAAACTCCAATTCAAATAAAAAGCAATTAAAATAATCCAAAAACTCCATAATTTATTATTTATATTTCCCAGGATGTTACAAATCTACCCCCCTTAAAAAGAATCTCGACCCCGAGATTCAGCCTAGCTAGTGAACAGGTCGGGGTAGTCTTGACGCAGTTTATCTTCTCGTTCCCAGGTAGCTTCCTTCTTGGAATGGTGACTCCATTGTACTCTGCACATGCGAATGATTTGGGTTCTTGTCTTTTTCTCCACAGTATCTAATATTTTGATGGGACGTTCCTTGTAGGTTAAATCTTCTTCAAGCTCAATAGCTTCAAGTGGAGTTTGATCTTCTGGTACTCGTAGACACTTCTTGAGTTGGGATACGTGGAAAACATTGTGTATATCAGATAGATTTTGAGGTAATTCTAACTGATAGGCAACTTCTCCTTTCTTGGCCACGATTGGAAATGGTCCCACATAGCGAGGGGTAAGTTTGCCTTTGACTTTAAACCTCTTGACTCCTCGTAGAGGTGAAACCTTCAGGTAGACATAATCTCCAACCTCAAATGTCAGCGGTCTTCTTCTTTTGTCTGCATAACTCTTTTGTCTAGACTGGGCTGCCTGTAATCGATCTCTGATTAAACGAACCTTCTCTTCAGCTTGTTTGAGGATGTCGGGTCCAAATATGATGTTCTCCCCCACTTCTGACCAATATAGTGGGGTTCTGCACTTCCTTCCATATAAGACTTCAAATGGTGCCATCTGAAGGCTGGTCTGATAGCTATTGTTGTAGGCAAATTCAGCATATGGCAAACATTTATCCCAGTCTTTGGAGAAATCCAATGCACAAGCTCTAAGCATATCTTCTAGTATCTGGTTCACTCTTTCTGTTTGTCCATCCGTCTGAGGGTGATAGGCGGTGCTGAAATCCAGGTGAGTGCCAAGAGCTTCATGTAGTCTATCCCAGAAATACGAGGTAAATTGAGAACCTCGATCTGAGACTATCCTTTTTGGCACACCGTGCAAGCACACGATACGGGACTGTAACATCCCAAAATTTCACTCTCTGAAAAATTTAATTTCAAATTAATTAATTCAAAGTATTTGAACTTTATTTGGTTTTATCTGAAGTTTATTTCAAAATCTAAATCGAATTTAATCCTCAACCTCTCTACTCGGCCATCACGTGTCGCTCCCTGATTCAATCCGTCCTCACCCGGTTTAATCTCAGCCACCTGCCTTCACTTACCCCTTTGATTTAATCTGATGGCCCTGATTTCTCTTTCGCTTCGTGGCATTCGTCCGACCATCCACTTCTTCCTCTCTCTTCCCTCTCGCCGATAGCCCCAACCTCGCCAGTCAGCTTCTTCTTTCTTCTTGCCTTCTTTAACCTTCCACCGCCACCATTTCCCCGCTTTAAACCCCGCTTATCTCCCTCTTTACTCGTCTTTGCGTCATCCTTAACTTTGGTGTAACCGATAACCGTTCGTCGCCTCCACCGAGTGAATCCACCGCCGAAGAGCCCTGCTGCCAACGCCCTCACTTCGCCACCCCTGCATCCTCGTCGCTGGCTACCATCGAGAATTTCCGAGTGTCGTGCCAAGGTGCACTTAACTCCCCGTGCCTTTCCTCCCTCTCACGCACCCCTCGCCGACCCTAGCAGCGCCGCCATCCGCCGATGCCCTTAGCCCCAGTGCGCCACCTCAGCAACCATAAGCCACACAAGCGCTACGCCAGCCAAGTGTGCCACCTCAGCTTTCTCTTTGGTCCATGAACCCAGTCCACAAAAGCCGGTCCCACCTGTCAGTGAATAAAACCCTTGTTCTGTTGAAAAATAATTCGACCAGAAAATCAAAATCTTTGCTGACGACACCCTGACATATAAATCTCTTTTCCCACAGAAAAATAATTCCTCTGAAAATCATTTCCCTTGATGACATCATAATATGGTTTTTTTAGTTCAAAAATAATTCCAGAAAATCGGTTTATTCTTTTTCCCTCCTTTCGAACATCCAAAAGTTCGTATTTCTTCATTTTAATTCCGTTTGAGCCCATTCAAATTTCTAAACTCATCAAAAATTCCAGTCTATCCATTTCTATCCTCTTTTCAAATTTTTGGAATTTTTGAATTTATTTGGATTAAATTAAAGCTTAGAAAGTAAAAATATTTTAATGATTAAAATATACTTCAAATAAATCCGAAATTATTTTATTTGATATTTTCGGGTTCCAAGGGTGTTTGTGGAATTTTTCCTGATTTTTTTGAATTTATTTTATTTTCGAAAAAAAAATTATTATTTATTTTTTTATTTTCTCTCTCCTGCTACTATTCATCTTCAAGGTATCGATTCGTGTCCAGACCGCACGCACGCGCAGCGCCATTGCCGTCTTCTTCAAGCTCCAATAACTTTTGATTTTCTCAACGGTTTTTCGTGAAATAAATTGCATTCAACTCCTCTCATCAAACTCTTTCATTTCCCTACCGTTTTCCCCTCATTCATGAGCCGTTTCGCGAGAAATTAATCCATGCCATTGATGGACATGGTCTCTTGATCTCCCGTCTCGGACCTCCCCCGCCACTATAAAAGGGAGCACCGTGAGCCCCTTCTCATCCTCACTCAACCCCGAAAATATCAAGTCCCCACTCCTCTTCTCTTGTGCGCAATCGGAGTTTTTCTTTTGTGTTCCAAGCGGCGTTCTTCGGCTTATTGCGTCTCGTCCGGTGGAGCCCCGCCACTTTTGAGCACATCCTCGGATTCGCCTCGTCGCGTTCGACGCGGTGCTCACCTCGCCTTCGCCGGAACTTCGCCGGAGCACCGTCGCCACCGTGGGCCATAGCGCGTCGTCGTTCCTCGCGTCGCCACCGGCCGTCCGTACATGCCCGACCAAAACCAAGGTGAGCATCACGTTCCCCATGCTCTACTCTTCGTTTCGCCGCAAGTCTTGCATGTTAATTCCTCTCCGTTTGCTCGGAATGTCGATGTCAGCCTGTCGGCTACATAAAAGCTTGTCCACCGCGTTTCACTAGTCCGTTGGCCGAGCCGTCTGCACCGTTGAGTTGGCCTCGATGCGTTCTACGCCGTGCTCTCTTCCATTTGTCCAAAACCTTTTCCTAAATTTATGACCCCGACACCTTGCCATGGCCGCAAATGGCACTTCGCATCCCTGCCTGTCCGGGAATGCTTTCAACAATCCGTTCGCGTCAAAACGTGCCAAACTATCCCAGGTGGCTACGTTTCAGACGGTTTTGGATTCGCCCTACTGAGCACGAAGATATTGAGTTTTTCGTGTTTCGGTACCGTCGTTGTTCAAACGACGATTGCGTCGCCTCCGGTGAGTTTTCGGCTTAGCCGATATTTTTCCTAGCTTCACCTCACCGCGTTCTAGGCCGTGCTCACCTTACTTCTCCTTGTCCCTTTCCCGAAAATTATTCTTCTCTCCACACCTTATGTCGTTGTCGCCGTACACGGTCTCTAACCTGCCGTTGTCGCTACCACGCCATCACTGTCGTGTTTCCCTCACCGTCGGTAATTGCCGCCGTTCCTCGCCGCCATACGTGTGTCACCACCTTCGTCTCATTGCCAGCATTCTATTTTGCCCATTCGCCAGACACCTTGTAGCCAATCGACACCGTACTATTCAAAAAGTAATTCTCGGATGTTGTTATCATTTCATGTGATGTCCAAAACTTCCAGATATTGGATCTCCCTCATACGAACTCCGAATCTGTTGATTCTTTCTCCTAAATTCATCTAAAATCATAATCTATCCGTCAATATATATTTTATAATTTTTGGATTTTAATTGGGTTTTATTTGAATTTATTTTGTTTGGTTCTTCGCGTGTAGACTACGACTAATCCGGAGAGTTCGATTTTAACGATTCGCAACATCAAGTCTCCGAGCAAGGCAAGTCTCCTTTGATCATCTTGAACCTATGATTTCGAAATGTTTTAATTATTTTAAATTATGTGCATTGCTATTTATATAAAATATTAGTTCAAATCTTAAGGGTTAGTTAAACCAACCTTGTTATATCCTCCATTGAAATTGAATGCCATGTACCTTTGTCACCCTAGAGTTTCATTTGTCTCAATAATGAGATTATTACTGAATCTTTGTGAATAGTGGAATGGTAGTATAATGCTTAGTCTCGCTATTTAATATCTTTGAAATCTTGAAAATGGGAAATTATGATTTATTGTAATACCCCTGTGTTTATGAAAATTAGTGGTAATTGGAGTTGCCACTGTTCTTTTAAAATAAACTAAAATGTGAAAATTGGTTTAGATTAGGGTGGATGGTTAGTTTGGATTGGTGCAGGAAGCACGAGATCTTGTAATGTGTATGTTCCACCCTAGTCAATTAAGGACCGACGCTTGTGTTTGTCCAGACTGAGCATTAACCGTACAACCACAAGTCTATATGGGTACGACCTAGCTGACTAACTTACGATAGTCTAGTTTAGGTGCCACCAGTGGAAAGTGGATGCCAGGGATGGACTGGTTATTCACAGTGAGGGACAGGGATTTACTGTACTCATATGGCGCAAGAGGGGGCTTCGGTTCGGGCGGTTAGCCTACCTGCGGTGAAACCTCAGCGGGTGGTATCTAGCTAGATTAGAGTAAGGTAAAGGCTTTGTGATATTTTATCTGGGTCTCATGCCAAAGGAAGCGTGTTGACTTTTAGGATAATTTATCTCTTGTGGGTAAAGTTGTACAACCTCTGCAGAGTGTAAAACTATTCGAATAGCCGTGCCCACGGTCAAGGGCGGGCAAGGAATGCATTCACATGGTAGATTTCTGGTTTTGTTTTAAAATCAAAAGTTTTGTATTCCAGGAGTGGAGGGAACTCTCGGAAGGGTATCCTGGCGGTTGGAGCCAGAGAGGGTGGATTTAACCCGCAGTTTTAAACTTGACCAATTGTAATTGGTTGGCTAGTGTTGGTAGATGGAACCTTCACTAGAAAGTTAATGATAGTTTCTGCTAAAACATTTACTTTATTAAATTGATGCCTTCAAAAATAATTAGTGGTAATTGAAATTTTAAAATATTGCTTTGTGCAAAAGAACCATATAGCCTTCCTTTGTCAAGCCTTGCATCTATGCATTTTTCCCAAGACTTGCGGAGTACTTTATGTACTCACGCGTTGCTCTCAAAAATAAATCTCAGAAGAATACGAAGCTCAAGAAGGAGACTACGACTACTTCGCGTGTGGATTTGACGAAGGATTTCCGGAGTACTAGGTCGTTATTAGAAAAGCTTCAAATTTTATTTTATAAAATAAAAATTTAATAATGTGCTATTCTCATCTTTTCTCTTCTTTCTATCCTTACCTTCGTCAGGATATTCTATCTTATCTATATGTTTGCTCACTTTTAAGAATGGTAATTGTATCCACTTTCCTTTGTAATTTCTATAGATGGGTTAGAGAGATCAAGTCTGTGAAGCACCCAGAGGACCGTGTCGTCATGAAGATTTGAAGAGTAGTTCCTTTGTTTATAGTACCCAAGTAAAGCTCTACGATTTTAGAACGCTTATGTATATTGCTTGTTGGTGTTAGATGGACTGTACCAAGTCTTTGTGTACTTGTAGAACAGCCATCTTTAAAAACTATTTTGTTTTCGAGCTAAGCTTCTCCTCGTTGGAGTTTGCTTTTCTCTTGTGTGTTTGTTTGGGATGTTATTTAGTTGTTCCCCGACCTCTTATCTATGCTACTTCCCTCTTACCTTGTGCTAACCCTAGTTACTGCTTCAGATGGTGCAAATTCTAATTCTTTCATTGTAGTCCAAGTTTGGAAAAATATTTGAGAACCAAGAATATATGGAAGATCACTAAATTTACGGAAAGTACTCTTATCAGGAAAGTCATCCTAATCCTTAGATGTCAAGTTAGGTAATTTGAAGGATTGTTGCTAGTGTGATATATTTGGATTTAGAATTGACAAGATTGGATAATTCTTGGGTGATTCGAAAGTAATAAAGGTATATTTGCAGATACCAATGGATTATGAATAAATATGAAAGTTGTAACACTTGTGGATTGAATAGATCTTAGAAATGATCACATTATTGAACTTGGTGGAGCTAATTAGATCATGGGAAGTATTCAAACTTGATGCATTGGATTTATTATCTTGGATTGAAAGGAGTAATTGGATGTAAAACAAGATTTTAGTTGAAGGATTTATTTGTGTTCTTTGGAGAATTAGTATTAAGAATTTGATATAGTAAAGGTGGAAATTAAAAGATTGGATTATCATAAACAATTTATGACATCAATTTTAGGTGGTTTGGTTGAATCATGAAGAGCGGATAAATTTTGTGGAGTTGATTGATTGTCATAGTTTGGTGGATCTATTGATGATGAGTGGATACTAGTGTAATTCTGAAAGATAATACACTTAGATATTTGGTGGATTACTCTTATTATTGCAAAGGGAATATTGATTTGAAACTAGTGGATTTATTAGATCATTGAAAGATAATTGGATTTTAATTTATGAGATTGAATATATCATAAGGATGATCGAAGGTTTAAGTTTGGTGGATTTAAATCAAATATGGAAGATAGATTGTTAGATTAGAACTAATTGAGGTACTTCGATTCATTCAAATTTGGTGGAATGAAAATGATGATTATGAAAAGAATGATGTTGGTGGATTAATGAATATTAAATTATGGCTTAGATGATCTCAAAATTGATTGATGATTACTAAAAGGTTGGATTAATTTTATATTATTTGATCAGAGTCATGGATATGTTGGATTAGGTAATGATCATAAAATAATTGGTGGAAATCACAAACTACAATGTTATTGGATCATTGTTGGAAAAATTCTATGGTTTGACGTCGATTCAAATTAGAGCAGAGAGTAAAAGTTAATGAGATTACTTGTCAAAATCAATAAGGTGCATTTGTGGTATATGATTTTGGAATCAAGAATTTTTGAAGAGTTGAAATAATTATGTCCTTCTCGGATGAACACTTGCGGAAGTTAAGCCCTTTTGGTGGAATACTGAATTAAGCGATATGATAAGGGCAATTGAAGTTAACCTAGAGCTTGCAGGCGACTAAAGATGTACCAATCCGATTTGTTGTACTCTTCCATATTTCTCAGTTAAAGGAATACTTCAGAGCATCGAACAATAAGATAGAATCATGAAGGAAGCTGAACGCCGCGCAAGAAGGATGACCGTAAAGTTCCACAAAGTACAGTAGAGCAACCATTCGAAGTCAAGCAACTTGGGAGCGTGAAGAGGACCTAAGAGCCGAGTTTTTCTCTCCTTTCTTTTTCCTAGTCCATCCGAATCTCGGGGACGAGATTCTTTCTAAGGGGGGTAGGTTTGTAACATCCCAAAATTTCACTCTCTGAAAAATTTAATTTCAAATTAATTAATTCAAAGTATTTGAACTTTATTTGGTTTTATCTGAAGTTTATTTCAAAATCTAAATCGAATTTAATCCTCAACCTCTCTACTCGGCCATCACGTGTCGCTCCCTGATTCAATCCGTCCTCACCCGGTTTAATCTCAGCCACCTGCCTTCACTTACCCCTTTGATTTAATCTGATGGCCCTGATTTCTCTTTCGCTTCGTGGCATTCGTCCGACCATCCACTTCTTCCTCTCTCTTCCCTCTCGCCGATAGCCCCAACCTCGCCAGTCAGCTTCTTCTTTCTTCTTGCCTTCTTTAACCTTCCACCGCCACCATTTCCCCGCTTTAAACCCCGCTTATCTCCCTCTTTACTCGTCTTTGCGTCATCCTTAACTTTGGTGTAACCGATAACCGTTCGTCGCCTCCACCGAGTGAATCCACCGCCGAAGAGCCCTGCTGCCAACGCCCTCACTTCGCCACCCCTGCATCCTCGTCGCTGGCTACCATCGAGAATTTCCGAGTGTCGTGCCAAGGTGCACTTAACTCCCCGTGCCTTTCCTCCCTCTCACGCACCCCTCGCCGACCCTAGCAGCGCCGCCATCCGCCGATGCCCTTAGCCCCAGTGCGCCACCTCAGCAACCATAAGCCACACAAGCGCTACGCCAGCCAAGTGTGCCACCTCAGCTTTCTCTTTGGTCCATGAACCCAGTCCACAAAAGCCGGTCCCACCTGTCAGTGAATAAAACCCTTGTTCTGTTGAAAAATAATTCGACCAGAAAATCAAAATCTTTGCTGACGACACCCTGACATATAAATCTCTTTTCCCACAGAAAAATAATTCCTCTGAAAATCATTTCCCTTGATGACATCATAATATGGTTTTTTTAGTTCAAAAATAATTCCAGAAAATCGGTTTATTCTTTTTCCCTCCTTTCGAACATCCAAAAGTTCGTATTTCTTCATTTTAATTCCGTTTGAGCCCATTCAAATTTCTAAACTCATCAAAAATTCCAGTCTATCCATTTCTATCCTCTTTTCAAATTTTTGGAATTTTTGAATTTATTTGGATTAAATTAAAGCTTAGAAAGTAAAAATATTTTAATGATTAAAATATACTTCAAATAAATCCGAAATTATTTTATTTGATATTTTCGGGTTCCAAGGGTGTTTGTGGAATTTTTCCTGATTTTTTTGAATTTATTTTATTTTCGAAAAAAAAATTATTATTTATTTTTTTATTTTCTCTCTCCTGCTACTATTCATCTTCAAGGTATCGATTCGTGTCCAGACCGCACGCACGCGCAGCGCCATTGCCGTCTTCTTCAAGCTCCAATAACTTTTGATTTTCTCAACGGTTTTTCGTGAAATAAATTGCATTCAACTCCTCTCATCAAACTCTTTCATTTCCCTACCGTTTTCCCCTCATTCATGAGCCGTTTCGCGAGAAATTAATCCATGCCATTGATGGACATGGTCTCTTGATCTCCCGTCTCGGACCTCCCCCGCCACTATAAAAGGGAGCACCGTGAGCCCCTTCTCATCCTCACTCAACCCCGAAAATATCAAGTCCCCACTCCTCTTCTCTTGTGCGCAATCGGAGTTTTTCTTTTGTGTTCCAAGCGGCGTTCTTCGGCTTATTGCGTCTCGTCCGGTGGAGCCCCGCCACTTTTGAGCACATCCTCGGATTCGCCTCGTCGCGTTCGACGCGGTGCTCACCTCGCCTTCGCCGGAACTTCGCCGGAGCACCGTCGCCACCGTGGGCCATAGCGCGTCGTCGTTCCTCGCGTCGCCACCGGCCGTCCGTACATGCCCGACCAAAACCAAGGTGAGCATCACGTTCCCCATGCTCTACTCTTCGTTTCGCCGCAAGTCTTGCATGTTAATTCCTCTCCGTTTGCTCGGAATGTCGATGTCAGCCTGTCGGCTACATAAAAGCTTGTCCACCGCGTTTCACTAGTCCGTTGGCCGAGCCGTCTGCACCGTTGAGTTGGCCTCGATGCGTTCTACGCCGTGCTCTCTTCCATTTGTCCAAAACCTTTTCCTAAATTTATGACCCCGACACCTTGCCATGGCCGCAAATGGCACTTCGCATCCCTGCCTGTCCGGGAATGCTTTCAACAATCCGTTCGCGTCAAAACGTGCCAAACTATCCCAGGTGGCTACGTTTCAGACGGTTTTGGATTCGCCCTACTGAGCACGAAGATATTGAGTTTTTCGTGTTTCGGTACCGTCGTTGTTCAAACGACGATTGCGTCGCCTCCGGTGAGTTTTCGGCTTAGCCGATATTTTTCCTAGCTTCACCTCACCGCGTTCTAGGCCGTGCTCACCTTACTTCTCCTTGTCCCTTTCCCGAAAATTATTCTTCTCTCCACACCTTATGTCGTTGTCGCCGTACACGGTCTCTAACCTGCCGTTGTCGCTACCACGCCATCACTGTCGTGTTTCCCTCACCGTCGGTAATTGCCGCCGTTCCTCGCCGCCATACCTGTGTCACCACCTTCGTCTCATTGCCAGCATTCTATTTTGCCCATTCGCCAGACACCTTGTAGCCAATCGACACCGTACTATTCAAAAAGTAATTCTCGGATGTTGTTATCATTTCATGTGATGTCCAAAACTTCCAGATATTGGATCTCCCTCATACGAACTCCGAATCTGTTGATTCTTTCTCCTAAATTCATCTAAAATCATAATCTATCCGTCAATATATATTTTATAATTTTTGGATTTTAATTGGGTTTTATTTGAATTTATTTTGTTTGGTTCTTCGCGTGTAGACTACGACTAATCCGGAGAGTTCGATTTTAACGATTCGCAACATCAAGTCTCCGAGCAAGGCAAGTCTCCTTTGATCATCTTGAACCTATGATTTCGAAATGTTTTAATTATTTTAAATTATGTGCATTGCTATTTATATAAAATATTAGTTCAAATCTTAAGGGTTAGTTAAACCAACCTTGTTATATCCTCCATTGAAATTGAATGCCATGTACCTTTGTCACCCTAGAGTTTCATTTGTCTCAATAATGAGATTATTACTGAATCTTTGTGAATAGTGGAATGGTAGTATAATGCTTAGTCTCGCTATTTAATATCTTTGAAATCTTGAAAATGGGAAATTATGATTTATTGTAATACCCCTGTGTTTATGAAAATTAGTGGTAATTGGAGTTGCCACTGTTCTTTTAAAATAAACTAAAATGTGAAAATTGGTTTAGATTAGGGTGGATGGTTAGTTTGGATTGGTGCAGGAAGCACGAGATCTTGTAATGTGTATGTTCCACCCTAGTCAATTAAGGACCGACGCTTGTGTTTGTCCAGACTGAGCATTAACCGTACAACCACAAGTCTATATGGGTACGACCTAGCTGACTAACTTACGATAGTCTAGTTTAGGTGCCACCAGTGGAAAGTGGATGCCAGGGATGGACTGGTTATTCACAGTGAGGGACAGGGATTTACTGTACTCATATGGCGCAAGAGGGGGCTTCGGTTCGGGCGGTTAGCCTACCTGCGGTGAAACCTCAGCGGGTGGTATCTAGCTAGATTAGAGTAAGGTAAAGGCTTTGTGATATTTTATCTGGGTCTCATGCCAAAGGAAGCGTGTTGACTTTTAGGATAATTTATCTCTTGTGGGTAAAGTTGTACAACCTCTGCAGAGTGTAAAACTATTCGAATAGCCGTGCCCACGGTCAAGGGCGGGCAAGGAATGCATTCACATGGTAGATTTCTGGTTTTGTTTTAAAATCAAAAGTTTTGTATTCCAGGAGTGGAGGGAACTCTCGGAAGGGTATCCTGGCGGTTGGAGCCAGAGAGGGTGGATTTAACCCGCAGTTTTAAACTTGACCAATTGTAATTGGTTGGCTAGTGTTGGTAGATGGAACCTTCACTAGAAAGTTAATGATAGTTTCTGCTAAAACATTTACTTTATTAAATTGATGCCTTCAAAAATAATTAGTGGTAATTGAAATTTTAAAATATTGCTTTGTGCAAAAGAACCATATAGCCTTCCTTTGTCAAGCCTTGCATCTATGCATTTTTCCCAAGACTTGCGGAGTACTTTATGTACTCACGCGTTGCTCTCAAAAATAAATCTCAGAAGAATACGAAGCTCAAGAAGGAGACTACGACTACTTCGCGTGTGGATTTGACGAAGGATTTCCGGAGTACTAGGTCGCGCTTCCCCAGTCAATTGCCTGTGGCGTATTGATGGGTCATCGCTGGATTTATCTTCTGCTTCCGCTGTGTTTTGTGTGTGTGTGAGGTCTTGAAACCTCAGTTGTAATAATAAGACCTTTCGGTCTGTACTCTCAATTATTGTAATAAAGTGTTGTTGGTTATGTAATCATTTCTGTTTGACTGTGTGCACTAGCTTTGATCTGGGACTAGTGCTGTAATACACAGAGGGTCCGGGTTCGGAAATCCGGGGTCCCGACAGGGACATATACAGTTCTGCTAACTTGTCTCCCTTGTAGGTTGTCTTGACTGGAATAAAGTGGGCGACCTTGGTCAACCTATCAATTATAACCCATACAGAGTCATATCCTGACTTGGTCCGTGGAAATCCAGTGATGAAATCCATTCCGACTTCTTCCCACTTCCATTGGGGTATCTGCAACGGCTGTAATAGTCCTGCAGGTCTCTGATGCTCTGCCTTCACTCTCTGACACACATCACAGCATGCTACATGCTCTGCAATGTCTCTTTTCATACGGGGCCACCAACAAAAGTGTTTCATACCTTGATACATCTTAGTGCTCCCGGGGTGGAGGGAATACGGAGAGCTATGTGCTTCCCTTAATATCAGATTCTTAAGGTCCTGGTGATGTGGGACTACGATACGTGTTCCATATCGTAGAGTACCCTCATGGTCAATTTTCATGTTAGGTGTCTTCCCTTCTTCCATTAATTTCTTCCATTTCAAAATGGCTGGATCATCTTGTTGTGCTGCCATAATCATTTCTTCTATACTTGATTGAAGTTCCTGGGCAGATAGAGTGCTTGGCTCCACTATTTCCAAATTCAAAGCTTTCAATTCCTTGTAGAGCTCGGGTTGATGTTCCCGTACCATGAGATTATTGCAATAAGCCTTACGGCTCAATGCATCTGCTACCACATTGGCCTTTCCAGGGTGGTAGTGTACACTCAAATCATAATCCTTGATTAATTCTAGCCATCTTCTCTGCCTTAAATTAAGGTGAGCTTGTGTGAAGAAATACTTGAGGCTCTTGTGATCTGTATACACATCACAATGGTTACCAATCAAGTAATGCCGCCAAATCTTCAACGCATGAATCACTGAGGCTAACTCTAGATCATGAGTGGGGTAGTTAGCTTCATGGGGACGAAGTTGTCTGGATGCATATGACACAACTCTGCCTTCTTGCATCAGTACGCATCCAAGTCCTTGATGTGAGGCATCACAATATACCTCGAAATCTTTGCGTACATCTGGTAGAACTAACACAGGGGTGGTGGCCAATCTCTTCTTCAATTCTTGGAAACTTTCTTCACATGTCTTGGTCCATTCAAACTTCTTCTCTTTCTTGAGCAATTGGGTCATTGGCCTGGCAATTCGAGAAAATCCTTCTATGAACCTTCTGTAGTACCCAGCCAAACCGAGAAAACTCCTCACTTCAGTGACAGAAGTAGGCTGCTTCCAGTCAGTGACAGCTGCAATCTTGGCGGGGTCAACAGATATTCCTCCTGCTGACACTATGTGTCCTAAGAAACTGATATCTTTTAGCCAAAATTCACACTTGCTGAATTTGGCATACAGCTGATGTTCCTTTAGCTTCTCCAACACTAGGTGCAGATGTTCTGCGTGCTTTTCTGAATTTTTGGAGTATATAAGGATGTCGTCTATGAAGACTACGACAAACTTGTCCAAGTACTCCATGAATACCTTATTCATCAGATTCATAAAATAAGCTGGGGCATTGGTTAATCCAAAAGACATGACCAGAAATTCATATAGTCCATATCTAGTGGTAAAGGCTGTTTTGGGTATATCTTCTGGCCTGATCTTCAACTGATGATAACCTGACTTCAGATCTATTTTGGAGAACACGGTGGCTCCTCCAAGTTGATCGAACAAGTCATCAATCCTGGGAAGGGGATACTTGTTCTTGATAGTCATCTCATTCAAATCACGGTAGTCCACACACATCCTGGCTGTGCCATCCTTTTTCTTCACAAACAGCACTGGAGATCCCCATGGCGATGAGCTGGGTCTAATGAATCCCTTCTCTTGTAACTCTTGGAGTTGTTTCTTCAATTCCTCCAATTCTTCTACAGTCATCCTATAGGGCCTTTTGGAGATTGGAGCGGCACCTGGCTTCAAATTGATAACAAATTCCAAGTCTCTATCTGGGGGCATGCCTGGCAGTTCTTCGGGAAATACTTCGGGATAGTCTTGCACTACTATCATTCCTTCTAGGGGTACGTCCTCACAATGATAGATTGCACGTCCCCACTGGTATGGTCTGTCCACTTTTATATTTATGGTCATTCCAGGACACTTGACCACTTTCACTGTTCTGGTGGCACACTCTAGGACACCTTGATTCTTAGCTAACCAATCCATTCCTAGTATGATGTCTAGGGTCTTGGAATTTAATACTATAAGGTCTGCTAGGAAATCACACCTTTCCATGGTAATGGTCACCCTTGGGCATACTAGGGTAGCAGTAATTGGTCCAGCTGGTGAGTTAAGCATCAATGGCTTCTTAAGGGTATAAATAGGTAGTCCCAACTTATCAGCATACCCCTTAGATATAAATGAATGTGAAGCTCCTGAATCAAATAATACTTGTGCGGGTATAGTCTTGACAGAAAACGTACCCATGAGAACTCCAGCGGCTTCTTGAGCTTCTTCAACGGTAATATGGTTGACTCTGCCTCGGTTTGGTGCTGAAGTGTTCTTGCTAGCTTGAGAGCTTTGCTGTCCCTTGCCAGGAGCTGAAGCTTGACTGCGGACAGGGACATTCTGCATATGTGGACATCTGTTGGCAAAGTGTCCCTTCTCCCCACAGCTGTAGCAATTAAGATTTGCTACGGGGTTTGTACCACTAAACTGCCCTCCTGGGCGTGATGCTTGGGACATACTTCCACCGGGTCTAAAGGCTGGGATTGACCCACTGGATTGATTGGATCTTGAGAATGAGGGTTTGAAGAACTTCTGGATAAATCTTCCTTGTGGCCGTTGAGTTATCATCTTGCGCTTACGGCTGGCTTCAAGAATCTTCTTCTCATTTTCTAAGGCCAATGCCTTGTTTACCAACTGATGAAAGCTGGTGAAGTCCTGGGTGATCAGCTGCACTCTCAGTTCATCTTTTAACCCTTCAAAGAATCTGTCAACCTTTTCTTCTTCTTCTTCTTCTATATCCTTCTGAGCATATCGGGCTAACTGTGTGAATTTTGTCAGATATTCATTGACGGATAAGTTCCCTTGCTTGAGATTGCGGAACTCATTCTTCTTTATCCGCATTATCCCAGCTGGAACGAAGTTGTCCTTGAAAGCCTTCTTAAACTCTGTCCAGGGGATAGCTTCGGTGTCACCTCCGGTGGTAGCATCTTCCTAGCCTCGGGCAGCTAAGTAGTTCTCCCACCATGCTGCCGCAGCACCTTGAAGTTGATGTGCAGCAAACACCACTTTGTCTTCAACCGAAATTTTGGCCAGCCTTATCTTCCTTTCAGTGTCTCGGAGCCAATCTTCCGCTTCAAGTGGTTCTTCTGCCGAAGTGAATGTACTTGGTCTTGTCCTTTGGAAGTCTCCTAGATCAGCTCTGTGTCCGCCAGAGCTTCCTTGCTGTCCAGCATAAATGGCTTGCAGAATCTGGGTTTGTTGCGCCATTACTTGGGCCATTGTGGGATTAACTGGAGGGTTCGGGAGATCAGCATCTGGGTTCTGATTTTCCTCGGGGTTTTCGCCATGGTTTGAGTCTACCTCAGCATGCTGAGGGTTAGCATGGGTCCGAGATCGGGTAACTCTTGGATTGGACATCTGCAGTTACAGTTTTACAACTTAGTACTAAGACTACCCTTGAGAAAAATGGAGGGTATCAACCCTTGCTGTGAAAATAACACAAGATAAACGGCAAAAGAACATTCAACATAAGGCCTTATGCCTGGCCATTCATTATCATACAAACATTCACATAGCCAGCCTCCCAGGCCGGACTTACAATAACATAATAGTTAGAGTTCACTTGACCGCAACTACAATATAACAGGGCTAAGGCAACACTTAATTTACAAGCACGACGTGACGACACTTCCACTACTACGCCGCGTAGTGATCACCACTGACGGAGGGGTCGTAGTTTGGCGATCTGGAGCGGGATCGACTGCCACTAAACTCCGATGGGTCAGAACCATCAGAGTCCGTGGGAGCATGTGGGGGACTGTGACTTGGTGGAGGCCTTCTCCGTCGAAGTGCAGACTGAAGACTCGGGGGTCGCGCACTCTTGCGCGCAGTCAGCCGGGTGCGGGAGCCGGATCCCATTGAAGGAGGTGCCGGTGCTGCTAATGGAGCGAGAGGTTGCTGGAGCTGTGCCTGAGCTGCTGCGGCTTCTGCCTTGGCGGCTGCCAGTGCCTGCTGGCACTGGGCAAGCTGGTCACGAAGGGTCGCCACCTCGGTATGCCGGGCAACTAGGTGCATCCGGAGGGCGGTCATCTCTTCCAGTGCAGTAGTATGAGCTGCTCCCATGGCTCTGGTAAGATCAACTTGGTGGGTGAGCCTTGGATCATCCTCATTCACCGGCAGGTAGGTCTCGTTGTGGCGTACTCCCTCCCTGCGTGAAGGGTAGAAGCAGAAGGGTGTGCGGAGCAGGGAGATCTGGTAGATGTCACAAAGTCGGGCGGCGGCGAGACGAGCAGCATCCTGAAGTGCGGTAGACCGGGTGCTTCTTGGGTGTTCTGTCTGGAAGATGTGGGGTGGGTCATGTTCACTCTTCGGGTAGATGAACACTTCAAACATCCAGCAGTACACCCCTCCTGCAGATGTCTGGCGCCCACGATAAATGGGCTGCTCCGGGTACTCCAGGTAGTGGAGGAGCTTGCGCAGGATTCTTGCGAATACGCCCTCATAAACTCCATGAGCGACGTAATCCCAATTGCCTTCTTCTCCTGCCATCTGTAAAAGCAATTACTTTGCATTAGTAATGCTTTAGAATAATCAATTGAAAAAGTGAAGGGGCGTAGAACTAGGAAGGGTACGAGTAGCAATAATACGCTATATTTTCAGAAATACTTTTTATACATTAACATTTCCACCCTAAGGTTCTTCTAACGACCATTCAATGGCTTTTACCCTGCAGTCGTATGCTCTGATACCAGCGCTGTCAGACCCAGATTTTTCAATCTGAATCTTACTGTGTTTCACTGCACTAATCCCTGGATCAGTAGTTAGTGCACACAGGTACATTGCTGAATCATTTCATACATCGCATAATCATCCATTATATTACATGAACTGAAATACACCACGTCGGGTGATAGAGTTTACAAAAGGGGCCGACTAGGCCAATTGTCATTATTACAAATACGCATAGCGGAAGTACAGCAAAAGTAAACCCAAATCCACAGGCAAGCGACTGGAAGGTACTGTGTGCATTATATGTCACCAGCTAACTAGTAATATACGTGCACACAACGCCGGATGTCCACTTGTCCATGTCTAATCAACGAAGCCTACGCCCTAGTTTCCTTCGTCATTCTTCTCCTCCGTAGCGGGAGCTTCCTCGTAGGCGTAGTGGTCTTGCGCTCCTGGTTCTGGATTGTTGCCGCAAAGCGAGCGTGAGCACTCCGACCCCGTGCTCAGCGAATCAACACACAGAATGCAGTATATAACATGTATGGCTATTCAAAGGATGGTTTTGGTTTATTTTATTTTTGCGAAGAGTGCTTTTGAATACAATTATATAAAAATCCTTAAGACCTAGCATTTTGAACATACGTATATGTTGAATGCAGTAATAATAGTGATTCAGATTCCATCCACCATTACATGGCATCTGCACCATATAGCAATTCTTCAGCGTTATAGCCGCTTAACTTACCACTGGGACGACACCCAGGACAATTCCAAACTAGGGCCTTACACTGCCCTTTCACTTTTCCAACCCATCATAAAGCATTTTGAAATAGAACTATATCTGGTTAAGTTCCCATGTCTGCCCTTGACCGTGGGCACGGCTATTCGAATAGTTTTGACTCTGCAGAGTTTGTACACTTTCACCACAAGAGACAATCAACTCGTTGACCCACATGATACCTTAGACATGTGGTTGAGCAGACCATCACAGTGACTTTTCAAAGTATCTAGGTTCTTTTCTCATCTCACATTTATGGGAGACTGCCCACTTGCGGTGGGTCCCATCTGTGCGCGGGATGTCTCCCACAGCCACTAACGCAGCCGGGCTCCCCTTCCCGCAACGTTAGGACAGCTGGGAAACTTCACCCTCCATTGGTGTCCCTTCAGGCCTCCCCTTGCCATAGCTAAATTCCTTCAACCTCCTGCCAATGAGATGAGTCCAGAACTTCGATAAATTTACTTAGCCAAGTCGTAAGTTACGGACTTGTGGTTGCACTGTTTTACAAGGGAGTTCATGACAAGATTCGGTCCTTAGTGGTATCTGGGCGGGCTACCACTAACCCACTTTTTATACATCACTATCTCATTGTTGTGCTTCCACTGCACTTTTTATACATCACTAACTCACTTTTGTGCTTCCACTGCACCATACATACACACCTTCGACTCAGTCCGCCCAGACATTAAAGCAAGTTGGGATTTTTGGGAGCATAAAATAATCATATCGAAATATGCCAATCATTCCCACTATGACTGCCCAAACCAGTTCTCATGATTAAAAGTAATGCTTGGGACAATTTCTTGCCCCGAGTTCCTAATCAATGCTAAGCATGGTATACGGTTACAGACTTATTTTCGAAATGTTACTATCATATTTTTGCTAAGGCGACAAGGTTCACACATTCAAATACTCAAAGGAGGGGGTAATATTATTCAAGGTAAACAACGGCATATAACTAGAATATCAAATTTAGCATGCATTTGCATAAAAATAACAACAATGCAGTTTGTTAATTTAAAACAGAGTAATTTGCAGAAATGTAGGTTCAACATGATCAAAGTATTGACTCGCCTTCGTCACAGTGGTCGGGTGCTTGATTGTCCGGGGCTTCTAGTGCTGCGGCCTCGATCTCTTCCTCTTGAGCTTCGTATGCTATTTAATCGTGCGAAATACCCAAATAAAAGAGAAGCAATCCATCACTCAAAAGATCACCAGAAATTCAAATGAACTTTAAAAATTATTATTTCAGTTCCATTGGATAGATCTTGATTTTATATGAATTTAGAAATTTGTCCCATTCAATTCGGAGTTAAAATGAATAAGTTATGATTATTTGAAGTTCTCAGTTCAGTAAATTCCAAAAGTTATTAAATTTCTGACAGTGGGTCCCACATGTCAGTTTCTTTTTATTTTAATTTATTTTCTTGCTGTGCCGCTGACGAGTGGGTCCAGGTACTGTTCATGGGGTCCATCTGTCAGCGCGGGTTCTGTGCAGGGGTGTCACTGACCTGTGGGGCCCAGCGGTCAGTCGGCTGCCCACTGCACAGGCTGACAGGAGGGGCCCACCTGTCAGCGGGAAGTTTTAAAAGAAATCGCTCGACCGCAGGCGCGGAGCCGGGGCTCGAACGCGCGCCGCGGGAGCGAGGGGAAGGAAGGAGTAACGCTGGAAGCCACTCGGCCGAGCCGAGCGATGCTTACCCTTATAGGGTAAGTATACCTTTTGAGGTAGCTCCGGGAGGGTTCCAGGCAGAGGAAGAAGAGGACGACGGCGCCGGCGGCGAGTAGTGGCCGGAGAGGTCCGGGGTTGTGTGATATGTAATCCCCGCGCACTGGGGAATCTCCTGGTACAGTCGGTGGGGAAGGAGGGGCACGGTGGCGAGCCGGCGGCGTGCGACGGCGGAGGTTTGGGAAGGCTGTCGTCGCCGGCAAAGCTCAGGCGACGGGGGACCCGGGGAAGGCCGGGGATGGCTTCGCCTTGTCCCCGCGAAGCTCCAGGAGCTTGGGTTGGCTTCGGGGCGGCCGGAATCGACGGGGAAGGTGGCGCCGGGGTTGGGGAAGAAAGAGGTCGCCGGCGAGGAATGGGGCGCTACTGTTTGATTGCTCGTGGGGGAGGGAAGAGTGGGGCATTGCGACCCGATTGCAATTCCCAGGAGGGGCTTTTATAGCCGGAGAGAGGCGCGCGGCGAGGGCGGCACCTGGCGCAACTCTGTTCACGCGGGGAAGGGGCGACGAACCAAATCTTCCCCGAGATTTCTTAGGAGAGAGGTGGCGGGAGAGATGAGTCCCCCCCTCCTGTAGCTAGATCTTTTAAACCGCCCGCGAGGTGAGAGAACGGCGATGGATTTGCTGCGGCAGAGCGCAAGCGCGAGGGGAGAGGAGCTGCGTGCGCGTGGAGAAGAAGGAGCGGGGCGCTGGCTGTTCGGGCCCGCTCGCAGGGGGAGAGGCGCGGGTGGAGGCGGGGTCCGCTCGCCAGTGGGAGCGGGCGCGCGCGCTGGATAGGCCGCGCGGCGTCCGACTGGGCCGCGCCAACGCGCTGGCCGCGTGGGGAGAGAGGGCTGGGCCGGGGTGATGGCCGGCCCGGCCGAATGTTTTTCTTTTTCTTTTTTCTTTTTCTTTTGTTTTTGCAATTGAATTTTACATGTATATACATTTGCACATACATCTTGGGTATATACCTATATATATTTTCCTTTCCTTCCCTGATTTTTGTGCAAAATGTATATACTTATTTATTTATGTTATTCATGTGTATATATGTATATATGTCCTTATATACATATGGTTCTTTGCATATATACATGAATATTAACTTCCTTTAATTTGTTTGCCCTGATTTTTAGGGATGATATCTTATGCTTAATTACAATTCTCTTTTAGCACTTTATGGATCATCTTTCCAGATTCTTCATTTGATGTTCATGCTGTATCATTTTACGTGTGATTTCTTCCTTCTTTTTATTTTTAAAATTCCTTTATAAATTCAAAAAGCCAATAAACTCCAATTCAAATAAAAAGCAATTAAAATAATCCAAAAACTCCATAATTTATTATTTATATTTCCCAGGATGTTACACGGTTCTATGTGGATTATCGTGCCCTTAATGAGTTGACTATCAAAGACAAATTTCCAATTCTGGTGGTAGATGAGCTATTGGATGAACTACGAGGTGCTCGGTTTTTCACTAAGCTCGACCTTCGGTCGGGATATCACCAAGTCCGCATGCACTCGGACGATATCTTCAAGATGGCATTCTGAACACATGAAGGTCTTTTTGAGTTCTTGGTTATGCCTTTTGGATTGTCTAACGCACCAGCCACGTTCCAGGCTTTGATGCAAGCCATTTTCCGTCCATATTTGAGAAGCTTCGTCTTGGTTTTATTTGATGATATATTGATCTATAGCTCCTCTTGGTCTAAACATTTACAGCATATACGCATGGTTTTTATGCTTCTTCGTCAACATGAATTGTTCCTCAAGAAATCTAAGTGTTCCTTTGGCTTATCTTCAGTTTCATATTTAGGCCATGTTATTTCAGAAGGTGGAGTGGCTATGGACCCATCCAAAGTGCAAGCAATTTCTAATGTGCCACAACCCAAGACGCTCAAAGCATTACGTGGGTTTTTAGGTCTTGCTGGCTATTATCGCAAATTTATTTGGGATTTCGGGAAAATAGCAGCACCCCTCACAAATCTGCTCAAGAAAGAGGCGTTTGGATGGTCACCCACCGCTTAGCAAGATTTTGAAGCCCTTAAGGGAGCTTTGTCGGCTGCACCGGTTTTGCATATGCCCGATTTCACACAACAGTTTATTGTCGAGCGCGATGCTTCCGGGTCTGGGGTTGGGGTCGTTCTTCACCAGGGTCTGGGACCAATCGCGTTTTTAGTCAACCAGTGATGCCTCATCATTCTAAGCTACCAGCTTATGAGCGTGAATTAATTGGTCTCATCCAAGCTGTTTGTCATTGGAGATCATATTTATGGGGCCGCGCTTTTCTTATTCGCACAGACCATTATAGTTTAAAGTTCTTGTTGGATCAAAGGCTTTCCACTATTCCACAGCATCATTGGGTGAGCAAACTATTTGGATATGATTTCACCATTGAATTTCAGTCGGGCCGCTTCAATACAGTCGCTGATGCTTTATCTCGCCGCAATTGTCCTCTGGCCAGTTTAATGGCTATTTCTTCACCGGCTCTTTCACTCTTTCCAGAATTGCACAATGAAGTTCTGACTAATCCGGCTTTGCAGCATCTTCGGTCTGAGATTGCTTCGGGTAACCTGGGTGCCCCATGGTCCATTTAGGATGGTCTCATCTTGCATATCGGTCGGGTTTATGTGCCAGCCTCATCTCCTTATGTGCATATGATCCTCACTTCTGCCCATGCAGCTCATGAAGGAATTCAGAAGACATTATGTCGGTTGCATCAAGATTTTCATATTCCAGGGGCCAAACGTCTTGTTCAGGAATTCGTGATGACTTGTCTTGTTTGTCAACGCAACAAAATTGAGCATTTAAACCCAGCCGACCTCCTTCAACCACTAGAAGTTCCGGCCCAGCCGTGGTATGATATTGTGATGGATTTCATCGAGGGACTTCCGCGTGTTCATGGTAAAACAGTCATTCTCTCCGTCATTGATTGTTTCTCGAAGTACGCCCATTTTCTTCCATTAGCTCACCCTTACTCCGCTACAACTGTTGCTCGAGTTTTCTTTGATGAGATTGTACGTCTTCATGGGATCCCATCATCAATTGTTATTGATCGAGACCCGGTTTTCACAAGCAATTTTTTGCAAGATTTGTTTCATCTAGCTGGGATTCGGCTTCACCTCAGTTTGGCTTATCACTCGCAATCTGACGGTCAAACCGAAGCTGTTAATAAGGTGATTGCAATGTATTTGCATTGCTTAACTAGATATCGGCCTCGTCAATGGTTGGAATGGTTACCCTGGGCCGAGTATTGCTATAACACGTCCTTTCACTCAGCGCTTCGTGAGACCCCTTTCAAGGTGGTCTATGGCAACGATCCCCCTTCGTTGAGCACTTATGAGAAGGGTGACGTTGCAGTGCAAGCTGTGGAGGTCTCTTTGTTAGCTCGTGATCAATTTCTTCGTGATATTAGAGATCGTCTTCTTCAGGCACAGGAGTATGCAAAAAAAGCACTACGATCAACATCACTGTGACATTTCTTTTGCTGTGGGCGATTTGGTCTGGTTGCGACTTCTTCATCGGCCAGCTGCTTCTCTTGGAATTTCGATGGGTGGTAAGGTGGGGCCAAAATATTTTGGACCTTATAAGATCATTGAGCGTATTGGGTCTGTTGCGTACAGGTTGGAATTACCAAAGGCTGCTAAACTGCGTGATGTCTTTCATGTTGGATTATTGAAAAGGTTTCGAGATGATCCGCCGTCCACTCCTCCGCCTTTGCCACTACTACACCACGGTCGAGTGCTTCCTACTCCATTGCGTGTTTTGAAGTCTGATAGACGTTAGGGTCAGAAGCATGTTCTCGTGCAATGGGAAGAAACTTCTATAGCCGATGCATCTTGGGTTCCGTTGATACTGTTTCAAGAGAATTATCCTAGTTTTCAGTTCGAGGACGAGCTGCTTCGCGAGGAAGGGAGAGATGTTATAGTCTACCACCACCGGCGCAAGACTTAGTCCTGCTGCGTTTGTGTCTTAATACAGTTCCTTTTCTAGTAAGATACGGGTTCAATGTTATATTCGGATAGGACTCCTAGTATGGATCGGACTCTGCTTTGTATAAGTCTCCTATATAGCTATGTTAACCGGAGGTTTTGGGGGTATGAAAAAGAAATAAAGAGAACTCTATTGTCTCACCTCTTTTTCTGTTTTCCCATCCACCTGCTGGCGACTCACGATCAAGGAAGACCAGGCCGACGTCGGGGCCAAGCGCATCCCTCAGCAAACCACCGTTACGCCTTGAGGTCTCGGGGCCCTGACATTTCCCTTGGGTAGTTATACATACTAGTTTTCTGGAGTAGAGATTATGGGTTCAAATATCACCTGGATGCTTGATCCATTTGATATAGGCGGAAAATGTTGATGTGGAGAAGGCTTGAAGGGTCTAAGCACACATCAATCGTCACAGGATTAGGATATGGTCAGAAAAGCAAAAGGGTCTGGAGGAACACTGGATTCGCACATTGCACGCACAAAGGTTTCCCAATCATACTCTGCTCTAGTGTTCTGAGCAAGGACCAAGGACAAGTAGCTTTCATTTGTATATAGCGAATGTATTAGTAGGAAGTAAGGAAGTGCTCAGAAACATCGATCTGCCTGGGATGAATGTGTACAGAAAATAACAATCCATCTTAACCTCTGACGAGGAATTACTATGTTACAGTCGAACTGAATAGCCTACCTTACACAGATCGATCTACCTTCTATCCTAAAGCTAAGCAAATAAACTACTGCTGTTTTGCCCATCCTTTCATCGCCTAAATTCATCGGAGCACATATCTTCTTCAGACGTCTTGATTTTCTTCTTCTTTCTGACCACACGTCTCTCTCTCTCTCTCTCTGCAAAAACAGATGGAGGAATGAACACCTTAAGAAGCCCTTTCAGAGCCCTGCATCTTGCCCTCAATAGAAGAGAGAGCATGGAAAGCAGGCTTCAGAGAAGTGCATATGTCTGTCTTGTCAGGCTCAGACACCCCTCTCCACGATATCAAGACGCAGCCACAGCCGGAGCCTCAGCTCCGGTTGTGTATTGGGTCCGAGCCGCGGCGGACTCTCCACTTGCTCATCTGCGCAGCGGCATCAAAGGCGTCCGTGGTCGTCGCAGCGAACCGCTTCGTCGTCGTGTCAATGCCGACGACACCGGCGCCACCGCCTGCGATAGGAGGCGCCTCCACTGGCGCTGGAGCCGGACCCATGACAAGCTCCGCTCTTCTCAGGCCATGCACCATTGCAGGGTGCTGCCCCATCAGGATTAGGCAAACGAAGGCTGAGAGGGCAAGGAGCCTTGAGCAGCTTGCATATTGTGCCATGTTGCTGCTGCTGCTGCTCAGGTGGAGACATACAAGTTTGTCCTGACTCTAGTTTTGTTGTACAATGATCAATCATAGTAATGTCTTGTCTCTAGATATAGTAGCCCAGGTAGGCCCTGTCAAGTTCAAAAGCACAAAGGGACAAGGAAGCCAGCCAAGCATAGCATAGCATGCCTAAGGCTGTTATAGAAGGTTCTGAGCCCTGACAGTTGAGGCACAGGTAGATTTTGGCAAAGTCATTGGAGTGGAGGGGAGGCCAGAGATCTCAACAGATAAACCTAAAGTGGCAATGTAGGGGTAGGAGGGGCAGCAGCAAGAACCAAAGGCCTGCTTTAGCCGGCCCCTCCTAACTTGTTGTTATCTATCTTCCCATAGCTAAGCTATGCCACTTCAGTAAAGCCAACACTAAAGCTAGCAGCCAATGCCATAGTGGTGAAGCAATAGGTGAGGAGAGTGGTGAGAACAGGCAGCAGAGCAGCAGACAGTAGTGCAGTGCAAGGCTTTGTGCTTTTGTTTTGTATGCTTTTCATATTAGGTGCTTGCTGTTCTTGCTAGCAGCACACTTTTCCCTTTGAATCTTCCAAGGCCATCAAAGATGAGTGATTGGGGAGTGGCCCCTACCTTAGCTCGATTGGAAAAAAAAATAGACCCAAGTGTAAATATAAATAAGAAAGCAAGTCCATAAAAGCCATGCTAAAATATAAATAAGAAGGCAGGTCCATAAAAGCCATGCTAAGAAAATGATATGTCTACCCCCACTGTTAGGATCCAAAAGGGGGCATTTGTATAACTTCTTTACCCATGATTACAAATATAACCCCTAGTGCACTATAGAAAAGAGAGAGCATTTTGGGTGTAAGAAACAAACTTAAGTTGAGATCGAATACTAGCTACACTCAGGCCCGTACATTAGCAGGAGCAGGGTGGACAACTGTTCAGGGCCTCCAAATTTACACTAAGTAGTAATTAGCAATAGTTAATCCTTGAATAGAAAAACTAAGATGCGGCCAGGCCTGCAATCACTGGTTTGTTAATTGGAGTTAATCCTTGAATAAAAGTTTGCTTTCTTCTTGTGTCAATCTAGAAGTTGCACTTAAGAGTGGAGAATATTCAGATATTGATGGAAGAGAATTATATGTGGAGTTAAAGTTCATCTAAGATCATATTGGCAAATCTATGGGCCCTCTTGATATTCTGAAGTATTTGAAACAGCATGGTTCTTTCCCAAACGCCATTATTGCATATAGAATTTTGTTAACCATTCCTGTTACTATTGCATCTGCGGAAAGGAGCTTTTCTAAACTCAAGTTATTGAAGTCCTACTTGCGATGTACAATGACACAAGAAAGACTCAATGGGTTAGCGACAATAGCACTTGAAAATGATATCTTGGAGATGATCAAGTATGAAGATATAATTGAAGATTTCATTTCAAAGAATACTGAAAGAATGATGCTTGTTTGTTGCTTGAGTACTACTTTTGTTGTTTTAGCATTAAGATTTGATATGTTCTTACTTCTTAGTAGTGTAAGAACAACGTATATTTTGAAGCTTTATAATTAAGTAAAAGTATGCTTTCGTTATATTATTTTCTCGAATTTTAGGGCCACATCACGCGTTTCGTTTAGGGTCCTCCAAATCGTAGGTACGGCCCTGGCCACACTCTACACCACTCCCCTCTTTTGAGTTTTAGGCTTCAGTCACCCCTCGCAGGCCACCCGAAGCCTCTGTATCCGTTGTTTGGTTTGTAACAGTGAGCATTCGAAACTTAAAAGAAGCTGCACTAAGGCCCCGTTTGGCACAGCTTAGCTCCGAGATCTATGTTGGATCTGTAGTTTGTTGACTAAATTAAAGTGATTTAAATATTTTTATTTAATATATAATATAAATAAAATGAGTCATGTAAATGCACTTAACATGCCTGCAACTCTAGATCCAGGATTTCTTAGAGCTACAGATGATCAGCTCTAGGAAATCTACAGATTTTTTAGAGCTAGAGCTCTGCCAAACGGGGCCTAAGTTTCAATAGCTTCTTTTCCTCACAATTTTCTATGTAGGCTACCATCCAATGCTTTACCTGCTTTAGTGCAGAATGCAAAGAGTCGTGAATCTTAAAGCATTTTTGGGTTCCGACGATGGGTGTGATTTCTTGAAGCTGTGTATGTTTGGACTGGTCATGATCCAAGGAGGGCATTTTATTGGTACCAAAGCGAAAAAGATGGGGAAAAAACAGCAGCTACTAGCTTCTTTTAAAGTTCAGGCAGGACACCTTAGCTGCAAATTCTTCTATTATGTTACAGCAACGTTGGGCACTTAGATACAGAAAACCAGAAGAAAATCATTCTAAAGAGATGCAAGGTTATGCTAAGATTGCTGCTTGTTAAGTGGGTAAGGGAGCCCACAAGATCTTCCTTGCTGCAAAAGGGGGGAGATTAAAGGTGGGTGAAGGAATTATCATGATTTGGTCTTTTCTTTGTAGAGATTCTTATAGTGATCTATCAAATGTTTTATTTTTCAAAGCAAACAGATGGCTGCATTTAGCTCTTGCTAAAGTGCCCATGAACTTACAAATGGGGAGGCTTTCATCTAGGATGGCAACCTACAGAATAGGATCCCATGAAGAAAAGAGTAATCTTATCATGATCGTTTATGACAGAAAATTAGGTCTAGAGATACTAGATCAGTAAAGGCAGCACAAATAACAAATTTAAATTTACTTCTCTGTTAAGCAATGCAATATAGCAGGAATTAATGCTGGAAAGCTAGCACTATGATCTTAGAGCAGATAACATATTGATCTTAGTAATGATGCTGCACCGATTAAAGGAGCACCACCATCCAATTCAAATAGCACGGTTATTTCTTCTTCTGATCATAGTTACTTGAAAAGTTATTATGTTAGTAAAGACACACAAGTACAGAACAAACCTACTTTTACCAAAGATTGCGTGGAATCTAATAGGAGTTCTTTTCTTCTCTCTTTTATATGAACTGTTATGAGCTATCGTTTTGCATTTACTATCTATAGATGATGAAATCTGAAACAAGTAATCTTGACAGTACATTACTTATGTAAACCATCCACCAGAGTGAACTGCAGTACAATGCTTATTTGTTCAAAATTGCATATGGTGACCTGGTAGCTAGCCACAGGGAAGACGAATTTCTAACCTACGTTTAGTGGTTTGTATGGATAACAGATACAAGAAGTTTTGTAACTTTTAGAAGTAACTGTAGCTGTGACTGGGAGCAGAGTTCTTCCCTTGCTTATTCATTCTTAGTTTAACAGCATATATTTTGTACTATTTACTATAATTGTCTCCTATCCATTCTTGATGTTCATTTCTTGTGCTGCTTTTTTCAGTTAAAAAGAGACTCTTGGATTGAATCTTCAAGTTACCACTTACCACCTTAGCCATAGAACTTAAACTATAGATGGTGCGCAAACATAGATGGTTCTGCACTTGTGCTTCTCCTGGTGAAATGTTATAGTTCTGCATCTCCTTTGTAAAACAGTCACGATAGATATTGTCCTGCTAGGAGGGAACTCTGCCTTGTGTTGTCTATATCTGCAAAGGCGTTGTCTGATGAAACTGTATCAAGAACTGTTGTGGTAGATTGGATGCCAAGGGATCAGGGAACTCTCCCTCCGCAGAGGCTCTGAGTAATCTCTGATACTTTATTGATCTTCTTGTTGCCCCCTTGAATCAGGGCTTACAGATATATATATAGGCCCTTAGGCCATTACTTCCTAAAGGATAATCTACTCCTTATCAAATTAGGACTCTAATCTTAACAAACTTGGTAACTAACTCATGTGGCTTTACAGCTGGAATCTGTTGTGGATGCTGATTCAGATTGCTTATTGCGGCTAGGCCTGGGCAAAATACCCGTTACCCGTACCCGAATTACCCGGACCCGAACCCGAAATACCCGAACCCGAGGTACCCGATCCCAAATTCGGATAGCGATTCTGATTACCCGAAATTAGTTTGGGTAGTTCGGGTAATATCCCCCGGTACCCGAACTACCCGAATTACCCGAATTGTCTGTAAATTACCCGAATTGTCGGGAAATTGTCTGTAAATTACCCGAATTGTCTGTAAATTACCCGAATTGTCGGGAAATTAGCTGGTTTTCTGTAAATTTGGGTATATCAGGTATACCCGAACCCGAATTATCGGGTACCCGAAATTGCGGGTAGTGTTTTTTTGGGCTAATATCGGGTAGCAGTTTTCATTACCCGAATTTCGAATTACCCGAACTACCCGACCCGAAAATTTCGGGTAACCCGAACGCCCAGGCCTAATTGCGGCGTGTATAGTATTTGCCGACAAAAGCGTCCACAACACTTCCGCCCTCCTGGAGAAACAGCTCGTCCTCGAGCTGGAATGCCGGATGCTCCTCTTTGAAGGTTGCAAGGCGTTCCCATGTAGCCTCCGAATCGGGCTGCCCCACCCATCGCACAAGCAGCTCCCATGTGCCCCGGTTGAGCCGTGCGCGTGCGATTGATGCTGGAGTGGGAATCACGCGGCCGCGAACCATAGGTGGAAGGGCTGCCATAGTAGATGGTGGCGTGCCATGATGCGGCTTGAGGAAAGCGACATGGAAGACGTCGTGGATTTTGGCCTTGGGCGGAAGATGAAGACGATAGGCCACCGAGCCGATACGTTCCACCACCTGATACGGACCGTAGTAGCGAGGAGCAAGCTTGCCCCCGGACTTGTCAGTGATGCCAGCAGCTGAGCGGTGATGAAGACGCAACCATACCCAGTCACCCTCCTTGTACTGCACATCTCGGTGCTTGGAGTCATAGTACTGCTTCATGTGATCTTGCGCATGGAGGAGGCGGTCTCGTATGTCTGCCAAGAAGCCGTCGCGATCGACCAGCTGTTTGTCGAGGGCGGCAACACGCGCTAAGCCGGGCTGATAGCTGGCCATCGTTGGGGGCGGACGACCGTAGATTACCTTAAACGGGGTAGTGTGTAGAGCCGTCTGGTAGGACGTGTTGTAGCAGTACTCCGCCCATGGAAGCCATCGCAGCCAGCTGCGTGGACGGTCACCGGCAAGGCATCTCAGGTAGACTCCCAGAATGCGATTCGTCACTTCGGATTGGCCATCCGTTTGTGGATGGAAGGCGGAGCTCAGACGAAGTTCGACCCCAGAGAGAGCGAAGAGCTCTGTCCAGAAGGCGCTGGTAAAGACCGGGTAGCGATCGCTGACGATGGAGCACGGAATACCATGAAGCCGGACGATGTTGTCGAAGAAAACACGGGCGACTGAAGTTGCCGTGTATGGGTGACTGAGGGCTATGAAGTGGGCGTACTTCGAGAAGCGATCAACCACTGTGAGCACCACTGATTTTCCAGCCACCTTGGGAAAACCCTCGACAAAGTCAAGAGCAATGTCTGCCCAGACCGAGCTCGGTACAGCCAGAGGTTGAAGAAGACCGGCCGGATGAAGATGATCTGTCTTGTGTTGCTGGCACACGGAACAGCCTTGCACAAATTCCCGCACCAGGCGATTGGCATGAGGATTGTAGAATGAGGCTCGGAGGCGATGCAGCGTCTTCTGTACTCCTTCATGACCGGTGCCATGAGCCGTGGCGAGAATGTGTGGCCAGAGCGTCGAAGAGTCCGGCACATAAAGGCGGCCGCGGTGGAGGACAAACCCATCGACCACGGTCCAGGAGGCGCCGGCGCTGCCCTGCGCAATCTCCGAGCGTTTGGCCACCAGCTTAGGGAGATGCGCCGCCTCACGTCGAAGGTCATCGAACAGCTCCAAGTCAGGACGGGAGATAGCACAGGCGGTCAGCGCAGTAGTGTCCTCATCCCGGCGAGATAGAGCATCAGCAGCTGTGTTCAAACGGCCGGGGCGGAATTCCACCTGGAAATCATACCCAAAGAGACGGCTTACCCATGTATGCTGCGGAATTGTGGATAGTCGCTGGTCAAGGAGGTACTTGAGGGCGAAGTGGTCGGTGCGCACAGTGAAGGAGCACCCCCAGAGATAGGGACGCCAATGGCGCACCGCTTTGACCAACCCGATGAGCTCGCGCTAATAGGCTGCCAATTTGGCATGTTGTGGTGCGATGGCCCTGCTGAAGAAAGCAATGGGACCTGTTCCCTGATGGAGGATGGCACCGAAGCCTGAACCCGAGGCGTCGCAGTCGACGGTGAACCCCTTGGAGAAGTCAGGGAGTTGCAGGGCGGGACCGGACGTCAGTGCGGTCTTTAGTGACATGAAGGCGTCCGAGGCCGCCGATGACCAGCAGAACGCATCCTTTTTTAAGAGCGCAGTCAAGGGAGAGGCAATTGCGCCGTAGTTGTTGATGAAGCGGCGATAATAGCCGGTGAGTCCGAGAAATCCGCGCAGCGCCTTGAGAGTCCGGGGTTGAGGCCATTGCTGGACTGCTTCAATTTTGGACGGATCCATGGACACCCCGTCCCTGGTGATAACATGGCCCAAATAAGCCACGCTGCGCTCGGCGAATGTGCACTTGGACCGCTTGAGAAAGAGCTTGTGAGAGCGGAGGGTGGTGAAGACGGCGCGCACATGGCGCAAGTGTTCCGACCAGGAGGAGCTGTAAATCAAGATGTCGTCAAAGAAAACGAGTACCGAGCGTCGGAGAAAGGGTCGAAGAACCTCGTTCATCAAAGCCTGGAACGTTGAGGGCGCGTTGGAGAGGCCGAAGGACATCACGATGAATTCGAAGTGCCCATGATGTGTGCGGAATGCTGTCTTGTCGATGTCTGCCGGGTTCATACGGACCTGATGATACCCACTGCGGAGATCAAGCTTGGTGAAGAAGGTAGCCCCCTTGAGTTCGTCGAGGAGTTCGTCGACGACCGGAATTGGGAAGACGTCGCGCACGGTTTGCATTAAGGGCGCGATAGTCCACGCAGAAATGCCAGCTCGCATCCTTCTTGCGTACCAGAAGAACGGGAGAGGAGAATGCCGACGTGCTGGGCCGGATGATGCCTTGGCGGAGCATATCGACGCACTGCTTTTCAATCTCGTCTTTGAGAAGCTGCGGGTAGCGGTAGGGGCGCACCGCAATTGGTGGAGTCCCGGGCAGCAGTGTGATGCGGTGGTCTCGGTGGCGTTGTGGAGGCAGGCCGGTTGGTTCTGTAAATAGGTCGGAGAATTCCGCCAGTAGGAGCGACATCAAGTTCCTCCCATCCATGGAGTTGAGCTGGGGTGTAGACGGCGCATCCAGGCCATGCCACTTGACGTGGTGATCGCCGCGCCAGAACGCCATAGACTGGCGCTCGAAGTCCCAGAGTATGGGCCCGAGCGTCTTGAGCCAGCGGCAGCCAAGGACCAAGTCGTAGTCGTCGAGAGGTAGGACATAAAGGTCGATGTAGAAAAGCTCCTCGCCAATGGTAACGGGCACCTTCTTGCAGACCCCGTCGGAGGGAACGCGGTCGCCGTTAGCGACGCCTACGGTGAGGCCCGGGCGCGGTGCGAGCACAAGACCGAGGCAGCGTGCTGTAGCGGACGCTACAAAAGAGTGGGTGGAGCCTGAATCCACCAAGGCGTGCAGCTGCTCGGGTCCGATGGTGACGGCCAGCTGCATGGTGTCCGCCGTGGTGATGCCAGTAAGGGCGTGGAGAGAGATTTCGACATCGGCGTCTGAAATTGGATCATCTTCTTCCGTGCCGTCGTCCTGAGCTTCGTTATCCAACACCATCAGGTACAGGCCTTTCATCGAACAGGATTTGTAGTGGTCCTTGGTGAATTTCTCCGGGCAATTGAAGCAGAGGCCGTCCGCCCGGCGTTGTGCCATCTCCTGCGGTGAGAGCCGCTTGAATCGAGTGCCCGCTGGCGGCGCGACCTTCGACGGAGCCGGCGGGGTCTGGATCGGCGCCTTGGCGGGCGGAGCCGGTGTGCGCAGAGCGGGTGTCGCCGCCATGTGCGTCGGGCGGTGTGTGGGTGTGGACCGCGGGGGCACACGGGTATTGCCGTGGACCTCGTCGTCGTCCAGGTCCAGGCGGCGCTCAAAGGCACGCGCAAGGCTCATGGCGTCGTCTAGGGATTCCGGGTTCTGGAGCTCGACATCGGTCTGCAGAGGATTGCGGAGGCCAGCAGTGAAGATGTCAATCTGCTGCTGCTCCGTGACGTTTCTGCAGCGGGCAAGCAAGGGGAGGAACTGCGCCTGGTACTCCTCCACGGTGCCGGTACGGCGCAGTTGCATGAGGGCGCCAAGGGCATTGCTGCGCATTGGGGGGCCGAATCGGCGTTGAACCCGCTCGACGAATTCCGGCCAGGTGGGAGCGCCGCGATTCTGCTCCAGGCGGTAATACCAGTCCTGGGCGGCGTCTTCCATATAGAAAGAAGCGAGCCATACCTTCTCCTCCGGCGGCGTGCGCTGCTGGTGGAAGAACTGCTCTGCTTTGTGGAGCCGGACCACCGGATCCGCCGTGCCATCATAGCGTGGAAAGCGAAGCTTGTGGGATGGTTGGTGATGGGAAGACAAAGGCGGCGGCTCGGGCGCAGATTTCTCCGCAACAGAGCCGCTGTGGGAGCCGCCGGACTCGAGCTTCTCGGACTGCAGGCGATTGACAGCAACGGCGAGGCGGCTTTGGTCTCCCTTCATCGTCGCCATCTCGTTCTTGATGGAGGAGAGATTGGCGAGCATGGCGTCCATGGTACCCTTGAGATCGTCGGGTGGGATGGAGGAGCCCATGAGTAGGCCAGAGGATCACGAATCTGATACCAAAGATGTTGTGGTAGATTGGATGCCAAGGGATCAGGGAACTCTCCCTCCGCAGAGGCTCTGAGTAATCTCTGATACTTTATTGATCTTCTTGTTGCCCCCTTGAATCAGGACTTACAGATATATATATATATATATATATATATATATATATATATATATATATATATATATATATATATATATATATATATATATATATATATATATATATATATATATATATATATATATATATATATAGGCCCTTAGGCCATTACTTCCTAAAGGATAATCTACTCCTTATCAAATTAGGACTCTAATCTTAACAAACTTGGTAACTAACTCATGTGGCTTTACAGCCGGAATCTGTTGTGGATGCTGATTCAGATTGCTTATTGCGGCGTGTATAGTATTTGCCGACAAAAGCGTCCACAACAAGAACAGACAAGAGCATCAAATCAAGACTTTCATGGCAATCATTTCAAAAGGGTTATATTGTCGTCAAGTCCAGTAAGAATTAAGAGCAGATACTTTTCTCAGGCTGCTTCTCACATTCAGAGGCGGAACCAGAATTTAAAAATAAAGGGACCAAACTATTATAAATATACCCTAGAGACAATCATAGAGATGATTATATTTCTTTATGTCCATGATTAAAGTATCGACATGACATTTTATTGTTAGACAATGATGAGGTTAAGACTTACGAGGAATCGATAATGGGCCCGAACTCCGAGAAATGGCTTGGAGCCATGAGATCCGAAATTCAATCCATATCAAGCTTAGAACTTGGTTGAACTCCCGATGATGTAAAACTATTAAGTGCAAGTGGGGTTTTTAAAAAAAGATAGATATAAATAGAAATGTTCATATCCATAAGGTATGATTGGTGGATAAGGGTTTTAAACAAATTCAAGATGTTGACTATGATAAAACATTCTCGCCCGTCGCTGTCGCTATGCTTAAGTCTGTTCGGATCATTCTAACTATTTCTACATATTTCAATTACGAGATATGGCAGATGGATGTCAAAATGGCTTTCCTAAATGAAAATCTAAGTGAGGATGTATACATGACACAACCTGAAGGTTTTGTTGATCTCCAAAATGCTAAAAAGATATGCAAGCTTCAAAGATCCATCTATGGGTTAAACTAAGCATCTCAGAGTTAGAATATACGTTTTGATGATGAGGTCAAAAGGTTTGGTTTCGTCAAGAATAAAGAAGAACCTTGTGTTTACATGAAGGTTAGTGGGAGCACATTTGTAATACTAATCTTATATATAGATGGCATATTATTGATTGGGAATAACATTCCTATGTTGAAATCCATTAAAGCCTCATTGCAAAATAATTTTTTCTATAAAAGACCTAGGAGAGGCAGCATATATCTTAGGGATAAAGATCTATAGAGATGGATCGAGAAGACTAATTGGATTAAGCCAAAGTACTTATATTGATAAGATGTTAAAACGGTTCAACATGTAGGATGTCAAGAAGGGGTTCTTGCCTATGTCACATGGTATAAGTCTTAGTAAGAGTCAGTGTCCTTCGACGACTGAAGAGTGAGACCATATGAGTGGTATTCCATATACTTCAACTATTAGATCTATCATGTACGCCATGATATGTACTCGACCAGATGTATCATATGCTCTAACAGTTACAAATAGATACCAAACTAATCTTGGTGAAGGTCACTGGACAACTATGAAAAACATTCTTAAGTACTTAAGAAGGACTAAGGATGTGTTCCTACTTTATGGCGATGATGAAGAGCTCGTTGTAAATGGGTACACCGATGCAAGCTTCCAAACTGACAAAGATGATTATCGTTCACAATCTGGTTTTGTATTCATTTTGAATAGAGGATTAGTGAGTTGGAAAAGTTCCAATTAAGAGACTGTTACTGATTCTACAATGGAGGTCGAGTACATTGCGACTTCTGAAGCTGTGAAGGAAGGTATTTAGATAAGGAATTTCATTGCTGAGTTGGGAATGGTCCCGAGTGCCTCGAGCCCAATGGATTTCTATTGTGATAATAATGGAGCCATTGCACAGGTTAAGGAGTCTAGATCCCATCAGAAGTCCAAACGTATATTCAGGTGCTATCATCTTATTCGCGATATTGTGGATAGAGGAGATATAAAGATATGCAAAGTATACACATATCCAAATGTTGTTGATCCATTGACAAGACCTCTCACACAGCCAAAGCATGAGGCGCACACAAGAGCGATCAGTATTAGACACCTAAATGATTGACTCTAGTATAAGTGGAAGATTGTTAGAAATATGCTTTAGAGGCAATCATAAGGATGATTATATTTTATTATATTCATGATTTATTGGATAATATGTTATTTTGTTCCTTGAATAATATCGTTAATATTTATTATCAAGTATATGAGTTGATTGTAAAACTCTATATTTCTACGATGATTATTCTTAAACCATCCTTAGTTGGAAACATATGAGGACACATATGAATAGACTAGTATATGTATTGGCTGATGACTATGTTTCACGGGTCAAAGATATAAAGATATCAAACTAATAATACAGACGCATGTTAGGGAACATGGGATTGGATTGACCCACCATAAGACACTACAAGAGTGTTGCATTCTTATATGTCATCAGTTGGCCTTATTTACAATGCGTATGCTATATCCTTAGATTTGATATCATCGCACGTACTCGTGATGCATAATGGCTAACTTAAGGGTTGCCAAACGCTACTCCGTAATTGGGTAGTTATAAAGGTAACTTTTGGGTTTTTATTATGATGCATGCATGGAGGCATAGTCAATCAAGATAGGATTTGCCCTTCCATGTAATTGGAGAGATATCTCTAGATCTCTCGAGTGATTGGATTCTAGAAATGCATGGTTATGCTACTCGCGGTTAAAGAGTTAACCGTAGTCGGGGAATTCAAGTTACATAATCAAGAAAGAGTGGTTGAGCTAACCAACAAGGATGGCACATACTCACCTTGAGCTTGATCGATATCGTGAGGCAAAGAGAAATTTATATGAGTTTTGTTGAGGTTTGTCCGATATGATATTTATGTATGCTTAGGAGTAGGCATGTCTTGCTAGGGACCACTACCGATTAGTGGACAAGTAGGAATATTTGGGCCATGTCCAATTGTACATGAACCTATAGGGTCGCACACTTAAAAAGTTGGGATATAGGGGGTATTTGGGACTGCTCCACAAACTCTGCTCCATAAACTCTACCGTGGAGCAGCTCCACAAAAAACCTAGAGTTTGTGGAGCACCCCTTTAGGTGCTCTCACAACTCCACCTTTTTTTCCTCGAACAGAGTGCGTGGAGCTGAACCTGTTTGGCTAAAAAACGTGGAGCGGAGCTGAAAAACGTGGAGTGGAGCAGTCCCAAACACCCCTATAATTCGGATGGTGATCTGAATTCATGTGGGCCACAACTTCCTAATGGGCATCAAGTTCGAGGACCATTATGGATGCCTATAAATAGAGGGGTGGTGGCATAGGGTTATGAGAGTGAATTCGGAATTCCCGAAACCCTAGTCGCCACACCTTCCCATCTAATGCCACGCAACCGGTTCTAGCACTCCAGCGCGTGGTGTTCCTGCCTCGTACGTGTGGATACCTTGGAGGTGTTAATGCGAAGTTTCAGCACTAGAACGATTCGCAACTTGTGACGACCTGAATGAGTTGGAGGAGACGTGTGGCTAGTACGACTACTACGGCACTAACACACTATATCGACTCTACTTCCGCTACGAGTCTACGTATCTAGTGATAATCCCGTGATCTGTTACTAGCAGAGGTTCCCTATTGCGGTAGAATTTTTGAAATTATGCTAGTATAGCCTATCCGTAGCGCTTCACAAACAACCTATACAATGTAATTACATTCGATAAGAGGATCAAATAATACTAATAATAATAAAATTTCTTAAAATATAAAAGACTATAGTGTAAATTTATCAGAGATCAGCAGCCCTCGCTCTGCCCCTGCTCACGTTATCAACACTTCCAACACACACTGATCAGCTCCCGCAAGGCAATTATCCCCACGAGGCCACGACGCGTGCACACCATCCATAGAAGATTTACAAGCCATCGCCATGACGATAGCCCGATGAGGCGTTCCATCGGGCACTTTGACGGCGTGTAAAAGTTGAACTAATTTCCATGTCCTCCAACATGGGTGGGTCAGCTGGGATTCCGGTCCATCCAAATAAGGCCTGAGAGTTATTTGTGAAGTATGAGAAACCATCCATATGCAACTTAATTCAAATGTTGGATTTTTGGTGATTTCTCTCCTACCCCTTATCCACCTTGCGGTTAAAATAAAAACCAAGGGATGATCCCATGCTTTGTTTGGATCAACTTGAACTTCAGCTTCAAAGAGGAATCACCAAAATCCAACAAATCCTAGCATGCACAAGGCCCAAGTGTCGATACCAGAAGCAAGCCAATGGCCCTGCTATGACCCGGGAATACAATAGGCTTTGAGTCGACCCGAAGAGCTTGCTACAGCTTCAAAATGCAACCTTGAGGGCCGCTCAATATTGGATCCATCGGGCTCATGCCAAGTGACGACTTTGGCACACAAATAAAGCGAATCCATAATACCCCATTAGGTGTTTCTTCCGAAGCACCAAAGGTAGGTGGCAAGTGTTGGAAGAATAATTTACTTTCCTACTGATGAGACCCACTCTACAAAAAACACGTGCTTGCAGATCAAGAAATACAATTACACTCAAAAAGGATGATTGTACCTTTTTCTTGTACTCATAGGGTAGCTATCCCCAAGGGTATTTCGGTCATTTGTATGGGTCTAAGAGTCTATAAATACCCAATCTATCTCTTATTTGTGATCTAAGCTCATAAGAATACAAGAAAATCACATTCAAACTGGTGAACCCTTGAGGGCTCCCTCCTCGGAGGTAACCCTGTTGGCTCACCAACAGGAGTAGGGCGGTCCTCTCGGACCCTCGAACCTATGTAAATCTTCGTGCCATTTTTTCTCTCGTGGACAATGACCCGTTAGACGGCCAACGTCCACCTCTCACTTGTGTTTGGATTTCACATCTACAATAAGGATGCATTTCCCCAATTAAAAGTAAACCAAAGAGGAAATGAAATTTGGCTTGCGAGTTCATTTCTATGCACCAATTTCCTTACCAACCAAATAAAAAACTTGAATTATAGCTCAATTCAATTTCTGAAGTATAATCCCCTAAGCCCAATTCAATTAAGAGATCCAAACAGAGCAACAAGAAATTGCATAGCAAGGAGGGAGCGTAGCTGTGCAGGTAGGAGCGACCTAGCCAAATGGCCATGCGGCACGCCATGGATTCTGATAGGATACGACCCAATTAGGTCTGGTATGGCTGGTTCAAATAAGTTATTGTGTTGTGTCGTTCTGGTCCACGTGCCTGCCCTTCGACCTAGGCACGTCACAGGAGAGGTTGTGTTGTGTCAGTCTAGTCTAGTCTAGGCACGCTTAGCCAAACGGGCCATCGATGGCCCATTGATTTTACTGTTAGTCATAAGTAATTTTACTACCAGTCACTGAACCACAAGTATTTTTTCTACTAATCACAAGTAATTTTACTACCAAGTCACCTGTCCACGCTTAGAAAAGTGCAGTAACTCTAACACTAGTAATTTTACTACCAAGTTACTCGTTTGTGCTTAAAAAATACAATAACCCTAACACATATGATTTTACTGTACTACAATATGAGAGTTATTATTTGTGCTATACCAAACCGAGCCACCTTGTTGCGAAGCTGACCCAAGCATAACATGCCTACTCAAGTCGGACCAACACGGCTTGTTTATTGCGTCTACGTACAGTGTGTGAACCAGTTGAAAAGTACCTATCTGTTGGCCAGGTTTGGGTAGGAGCGAGTCGACGCGCGCATGCATTTGGTGGTGGAAGCCCATGCAGCGACACGCGCCAGGCGGGGGCGACGGAGAGTGCCGCCCACACACACCGCCGTGCTCCCTGCCTGCCTCACCCCACATGCCCCACCCCCTCACGCTTGGGCCCATTAATTCCCCGGCCCACATCTTATCACACACCATCCTCGCCCAACAGCACGCGTCGTTACGTGCCCTACCGCGTGGGGTGGGAGTGGGACCCATGCCACCTTTCTCTCTTCTTTTCATACTCTCTCTCGCTTGCAGCAGCAACTTAAGCGTTGGTGGTGTTGCTTGGTCTATCTGTGCTTTTTGCACAAACAAGAGCAGAGAACGAGGAGGCGAAGAAACCGAAGAACGCCAAAACACATACTACTATCATTCTTCCCTTGGTTACACCCAACTCCCAGTACTACTGGCTCATAGACGCACGCCCTCTCTTCGGGCTTTGTTCCTTCAGCTTTGAATATGAGGTTCCTCTTGTTCTTTCTCTGTGATCTATTTCTGTTTCGGTTTGGATGGGTGGTCGAATTGACAGATGCGTTCTTGGTTGGTTGGTTTCTGCAGGGGGAAAGAGGTTGGGCCCGAGATTTGGTTGACATGGTGCCCGCGGAGAGGGGAAACGTGCTGTCACCGTCAGCACCGCCCCCGCCGAGAAGCTTGTCCATGGGTGAGACTTCTGGAAAGGGGGCTACAGTTTTCTTACAAAGAAAAACAGCTGCATGGGGATGCTAAATTTCATTCCTTTTGGGTTTTTGGTGGATATCATGTTTGGGAATTTGTTTTTTCGGTGTGGATTTCAGAGTATTTCTAGTTAAAGTTGATTCAGTGGCACAACCAGTCAAGCACAACATTGAACTACCATTGATACTCAAATATAGCAACTTGTAGTAATAAATGTGGAAGTTGCCAAAGATACAGTCCTGTAAAGTTCTATAGTGTCTTAACTGTTAAAAGTATGATTCGAATTCGTCATTGTCACTGTATTCATACCAAACACTGTGCCAAGTATGGTGCTAAACAATGCATATGCCAAGCCATATCAGGCGTGGCAATGGCTGGTGAATGGCTGATTTGGTTTCTTTCTCTGTTAGGGGCTCTTGTTTTCTAGCCTATATATACTCTAGGGTTACACGGTTAAGATACGCTAAAGTTTTTTGTGGTTATAATCTCTTCTTGTATAGTGAATTCCACCTTCGCGTGTCTGTGGTTTTCCCGTAAGGTTCTCCATGTTAAATCTGTGTCTCCCGTACTCAATATTTATCATGTGTTTTATGACAAGTGGTACAGGAGCTGTTCATCAGCTCTGCATGTTTTTTGTTGAGATGAAGTTCATTGCAATTCAAGCTGTTGTGCATATTATTGACATCATCCATACGGGATTAATCATTGCCAATTCTTTGAGGATCCGTCGTATATTATGGGTTAGTGCAGTAAGATCTGCACATGAGGAGTCTAAAGCGGAGTTGCATGTTTTCAACACAGTAAGTTAATTTGGGCTACGTTTGATCAAGAAGACTTAAAAAAATCAATGTCAGTCGTGAAGACAACTGAATTTGGTGTTTCATTCACCGTTATGGACATGTTATAATTTGGATCTCTTACGTGACCCTTATAGAGGTTTTGGCAACATTCAATTTTAAAAGTTTGATGACACCCTGGTGGTAGCCAACGTGATACTCTCCGGAGTTTTGCCATTTAAAAGTGAACGTTTTGCTCCACTTTCAGCCTGAGATAAAGAATTTAACTGCAAGAAGGAGTTCTTTTGCGTGGATACTACAACGTTTGTCTAGCTGTCACAACTTAATATGACGAGTTTACTGCAATTTATACTCCATTGATGGCACAAGAGTTCTTTTCATCTGAGCAATTTTACAGGAGCAATTTCAACCATATCATGGAGTTCAGTTACCTTTGAAGTCGGCAGTTTAATGCACGTGATAACCACATGTGCAGGTTGCTCTTTCAATGAGCATTGTTTGCCAAGATTTGTATTCCAGATAGAGCATGCAAGATTCCATGAGATGAGTTTTGTGTTATCTATCGAGCACCACAGGTGATATTTTGGTTTATGCTGTTCAACGATTGAGCATATGTTTTAGGTGGTCAGTTGCATGGACTCAAACTTTTTCTAGGGTAATGAATTGTTGAAGACCCAGATTTGTTTGTATGCTTTGTTGATTGCAGTGTGTTTAGATCTGCTAGTGGTTTACTCAAGTTTGCTTCACGAGAAGCGTTTGGATAGGATTGTTCTAGTCTTTCTTGATGAAAATTAGTCTGATGGACTTTTGAGGTACAAGGTCTGTTGAAGAATATTTACTTTGAGGAGATTTTGATATTTCAACTACAAGAGAGAATTCGTCTCAAGGTGGAGATTGTTAAAGTATGATCTAAATTCGTTATCGTGTTCGAGCCGAACAATGCATCAGACGTGGCACTGAGCGGTGCATGCGCCAAGCCATGTTAGACATGGTAACGGCTGGCGCATTCCACTCTGATTCGGTTTCCTTCTCTATTAGAGACTCTTGTTTCGTACCCTATATATGTACCCCTGGAGTTGCACGGTTGAGATACGCTGAAGTTTCCTGCTTGTAATCCTAGTTGCATGGTTGAGATACGCTGAAGTTCCCTGGTTGTAATCCCTTGTCATATAGTGAATTCCGCCTTTGTGCATCCGTAGTTTTTTCCGTAGGGGTTTTCCACGTTAAATTCGTGTCTCCAGTTCATTTGATCCTTTATATTTACCATGCGTTGTATAACAGTAACAGCTTATATGCCGGCTAGGTAGTTGTTCATTCTTGTTATTTCCTGTCAAATTGATCCTTCTATTCTTTTTCACGGGGAGGAAATGAGAATGAGAGTTGTGCTTGTGTTACATTGTTGCTGATGTAGTTCCATTTGAACCTTGTGCAGGCTTACCTCTGACAAGAAGTGCCAGAAGAAGGTGCCGAAGAAGATTCATAAAGCCGAGAGGGAGAAGCTTAAACGCGACCAGCTAAACGATCTCTTTGGTGAGTTGGGTAATATGCTAGGTAAGTGTAGTAGGTATACACTAGCGTTGTAGATCACAGCATTACAACTTTAAGCAGCATTGTTTGAGTGTCCATGTTTCTGAATTTGGAGGGTTCTTAATGCTTTGCATGATGGAATGCCATACAGTGTATCATGCACCACTCTCTTCAACGTGGTTGTACATTTGCAAGGTTCGATTGAGTCCAGGCACAGGAATTTGTGAATCTTCATGCCGTTGTAATCTCTATCTAAATAATGTTTGCAATAATGCGATAATGGAGCTCGCATGGTTCCACTGTGTGTTATGAATTTTCCTATTATAAGTATTTGGGTTGATATACACACATCGATCAACTTACATCTGTCAAGTTTCAACTCCAAGGTTAGCTTAAAGTAGTTTGTCCTAGAAGAGAGCATGACTGCATGAGCATGGACCGAGGTGAATGTATGAACTGTTTGTCAATGGCATCTTAGCTTCATATTTATCCTTCAGCCCTGACCATGTATGGATGGATTTTGAAACTTAAGTTTGCTATCAAACATAATTCTAATCAAACACAACATCCCTTTGCAGAAGCAGATAGGCAGAGCAATGGGAAGGCATGCATATTGACCGACACCACTCGAATACTAAGGGATCTGCTTTTTCAAGTAGAATTTCTCCGGCAGGAAAATAGCACCCTCCAAAATGAATCTCATTATGTAAGTTATTTCTAATGTTGAAATTGCACTTACTTCATTGCACATGTATCATTGTTTTCCCTTTCTTTGGTGAACTTGATGATTTAGAATTAGTGTCTAATTTTATCCACTTATAAATGCTTTGGTCTATACATAGGACAAGACTTATGCCAACATCATCATTCCAGAATATCTTTGGATTGTCGCACTGCATTTGTCATATCGTTCCAACATAATTCAGTGTTACTTAATTATGCTATGTTCATCTTTCCACAAACAAGTTACAATGGAGAGGAATGAGCTGCAGGATGAGAATGGTGTGCTCCGCAACGCATTTTGGAGCTCCAAAACGAGTTGCGGATGCGATTGGTAGGCAATCTAGGTTGGGGCCATGGCACTACTAGGTCGCCTCTCCCTGTTCCTCACACCACCAACACAGTTTTTTCATCGCAACAGCCGATGCAGCCACCCACCATCACAAGCACAATATTCCCCTTGCAGCAGCCACTGCAACAACCAGCACATTGATCACTCCTATGCCGCACCACCATGGGAACTAAAGCTCTTCCCAGAAGTGGCATCTGTCGAAGGCGATGAACCGTCAGAAGACCAGGAGGCCCCCAACCATGTGGCGCGACCACAGGCAAGGTACTCGACGCAAGCAGCTTCTTGGCCTGTAAGCCTAGGCCTTCCAAGAATGGAAGATGAGCAATGTAGCAACAGCACAACTGGCAATAACAAGGAATCTAGCACAGGTTGGGATTGAATAGATCAGCTCCAACCGATCAAAAAGTTTTCTTTTTGAGCGTAGTGAAAATACAGTTGAAGCATGTGCATGTAAATACCAAGTCTCCATTTTGGATCTCTAATGTTAGATGATACTCTGATGGCAATAGTACCATTTCAGTTTTCACCCCAGCTTTTCAACTTTTGTTTACATCCCCGTAAAAGTGAATTGATGTAGAGGTGATATTTGCAAAGAAAAATTACAGCGACGAGTCATGGATGGACATATCAATGGAGCTGTACCCAGCACCCATCTTGCCCATTAGCATGTAAAAGCATTCCCAGTTTGACGAACCAACCGCATTTCAGCATAAGCTATGCAACGCTTAGCTACACAAACTGCCGCGTAACATGTAACTAGTAAGGTGTCATCAGAGTATAAAAAGAACGTGAGACATACCATTGAACGTGATAAAAAAACGGACAATCAGCATCAATTTTATCTTACATTGCCAAGCACCTATGCGTTGCATCTGAAATTCAAACTTCATGCAACTATACACTCATCCTATGAAGCAAAAAAAAATTGTATTCTTGAATATGAACATGACACCCTTGCATGTCTCAGAACATCAAAGACAAGAAAATGTAACCTGGGTTCTACATAGTTACATGCTTGGCCAAAATAATCCCTACAAAACCATTGGCAATCATAATTAAAATAAAGGACACAGTGGTCATTATATCAGTAATAGAAATAGCAAACCATAATTTTAGTACATGAAAATCATTCTTCAAGCAAGTTTATTAAACGGAAACCAGAACTTTAGTGACTATAAATGGATATATATAAACTTTTAAGCAATTTGTTCAAGAAAGGTTCAAAAGAATCATAACTTGTCATAGTATAGTAAAAGTAAATAAATCGACTAAGTAAATTTAAAGAAATTTTATTGTAATGCTACCTCAAAAACTCCACGCCTCCTATCCATCATGCATTTGAGGACCCAATCCTTTATGTGAATTGATTTCTTGGCAAGAACATTCCTTGAACATTGTTCCATCCGAATCCTATCCCATCTTACTGTAGCTGCGACCACGCATCAACCATACCTTCGACCGTGGCTTTGACCACGACATCGATCAGGCCTTCGACCACAACCAGTGTACATGTCTACTACAGCGACCACCGACTATTACAGTGATATGCCACACACATCTGCTACAGCACATCGCTCCTTCAACCATGGTGTCGTAGGGGTGGCCCCCACCTAAGCCCAGCAGGCCTGCTAGGAGGTTATAAGAACCAGAGTAACATGTGTAATGACATAAGTGCCCCTAATGGGGATGTATGGGCGTAAGGGCATAACTGTAAAAGTATACCCCATATGAATATATATATCAAGATGAGGGGGAGGGTGAGACAGAACACTCCCACCTCTCCACTACCATCTCTCTCTCTCTGTTTGGTCTGTAGCCACAACAGTTGGCGCCGTCCGTGGGGAGGACGAGGACAAGCCTGAAGACCGAAGAAGAAGGATGGCACCGAAAAAAGCTTCTTCAGCGGCGGCGAAGGGAAAGAAGGCGGCCGGGCCGGAGCGTCGTATGAGTACCAGGGCTTCGGCATCGGCAGCGGCGGGCGCGAGTGGAGACGCAGGCGCGGTGGCCGAAGACGTCGACATTCGCGCGGCGACGACCAACCCCGTCACCGGCACCGCGACGACCAACCCCGTCACCGGCACCGCGACGACCAACCCCGTCACCGGCACCGCGACGACCCGCCCCGTCACCGGCGCTGTGGGGACGGACCCCGCGGTCGAAGACGTCGACGCGGGTGCGGCGACAACCGACCCCGCCGACGCAACGACAGCCGACCTCGCCGCCCCCACTGCAACCCTCGCCGGCGGCGCGGACCGGGCGGTTCGAGCTAGCCACGACGGAGCGACCGGCAGCTCGGGACCTCGCGACGCGGTCGTCCCCGCGCCGATCCGCCCGTTGGGAGCACCGGCGACCCCGCCCGCACAGGCGGTGGAAAGCGCCCTACTGGCGGCCCTCAACGCGTTCCAGCGGGAGCTAGGGGATCTTCGCGGAGCCGTCCGAGATATGCAAGAGGCTCGGAGCCAGCAGGCCGCGCCGGCAATCGCGATCGAGCCCACGCCGGAGAGGGCAGACAGCCGCGAAGCCCCCACGTCTAGCCGCGTGCCGCTGCGGCGCGTAGATCCGGAGTCCTCGCTTTCGGCGGGGCTGCAGCAAGCGGCATGGCCCGAAGACTTCAAGTTCCCTAGCATCGCCGACCCGTACAAAGGCGACACGGATCCTCGTGAGTTCGTGCGCGTGTACGAAACCGCGATCGAGGCCGCGGGCGGAGACGACACCACGAAGGCGAAGGGACTCCCCCTCGCACTACACGGAGTGGCGCTCTCTTGGTTTTTCACCATAGAGTCGGGCTCCATCTACGCGTGGGAGCAGCTTCGCGACCGCCTTCATAGCAACTTCCAAGGACACTATGTCGAGTGAGGCGATGCGGACCAACTCTTCGCTGTGAAGCAAAGACCCTCGGAGACGCTCCGGGGCTACTTCAAGCGCTTCGCCAAGATTCGATGCCAGGTAAACGATATTAATGAAACCACAGTCGTTAATGCAGCCATACAGGGCCTTCGCCCGGGCCCGATGGCCGAGTACAACGCGTGGAGGCCAATCAAGACAGTCGCCAAGCTATTCGACAAAATGGACGAGTATGCGCGGGCGGAGGAGGATGCGCGAAGGCGCAGCATTACCGCCCTCGGCCCCGCCCATGAGGAGCGCTCCCCGCGCAAAGTCGGGGCGGGTGGTCCCTCCTCGAAGCCGGGCCGCAGCCGAGAGCCCCGAGGCAGTGAGGCCGGGGTACAGGAAGGCTCTTCAAGGAGCAGGCCTAAACCTCGGCGCCGCCAGCGCCGGTCGCAGGCGGCCCATCATGTCCTCGACACCGAGAGCGCCCGCCAAAGACCCGACCCCGCCTCACGGAGGGGAGACCGGGGATCGGAAGGCGGACTTGATTACGGCGGCCAACCCCACGCAGAGCAAGAGCTCCTGCACTATGGCAAGTGGTGCGAGGTACACGGCTACGGCGATCATTACACAAGGGCATGCACCGCGGTGATGGAGCTGCGGAGGGTGACGGCCGGATCTCGGGCTCCGCCTCCTCGGCCCCCCGCCGGAGCCCACGTGGGGCACTCAGGGGATAGCCCCATACGAGCCACCGCAGTGAAGGGCGCGCAGCATCGCACCGTCAGCGTCATCACCGGAGGCTCCTCTTCAAAAGCCCCCGGGGAGCAGCCGCAACTGTGGATGCCGCCCCGCAACATTACCTTCGACTTGAACGACGCCAGGGGCGTGGAGTACCCTCACCAAGACCCTCTAGTCATCCAGGCCCACATAGCACGCTGTGACGTCAGGCGCGTCCTTGTCGACGGGGGAAGCTCCGCTAATATCTTGTTCGCAGAAGCCCTCGACCGCATGGCGATCCCCCGAAGCCGGCTAGAGCAGCCAGGAGCCCCACTTCAAGGCTTCGGGGGTCAACCACTGCAGGCTTTGGGGGCACGTGTCCCTTCCTGTCACTTTCCGTCAGGAGGGCAACAAAGGTAACATCCGGACCGAGCATGTCACCTTCGATGTCGTAGATATCCCGCACCCCTACAACGCCATACTGGGGCGACCCGCCATCAACTCTTTCGAGGCAATCCCGCACCACGCATTTTTGTGTGTGAAGCTCCCGGGCCCGGAGGGTATTATCACTGTCTTCGGCGACCAAGACCTGGCCAGACGTGCCGAAGGCGGCAGCCGCGTCCCGCATCGCCCGGTGCATGCCCTCTCCGGCGCGCTCTGTGATGGGCCCTCCGCCCCCGGGTGGACGCCCAAGCCTCGGCCCGAAGGCGGAGTCAAGAAGGTGCCGCTCCAGGCGGAGGGGCAGTTTGTGTCCATTGGCGAGGGGCTCCCACCGGGGGTCGAATGGGATCTGCTCCGAGTGCTTCAGAACAATGTTGACATCTTCGCATGGTCCCCGGAGGACATCAAGGGCGTGGACCGAGCAGTAATCGAGCATCGCTTGGCGGTCCGCCCCGACGCCAAGCCGGTCAAGCAAAGGCTTCGGCGTATGTCGATGGATCGGCAGCAGGCGGCCAAAGCAGAGGTGGCGAAGCTTCTTCGCGCCGGGGTCATCTGCGAGGTCCACCATCCAGAGTGGCTCGCTAACCCGGTGCTAGTCAAAAAGGCCAGCGGGGCCTGGCGCATGTGCATCGACTTCACGGCACTCAACAAGGCGTGCCCGAAGGACAATTACCCCTTGCCGCGCATCGATCAGCTGGTCGATGCCACTGCAGGGTGCGAACTCATGAGTTTCCTGGACGCCTATTCTTGCTACCACCAGGTATACATGGCCGAAGACGACGAGGAGAAGACCAGTTTCATCACACCACTTGGGATGTTCTGCTTCGTCAGAATGCCCTTTGGTTTAAAGAATGCAGGCGCTACCTTCACCCGGCTCGTCGCCATTGCCCTGGCCGCCCAGCTCGGAAGGAACGTCAAAGCTTACGTTGATGACGTGGTGGTCAAAACCCGGCAGCTTGCTCTGCAAGGCCGGGACCTCCAGGAGACCTTCGACAATCTCTGGAAGGCGGGCATCAAGCTCAACCCCGACAAGTGTGTCTTCGGGGTGCAGGCGGGCAAACTCCTGGGTTTCCTCGTGTCCGGACGAGGCATCCAGGCGAACCCCGACAAAGTAGACGCCATCCTGGGTATGGAGCCGCCCAAGACAACGAGGGAGGTCCAGAGGCTGGCGGGCCGCATGGCAGCATTAAGCCGCTTCCTATCCAGGGCGGCGGAGCGGGGCCTGCCATTTTTCAAGACACTCCGCGGGTGCGATGGATTTCGTTGGGGCGGAGATTGCGCGAAGGCCTTCGACGAGCTCAAGCAGCACCTGGCAAGCCTCCCCACTCTGGTCGCCCCGGCACCAGAGGCTCCCCTCCTGCTCTATATGGCCGCGTCAGCCACCGCGGTCAGCGCCGTCCTCGTCTTAGAGGAAGGCGCCATGCAGCGGCCCATCTACTTTATCTCCGAAGCCCTTCAAGGCGCCAAGACAAGATACACGGAGCTTGAGAAGCTCGCCTACGTGTTGGTTATGGCCTCTAGGAAGCTTCGGCATTATTTTCTGGCCCACCCGATCACAGTGCCTTCCTCATTTCCCCTGGCAGAGATGCTACACAACAAGGAGTCCACAGGGCGCATTGGCAAATGGGCTGCCGAGCTCGCTCCCTTCTCCTTGACGTATGCCTCGCGAACGGCAATCAAATCCCAAGTCCTGGCGGATTTTCTCGCCGAATGGACCCCGCCGGCCCAGCCCGTCCAAACGCACGATGATCCCGTCTGGACGCTTACAATCGACGGCGCTTACAGCGTCGCCGGCGCGGGCGTAGGGGCAGTGATCGTCACGCCTGAAGGACAGCGTCTGCTATACTCGGCGCGCCTTGCCTTCCCTGCCACCAACAACACGGCTGAATACGAGGCGCTGCTCTTCGGCCTGGCGAAGCTCAAGGCAATCGGCGCGAGACGGGTGTTGGTCCGCACCGACTCGCGTTTGGTGGCTGGCCATGTGGACAAGTCATATCAAGCCAAGGACCCTGAGTTGGCCAAGTACCTCGCGGCGGTGAGGGCGAGGGAAAGGCACTTTTTGGGTGTCACCGTCAAGGCCATCCCCCGCGCGGAGAATGAGCAGGCCGACGCCCTCGCTAAGGCGGCCAGCCAGCAACTGCCCCCCTGAGGGGGCATTTTACGAGATATTAGCGCAGGCGGCTATCGCGCAGGACAACCGGGACGCGGCACTCGTCCACCGCATTGATCGGCTAGGAGATTGGCGAGAGCCCATCTTCAATTTCTTGCAAGGCATCGCCGAGCCGGAGGACCCCGCCGAGCTTCGGCGCTTGCAGCTTCGCGCACGGTCCTTCCAGGTGTTCGAAGGGATGCTCTACAAGAGAGGGGTTTGCGCACCGCTCCTGCGCTGCCTCTCGACCGAGGGGGGAAAGGAGCTCCTGGCGGAGATCCACGCGGGCGTGTGCGGATCCCACCTCGCACCGAGGTCATTAGTCGGCAAGGCGTTCAGGCAAGGCTTCTACTGGCCAACGGCCATCACCGACGCCCAGGACCTCGTCCGTCGGTGCCAAGGGTGCCAGTGGATGGCGCGCATCATCCGCAGGCCCCCGACGAGCCTCAACCCCATTCCCCCGGTGTGGCCGCTGGCACGCTGGGGCCTTGATATAGTAGGACCACTTGCCCGAGCGCCAGGGGACCTCCGGTTCGTGGTAGTCGCGCTAGAGTATTTCTCCAGATGGCCGGAAGCAGTCGCCCTGGCCAAAGTAACTTCTGCGGCCATACAGCGCTTCCTATGGCAGAACATCATATGTCGCTTCGGTGTGCCCCGGGAGCTCACGGTCGACAATGGCCTGCAGTTCGACGCCACTCTCTTCAAAGACTATTGTGACAGCATGGGCATCACCCTCCGATTCGCCTCGGTAGGGCATCCCCAGTCCAACGGGGCGGTCGAACGGGCGAATGGCGCCATCTCCGCCGCCATCAAAAAGCGCCTGGTCGGATTGCCGAAGGGCAAGTGGCCAAGCGAGCTTCACACCGTTCTATGGTCGCTTCACACAACGGTAACGCGCCCGACGGGGTTCACGCCGTTCAAGCTCCTTTTCGGTGACGAAGCAGTGACGCCCGAGGAAATCAAGGCCGGTTCGTGGAGGGTCCTCGTCCAAGCACCCGAAGAGGAGCGCCATGTGTCCTTGGACCTCCTCGACGGGACACGGGCGGATGCAGCCCACCATGTCGAGAAGTATGCGCGGCAGACAATGCGTACTCGGGACCGCTCTATATGCCCGCGGGGATTCAAGCCTGGGGATCTCGTTCTCAGAGTGGCGCTCCAGGCGGAGACCGTTGGCAAGCTGGAGTCCAAGTGGGAACGCCCGTACATCGTAGTGGAGGCATTACCGAAGGGGGCGTACCGCCTCGCTACGCTCGAAGGCCAAGCCCTCCGGCACACATGTAACGCGGACAGGTTGCGGCGGTATTACGCCTAGAAGCAGGGCAGCAAGCGTAGAGCCACCAGCCCTGTGTCATGCGATGCTCGCCCGCGCAAACGGGAGTTCAATAAAGGTTGTTGTTCCCAAAGCATCCCCTGTCCGCGCGAAGCAGAACAAAGTCTCCGGACTAGCTCCGCACGCACTAGTCCACGGACTATAAATAAGACGTAGCGTCGAGTCTAGCTCCGCACGCGACAGTCCACGGACTATAAATAAGACGTAGCGTCGAGCCTAGCTCCGCACGCACCAGTCTACGGACTTTAAATAAGACGTAGCGTCGAGCCTAGCTCCGCACGCACCAGTCTACGGACTTTAAATAAGACGTAGCGTCGAGCCTAGCTCCGCACGCACCAGTCTACGGACTTTAAATAAGACGTAGCATCGAGCCTAGCTCCGCACGCACCAGTCCACGGACTTTAAATAAGACGTAGCGTCGAGGTCCGCCTCCGCACGCACCAGTCCACGGACTTTAAATAAGACGTAGCGTCGAGCTCAGCTTCCGCACGCGCGAGTCTCCGGACTATAAAGGAAGTCGTAGCGTCGAGGTCCGCCTCCGCACGCACCAGTCCACGGACTTTAAATAAGACGTAGCGTCGAGCTCAGCTTCCGCACGCGCGAGTCTCCGGACTATAAAGGAAGTCGTAGCGTCGAGGTCCGCCTCCGCACGCACCAGTCTACGGACTTTAAATAAGACGTAGCGTCGAGCTCAGCTTCCGCACGCGCGAGTCTCCGGACTATAAAGAAAGTCGTAGCGGCGGGGTTCGCCTCCGCATGCGCCGGTCCATACTTTGAATAAGACGCGGATGCCCTCCCTGCGCGCTCTACGGAGTATAACCAAGGTGCGGAGGCCTTCTCCCCTTCGCGTTCGGCGGCAGGTAACACCAACAATAAGGTACTACTTGGATTCATTGCAAAAGCAAAGGGGATTACAAGGTTGCAAGCGTAACAACCAGTGCATTATCCCCCTGCCCTAACCGCTCAGCCTTGGCGCGGTGCGGACGGACCCGTGCCGTCGTCGCCGCAGCGCTGAAGGACCCCTTCAAGCCACTGGAGGAGGTCCCCCTCCCCATGCAGCGTCTGCTGCACGGTGACCCTCGCTGCATCTTCCCCGAAGCGGCCCCAGATCCGTTGATGGAAGTTCTGCAGGCTAGGCCCGATGGAGCAGATGGCGTCCGACATAACCTCTGCTCGGCCGGGAGAATCCAGTTGAGGATTCGCTAGCTCATGGGTATGCCTACACCCACGAGTGTGAAGCAGGGCGAGGGCGAAGCACGCACCAACATAGCTGCAGTGCTCGCCAAAGGTTCTGGCGCCACGAAGAGCAACGCCGGCCCCCTCCTCGATCAGCACGAGCGTCTCCGACAGGGCCTCCGGCCTGTGCGTAGTGTCCGGCACTCGGACGCACAGATCTCGGAGGGTCTGGTTCAGAGACTCCATGGCCCGCCATGCCGACATGGACGTATTTTCCAAGACAAGGCGGTTCTCGGCAACAGACTCCGCTAGCTGGGCGTTCTCCCCTTCTAGGACGGCGATCTGCTGCACGAAGCCGGCGTGCTCCTCAGCCGCGGCGCGCCGAGCTTCCGTGGCCTCGAGTTGTGCGGCTGCCATGGCGCCCTCCAGCGCGCGACATTCCTCATCCTTCGCGGCGAGAGCAGTGTTTGCTTCACGAAGGCTGGCTTCCAGAGCCCTCCGCTCCCGAACGCGGGCCTCGTCAAAGGACCGGCTGAGGGCAAGCGTCTGGCAAACACAACAAATCAGCAGGCGTCCAGCAGTACCTTACAAAGCTGAAGCGCACGTGTTTACCCTCATCTCGGAGGCCTGTAGCGCGAGCGCTAGGAGTTCCCCCTCGCATGACGACGACATCTCCCGGTTGAGGCCGTGGTCGGCACGCTCTGCGGCTGCGGTAAGGTCGTAAAATATCTACAGGCGAGGGAGGAAGTCCGAGCGAGCGAGCCTCGGCCCCAACGCGCCAGGATTTACCGAGGCCACGGCCACGTCAACAACGGCGGACACCTGCGGGGCACCCTGCACAAGGCTTCCGACTTCGCGCATACCTCCGCTGCTCGATCCTTCGCCACGTCCGGGAGACTTCGTCTCGTCTGATGTTGGCAGAATGAGCGAGCAGATCGGAGAAAGTCTCGCGAAGTCAAGAGAAGAAAGGGACTCACGCCTACCTCCTGCGCCCCCGTCGCGGTAGGAAGTGGCGCCAGTTCGACCACCCAGGGGGAGGCGGGCGCCTCGACGGTCGGGGAGAAGGTCTTCTCGGCCGCGCCAGACGCCGTAATCCCGCGGCAAGGCCCCGCAACAGCGTATCGACCCCTCGCTGGCGGCGGGGACTGAGTCCGAGGGCGTTTCGCCTGCGGTGGCACAGGCGATTCTTCCACAGCAGGACCAGCTCCGGTTACCGTCGCCCCCACGGTTTCCTCGGTAGGGGGCACGCCCTCGTCGGCCGCTGCGGTTGATAACACACCTTCCACCGTGGTTTGCTCGCCAGGAACGGCGCCACCCCCCGGGTTGACGAGTTCCAACTCAACGATGGCCGCGAGCCCGAGCACGGGCTCGTGGGCGTCGGCAGAAGGTGCCGGGGATCCACGGCGGTGCGCCCCTCCGAAGCAGTATGGCCAGACCCACCTCCGGTCGCACGCCCCGTCTCAGCTGGGCTAGCCGCCGGGGGGGCTGCCGGGTCGCTTACGGCAGCCGGGGAACGGGCCCGGCGTCGCGAAGATAGCACCCCCGTAGGGCTATCACCGTCCTGAGCGACCGGAGTCCCGGCGGGAAGCTCTTCCGGCACCGCACGCTCGGGCACGGTAATACCCACAGCCTCGCAGGTGCGGTTTACCCGCCCCTGCTTAGCCGCCTTGACCGCGGCCTCGCGAGCCCGGTGCTCCTTAAGCGTGTACGGGCCGAGGAGCGCCGCAACCGCGCGCTCCGCATCTTCTAGCCGAGCCACTACGCAGGAGATCAAGTCAGTCAGGCGGAAGCCAAACAGATACAAGGGCGCGCGCAAAGCGTGCTGGGCGACTTACAAGGAGCGGAGGGCGGAAGCAGGCGAGATACAGATGGATCGAACCCGTCCTCGCGGGGGCCATTCTGTCCAACATACTTCCCCCGGGAAGAGAGTGGCGCCGCCCCATACATCGCGAACTCCTCGGCTAGGTCGCGCACACTCATTCGACGGGCGACACCGACAAGGCTCTGTAGCTTTCGCGTGTCGTCAATCTCCGCCCTCAGACTCGACATACTGTTAAACGAGATCGGCTCGCCTCGGCACTGCATCCTGCTCTTGTCGGTCACGGTGTAGTAGAACCACCACCGCGTCCAGCCGGACGCCCATTGCCCTGACGAGGCTGGCACAGGGAACAACGTCGCGCATGACGCCCGAAGCACGAAGTCCACACTGCCGAAGTTGGACACCGCCCCGTTAACCTTTCTGGGTCGACAGTGTGCGTCGTGCAGTGTGGCGAATAAGCTCGCGCTGGGACGCCACCCCTCTGTCCGCATCGCCCACGTGAAGACAGCTAGGCGGAGTATCGCGTGGGGCGTCAACTGGGCTAGCTCCAACTTGTAGGCCCGCAGGACTTCGCCCACGAACAACGTGGAGGGCATTCGAAGGCCGGCATCGAAGAACGCGACGAAAACAATCGCCTCCATGGCCCCGGGCTTCGGCTCCGTCTCGTCCCGGCAGGGTAGGCGAGCCCCATTGCGGTCCACGATCTTCCCCTCGTCCACGAGTCGCTGCAGCGTCCCTTCAGTCATGCGGCTCTTCCCCAGCACACGGGAGCAGGAGCCTCCCGAGTGCTCCGTGTAGTCCCACCACTTGTTGGCGCGCGAGCTCCCTCGCGGCACCAGTTTGTACTCCTTGGAAGGATGGGACGCCTCGCCCTGGCTAGGCAAGGAACCGCTGCGGGGATGGTAGGTGGCATCGTCATGGCTAGCCATCACTCTTCGCGACAAGGGAAGAAGAAGCAGGGAAAGGAGCAACTGGCGTGACAATTAGCACAGGCGGAAGCAAAGCGGCAGATCAAGAAGCCAAGCAAAGAAAGGGTGCCTCCACCTCAACACTAGCACCTTATAAAGGCCGCTCGCCTGTCATATGGCTCAACGCACCGACAGATCAAGTTCGTAGCGATTCGGCTGCCCAAGATTTGGAAAGAAGAACCGCCAGGGCCTAGAAGGCCGTGCTAGGTAGGTGGCCAAGCAGCGCACAACGCCTCCACGCCTCCAACACGCGTCCAACTTCTGGGGGGACGAGGCGAACGGCCGCGGTCACGCAACCGCTCACATCCCACGATGCACCAGTCGTGAGTCGCCACGTGCCCCACCTGCAGAATGGCAGACTGCACGACGCGACAGCCTGACTTCTGCCAGGCCAGGCATCGGAGCGATTCCAGCCGCCTTTAAAAGCGCACTACCAGACTGCAAGGTCGCAACAGCCCCGGAGCGCAGCCATACCGGGGCCAAGCTCCAATCTCAGCGCGGGGACGGAGCGCGCGCGTCTACTTCGACATTAGACGCCAGCCTCCGCTGCCAGCCGTTCGAGGGGTAGGGGACGGAGCGCGCGCGTCTACTTCGACTTAGGCGCCAGCCTCCGCTGCCACCCGTTCGAAGGGTAGGGGACGGAGCGCGCGCGTCTACTTCGAGCTAGGCGCCAGCCTCCGCTGCCACCCGTTCGAAGGGTAGGCGACGGAGTGCGCGCGACTACTTCGAGCTAAGCGCCAGCCTCCACTACCACCCGTTCGAAGGGTAGGGGACGGAGCGCGCACGTCTCGGCTTCGACTTAGGCGCCAGCCTCCGCTGCCACCCGTTCGAAGGATAGGGGACGGAGTACGCGCGTCTCGGCTTCGACTTAGGCGCCAGCCTCCGCTGCCACCCGTTCGAAGGGTAGAGGACGGAGTGCGCGCGTCTCGGCTTCGACTTAGGCGCCAGCCTCCGCTGCCACCCGTTCGAGGGGTAGGGGACGGAGCGCGCGCGTCTACTTCGAGCTAGGCGCCAGCCTCCGCTGCCACCCGTTCGAAGGGTAGGGGACGGAGCGCGCGCGTCTACCTCGAGCTAGGCGCCAGCCTCCGCTACCACCCGTTCGAAGGGTAGGGGACGGAGCGCGCGCAACTACTTCGAGCTAGGCGCCAGCCTCCGCTGCCACCCGTTCGAAGGGTAGGGGACGGAGCGCGCGCGTCTCGGCTTCGAACTAGGCGCCAGCCTCTGCTGCCACCCGTTCGAAGGGTAGGGGACGAAGCGCGTGCGTCTCGGCTTCGACTCAGGCGCTAGCCTCAGCTGCCACCCGTTCGAAGGGTAGGGGACGGAGCGCACGCGTCTACCTCGAGCTAGGCGCCAGCCTCCGCTGCCACCCGTTCGAAGGGTAGGGAACGGAGCGCGCGCGTCTCGGCTTCGACTTAGGCGCCAGCCTCCGCTGCCACCCGTTCGAAGGGTAGGGGACGGAGCGTGCGCGTCTCGGCTTCGACTTAGGCGCCAGCCTTCGCTGCCACCCGTTCGAAGGGTAGGGGACGGAGCGCGCGCGTCTACTTCGAGCTAGGCACCAGCCTCCGCTACCACCCGTTCGAAGGGTAGGAGACGGAGCGCGCGCGTCTCGGCTTCGACTTAGGCGCCAGCCTCCGCTGCCACCCGTTCGAAGGATAGGGGACGGAGCGCGCGCGTCTCGGCTTCGACTTAGGCGCCAGCCTCCGCTGCCACCCGTTCGAAGGGTATGGGACGGAGCGCGCGCGTCTGCTGCAACTTGGCACTTTCCATCCCAGACCTCAGGCTCCCCAGCCACAAGCGAGGAAAAATTCACAGGCTGTAGGGGACGGAGGGGGCCAAAGAACTTGGCGGCATGGCTTCGGCCCTGTGAAGCCCTTCACCATGAGAGGCTCCTGTCGTAGGGGTGGCCCCCACCTAAGCCCAGCAAGCCTGTTAGGAGGTTATAAGAACCAGAGTAACATGTGTAATGACATAAGTGCCCCTAATGGGGATGTATGGGCGTAAGGGCATAACTGTAAAAGTATACCCCATATGAATATATATATCAAGATGAGGGGGAGGGTGAGACAGAACACTCCCACCTCTCCACTACCATCTCTCTCTGTTTGGTCTGTAGCCACAACACATGGTTTTGACTGCGCCTTGTCGACCATAGCACCTTGACTCTATCTTCCAACCAGACAGGTCTTCTAGCACCAATTATTGACTGTAGCTACGACCATCGACCACTGTAGCTACGACTACCGACCATCGACTATTGTAGCTATGACTATCGACCATTGACCACTGTAGCTATGACTATTGACCATCAACCACTGCACAGTTTGACTAATGACTGCGACAATACTCTCTCCGAGTACCGACTGAGTCACTGTGGCTTCGACTACTCCTTAGATCACGGCATCGACCACGGCTTCAACCATGGCTTGTCGACCATGCCTTTAACCATGGCATCGACCACGGCTTGTTGACCATACCTTCAACTGGTTCGGAGTTTCTGACCGCTCTCCGACTCCAGGTCTTTTAACCCATCTCCACTTTTGGCCCCCTACATCCATCCAGGTCCAGCTCGCTAGATCTGGGTTCCCCAAGGTTGACCTTACCTGCAGCTCTACCGCCTCACCTATAGCGCTACCCCTCCCCCAGGTCTGATGCCGATCGGACTCTCCGCTCATCTCTCGGCCACCCTCCCCTACCACCTCACTAGCGCCCATCCATTCCCTTCACCACACCGTCACCTAGGTCCAGCGCCGATCAACCTCCCCACTCCGCACTCGGCCCCCTACATCCATCCATCCCCTTCCCCCCACAAACGCCACAAAATGCGAAGTCAAACATGCATGACGGTTGGAAGAAATGAGGGAATATGCGCGACAAGCGGTTGCCTCAGGAGAGACTACAAAAACATCAGGTCCTCTTCCACTTCTTCTTCGAACACTTCAACTCCTCCACGAAAATATACGGGGTAAATACTTGGACTCCTCTCTCTTTCCATTTTGTTCATGAACATTCTTCTGATACAACTTAGATTTCTTGGCAGTGTATTTTGTCGGCGACATGGAAGTGAGCGGAGGGGTGGGGACAACGCAGTGGGAAACGGGGGCAGGGGCAGACACTGCCGTTCTCGCTGCTCCTACTCATCGTCTTCGTGCGGCAGCATCTCCAAGGTTCAGGTGTGTTGATGTTTGTGATGATTCTGTTTAAGTACAAGAGATAACTTTGTTCCAGTATGGCTGAACTTGCATTGCCTATGTTTGCAAATTATGATTGATGCATGTTGTGTTTGCATTTATGTGAATATAAAATTTAGTTGTGAGTAAAATTAGTTAGATTGCTACTTGATGAACCTTGTTTGTATATAATTTTGTAATGCCTACTGTTAAGAGAACATCACCTATGTTGGTCAGGAAGCTCCAAGTTACTGGTCCAAAGTTCTGAACTGAAGAATTGCCATCATAGATGACCGTTTTTGGTCTTTACTCATCCCACTATCTATATATGTGTGTATTACAGAACATTTGCCATCACCCAAATCAAAGCAAACCAATGGCTTGAGGTCGTTTGGGTGTGAAGTTTCTTCATGTTGTACAATTATGTCCAGAAGTTGCTTTTCATGAAGTGTTCAGTGGATTTTATCGATTTTAGTATATTTCTCATATAGGCCGGTGCCCTCCTGTCATCGCCTCCATCGATGGCAGGCGTGCCACCACCAACTGCAGTGGCTAGCAGTGTGGTCCCACTGCCTATGCCTTCCTCCCAATTGAGAATAGTTATGTGGTTCTGTGATTATGTTGAGCTGTTTTGCTTCCAATTTCATAGCATGCTTGCAGTGAGGGTTTGGGTCTGATGCCATCTATTGAGCGAATTGGATGGTTCCATATTTCCATGTACCATCAATTCGCCTCATGTTTAGGTCTTGATTTTTCCATGTATGCTTACAAATCCACAATGTATGCACGTTTGTTGCCTAGCCAGTGTGTGTTGGACATAATCTTATTGTTGAGTGTGATCGTGTGTCGAGTACTTATGTGTTCGAGTATTGTGTGGTTGGTATCGAGTAGTCGGTGAGTTCGAGTACTACGTAGTCGTAGTCGAGTATTCGGTGGGTTTGAGTACTGCGTAATCATAGCCACAGTGGTCATAGCCAAATGTACTCGGTGTGTTCGAGTATTACGTGGTTGTAGTCAAGTACTTCGTGTATTCGAGTACTGCGTGGCCGTAGTCGAGTACTCGATATGTTCGAGTACTGTGTAGTATCGGTGAGTTCGACTACTACGTGGTCGTAGCCGAGTACTCGGTGTATTCGAGTACTGCGTGGTCGTACCCACAGTGGTCGTAGCCAAATGTACTTAGTGTGTTCGAGTACTGTGTGGTTGTAGTCGAGTACTCCGTATGTTCGAGTACTGCGTAGTCGTAGTCGAGTACTCGGTGTGTTTAAGTACTGCGTAGTCGGTATGTCCAAGTATGTCTCGGGAAATACGTACGGGCCCTTGATTTTTTTCATAAAAGCCTCCTTACGAATTATCGGCTCATATACTTCATATCCACGTGGTAGCTAGTAAGACGTGGCGCCGTACTTCCACAGCTATTTATACTTATTCGTGTAAAATCTGCGTGCCAAACAAAACCCCTAAGATCCTGTCTGGAACGCTGTATTTTCCTGATTTCTAAGTAAATCGAATTGTTTTCCTATGCTATATCATCCTAGTTCAATATAAAACTATGACACTAAAAAAATTCAATATGACGTACACACTACAAAACATCACTCAGACAGCTCAAGAAAAAAAAAGAAAAATACCACTGTTATGGTTCTAACAAGTAAGTAGTAACAACATTGATATAGTCCTGTGCTTGTATCCATCTGCATATTGCACCTTACTAGATGATGATGAAGCGATGAACTGACCCACACAGAATTAACAAAACCACAAAAAAAAATGGAGAAAGGGAAAGGGCCATAAAGGATAGACCAGTAGCATATTAGAAGGCCCATAAAGGCTAGGCCCACTAAGCAAGAAGCACTAGGGTTAGGGTTTACGCCTCCTCTATAAATATTCCGCCCCCAACTCTCGCCCGCCTCCATTACCTACCCGACCTCACAACCCATCTTGCGGCGGCGGCGTCCAAGACTGGCGGCGAGCGGCGGAGGCAGCGTCAGCCATGGTGCACGTCAGCTTCTACCGCAACTGTAAGAGACCCTCTACCTCTCTGTGCCCGTGATCCATTCGACCCCCAAGTGTAATGGCGATAGCATGCTAGCATCTGATCTCGAACGCTACCTGTATTCGTGGACCAACTTTGGTCGCGCATTTCAGTCTGGAACCAGAGATCCCGTCCTGTATTTTGACCTAGAACCTTGTGTATCATGTTCTTAACGAGACTTGGAGTTGTACTATCTATTAGTATTAGGCCTATTAACCCGTGGGACTGTAGAAGAGTATTTCTTTTTTGGTAGCGTAAGTGCTTAGTTTTGGTCGATTGGGTTATTCTGTTGCTTCTCATCACCGTTGCAGAGATATCGAAACCACAATTCTTGTATTCGGATTTGATCCTACAATGGTCGGCGTCAAATGCCTTTTAGTTGGGAAGATAAAGAACACTGAAACATGCACCCTTCGAATCTTGGAAGTTAATTTGACAGATTTGCTTGGCAGGAGGTTGGATCATAGAAGCTTTCGTCCATGATCAGAAAATCATTAGCTATCAACTTATATGAATCTCTAGTCAAAGCTTGTGGTTGTTCAATGTTTGTGCTTATTTCAGAGCTCAAGTGTTTACACGTTTTGATGATGCTCATAATGTGTTGGCTGCATGTGTTTCTTAATTTCAAAATGTTAATGCGACGCAGATGGTAAGACTTTCAAGAAGCCAAGACGTCCGTATGAGAAGGAGCGTCTTGATGCTGAGCTGAAGCTGGTGGGTGAGTACGGCCTGAGGTGCAAGCGTGAGCTGTGGCGTGTGCAGTATGCCCTCAGCCGCATCCGTAATGCTGCAAGGGAGCTGCTCACCCTTGATGAGAAGAACCCCCGCCGTATCTTTGAGGGCGAGGCACTCCTGCGCCGCATGAACCGCTATGGTCTCCTTGGTGAGGGCCAGAACAAGCTCGATTACGTGCTTGCACTCACTGTTGAGAACTTCCTGCAGCGCCGCCTCCAGACCATTGTATTCAAGAATGGCATGGCGAAATCAATCCATCATGCTCGTGTTCTCATCAGGCAGCGCCACATAAGGTATAAGTACTTCATTTCTCTCCTGGAGAACATATGTTTGTGATATGACTAAGTGCATTTTTTAATAGCCTGAAGTACTGAAATGTTTGTGCACAGATGGGCATGTATTTGGAGGTAGACCTGACAGTCAGTGAACTAGGGTGAACATTTAGCTTTGGTGTTAATATGCTCGTTGTTTTACAGTTTGAGCATTGTTGCAAACTGAACTTCTTTTTATTTATTTATTTTGGGCCATGTGATGAGAAACCGTATTCAACTCACGACGGTCGTCTGAGACACTTAGTGTGTAATGGTGCAGTCATATTTTCTCTGATGCCCCTTCTGTTTCTTTTTCTGTATACATCATTTGTGTTTTGTATTTTATATTTGTACCGAGTGCCTAATCTCTGTTTGATGGGTAGGTTGCAATTTCTTTGTCAGTTCATACTTACAGTTGTGAAATGGATTTATCACTACGTCAAAAAAGTTGAGTAGCTCTTGCATATTTGGTGGCACAATGAGGAACTAATTTTGCTAATGTATCTATGAGGTCAAAAGACCAATGACTCAAAATGTCCTTTTCATTCTGAGTGCCCCTTCAAATCTTTCTTGATAAACTTTTTCCCAAACAGTAATGGTGATGTGCTCTTTTTTCTCCTCTGAAATATGATTTTGAACAACAGTTGCTCTTTGGTTGTAGGTTCATGTACCTGTCAGCTTCGTGTTTAACCTTGTTTTTACTTGGTTTGCTAGATGATTGTTTCTATTTTCATTGGCTTCTCAAATTTAGTCATTCTCACATTACTTCTAGACTAATGATATATCCCACTTCTTTTTCTATTTGTCATCAAAAAATATATATTGGTCATTCTGTCGACATGTAGAGGATGGTTATATGAGGCACTGATAAAGTTTTTCAAACCTACAATGTTCATATACATGTTATGTTTTTATGTTCAATGGATATAATTTCTGTTGCATGTTGAAAGCTTTGTTGTCTTAACATAATTCAATCTGTTTATGCAGAGTGGGGAGGCAGCTTGTCAACATTCCCTCATTCATGGTGAGACTGGACTCAGAGAAGCACATTGACTTCTCCCTCACTAGCCCGCTTGGTGGTGGTGAGCCTGGAAGGGTCAAGAGAAAGAACCAGAAGAAGGCATCCGGTGGGGGCGGTGATGGTGATGAGGAGGAAGAGTGAGCATGTGATGTTAGCTCTCGGTTTTGTTAGGACCTAATTTTGCTGGCACTTGTCTCATTAGGACCTAATTTTGTTACATTGAGTTGGAACAAAAGTTAGCCACCGAGGGTTTTCTGAAATTGTTGTTTAAATTCATGAATCGATCATTACCAGGACTTTGGCTAAATCTTTGAAGTTTATCGTCTGATGAACATGTGAATTCTGTGGTTATGGAGGAATGCTTTCCCTGTTACTTTAATGATCTCAAGTTTAATCTTTAATGTTGAATATTCCTATTGTGTTGCCATAGGATGAGAGCACTTGTTCATCCTAGGGTAATATTTCTATTACTTTAATGTGGTTATCGCGGAAACTGTTGTTTAAACTCATGTTCATTCGCTTTGTATGGTAAGGGCATCTGTAGTGTATGAAAAGAGGAGGTCTTAAGCCACCTTAAGGTCAACCTTATACATTACAGGGGTGACCTTAAGCAGACCCTAAGCAAAAAAAGCTTAAGGCTGGTCCTCAAGCTAAAGACCTGGTCATAAGCATTAAAATACAATTTTTCTTTATCTGCCACGTGGGACCGTCTTAAGGCCCCTTGGGTTATATACACTATAGAGTTGGTCTTAAGGTTTAGATGGAACCCACCTTAAAACCCTTTGGGTTATATACACTACAGATGCCCTAACAGCTGTTTTAGGATCAAGGATAGGTTACCATTGAATTTTACAAATGATGGCAAGCGAAATGAGAGCTTTGTTGCTCTGCAATTCCATATCTTAATCCAAAAGGACGTCTGATTACAAGAAGGAAAAGTTTTTTTTCTCGGCATTATTGTCATTCTCAGCCAATGATAAATCCAATGCTCTGGGTATTGTCAGTCTGTCCTAAATAAAACATTGGTTTTTCTGCTCGGTGGCTATCAGAGGAATTTTTTTTGCTTTTGTGGCCCTGTTATGCTTTTTTTTTTGGCAAATGTGGCCCCCCTTTTTTTTGCAGATTTGACCCCTCCTAAGCACGAAAGAAGGGGCGCTCAATGCGGGACACATCCTGCAGCCCTGGAGAGTGGAAGGGTAGGGCTAGGCGTGGGCACACGTCGAGCGTGGAATGGCACAGCCGATGGTGGGCCCTCCAACCTTCCACACCACCAGAGCGTAGGACGCGATCGCCGTGCCAGCCAACCGTGGTAAGGGGCAGTGAGGTCTCGCGCAACTCGAGCGTGGGAAGGGTTAGGAAAGATAGGGTTTTTGCAAAAAAAAAAGGTTAGGATTTTTGCGAAAAATTCTAGGGTTTTTACAAAAAAAAACATAGAGTTTTTTGTTAGGGTTTCTGCAAAAAAAAAGGTTAGGTTTTTTTTGTTTTATGATGATTGAGCAAGATATGAGGATGATTGAATCATGATTCAATGGATGAAAAAAACAAGTGAGATTAATGTTTTTTAGTTACCCAAGGATTAGACAACCCCTAAACTATTACTTTGTGCGTAACATGAATCTTTCATAGCTTTTGCCTAGTTTTCCTTTCGGATGGCGCACTGTCAGAGCTGGATTTTTCAATCCAGAATCTCCTGTGAAACCACTGCACTATTTTCTGAATCAGTAGATAGTGTTCACAGGTACATTGCTGCATCATTTCATATATCGCATGGATAACAACAACTCATAATAATATTACATAACAGGGGTTTGAATTAGGCCACGTCGGGCAATTAGTTTACATAAGGGCCGGTCAGGCCAAATGTTCACATTACAAAAGCACAACAGCGGAAGCAAAAGCACAGTAGAGCCTTTAATCCACAGGCAGCGATTGGGGGTAAATATGTGCCATATGATTATTACCTAAGCTAAGGCAATAATTATAGGCACACAATGCCATAGTCTAACTACCTAGGACTCAAAAGCGCAAGAGACGTCCTAGTTCTCGACGTTGTTCCCTCCTCCCGTAGCAGGAGTGTCTTCATATGCATAATGATTTGGGGCTCCTGAATCTGATTTTGGTAATGCGAGTGTGAGCACAAACCACCGTGCTCAGCGAGCCAATACAAAGAATGCAGTATATAGTATGCAAGGCTTATCAAGAGAAGGCTAGGGTTCTTTTATTTGCCAGAATTTGTTGTTTAATTATACCTCGTAGAAAATCTCCTATGACTTAGCAGTTTTGACTAAAGCATAGTGTATGTGAAAGATTGCTTTAATAGTAGTGATCCAGATACCATCCATCATTTCATGGTCTCTCCACCTATGCTAGACCTTCAGCGTTATAGCCGCTTACTTTATCACTGGGATGACAGCCAAGGCAACACAAAATAGGGCTTTCCACTGCCCTCCACTTTTCCAATTTCACCCACAAAGTTTTTGAAATAGAACTATATCTGGTTAAGTTCCCATGTCCGCCCTTGACCGTTGGCACGGCTATTCGAATAGGTTTGACTCTGCAGAGTTTGCACACTTTACCCACAAGAGACAGTTCACTCATTGCCCCACACGATTTCTTAGTCATATGGTTGAGCAAACCATCACAGTAACCATTCAAAATACCTCGCCCCTTCCATCATTTCACCCTATGGGCCGCTCCCACTTGCGGTGGGTCCCATACGTTGTGCGGGATGTTCCCCTCCTATGCGCCTAGCAGCTGGCTACCCACACTGCTAGCACGTCGCAAAAGAACTTCACCCTCTGCGGATGTCCCATTCAAGCCCGCCACCCAGACAGCCGCTTGCACTACTTCACTCCTCCACCGATGATGATGACTTTCAGGGTTCGGTAAATTTACTAAACCAAGTTGTACTTTACAGACTTGTGGTTACACTTGTTTTACATAGGAGGTCATGACAAGATTCAGTCCTTAGGGTTATCTGAGCGGTTCTACCACAAACCATACTCTCGTGCACCACTGCACCATACCCCCGAAACATCCGCCCAGATAGATAAGCAGTTTGAGGTTTTTGGGGAGCATAAAATAATCATATCCAACATATACCAGTCATTACCACCATGACTGCCCAACCAAATTTTCTCATGATTAAAAGTGATGCTTGGGCATTTTAGCGCCTCCCGAGTATCCATGCAGTACTAAGCATGGCGTATAATTACGGACTTATTTTCGAAAGGTTACTATTATAATTTTGCTAAGGCGACAAGGTTCACATATTCAACTATTCCAAAGGAGGTGTAATATTATTCAAGGTAAATAATGAGCATATAACTAGAATCTTAAATTAAACATGTATTTGCATATAAAATAACAGCATGCAATTTGATAATTTAAACAAACTAATTTGCAGAAAATGTAGGTTCAATATGAACAAAGTATTGACTCGCCTTGGTCACAGTGGTTTGGGTCTTGGTTGTCTTGAGCTTCTAGAGCTGCTGCCTCGGCTTCCTCCTCTTGAGCCTCATACACTATTTTAACGTGCGCGAAAATTCGGATAAAAAGATAATCAACAAACCAATTAACACTTGCAAGAAAATCCAAATAACTCCAAAATTCACACCTTCAGTTTCATTGGGTTGGTATGAAATTTATACAAATTTAGAAATTTGTTTCATTCAATTTGGAGTTGGAATGAAGAAGTTATGGATTTTTGAAGTTTAAATGTGATTCATTTAACCAAATTTAAATTACCAAATTTTAAATAAATTCAATTTTGCAGCATTTCAGTTCCACTGGGCATATCTTGATTTTAGATGAATTTAGAATTTTGTCCCATTCAATTGGTGCTAAAATGAATTAGTTATGAATATTGGAAGTTTTCAGTTTATTTAAATTAAAAAGAAAAAGAAAAAGGGTGAGAGACACAGACTGACAGGTGGGGCCCATGGACTTAAATCCTTTTAGTTCTTATTTCTGGCGGGTCTGTCTATGACAAGTGGGACCTAGTTGTCTGCGAGACACGCGCGCTGGCGGTCGCTGACAGGTGGGACCCAGCCCGGCTTAATGGAAAAATTAAAGGAAAACTCGACCTCGGCGCTGCGGAGCCGGGGGCTCGAACGCGCGCGCCCGAGGGAGTTGGGGGGGAGGGAGAGAGCGCTGATAGCCAGTAGAACTCACGGTGTTTCTTGACTATAAGGGGCGAGTAATGCACTTGAGCTGAGCCTGAGGGGGGCCGAACAGGGGAACTCTGAGCGGCGCACGGGCGGCGGGTTTGCCGGCAAGGGGTGGCCAGAGGGTTGGTGGCGGCGGCCAAAATGGGATGTCGGGGTGGCGAGGAAGTTGACGGTGGTGTCGGCGAGGGCTGGGGAGTGCTGGAGAGGGGTCAGCGGCGGCGGGCTTGGGAGGAGATCGACGCCGGCACCGGAGAGCGCCCGGGGAGCTCGGTGGAGGGCGGGAACGTCTTCACCGTGTCCTGATGAAGCTCAGGGGCAAAGGAATTGGACGGTGACGGCTCGGTACGGTGGCGAGCTCGGCGGCCGGCCGCGGAGAAGAAGAAGGCGCCGGCGAGCAATGGAGGCACGGGGGCTTGATTGCTCGCAGAGGGAGGAAATGGGAGGTGTGGTGATGTGTTTCGAAGCTTCGGTCGGGGCTTTTATAGAGGGGAAAAGCACGGCGGTGAGGACGGGCAGTTGGCCGGTCATGGCGGCGTCGCAAGCTTCGGTATGGCCACAGTAGCTACAGGGCGGCGACTAGGGGAAAAAGTCGCGGACTGGCGCGGGGTGACGTGTGCGCTAGTAGGGCCGTGGTCCGGCGGAGCTGTGGTCGACGCGAGCGGGCGCAGCGGGGTGGTTTGGCGTCATTCGGCCAGACGGAGGGGACTGACCGAGGAGACGGCGGCAGGTGGTGACGCAGGCGCGGCATGGCGATGAGATGGCACGGGCCCAGTGGTGACACGTGCGGAGTGGCGCCGGGGACCGTCAGTCCGAAGGGAGGCGCGACGCGGGGAGCGGGCTGCATGCGGCGTTGTCCGAGCGGAGGGAGGCCCTGTCGGGGTGCCGGGTGAAGGAAGAGGAATGCAAGGGAGATTGGGCCGACTAGGCTGGGGAGCGCGGGGGAGAGAAAAGGGGGGCGGTCTGGCTGGCTGCTGCGGCCGGCTGGGCCGAAGGCCCCCTTTCCATTTTTTTATTTTTATCTTTATCTTTATGTCCACACCTATTCTTGCGCATATTTTTGTGGGAGAAATTCCTTGGCATATATTTTCCCCATCTCTATTATTCTGGTACCCTTTTTATTATGTTTATTTTCATTATTTCTTTATGTGTTCATTTATTTATTTATTCTCATGTTTTCCCCAAATTCTTAACGGTTTTAATTTTTCTTTTATTTAGACTTTAAACCAAAATTTCAAGAAAATTCCACAGAGCTCAAATACCAAGAAAAATACTTTCAAAAATAATTCCAAGGCTACACATTTGCCAAGCTCAAATTTTTAGGGTGTTACACGCACCACCCGAGTGTTAGGGTCAAATTCAAGAAGGGGAAAGCGGGGGACTCTACGTTTGGTCTTTTTTTGTTCCCCATACCGGCATCATTTTTGCAAACCAGGATCCAACTGCTAGTTTTTTTTGCAGATGTGGCCCCCCTCCCGGAGCGCGGAAGAATTGGCGCGCAATGAGTGGCCCCGTATCGCGCCTCTAGAGATTTTGTTGGTTATGATATTGTCTAGCAACTATCAGCTCCAATTTTGCTATGAAGCTTGGAGATTACAAATACACTCGAAGGTAGCAAAGTGATGAATTCTTCCGACCGTAGTGAAGTTGGGAGGCACGGAACCTGAGATATATTAGAGTCCTATAACAGACGCATATTACACGTGGTTGCATGGTATGGTGGATCGGCTAATTGCCTTTGTCAATCTAGCTAGTACTACGGTACAGAGCGACAGAAGCATCTCGACCAGTTACGAACACATACCTTTAGGAGAAAGGAAAAATATGGTGGATAGGATGGGGGCTACTATGGAATGGCCCAATCTACTGCACAGATCAGGGCCATTTGCCCTTTCTTGTGAGTTCAACGTGGCCCTGGCTCCTACTCACGAGCCTCACGCTCCCTGCGCTTGCACACATCCAGATGAGCTTGCGTCTCCTGCCGGATGCACTCGCTATGCTCATTGTTGCGGTGCCGCTCCTCCCTCCTCTCGTGGTCCGTCTCGGCATCCCACTTCTTGCAGGCAAGATGTCACTCGTCATGTGGGTGGATTTCTTGCTCGATCCATTTGCGGAACGCACATAGCCAACGCAGAGATATGATGAAGGCGGTTGTACTGCAAGCAAGCTGACAATAGGTTAGAGACGTATTGCTGTGCAAAAAAACTAGGGAGAATATTTTACCATGTCGTCGTGACATGCTGCCCGGTGACGGTCCGGACCTACTCGTACAACGGCATCGTGCGTGGCCTCTATTGGACGTTGTGGCATCGGCGCAGTTAACCTGCTCCTATGCGCACAACATACCACCTCAAGTACGTACTATATGTCTCAATGTCGTATTCTCGTGCCTCGTGTAGGACGTCCATCGCCACCCTCTCGACCCACAGCTGCATCCACAGTAGTTGTGCCTACCTCTAGTCATCGCTTCTCTAACCTTGCCTCGTTTGCTTGTAAGTAAATTCGGATGTTACACTATCCAAAAAAAGAGATGCATCTAATAGGTTAACCGGCGAAATGAAATAACGATATACCCATGGGCCATTGCTAGAAGAGCTCATCTCGGTGATAGTGGCACCTGCTAGTGAATCCAAACTGTCTCATGATCCGTTGTGGGGAGTAAGGCTCGACCATATGGGAGAACACTAGGTGGCAGGTTGCCAACTAGTACATGTGGTCCTAATTGCACTAAGAGGACAAGCCATAGAGGGCCATGTCTGCAAGGAACTATTCAATCCATGGGTGCCAAATGATCTTGTCATCGTGTAGAGTCTCAAATAGGTTATGGAACTCTAGGTACACAAGCCTCGGTCTCTCCATGGCCCACCCTATGTGACCACGTGTCCAATGAGTACCCATTGTGGGCTCCTCAATGAGGTTGGCGCCATCGCCCTAACCGTAAAACTCGGGGATGAGCTGGAAAGGGTGCACGATACTCTGAAAGTACAACTAGCCAACTGGGAAGTACTTCCACGACCACAACTGCAACAAGATGTAGCATACCGCGAGAACTGGCCTCTCCGACATACTGCGCTGTGAGGCATCACACAAGCATCGGTATGTGATGCAAAGCACTGCGCCACCTCATCGGGCTATGCATCCGCCAACGCCTTAGCAAGATAGATGTAGCCAGAGTGCACCCGATCTCTGAGTCATAAGAAACAAGATCTGCCCAAATAGGAATAGAGGTAGTGTGTGTGCGCTACCTCCTTAGTCGCGTCCACAGGGCAGGTTATGTACTGCCATAGCCACGAATGTAGCACCCTTGATATTTTTTCGGGGATTGGGTGACCGAATCTGTCAGCCATACATACCTTCTAGTTTGCCTATTTGAGTGTGTCGTTTAGCACCCACTTCACCTACTCTAGCCACAGGTCCCTGAAATGTATATCCAGCTCATTCGTACTTTCTTACATCTGAAACCATATTTCCTAATGACTCAGAGAAACAAATGTATAGAAACAAATGTATAGAATCATTTCATTTCTCAACCCTTGGCTCTAGGGCATTTAATTATAAAAAATAAAAAATAAAAAACGTTGTTGTTATAACTTTATGGACGATACAAATAAAAAAGGAAACAAAAAAAAAAGACATGCTAAAAAACCAATGTATCATTACTATTACTATTATGAAAGAACAAGTTGGTGGTCATACGCCTATTCTCCTCCGATCACTCTATTTCTTTGACTTCTCATTACTTTTCATTTCCAACTGATCAGAACAACCTTTTTTATAGCATGATTCTCTATATATTTAATAAATTTTGTTGCAACGTATAGATATAGGTATGTAACTAGTTGACTTTTGGGTTGTGTAGTTTGGGACGGGCCAAACGGGAGAAATTTCGATATTTGACACTGAATACGTGCGCCTCTCAACTTTTAACCCCCAATTCGCACGCCTTTGGAAATTTAACCCTATCACTGCGAATTCTTTTGATTCAAGGGATTCTCCTCATTTTCTCTCCTTTTTTATTTTGACACTTGTCACTGCGAAAATGAAGAGAATCCCTTGAATCAAAATAATTCGCAGTGACAGGGTTAAATTTCCAAAGGCGTGCGAATTGGGGGTTAAAAGTTGAGAGGCGCACGTATTCAGTGTCAAATATCGAAATTTCTCGCCAAACGGAGGCGTAGAGAACATGGGAAGGCGTATTATTCAACGGGAGCCCTACCTGTCAGCGGCAGCATCCCCACGCCGCTCCGAGTCTCCCCGTCCCGCACCGCACACCACACCACACGCCGTCGCACATCCTACTATCCTCTCGTCTCCTCGCCCCCGCTCCTCTCCGCTCCGCGCCGCGACCCAAACCCTAGAACTCGAAACAGCCGCGGGGGGAGGCGCTACTCCCCATTCCCCCGCCAATCTAACCTCCCCTCTCCCTCCTCCTCCCGGCTGTGCCATCCTCTGTTCCCTTTTTTGCGAGATTTTTGGGAATTTCTGGTGCTTTTTTTGGTTGTTTATTTCAGGAGCGCGTGGCCTCGGGGGATTCGCGGCGGCTGGTGCGTGGAATTGGCTCTCTCCTTCGCGTGTTTGTGGCTCTGGTAGGATTTCTAGGGTTCGGTTTTGGTCTGACGGCTGCGTGTTTCCAGGGCTAGGGTTTTGTCGTCTCGGTGAAGGGTGGTCCGCCGTCTGTCCCGTTTGATCTCTCGGCGCGAGGGGTGTCAGGTGAGTCCTACTCGGATGCCCTTGTATGTTGTTCTTAGCGTCTAGCGCGATTTGTTTGATGGTGATGGATTTAGGAGCGCTCTACGGTCAGGTGTTATGCTGTATGCATATTGTAGCATTGTAGATTTCAGCTATGGCCTATCCGTCATTGGATTGCTACTGATGAATCTAGTCATCTTGTTAACTTCATAGATTTCAATTGATGAATAAGGCCACTTCATTTATTTTTCCATAGTAAATAACAATGTAACAATGATAGTAAATCATTAAGATCCAATGATAGAGACACTGGTTTTTTATTGGTTTCTTCTGTTGGCAGTTGCCATGTCATCATACCCTGTGCTAAACAACCGGCCTATTGATCAATGGAGAGTTACTGATCTCAAGGATGAACTCCGCAAGAGGAAGCTCCCTGTTAAAGGTTTGAAAGATGATCTTGTGAGGCGACTCTTTGACTCTATTCAGAGTGACAAAGCAGTCAATGAAACCGACGAAGACGTGGGAGTGAACGCACCAGTTAACCAGGCACCTGAAAATCAGAATGTTAGTCAGAAAACTACAGTTGCTGTTACTGAAGTTTGTCAGGAAACTGTGGTTCATGTTACACAGGAAGCTACAATACCTCTCACAGAAGTTATTCACGAATTCACGGTTTCAGCTGTGGAAGAGCCCCCCAGGGTTAATGTGGTGGCAACCCATGAAGCTCCCTTAAGTGAGGCCCCAACAGCTAAAGGAGAAGAGCCAGAATCAGTTGCTGGAGATAATTCCACAGTGCAAGAAGGAAGTAATACTGAGCCTGTTGTTGAGAAGGCTCCAGAGATTGGCACCAACGAGACAATTGTTGTCAATGATGTGACCAGTGCTGTTGTCAAGTCAGACATGACCTCTCCAGAAGTCAAGTCAGATGCCACTGAAGCCAGCAAAATTCAAAAACAGGACACAGTACCACCACCTGTGGATGCCCTCACATCAGATACTGATCCTATGGATACTGATGGCACAGCTGCACCAATACACAATGATAGAGAGAAGCTGGTTCCTAAGAGTGATTTGAGTGACAATACTTCAGTGCATGATGAAGAGCGCAAAGATTCTGAGCACATGAATGAGGAATGCAAGCCCATCATATCAAAACCAAATAATCAGGTACCTGAGGTTAGCCCAGATTTAGGGTCTCAAATTAGGTGTGAGTCAATTTCTAGTGATGATATATCAACTAACAAAAATAATAGTATAAAGGATAACTTGAATGCTAATAATTTTGATTTAGAACTAGAGGTTAAGCCGGATATGGCCAAACCATCATCCGACATTACTTCCTTAGGTGGAGATTTGCAGCCATTCGATGACGACAAAGATCTGGTTAAGAACCAGTCATCTTTGGAAGACATAGATTCCACAGCTAATGTGGATGAAGGTGGCTCTCCAGAGAGATTAAATTTAGACAGGAGTTCAGGTGATGAATCAATGGAGGAGGATGTCATGGAGATTAAGCAAGCTGAGTCCAATATTAAATCTGATGAGCTCAGAGGAAAGACTGAGCTTAGCTCAGAACGTGTGAAAGAGGTGACCCTCCCTGATTCTGTTGTCGAGGGTTCCTTTGTTGATACAAAGGAAGTTAGAGCTGAAGAAAAGCCAGCAGCGTCAACTGAAAAGAGGAAACTTGAAGGTTTATTTCTATCTCCTGACAATCCCTTTCTGGTTTCTTTTATCACAAAAGTATATGGAGCTTTTTATTGCGCCTTTAAGATATGTATCTGACTTTCTGTGTATGTGCATCATTGCTGTGCCCAGATAAAAGTTCCCATTTTGAGTTGAGATTATCATTGCAATGCAAATGTCGCACAATAATTTCTACTACGTTTGCTTAGGTCTGTAGTGCTATTGCAGCGACAAAGAAATAAAATGTTTCCTTTGAATGTTTGAAGTGTCAATAGTTTGTGTAGGCACATTGTTTTTCTTTGGTAGAAATTTAGTGCTACTGTATGGTTGACATGCCGTACCTTTTGTTGCCCACAAAGAAATCACACGCTTTCTTCTGAAGTTTTTTTTTGGGTGTGTAAGCACATTCTTTTTATCTTAAAATTTTTTTGGTGTTACTTGAAAGTGCTATTTTTTTTAAAACTTTTAGAACTCTGTGTGCAATTTAATTTAGCTAGGACAGGCACATATGCTATGCAGTATTGTTGTTAGGAGTATGAACTGAAACCATTCAATGTTAGATAATTTGTTGGAGGTATGGCTCACAACAAGCTTGGAGTTTGTGTAGTGCTGCTATTTGTTTTTGTTGTTTAATGCTTTTGTCATCCTCCTTTTAAGTGATGCCTTAAGCAATTGAAGTAATGAGCCGACAATCAATTGGTCATCGTTTTATTAAAATTTGGCTGCATAATCTTTGAAATTGCAAATGAAGTAATAACCCTAAGATCGTATGGTCATTCTGGAATTAAATTTACAGTCTCTCTGAATTTTGTTTTAACCCCCTCTTGAACACACAGCTGAAGAAATTGTTGCAAACACTGAGCCAATCAAACGTCAGCGTCGATGGACTGCAGACGGTGCCACAGTTCCAGAGAGACAAACATTAAGTCAAAGTGGTTCTGATGCTCCTAAGGATGTTTTTCAGCCTGCTTTAAAACGTTCTTTTGGCAGGTCCGACTCAACAGCTAGTGGAGATTCTCCAAAGGAGCGGATTGGTGAGTCCTTGGCACTTTGCTGATCCTTTTGTTTCTTAGTCTATATACATCATCAGTGAGTATCTTATAGCCTAATCGTCTTTGTTTGCTTTGGTGTTGCAGTGCCACCACATCAGAAACCTGCAACTACTTCCTTGAGAATTGACCGATTTGTACGCCCATTTACCCTGAAAGCTGTGCAAGAGCTTCTTGGTAAAACTGGATCTGTTTGTAGCTTCTGGATGGATCATATCAAGACCCACTGCTATGTTACAGTATGTTCTCTTTGATATTCAAGACTTCAGATTGTTCTTATCTTTACTTCCTTTGTTGCTTATTGTATCACCTTGATTTGCAAAATCATGCGCTATTCTGACTTAATTTTTTTTGCTAAGTACCCCGTAGTGCCTATTTTGTTTTGCATATAGACCAAAGAGATATTGAAAATGACTAGACTACCCCTAACCATAAGTATTAACTTTAAGTACCATATTCAATTCATGCATGCAGGGAATAAACAGTATAGCTGGATATTTATTATAATGGGAACAACACACTTATTTTGCATTTTAATATGAAATATGCCTCCATTTGTGAACAAGACTATTCAAAAAATACGCCCTATATTTTTGAATAGAGGGAGTATTCTTTTTGGAAATCTATGTATTTCAACACAACCTGTAGGCCTTTATTATGTGGTATTGCCAAAATGGGTTCATGCACATAATGAATCATTTTGACATACTGCATTCTTAAGCTGGTGGGTGTTAATTGGTAATCGACCATCCTTATCATAGTGACCAAAGCATTTAACTGTTGCCATAAATATCTTTTGTGGACTAATTTCGCTCTATTCTACCCTTATAAAATTAGCAAGTATAAGAGTGGTTGTGGTTTTCAAAATACATGCACAATGGCAACAATGGATGTGAGCTTGAGATTGCAGTGATTCTTGTAGGGAATTCTTAGTTGAATGCATCTCTTGTGATGTTACTCGTTTTACTGTTAGTATATCATCTGGCGATATCATTACATTGACTTTGCTTCCATGCCCCACCTCTTATTTGCAGTACTCCTCGGTGGAGGAAGCTGTGGCTACTCGGAATGCTGTCTACAACCTGCAGTGGCCCCAAAACAATGGCAATCATTTGGTTGCTGAATTTGTTGATCCTCAGGAAGTGAAGCTCAAGATTGAACCACCTCCCCCAGCGGCAGCTCCTATTAGCCCAGCGACTGCATCAAGGGAGCCTCCCTTTCAGCAAGCTCAGGCTAATCAAAATGCGCCTCGCCAAGCTGCTACCCCAAGGGAGCAATTGCCACCTCCACCGCCGCTTACTAAGCCTCCTACGTCTGATTCTGGTTCAGCAAGGGACAGGCTTCCACCCACCCCAAAGAAGCCAGAACCTCCTGTTGTGACACTTAATGATCTCTTCAGGAAGACACACTCCTCTCCAAGGATTTACTATCTGCCTTTATCAGAAGAGGAGGTGGCAGGCAAGCTGGCTGCGCAGGGCAAAGGAAAGAGGGAATAAGGGGTTCTTGGCTAATTTTTGCCCCCACTGTGGGGGTGTGCTGCGGTATGTACCTGTTCTGGTGTCGCTTGTTCACTTCAGGTTATAATGATGAGATCTCAATTCTTTTTCCCTTCTCCAGGAACATGATGTACTGTGCTCGGCAGCTGGCAGGTGCTACTGCCGCTGTTCATTTGATGCCGCTCATTCGAAATAACGGGCGGTTATGACTGCTGTTTGGTACTGTGCTGCAAAAGTTGTGGAGCTGTTATGTGAAAAGGCTAGTGTAGAAGCTGCAACATGTATTTTCTGCAAAGAACATTTTTATTTTAGCTCCATCTAGATTGTATCATTGTATGCCCGTCTAACGCTAGAAATACTTTTTTTTAATTTAATTAGTCGGGAGAATGCTTATTCGTGTTACATTTGCCATTCTGCTCAGGGCCTATGCTGCTATGCACCGGTTGTAACACAGTATGGATTTGCTTAGTCGCTGCTGTTTTGTGGGTTTTAATGATAGCTTTTTGCTCAGCCTTTATCAGCAGTCGGCTGAAGGCCCTTTCGCGTGGCAGTGTTCACTATTCCTGGGCCTGGCACGCCTTGACCAAAGCAGATTATTCCAGCTTGTCATATCTGTTCAGTGGCTGTTAATTATAATTAACAAAGTAATAATCATCTGCTGTCTTTACTGATCCGAGTGTGAAAAGGATATATTTTAGAAAAGGAGACTAGCACAGTGAGTGTGATATAGCGTCCCGGAGGCTGGGACCAAACTTGCCCTTGCCGCTGAAGACGTGGAACGGAATGACTCGAGTGTCAAACAAATAGTAGCTGGCACATGCTGAACTGCAGTAATTTCGTAGAGACTCGATCTACGTAGGAAATTTTCCTGTGTCGAAACGTGGCGACATGGGATTTTTTTTGATTCCTGCTAGAATTGAGCTCGTTCCTATGAAATGTCTACGTTACAAATACTGGCTGCAATGGGGTGCGAAGTTACACATTTCAACATAAAAAAAATCAAAGTGCATACATGTTATTTCTTATCTTGTTCTTCACAAATTTATTGCCGAAAAGACTCCCTCAACTCATGTAGTGGCTACGAAAAGGATTATCACCCACCTGAGAAGTAAACAAGTTTGAGGGTTCAAATATACTTAGTATACCCACCAAATACATAGTAGTTTGCCTTTTTTTGCGGTGTCACTGTGCCCCATGCTCTCCGCTGTAGCTCCGCGCTTGGTTACAAACACGACCGATGTGTGGCCGGGCACGTCGTTCGACGGGCCCACTAATTCTGGTACGGACTGAGCCAAAAGTTTTGTGGGTTCGCATTTGGACCCAATAGGGCGTCCGCAAGAAAAATTTTACTGTGTCACGGTGGCACAACTTGAGTTATATCATGAGCCAATTAGACAGTGATATGTGGTACATAAGCACTGCAATGGTATTGTAGCTCGTACGGAAAAATTATTTTTAAATTCCAGGAAAAGTTTTTAATATGCGCCATAGTAGTGTTACAATGTTTTCTTACCATATATCCTACTCTAATTGGCTAGTTACATAAACTCACTTATGTCATCGCAAGAGGGGGTACCTTGGCCTCCTGGGGTCAACCCCAAACATTGTGCTTTGAGGTCAGGTTCTAATCAATAAAAAAATATGATGGTCCCACATGTCAGATGGCACAAAAGCAATGGTGTATGGTAGATGTGTTCGCCCTCTAGCCGGCGGCGCTTTGTCCGCTGTCTTTGGATCCTAGCCACTAGGAAGTGGTGACCCCGCCTTTAGATCCGAAGGGGTCCTCGGTGCCATCACTAGATAGACCTTAGCGAAGCTTGTGTCGCCGCTGTTGGACCGAGCCAAGGAAACTGCGTTGCTGTTAGGGAGGGGGAGGAGCGCTGCTTCCAAATCTGGCTACTTGTAGGCCGAGGAAGGAGAGAGAGAGAGAGAGAGAGAGAGGAGGGGAGGCTATGGAGGAGGGGCATCGCTTAAGCGTGGTGGAGAGGAGAGAAGGCAGGTGAGAAGAGGGGCCTATCTTGGAATCCAAGGGAGTCCTACACAATGCAGCATTTTGTAACCAACCAAATCAGCATACATACATACATACATACATACATACATACATACATACATACATACATACATACATACATACATACATACATACATACATACATACATACATACATACATACATACATACATACATACATACATACATACATACATACATGTAGAACAGGATAGGCAACAGAGGGGGGTGAATGGTGCTTAGAAATTTTTCCTCTAAATATTCACATATTCCTTTTACTCCATAGCTACAAAGCTATGAAGACTAGGATATGAGGTCTACTTGAAAACAGAGAAACACATATCGCCGCACGACCACATCAGAACACAATGTGGTCGCGATACAACCACTCAACGGAAGCACAACATGGTCGATAATGACTACTGGTCGGAAAGCACAAGACAGCCAAACTGAACGTAATCAGTCAGCAGAGAAAAGCAACGTAGTCGAAATTCAGACAACATGGTCGAAGGCAGACAACGTGGTCGAAACAGATAACGTAGTCGAAAGTGGTCGTAACCAACGTGGTCATAGCTAATGTGGTCGAAACCAACGTGGTCGTAACCACCATGATCGTAACCAACGTGGTTGTAACCACCATGGTCGAAACCAATGTGCTCGTAACCACCGTGGTCGAAACTAGCATGGTCGTAACCAACGTGGTCGATACCAACGTTGTCGATATCCAATGTGTGGTTGAAAGACCAGCGTAGTTCAGGACCAATGAGTGGTCGGAAACCAGCATTGTCGAAGACCGATGTGATCGCAAGCTACGTGGTCGAAGACCAATTATGGTCAACACCACTGTAGTCGATGACCAAAGTACAGACAGAAAATACGGGTAGTCGAAAACTAGTATGTGGTCGTAACAACTCAGAATGAGACCGATAGATCTACGACCATTGAGCAATCAAAACCAAATGTGGTCGACAATGACTAGAAGTGCCAAAAGAGCACGACCACATTGCTTAAGGCCATTGAGGAGATTAGTTGTGGTTGTGATCAACTAGAAGGAACAGAAGAGACGCACGACCACCAGATCTGAAAACAAGAACAATGCACAGATCTTAGCTTGTGGGAAGAGAGTAGCGAAGATGACTTTGAGCAGACATACATATTGTTGTGTATTTGTGTGCTTGCTTTTAGGCTTGCCTACGTGCTTCACATCATCAGGTGGTAAAGCAAAATTTCAGGTATCTTCAGTAACTTTAGAATTTAGCTCATGGTACTCTTTTCCATCATGTCTTACCCTTAGAACTTATTCAGATGCGGATTTTAAGAGTTGCAGAATTAATAGGAAGAGTACCTCTAGCACATGTCACTTTTTAGGCATATCTATTATTTCATGGGCTTCTAAGAAATAGTTGTCTGTTGCACTTTCCATTGCTGAGGTTGAATATATCGCTACTGCTTCGTGTTGCTCACAATTACTTTAGATGATAGCTACACTTAAGGATTTTGGCTTAGAATTGGATAGTGTTTCATTTTTCTGTGATAACACTAGTGTTATTAATATTGCTAAAAACCTTGTGCAACATTCAAAAATCAAACACATTGATATTCGTTATCATTTTCTTAGAGACCATGTGGAAAAGGGAGATGTTATCTTGCAACATTCAAAAATCAAACACTAGTGCTCTTTCTGCTATGGTCTGTAGCTTTGAATTTATCTTTTCGCAATGTTTCTCATTAAAGAGTTTTTGATGTGTTGTCAATATATTCATCAAGGGGAAGGTTGTTAGAGCATGTGGTGGTTGTGCATTTAGTGATGATGAATAATTGGCATTGGGCTTTATTGGAATTTGCGTTGGTGAAAGTTGTACTCAATGCGCTCTTGTTGCTGGAGTTTTAAGGATAGCAGGTCTGGTCGGCACACGTCAATCATGGCAAGTCAACCACAGCAGATGACCACGGTAGGTTGGCAACGATAATGAATCGGTCGTATGCTAGGGGGAACTAGTCATACTAAACAATGAACTAGTCATATGACATAGCGAACTGGTCGCAAGATACAATGGACTACGGTTGGTAGTCGGTAGGCTTTGACTAGGATGGTTGGGGTTGTGAGTTTCAGTGGACCGGTCGGAAGTGATAGTAACCAGTCGGTGGTCGTTGCTACATTACCCGGTCGATACTCAGTATTTGGTGGTCGGTGCTATAGTACTTGTTGATGGTAGTCTGTGCTACAATACCAAATTGGTACTCGGTAGTCAATGGTATAGTGACTGGTTGATGGTCGGTAGTCGTAGATTGGGAGCGCTATGATGCTTGTGATTTGCGAGTGTTCTGAATGGTGATAATTCCTGAGTATTGTGATTTTCGAGTACTCATTGAGCCAGCGATCTGACCAGATTGTGCTTGGCGGTCATATCTGTCATACTAAGTGGTCGGAAGTTGATTTTCTGGAGAGCGTGGAAATTATGGTCATGGTTGACATGGTTAGTGTTGATGGATAGTTCAAATTGTGGTTTGCATGTGTCAGTCAAGTTGGGGAGAACTTGTGCTAAGGAAAACGTTCTTTGGTCTTTGCATGTGTAGGTTGGGCGTCGAGACGATCAGGGTTGGTGATGAGAAGGACCGGGACTAGGATGGGGAAATTTGAGATCCAGGTGGTCGAGGATGTCACGAGGTGGTGGGCTCACATTGGAGCACATGAAGATCAAAGGTGATGATAGGTGGAGAAGCTAAGGGAGGTGAGGTCCTAGAAGCTTCAACACATGAGGATGGTGCATGGAGAAGCTATAGGAGGTGCGGTCCTAGAGGCTTTGTCAGATGATGAGATTGTAGAAGTTATGGAAGGAGTCTATAACTTGGAAGGTTTAAAGATATTGAAAAACCTATGTTTGAAAGGGTTTCGGGTCCATTGATTTTCGGAACGGATAGAGTTTGCATTAGAGTTATTGGAAATCCCATGTTTAGAAGGGTTTCAGAAGAGATAGGATTTTTGTATTCGTACTTGATGAGGACATATTTGGGGCATTAGCTTATAAAAGCGGGGAGAGGCTAAGGGGTTAACACAATGCTTGGGAAGGTTTTTGGCGAAGAGACTTGAGAAGAGGCTTTAGTTTCTGGTTTGTGCTTTTAGGGGTGCTTGTGAGAGCAATTTGTAAACCCACAAATATCCAGTAATAAAGATGATCTTGAATCGATCTGGTTTGTGATTTTCTTGAAGAGTGCTAGTGATTGTAGGTGGATTGGATCTTACGACGATGTATAAAGGTACTCGAGAGGTTCAGCTTCTGGTGTTGATGAATTCGATTAGGTAGTTGAGCACCGAGTGGTCAAAACCTTGATCAACCACCAGGAGATTCAGAAAAGCAACAACAATCATTCACACCCCTCTGATTATAGTATTCGATCCCATAGTTTCTCAAACAATGGCAAGTCCAACAGAAACTCCCTTGGCCATTCAACCTCAATAGTGGCTGTGTCATTTGCTATAAGTTCTACTTCATAGTTGTTCTCGTCAAAATAGTCTGTTTGCAAGATCTCCATGAAATTGCAACACCAGCTAAAGTAAACATATAGCCATTTATAGATTTGTTATCACCTGCATCAGAGATTCAATTGGAGTCACTGTATCCATATAATATAAAAGGGTATATATTATAGTAAATTCCTAAAGATGTTGTTCCTTTCAAGTAGTGCAACACTCTTTCGAGTGCTTCCTAGTGATCATCTCTGGCGTTTGATATAAACCGACTTAATTTGCTCATAAGAAATGAATTGTCAGGTCTTATGGCACTAGCTAAATACATGAGTGACTCAATAATTTATGAATATCTTAATTGATCTTTTCCTAGGCCTTGGTTCTTTCGATGCTTAATGCTCACATCATAGGATGTTGGAGAAATTTTACAACTCTCATTAACAAAGCAGTTTAAGATTTTCTCACCATAATGGGATTTGTTCAAAGAGACCCCCTCCTTATTCTTGATTAATTTAATATTTAGAATGACATCTGCCTCTTCTAAGTCTTTCTATTAAATGATCGGGATAAGAAAGATTTGACTTTGTCAATTACAATAGTGTTTGTTCCAAATATAAGTATGTCATCCACATACAAACATAAGATCACTCCTTGACCCCCCACCATAATGGTAATATACATATTTATCAGCTTCATTTAGAGCAAAGCCGACGAATGTCAAAGTTATGTCAAACTTCTCATGCCATTGCTTAGGTGATTACTTTAGGCCATACAATAATTTCAATAATCTGCATACCTTATTTTCATGTCTAGAAATGACGAAGCCATCTGGTTGATCCATATAGATTTCTTTCTCTAACTCTCCATTAAGAAAGCTGTCTTCACGTCCATTTGATAGACATGTAGACCATAGGAACATACTAACACAAGGAGCACTCTGTTGGTGTTAGTCTAGCAATAGGAGAATATGTATTAAAAAAAAATCTTCTCCCTCTTTCTGGGTGCAACCCTTAGTTACAAGTCTTATCTTGTACTTCTCAATAGTACCATCAAACCATAGTTTCTTTTTAAAGACCCACTTATATCCTATAGGTTTGCATCCAATAGGACAATCAGTGATCTCCTAAGTCCTATTAGCCATGATAGAGACCATCTCGCTACACACTACCTCTTTGTAATACTTAGCATCAGAAGATGCATAAGTCTCTGGAAGAGTCTTTGGCATATTATCTATGAGGTATACAATAAAGTCATCACCGAAGGTTTTCTTGACCCTTTGTCTCTTGCTCCTGCGAGGAGCCTCTACGACTATATTGTTATATTCCTTAGGGATATCACATATTGGTTCAGAAATGGAGGGAAATTCAGAAGTTTGATTATTCTCACTTTCAATATTTTTAGTTTGAACATTCTCAGTTTGTGAAGTACTATTTGCAATTCTCATAGAAAAATATCCTCAAAAAATTAAGCATCTGTAGACTCTATTATAGTGTTATCAATAATCTCAAGAGTTTCTGATTTAACTACTAAAAATCTATGAGCCATGCTATTATAGAATTTTTTGTACGGATAATCTATTTTTTATTCGAAATTACAGAAATATATCCGCGGGAATTTTTTTTACAAAAATAGGCTCCAGTCGCCCCATGGTTGGGCGACTGGAGCCTTTCGCCCAACCAGAGGCCGACACAATACCTGTCGCTGCACCCTGGAGCGACTGCATGAAAGTCGCCCTCCCATTGGGCGACTTTCATGCAGTCGCCCTCCCGTTGGGCGACTTTCAAGAAGTCGCCCCCCTTAGGCAACTGCATGACCCCCATGATTGTTTTAAATTTTGTGAATTTTGTAGTTTTAAACTGGTAAAAAATATGGTAGAGTTGTAATAAAAGTTTATGTTCATTGTATGTTGTATGTGCGTAAAAAATTTTAGAAACATTTTTTTACGAACGATTGACCGTAGAAAGATCGGTACATACGCTGAGAATTCATGTGCGGAGAACCGGTATGTTAATATTTGTTAGATGACTTGATATATGAATGATTGAATGCGAAAAGAAGAGATAATAGGCTTGTTTGAATTTAAATAAACTTCATAATATAGTTGTGAGTAACATGCCGCGTATTTTTTCATTACATTCGTAACATATAGCATCGGTAGCACCCCTCACTCGCCACCCTGAGGTGCCCCGTCATCGCGCCCGCGTCCTCCCGAACGGCCCCGCTTGGCCGTCCTCCGGTGCAACGGGTGACGACGCTCCGAGAAAGTAAAACAATCCGGAGGGTGTCGCACCCGCCCCTGCGCTGGTGGAGTCAGCTGTACCTCTGGTTGTGACCCCATGTGTGTGATGAGTAATTGACAAAGGTTTAGGAAAGTCGAGTTTGGTTTGTGTGGTTCGGTCTATGACGTTGCGCGGTGCAATCGGTTCGGTCGGACTTGGTCAAATTTGGTCGTATGAGCTTAGGATGCTTATTCTCTTGATTCGACAGGTTTGGGCTCTTTCATGCGTAAGTTTGTTTCATTGATGCTATTTATGCTTATATGTGTCGAGCGGTGCTATTTGGTGTGTTTCTTGTTTGTGATGGCTGCAGGACGTCGAGGCGGAGTCGTGGCGAGGCACGAGGTGACCGGACTAGGCACGGGCGGTGTCGAGGTCAGAACGGTCGGATGTGTCGAAGACGGCGGAGACTCGAGGTGGTTGCGGGGCTTGGATGACAAGGAACGCGGAAGCTTCCCGGAAGGTGCAGGAGGGGCGTTTCGGTAAAAACGTAAAGCTGCACAAGTGGAAGCGGTTCCGTTCGGGTTTTAGCGGGCATAACGGGTTGGAGACCCGTTAGCCAAAGCCTATATAAGGAGGGGATGTCTCCTTGTGGCTGTATGGATTTTAGGGTTTGAGTGAGTGGTTAGGGCTTTTGCTTTGTGTATTCTCTTTATGCTTTAGTTGGTGAGAGCTGTTGGAGAGCACAGAGAGTTGTCCCCCTCATGTATGTGAGTTCTTGAGGGACAGAGACATGAGTTCTTGATCATTCCAAGCATGTATGGGATTGTAGGGATGATATGAATTGATACTCCTTGTAATCATGTATCTCTCATCCTCAATATCAATTTGAGATGGCTTTGTTTGAGTTTGATTGAGTTCTTGACTCTCTGTTGTTTTTGCCTTCGATGTTCTCTCTGGTTGATTTATGAGTTTTTTGATCTTGAGTTGATTCTTGCTAAGAAGGGCCAAAATGGGTTGCTCTGTGATGGAATTGCATTTCTAGACCTTTTGGTCAGCCAAAATCCTAGAGCTAAGTGTTTGATTTCAGAATCCTTCTCCAGCGTTCATGTTCTTCATTGTTGTTGGACCGAAATGACGACAGAGGGGGGGGGGGGGGGTGAATGTCGTTTTTGAAAATTAAATTCGCCCCTCAAGAATCCACACTTATGCTTCTTCTCCAATAGCTATGGAAGCTATGAAGAAAGAAGATAGGCACTACTGGAAGTCACAGCAACAAGGCTAAACTAGATCCAGAAAGAAACAGTCAAGAAAAATAATTTCAGAGCAAGTTTGACTGCAAGCGGTAGTACCGCTGAGACGAGCGGTAGTACATCTGGGCGGTAGTACCGCTGAGCCGAGCGGTAGTACCTTTGAGCGGTAGAACCTCTCGAGGAGCGGTAGTACCGCACGAAGAAATCAGCAAGCAGGAAACTGAAACATGAAAAACTGAACTTCGGGTAGGACTTCAGCTCTTCGAAAATCAAGGCAAATGGTGGTTTTCTTTCATTCTTTTTGGCCCAAAGCATTACTACAGCATATCAAATAGTAAGGGGACTTTGGGAAACAAAGAAACCACACCAAGAAACAAGAATTTCAGATTTGGGTAAAAATCTGAAATCTTGCAAGAACCAAGCCAAAAATCAAATTACTCCTCAACCTTTGATCCTTTGGCCATGAGACTTTGAGGATAGCTAATTAATAGCCATAAGTCTCTGCATACCAAGTTTCACCTATTCTCATGAAGGGAAACACGAAAATCATCAAAACCCTAAAAGAGAAAATGAAGAACAGAGGAGGCTCAAGAACTAAATCTGGAATCAAACTCGGTTTGCTATTGGGATTAAATAGCCAAATGACTTTTGAGCATCCCCCATGTCATAGCAACCCATTTTGGCACTCCCCAACAACAAACAACAAGAAATCACAAAACCCAAAATCAAGCCAAAAAGGAGAACGAAGGAAGAACAGAGAGCACGGGAGAAAACTTCAGATTTCCATTCATTGAAGCAAAAGGATTACAGAGGAGTCCCGATACGCATGGACATTGGAAAAAGAGGAATGATTACAAGACTCTCAATCCATCTCCTCACTCTCCTTCTCCATCCTCAAGATCACCAAGAGCTTCACACGCTTTTTGGGAGGAACACACAGAGAAGCTACGAAGGGGACAAGCTCTCAACAGAACCCTACCTCTTCTACCAACTAAAGCCCAGAGCAAAACTACCTCCTAAAGACTCTTTTGACCAAAGCAAACCCTAACTCTCTCCCAAAGCCAGGGGAGGGGGGCATGCAGCCCCCTCCACCTATTTATAGCGCTTGGCTAACGGGTCTCCTCCCTGTTACGCCCGCTAAATCCAACGAAGCCCGCTCCCGCTTGTGCAGCATTGAGAATTTACCGATTCGCCCCTCGTGCACCTTCCGGGAAGCTTCCACGCTCCTTGTCGCCCACAACTCGCAACCACATCGAATCTCCGCCGTCTTCGACACATTCGACCGTTCTGACCTCAACGCCACCTGCGTCTAGTCCGGTCACCTCGTGTCTCACCACGACTCCGCTTTGACATCCTGCAATCATCACAGACAAGAAACACATCAAATAGCACCGCTCGATACATCAAAGCATAAATAACATCAAAGAGTCATACTTACTCATGATGGAGTCCAAACCTGTCAAATTAACATAATATGCAACCTAAGTACTTTGATCAGATTTGACCAAGTCCGACCGAGCCCGTTACACCCCGCAACGACATGGTCCGAACCACTCAAACCAAACTCGACTGACCTAAGCCGATGTCAATTACTTATCACTCACACGGGGTCACAACCACATGGTCTCTCAACTGTTTACCATTTCTAGGGTTTGGTGTGATTCTCTTTTTCCCTTCAATTGATTGTGCCCTGGAGTGAGGTTTGAAGTCCTAAAGCTATTGCTCAGACAATCTCAAAATTTCATGAGCAAAGGATCAAAGTTTGAAGGGGAATTGAAATTTTGGTGCTTCTCTCTGTATTTTTCAGATGATGGCCTAAATCCCCTCTTCATGTCCAATTGGTAAATCTTTTTGATTTCTAAGGTCTTGTGAGTATTTGGTTTATGCTCTTGGTCCTTTCTCCAGAGGAGAAAAGAAGGTCTGCTCCAGTTTTTTTTCAAAATCTGCAAGTTTCGGTATTTTTAGAGTGGCTGTCATGCGCTTCTGTTCTCTGCCCCTGTCTGAACTTCATAGGCCGGTCAGACCGGATTTGTTGGGGCAGTCAGACCGGTATATGGCTGGCGGTTTGACCGACGGCAATTGACCGGTCAGACCGGCCTGGGAATGGCGATCTGACCGCCCAGTGCATTCAAGTCAGACCGACCCCTCTGCGTTTTGCGCTATCTCTTGGTTTCTCTCTAGGGTTCTGTTCTTCTTTCTTCCTTATGGTTTCTTGTGGTGTCCACTGTCTTTTGGTCAAATTTTGGCCTTTTTTTTGATTTCCTTCTTGCCGTGTTTATTTCTTCTGTGCGCTCAAGGTTGGAGAGAATCTGAATTGACTTCTTCATAACTTTTCATAGCTATTGGAGGGGATTCTTTTAGTAGAGTATGTTAAGGGGTAAGTTTTAAGAGAGCGACATTCACCCCCCCTCTGTCGCCTACATCGATCCAACAATTGGTATCAGAGCCAGTTAGCCCTTCTAAATAGATCTTAATCGGTCTCTAGAGCCATGGCGACGGACAAATACTCGACCAAGCCCCCGGTCTTCGATGGGATCGATTATCCCTTCTGGAAGAGCTGGATGGAGACCTACATCCAGGCTCAGGGCTACGCCATCTGGCGTAAGGTCAAAGTACGATATGTTGTTCCTGCCATTGAGAACATCAACGCTGGAAAAATGCTTGATGTTGAGGCGAATGCGAAGGCAAGGAACATTATAATCCAGGGGTTGAGCAGAAGCGAGTTCGATCGCATCTCTCATCTATCGTCGGCCTTCGACATCTGGGAGACCCTCGATGCATACCATGAGGGCACCACCCAGATCAAGACGGTTCGATAGGACCAGTTCAAGCGAGATTACAACAAGTTTGAAATGCTCGCTGGCGAGTCCCTCGATGAGTGTTTTGCGCGTTTCCACAAGATCTTGAGCAACCTCCGAGCGGTCGGTCTCACATACCCCGACTCGGACAACGCTCGCCAAATGCTTTCTGCTCTTGATTTGCGTGTTTGGGAGATAAAGGTGACCATGATTAAGGACACGACCGATCTCTTGACCCTGACTCTTGACACGTTGTACTCATGCCTCAAGACTCACGAGATTTACATAGTCTCTCGTAGGTCGAAGTCGCAGTCGATGGCCTTAGTCACCGATCCCAGCTCTGCTTCTGGTTCTTCCGACTTTTCTTCTGGATTCTCTCTTGCTGCTCTCTGTGACATAACTGATGATCAGTTAGAGCAGCTTGCAGATGAGCAGTTAGCCCTCTTAGCTAGAAAGTTTTCTTATGCTTACAAGAGAAGGAGGGACAGAAAGAGAGGAGGACCCGTGATCTGCTTCAAGTGTGGTGACCCCAACCACATTTGGGCAAACTGCCCCAAATTGGAGAAGGGCAAGAGCGACTACGGCGGCGTGAGCAAGAACGACTAGATCGACAATAACCGCAACAAGAAGCCCTCAGCTCACGGCCAACGCAAGAAGAAGTTCCGCGACCTTGGCAAAGCCAAGAGGCTCTTCCATCGCGTCCTCACCGCCTTCGACGACCTCGATCTCAGCGAGGTGGAGGGGTGGAGTGACGATGATGGGAAGGACGAGCAAGACCCCAAGGACGGCGACGACTTCTCCGGCATGTGCTTCATGGCCCTTGAGGGCGAAGTTAGCGACATCGAGCTGTACTCCAACTCCGATGAGGTATACCCTTCCTACGACCAGCTTAATGCTGCTTTTCTTAAGCTAGGTAAATTCCATGCTAGATCTAGAGCTAGGTTTAGCGAGTTGGAGAAGGAAGTAGAGAGCTTGTCACGGGAGCTTACTTCACTTAGATCTGCTCCCTCCGGTGACATGGAGAAATTAAGGTCCTCTCATGATAGTTTGTCTTCTGAGCTTGACATGCTTAAGGTGGAGAATGTTAGTCTTTTGGCTGAATTAGAGATGAGTATGATTGTTACTCCTTCATCTACTATTGTTGAGACTACATCTTGCACCTCATGTGAAGATAAGGACAATGCGTTTAGAGGTCTTTATACCATGCTCCTTGATCTGCCCGAGTCTTGTGAAAATTGCAATAATTTGAAGTTGAACTTAAAACGGGCAGATCATAAAATTGCTGAGTTGCATGCTTCACTACTTGAGCCTATTGTTTCTTGCACCAACTGTCCAAAATTAACCCTTGAGCTTGAGTCTGTTTCTAAGCAATCCAAGAAGTGGTTGATCATAACAACAAATTGGCTCAGTATGCGACTAAGGATCCTGTTAGCTCACCTTGCATGAGTTGTGAAAAACTAAAACTTGAACTCGTTGATTTAAATGAAAAATATGTGAAGCTAACTAAGAACCTTCTAGTGAAGCCACCAACTGATTGTGATGTGATTGCTGATGTGGGGGAGAAGCCCAAGGGTAAGGTAGAGACGCTTAGCGACGTGAACCAAATTGCTAGCAGTAGGATTGTCCCTTCCAAGTCGGCTGTGCGTGCACAAGCCATTCACTCTTGTGCTATTGGTTCTTCTTCTGCTCCCTTACCTTCTGCTGTCTCTTCTTCCCCTTGCTCTTCTTGCACTTCTCTCTTTCGGGAGTGTCAGTACCTTATGAACACTCTCGAGAGGTTTGTAGGAGGCAAAAAGAAGCTAAATCTTATTCTAGACCAGTCCAAGATTTGCAAATTCAATCAAGGTCTAGGATACGATTTTTTTGAGGGTATGAGGAAGCATCCACGTGCCGTGCTCAGACCCATAGCCGCAGGTGTGATCGAGGTCGAGCCCAGAACTGAGAAAGTTCAATTCAAGTCAGCGGGCTTTGTCCAAGAGATTTCTGACAGAAAGGTGAGTCTACCTGTTGCTTCGGCCTCTCAGAAGGCGAATCCTCTTCGTGCTACTTCTACCTCTCAGAAGGTGAAGTATCATTGCACCTTCTGTCAGAAGGATGGACACTTGATCGAGTGACGCTTCAGGCACGCCAAGATCGCGCGGAGAGACCGTGTTGAGGTTCTTAGGCGCATTCAGGGTCAGCCCCAGACCTTGAGTGCACCTAAGACCAACACGAGATCTAGGCTTGCTTTAGGTGCTTCTGATGGGTTTGGGCAGCATCGAGGACTTGGTTTTTTTGAGTTTTCTAGTTTTCGTCCTCATGCTCCCTTTGGTCGTGACTTCCGCCGTTCTGAGGGTAGATCTCGTCTTCCCCGTCGAGATGGCTACCTGCGACGTGATCAGCGTGTTGTTGGTGCTCCGGCTCGCTCTCCCGTAGTAGTCAGACCCAACAACAGCTCCAAGTCTACTCGTGGACCTTCTGCTTCTTTGAGCGACAGAGAGCGTAGGGTAGATAGAGGTCAGTCGTGCGTGGCTACTTCTTCTACTCGACGTGTTAATCAGTATTGGGTGCCAAAATCACTCTTGATTTACCCCAGTACTGAGACTTTACTCTCTCGTTGACTCAGGTTCGCCGGGCAGGGAAGAGAGAGGTTTGGCTCATTGACTCCGGGTGTTCTCGACACATGACCGGAGACTCTCGTTGGTTTTCTTCCTGTGCCCGTGCTCTATGTGATGAGACGATCACCTTCGGAGACGCTTCGTTTGGGCGCATCATCGCCAAAGGTACAGTGCGCGTTAATGAGTCTTTTATTTTGAAGGATGTTGCCTTGGTTAGTAAACTGCAGTATAATTTGCTTTCTGTTTCTCAGCTTACCGATGACGGCTTTGAGGTGAAATTTAAGAAAAACGCTTGCAAAATTCTTGATTCTTCGAGTAGTCTGGTTTGCGGGATTTCCTCGTTATGGGAGGATCTTTCGTGCTGATTTTTCTGAGTCTTCTGGTGATCCTCTCCGGTGTTTAGTTGCTTCAAAGTCCCGTGATCTTACTTTCTGCCATATGAGACTTGGTCATATTGGATTTGACTATTTGACCCAAGTTAGCAGCCACGATCTCATTCGTGGTCTGTCGAAACTCAAGATGGTCAAAGATATTGTTTGTGTTCCTTGCCGGCATGGCAAGATGGTTGCCACTTCTCACCCTCCGGTCACAGTGACTATGACCGATGCACCAGCACAGCTGCTCCACATGGACACAGTTGGACCAACCAGAGTGAAGTCAGCAGGAGGGAAGTGGTATGTTCTTGTCGTGGTCGATGACTTCTCGAGGTTCTCTTGGGTGTTTTTCTTAGCCTCGAAGGATGAGACGTTTACACATTTCTGAGGTCTTTTCAGTAGACTTTCTGTTGAGCTCCCGGGTGCCTTACGAGCGATCCGCAGTGACATTGGCACGGAGTTCAAGAATTTCTACTTTGAGAGGTTCTGCGATGAGACAGGTGTAGAGCACCAGTTCTCTTCTCCGCACGTTCCACAGCAGAATGGCGTCGTGGAGAGGAAGAACCGTACCTTGGTCGAGATGGCGAGGATGATGCTTGATGAGTATTCTACACCTAGGAAGTTTTGGGCTGAGGCTATTGCGACCGCGTGCCATGTTTCGAACAGAGTTTTTCTTCGGGCACACTTGCATCGCACTTCTTATGAGTTGAGATATGGGCGAAAACCCAGTGTCTCGCACTTTCGTGTGTTTGGTTGCAAGTGTTTTATTCTGAAGTCTAGGAATCTAGACAAGTTCGAGTCACGTTCTTGTGATGGTATCTTTCTAAGTTACTCGACTTCTTCACGGGCGTATAGGGTTTAGAACTGCGAGTCTAATAAGTTGGTAGAGACCTGTGAGGTGACCTTTGACGAGGCTAGTCCGGGGACTAGGTCCGATATCTCAGGTTCTTTAGAGAAGTCCGAGCCTATCTTTATGGTTGATGAGGATGATGGAGATGAGGGTTGTTTACCCGATCCAGTTCCTCATCCTCCCCTTGAGGTGCCTTCTTCCACTGCACCTCAAGGCGATCAGCCCATGCCTTCTCCTTCTTCTGGCATAGTCCAACAGCGGGTACTGCCAGTCGGAGTCACATCCATCATGAGTCATACCTGCAAAATTTGTACACTAAATTTTCTACATGTAAATATGTACACTAGATTTTCTACAATAATTTCGACACTAAATTTTGTACATCTAAATTTCTACACTAAATTTTCTATAATAACACATCAAAAATACTATACAAAATTTGTACACTAAATTTTCTACATCCAAATTTGTACACTACATTTTCTACAATAATACATAAAAATAATTTTCTACATCTAAATTTCTAAAATACATTTTCTACAATAATGCATTAAAAATGGTATACAAAATTTGTAAACTAAATTTTCTAAACTAAATTTTCTACAATAATACATAAAAATACTATTCAAAATTTCGACACTAAATTTTCTACATCCAAATTTCTAAACTAAAATTTCTAAACTAAAATTTTAAACTGAATTTTCTAAACTGAATTTTCTAAACTAAATTTTCTAAACTAAATTTCTAACACTAACAAAAAATACCTTAAAATCACGCTCTCCCTCTCCTCTTCTCCTCCTCTCCCTCTCCTCTTCTCCCCCTCCTCTTTTCCCCCTTCTTCCTCTCCTCTTCTCCTCTCTTTTCTCTTCTCTTCTCTTCTCTCGCGCTCGCTCGGGTATGAGAACAATGTGCCCGGCAGCGGCCGAGCGCGGTGCGGTTTTAACCCACCCACAGTCGCCACAAGGTTGGGCGATAGGATTGCAGTCGCCCAACGGTGGGGCGACTGCATTTAATCGCCCAACGGTTGGCAGATTGTCCAACTGTCGCCGCTGGGTTGGGCGAAAGGCTCCAGTCGCCCAACCATGGGGCGACTGGAGCCTATTTTTGAAAAAAAATTTCCCGCGGGTATATTTCTGAAATTTTGAATAAAAAATAGATTATCCGTACAAAAAATTCTACTATTATGAGCATATCTTAGAAAAATACAATTAATTGTTTTAGGTCTAATCTTTCTCTTTTTTTTTGCAATGATATATCGACTTTTGCCAAACACCCACAATTTCATAGAAACTTAACATTATGTTTTCTCTCATTCTATCCCTCATATGGAGTAATCTCACTCTTTTTAGTGATTACTTTGTTTAGGACAAAAGCTGTTGTCAATATAGTTTCCCCCACCATGTCTTAGGCATACCAACACTTTTTAATATGGTATTAACCAAGTCTATTAGTGTATAATTTTTTCCTCTCAGCCACCCCATTTGATTGGAGTGAATATGGTGGTGTAAACTCATGGACTATTCCATGCTCAGAACAAAATTACAAAATTCATGAGAGATGTACTCTCCTCCACGATCAGACCTCAGTCTTTTTATTTTCTTCCCTAGTTGGTTCTCAACCTCAGCTTTATAAAGAGCTTTATTCTTAGTTTTTAACAAATATATATAGCAGTAGTGTGTCGCATCATCAGTGAAAGTTATAAAATATCTTTTTCCACCTTTTGTTAGCAATCCATTCATTTCACACAATCTGAATGAACAAGATCTAATGGTGCTAAGTTCTTTTCTTCCTCTAATCCTTTAAAGAGTTTTTGAGGTTGTTTGCTTGCACAAATGACTGTCACTTTAATTATTTGATAATTTCACATTTTGGAATTAAATATAATCTGGACATTCTAGCAATACTATCAAAGCCAATATGACAGAAACAAGAATGACAAATATTACCCTCACATTTATTTAAACTAGTTGTAACATTCAAATTATAACAAGACTCTAAAGTAATTAGGCGGAACAAGCCTCCACTCTCATAGCCTTTACCAACAACGTTCCTGAACTTAGACATTACAATTTTATTTGACTCAAATACTAGCTTATAAGTATATCTACATAGAAGAGAGTCAATAATGAGGTTCTTGTTTATTGTAGAAGCATGCTACACGTTCTTTAAGTAGACAATCTTCCCTAAAGTAAACTTCAGATCCACCATGCCAACACCAAAAACAGAAGTATGTGACTCATTTCTTATTAGAATGGAGAAAGCCCCTGCTACCTGGTAAGAAGAAAACAAGAAAAATATTAGAACATACATGAACAATAGCACTAGTATCAACCCATCAATCAGTAGATTGACATGCTGAAAAGACAACAGGTGAATTACCATATCCTCCTGAAGTCGAGGCCTCTCCTATAATACGTTGATAGTCTTCTTCTTTGGTTGTTCGCCATCTCTACTCTTGCGGAAGTGACAGTCCTTCGCCATATGATCGTTTTTTGCACACAAAGCAGGTGATGTCCCTCAAATCCCTTTTCTTAGTTTTCTTCTTCTTAAAGCTAGTTGTCTTGTTTGGTTTGTTGAATTTGTGCTTTTTTAGGTGTTCTTTTCACTACGATATTGGCATTTTTCTGACCAAAAGTGGTGGGTGCATTTTTTTTGCTGTGGTCTTTTCTTCAACAAAAATCTCTTTTCTCTTGTACTTCAAGCCAGTGGCAAAATCTTGCCAACTAGTAGGAAGTTTGACAACAATGTCCACAACCACAAACTATGGATTTAGTCTCATCCATGCTAAAGTTGAAGAATTACTCACACATGTAGAGCCAGCGACTTGCCTCTGCTTATGCATATTTGTGCTCTAATGCATCTTACACCCTGTGGTGGACTTGTAATCCGTATACGCATCATAGAGCTGATCTACCAGAATGGTTAGAATGCAGCGAAGAGCAGTATTGTTCGCATTTTCGAACTACATAAATTGCTCAATTGTAAATGGATACTACGGGTGGATAACCCACCACATCCCCAAAGACATGAGCTAAAACTTGGCTCTAGTCTGCTATTTATGAAAGTTCTGACCAAAAAATCTCTCAGGTTTCATAGCATCAAAAGCACCAGCCATTGTTATATTACAACAAAGTTCACAATAAGGTTTTTGAAATATTAGAAATGTGGGCAATATTTTAATTCTAGATTTTACTAGGAGGCAAATATCATAAATAACTAATGATGCATAAATTAGTACTAACAATAGATAACTCATTTTACTTCAGAATGTATGCAGAAATAAAATTTGAACAAGTTGATTGTTCACACAAATGACTTACAGTTGGGTCTAATGAAGAATAGGAAGCAGCGCAGACTCGATGTAGTGCAGAACATAGATGAAGCAGCGAAGCGAACGGTCATGCCAATGTGCATTGCCAGAAACATTATTGTCATCCCTGTGCAGGTCTTCATAATAGCAATGGCTTGGAGATACCACTCCCCTTCTTCATGGTGTACACTGGGAGGAAGATTTGATGAGATTCAAACAGTGCAACACTACAACACATGTTTATAGGAGGAAGGAAAAGAAATGGAGGAGATAGTGATTCTTGGCTCTTTGCTCTGGGCATCTTCAGGCATATATATAGATGCAGACTATAAACTGACATGATTAATTGGTCATCTACCCATAGTAATTGACACATTTAACTAGCTAATTACTCACTGGTAATTGTCTGTCATCAACACCCCATAAAGCGTCAAATTCAGATAGAGAGAGAGAGATGCATGGTTCAGCAAATATAAGGTGGATTTGGTCTGGCAAGTAGCGTGCAACATCATGGCATGGTCGTGTGTCACAAGATACACGATTTTCCATGGAAAATACTTGAATACCCACACGCATGCGTGCGTGCATGTGTTTAACCAAAGCCCTCCTCATACCATCCCCATCCATATGTCATATGTTTCAAGGAGTGGTAAGGACTTCACCTAATAAATTGATCTCCTCCACCTTGCCTTAACAATGTGGTACTAAACCATACATGCTTTGGAATTATAAAGAATGGGCCTTACTCATATGGGCTATTTCTAACAATATGTTGCTGCAATTGCTTTTTCAGTTTGAGTATGTGGCTACATAAGACTTCCTACACCCTGTAGCTTCCTTGCCTTTCTTAGACCTCTAGCTCACATCATCCCCATCTACATTGGTGATTAGACTCTGAGAGTCCTCCTCCTAACTCAATTAATACCTTTTTTGTCACGATCTCAATGTAAACCTAGCATTTTGGACATCTAGTGATTTTTGAAAGCCTTAATGAGAATGAAATTATTCTTAATCTAGCGGCTCTCCTTTGTATCTCTTAGTCTAAAAAAGATGGGCTTGTGTGAACTTCCCCAAATGATGTGCTCATCAAGCTGTGATGTTAGCCCACACAATGTGTACTTGTGACAACTAGTCGTCCACCCACAATACATGGTGTCAATTGGTGTGCTAGAACTATCGATCAAAGCCACATAACAACGAACTCTAATGAGTATCTTGGAGATAACCAAATGAATAACAGAAAAAGTGTAAGACTGAGAATGACGACTAGAAGGAGGTAAATAGGACCCAACATGATTAAAAACTTTTCTAAATATTTTTTTAAAAGAGAAAGCAAAGCTCTTCACTCCAATAGCTATTAGAAACTATGAAGATTAGAGACCAATCACCTACAAAGAAAGATCCAAAAAACCTAGCCAAATGAGCCTCAATAGGTTCTGGTAGCCTAACCTCAAACTGGAGGGTGGTCTAATCACTACTTGGTTGGTGGTCTGACCTCTTGTTGGTTGACGGTCTGACCTTTCCCCAAGAACATAATAGATTTTCAGCACTACATCAAATCCAAGAAATGGTGTAACTTTTGATCAACAACTCCAAATAGCTCAAAACATGAACCAAGTCTAGATCATGATCTTAAAAATATATCCCAACTAAAGATCATGAAAAAACTTATGAAGATTGTGACCTTTTGGCTCTCAAATCTCTGTGCACCAAAACCGAGCTAAAACCACAAATTGAGTCAACTTTCAAACCAAGGTTCTGATTTACTTGAAATTTGGTATGCACCTTCTATAGGATGTCAAGAATCTATTTCAATCAATGATCAAGAAAATTATCACCAAAGTTATGACATTTTTCATTTGAAGGAAGATTACTTGAAAGTCAGGCAAAACTAAATAACTTGGACCAAGACTTGTTTGTGGGTAATTGATGGTCAATATGAATTTGGATCTACTTAAACATGTCCTAGCAAGCTTAAGCACAATAAGAAACCAAGACAAAAGCCCTAGAACCAAAGAACCCAAAAATCACCCTTTATTGAGTTAAAACCGGGCAAATGCAAGAACCTGCAAATAACAAGTGCCAAGATGAATGAGATATGATCTTCAATAGACATATTCGTCATTTACATATCTCTGGCACAAAGCAAGATCAAGAGAGAAAGAAGAAGCACAAAAAAATAAGCCAAATTGAGATTTCATCACTTGAGCACAAGAGAGAAATATTTGGACGAATTTTGATCTCTATTGATACTTACATACAAATATTTATAGCCACTTATTAGCCATACACAAAGTCTAAGGATGACAATAAAACTCAACCGCAAGAGCCTCTGATATCTCCCACAAGGTTCTCTCCATTAACCCTAACTCTTCTCCCAAAGGATTGGACTAAACTCTCCTAAAGCTTACACCAAGCCGCATCTCTCCCTCCTTATATATGGAGACTCACAAGGAAACCCTAAACAACACCTCTAGATGGGTTGCAACCATTCTTACATGGACTAACCCATTAACCCAACAACATATTGGGTTTTACACTTACAGATGCACGATTCTCAAAGTGTATACACATATTAACCCGTTAGTGAATCAACACTTGATCCACTTAGCATGTCTAGCACATCAGGACCTAAACCATTTAGGCCACGTCGTGGTTTTGCACATTACCACTTTTTCTGTATCAAACAATTTACCAAAATATCTCGTTATCACCTTCTACAAAGCTTCGCGCTTCCTTCGCCTTAACCATGGACCTCACCTCTTCTCCGAGTCTAGTTCATGGTCATCTCCTCCATTGCAAGAAATTTCTATACTTGCAATGTATAGGTTCATCAATGATTCACGCATCATCAAGTCTCTCTGTGTTGGTTCCCCCAACCACGCCTCACTTGCACCAATCGCACTATTTGATGAACCGTTGCTCAAACCTTTCCTTCAACATCCCTAATCCTCCCCTGTGCCTCACTTGAGCCTAACCATCTCATCTGGCTTCCTCGACCGTACCTCAGCTCATCCCTGAGCCTAGTCCTAGTCCAAGCCGTCAACCATGGCTGACTCCAAGCTCCCTGCATATCAAAGACCGGTAAACTATTTATGAGCACAAGTTCTTCACTACTTGACCCATGTTAGTCCAACATGTTTCATACACCATGAATGTAGCCAAGCAATGACACCCATGCTGTGCTCACACTTAACCAACTCAACTCAAATCAACTTACGCTCCAAACCACCAAGACCGATCATACTGCCAACCACAGGTCGGTCAGACTGCCATCACCTTAGCCGGTTAGACCACCAATCAAAAGTTGGTCTGACCACTACCTCCCATAGCCAGTTTGACTGCCAACCCTAGACCGGTTAGACCGCTCCTAGCCGGTGTGACCATGACCATAATATCGGTCAAACTGCCGACAAAAGAATGCAACTGAAAAATTACAAACTCTCTGATATGCACACGCTTCGATTTAAGATGCGTGCTTGCGAGTTGGCCAGATCTTCCATCGAAGGAGAAATCCGATAACTTGAGTTGCGACGTTGACGAAGGGGAGGCTAACCACGATCTGATCATGACCAGCAACCTCGCAATCGCTACACCGCTTCTCGATTGGTTACCAACCGTGTAAAACACAATTGGCCTGATCACGAAGAACAGCTCTAGCAAATCCAAGAGAAGACACAAGAGCAACAGTGGAAGAATTTCACTCGAAGATGAAATATTGATGACACCTAATTGTTTTACATTAGCTAGTAGCCATCATGTAAACAAGAATCAAGTCCACCCTTTGTAGAAACATCAGGGGTATTTATACTAGGAACAACCCTCCTAGTTAGGTGTGAATGTTCTTGAGAAAAGACTTGAAGATAAGCCAGCCTAAAGGTCATCCAATAACCTGTTCGTGCATCCTTTCGTCTTATGTGTAGCCCTTACTAAAGCAGTCATAACTCTTTATTGGGAAGTCCAAATGACAAGCCGTTTTGTTGGAGGTGATAGTAAACTTAATTATCTTTCCATCCATATGTATTATGCAAGCTAAAACGTTACAGGATGGCCTTCATAATGCTGGGAATTCCAACAATTTGTTTACGCGTCCTTTTGTCTTTTGTGCAGTCCCCACTAAAACAGTCATAACTTCTTATTGGGAAGTCGAAATGATGAGACATTTTTCGGAGGTGATAGTAAACTTAATTATCTTTCCATCCATATGTATTATGCATGCTGAAACATTACAAGTTGGCCTTCATAACGCTGAGAATTGAAGGTATTTGTCAGCAATCAATGAACTCAGCCACTCATAATCGGAGCCGGGCCTTGGCCAAATCTTGATCAACAACTTCTCCAAAAATTCCTTCACATGTAGTAACAAGTAAACAATATTTATTATGTAATATCATTTGTTCTATAATTAAATAATTAATTTGCCCAAGAAACTAATTCACCTGTTGTCCAAGGCGACGTGCACGCGCTTGTGTTATTGGACCTTGTATACTAGCTGACTCTTGAATTTTAGTAGACTCAACTACAGGTGTGTGTGCCACCGGCAGTGTATGTGTCTCAGTGATATCCTCATCATACTCCCCATCTTGAGAAAGAGCCGACCTCGACTCTGGCTCATCTTTGCCTCCCAAATATGGAGATAAATCAGCATCGTTGAATGTATTACTCACTCCATATTCCTCGGGCAGCTCCAACTTATAGGCATTGTTGAAACCAGCGAGTCCATGAAAACTCCGCACTTGTGTGACTGTTGTAGGCCATGCTTGTATAGCTTCTACCTTCTATTCATTCACTTCAATTCCCTGTGCAGTCACAACAAAACTAGGAAACACAACCTGATTCGTGCAAAAGGTGCACTTCTCTAGATTACCAAACAAGCGCACCTCTCGTAAAGCAGTAAAAACTTGGCGCAAATGGTCTAAATGCCCTTCCAATGACTTGTTGTATATCAATATATTATCAAAGGATACCACAACAAATTTCCCAATAGATACTCTCAACACTTCGTTCATAAAGTTCTAGGTGCATTAGTAAGACCAAAAGGCATAACCAACTACTCATACAAGCCAAACTTAGTCTTAAATGTAGTTTTCCATTCATCACCTAGTTTCATTCTAATTTGGTGGTGGCCACTTCGCAAGTCAACTTTTGAAAAGATAGTAGAGTCGCTCAATTCATCAAGCATATCATCTAACCTAGGGATAGGATGACGATATTTAACATTAATGTTGTTAATATTTCTACAATCAACACACATTCTCCATGACCCATCTTTCTTAGGCACTAATAAAATAGGAACAACACACGGGCTTAAACTTTCACGCACGTACCCTTTGTCTAGAAGCTCTTGCGCTTGCCGCTGAATTTCTTTTGTCTCCTTAGGGTTGGTGTGGTATGAAGGACGGTTAGGCAAGGATGCCCTTGGGATCAAGTCAATTTGGTGCTCTACTCCTCGCATTGGTGGTAGCCTCGCTGGGATCTCATCTGGAAAAACATTCGCGAAATCCTGCAACAAAGAAACAATCGAAATGGGCAAAGTAGAGGGTAAAGCATTAGTGGAAAAGATAACATTCTTGCACATAAGTGCATAACACTCTTGGGATTGTGTTTCCAACTCTCGCATCTCACTCTTTGTGGCTAACAGAACCTGTCCCTTTAGTTGTATGTCTCTTTTCTTGTCACTCTCCTTTTTATTTTCTCTCAATTTGGTCTTGTGGCTCTCGTTCTCCTTGTTGTGGGTATCGCTCATCTCTCTTTCTTTTCTCTCACGCTCAGCCTTATCTAAATCATCCTTGAGTATTTCTTCTAGTGTCATTGGAATTAATGAAACTTTCTTCCCCTTGTGCATAAATGAGTACTTGTTGGAACGCCTATAGTGAACTGTGTCTTTGTCATACTGCCATGGTCTTCCAAAAAGTAATGCACATGCTTGCATCGGTACCACATCACAATCCACAAACTTAGAATAGCTACCAACAGCAAAAGGCACTCTCACCATAGCAGTTACCTTCAGTTTCCCACATGAGTTGAGCCACTGGATGTAGTATGGCTGCGAGTGAGCACGTGTAGTCAAACCAAGGTTCTCAACCATCTCTGAACTTGCAATGTTGTTACAGTTTCCGCCATCAATTATCACCTTGCATGAGTGCTTTTTTATCACAAATTTTGATTGGAATAAATTGTGACGTTGTCCTCTCTCTGCCTTTTACATCTGTGAGCTAAGAACACGAAAAACAACGAAGTTTGCATGGTTTGTATCATAGGTGATCTCCTCTGAATCAGACCCTGAAATGTTCTGTTGCTCCTCGTGGTCATATTCTTCTTCCTTTACGTCACTTGCCGATGTGTATTCTCCATCTTCCCGAATAATAAGAGCTCATTGATTTGGGCAATCATGCATGTAATGCCCCTTCCCCTTGCATTTGAGGCATTCTATCTCTCTGGTTCTTCTTGTAGAAGCTATAGATGATGAACTTGTTTCTGGGACAGTAGCGGTCTTCTTTGAATCAATAGGCCTATGTGCTGAAGAATTAGGACGCCTTGCTGATTGCTCCTGGCTAGGTGACGTTGTGTTGTGTCCCGAACTGTTTACGTGCTTCTTGGTCTGTGTACTGGAAGGTTTTCATGGTATGGAGGAGCTAGAATAGTTGCGGTTCATCCTAGTGTAGCTTTGCCTCTGATCATGCACCTGCTTTTCAGCCTTACAAGCAAAATGGAACAGTTCATTCAAAGAATTGTAATGATAAAAATCAATTATATTATGAATCTCCTTATTTAGCCCACCAAGAAACCTGGCCATCTTCGCGTTTTCCTTGCTCCTTTATATTAGCACGGATCATGCCAATTTGCAGTTCTTGATAGTATTCCTCGACAGACTTACTACCTTGATTCAATCTTTGTAACTTATTAATCACATCACGCTCAAAATAAGATGGAACAAATCTAGATCTCATTACTCTTTTCAACTCATCCCAAGTGCGAGGTGCATAATCCCTTCTTTTAAATTGACTCCACCGAATAGAAGCATAATTTGTAAACTCACTAGTAGCAGCACATACTCTTCTATTTTCAGGAAAGTCATGACAACTGAACTTTTGTTCTACTAGTAGTTCCCAATCAAGATATGCTTCAGGATTATATTTGCCATCAAAGGAAGGAACAACAAATTTAATCTTACCCAAGCCATCATCTCTTCTCTCCTCATGATGATGAGGCGCATGTCCTCCATTACTGCCCCTTCCTCGATGATTATGCCCAAAATGCTGCCGATTATGATCAAAATCAAGGTCTTCTCTATTATCAGCCATATAGTTGCCATTCACCTCCTCATGGGTAGCATGCTGAAATGCGGTATTCAAATTTGCCCGCGGTTGGAGAAGGACAGCAGCAGCATTGTGATTTGCTCCAACTCAATCTCGAGGGCCTCGCGGTGGTGGGTGCCGTCTGGGGGGAGTATGCTCAATGTGCTCAAGTCGTACTTCAATTCCTCCAATACGATTCTCCATACCATCCAGCCGAACAAGTACTTGATCGGAAAGCAACTGCTCAAAAGTGCCGGCAAATGCAACCATCAAAGCTTGAGACCGAGGTGATAGTGACATTGCTTTGGGTTTGTCCACACCATCACCTTCATCCACACCATGAAACGAACCATCATGAGAACTTCTTATCCCTGCCATGGTTAGAAGAAAACACAAAGAATTCCTAACAAACTAAATACTTATGTGGACTATTCTCAACTTTCACAAATCTTACCAACAGAAGCTCTTACCCTTCTCGAAGATTGCTCATGTGCTGCTGGTTCGTGGTAACTTTCAAACAGAAGTCAGTAAAGCGATTGCAAGGTACCAAAACACGTGATCAATGGCAAATTTGTAGAGTTCTAGGCAGGGATAAAAATTTGTAGCAAAGGAGTAAGCAATCAGTAATTTCAGAAATTGCACAAATTGAATAACAGTTCGTAACTAGCTTTTAGCCTAAGTTGTTGATCAAACAAGGATGATATATGCTATGGTCAAGTGTATATGAGTGTACACAAACAATGTGATCAATATATGCAACTTTAGAACATGAAGGATCAAATATAGCTAGCTAAATTTCAGATCAACACTTAATTGGATAGCAAACCGATAATTGGTCTACAATTTTTTTATGGCCCTTTTTTTGTCTAACCTCAATCTCTTTTTTTGTTTTTTTACTTTTGCCTCTTTTGTTGCACCAATACCAGATTGCAACTCAGCCGAGTATGGAAATCTCAAGTGAAGTTCGATCCTGAAAAGACAGCAGCAGCTACATAACTTGTAACATGTGCAAATTTCACAATACTGATCCAATCACTACCAAATTTTGCACAAAGGTGGCACTTTGAATTAGGAAGCTAACAAAAGTGGTTTGGATGCATTGGATATCTGGATCGAAAGATATGAATTTTTTGGTGTCAGTTGCGCAGAAAAAATTTCTGGCAGAAACAGGGCAGAGGCTGTTTTTAGGTAGTGTATGGTTTTTGGGTGTAGGTATTAAGAACTCTCTCTCTTTTTGGATTTTTTTTACTCAACAAAGATAATGATCAACAACTAGACTCGACTAGTACGGACGAAAATTCAATTAAGCAAACTAAAACTAACATATTGAAAGCAACAACGGGCTAGGAATTGAATATTTTGTAGGGCTAATTTTCTGGACATTAGGTAAACAAAAATTAATCAAATAAAACTAGGGGATAGATGAATTCCTACCGGCAATGTAGGCTCTGATACCACCTGTTCGTGCGTCCTTTCGTTTTCTGTGCAGTCCTTACTAAAACAGTCATAACTCTTTATTGGGAAGTCCAAATGACAAGCCGTTTATTGGAGGTGACAGTAGACTTAATTATCTTTCCATCCATATGTATTATATATGCTAAAACGTTACAGGATGGCCTTCCAATAATTTGTTCGCGCGTCCTTTAAAACAGTCATAACTCCTTATTGGGAAGTCGAAATGATGAGCCGTTTTTTAGAGGTGATAGTAAAGTTAATTATCTTTCCATCCATATGTATTATGTATGCTGAAACATTATAGGTTGGTCTTCATAACGCTGAGAATTGGAGGTATTTGTCAGCAATCAATGAACTCAGCCACTCACAATCGGAGCCGGGCCTTGGCCAAATCTTGATCAACAACTTTTCCAAAAATTCCTTCATATCTAGTTACTTGTAAACAATATTTATTAGGTAATATCATTTGTTCTATAATTAAATAATTTATTTGCCCAAGAAATGAATTCACCTGTTGTTCAAGGCGACGTGCAGGCGCTCGTGTTATTGGACCTTGTATACTAGCTGACTCTTGAATTTTAGTAGACTCAACTACATGTGTGTGTGCCACCGGATGTGTATGTGTGTCAGTGATGTCCTCATCACTCTCAAAAACTAAACTCAAACTCTGTAAACTCTCTGAACCAAAAGTCAATTACTCATCATAGCCAAAGGGTGACCTCCACATTGTCTAACAAAAAGAGTTAGCACAAGGGAATAAATACAACCACTTTCTTCACCACTTTGTTCTTTATTGTCTCATTCCTACCCGTGACTACTAGAGGTAGAAAAAATAGCCATCATCAAACCAAGTCAGGGAAAAAGAAGCAAATGTGCACGATGGTATGGCCATGAACTCACCTCTATCCTCCCGTTCGTCGCACCTAGGGAAGTGCAGCTGCCGCCTTGCCCCTTCGTCGCTCCAAGCATTGCGCCTAGGGAAGTGCTAACACCACTAGCCCTTTCGTTGGGAAAATTTAATCATTTGCCACTCTTATGAGTTCAGTGGTAACAGATTTGCCACCCTGGCCCATTGTCAGTGACTCAGGTGACCCCACATGTAAGTAACAGAGTGAATTGGTCAATCTTAAGAGTGGCAAAAAATTGAATCTCCTCGTTCGTTGTGCCCAGGAGGTCACGATCAGTCTCGACGCCCAGGGAAGTCTCCGCAAGCGTCGGGAGGCCCTGATCGGTTCGGCTTGAACATTTGGCTTTTGGCTTATTTTTTACTATTCATAAATTTCATCTTTTTCTGAATGTTTGGTTTTTTGTTGAGTTTTTTTGCCGGTTCTTTTTTTCCCCGTATTCGTTTGTATTATACATATTGGGCTAACATATTTTTTATATTTTTAAATTTTTTTAAATTTAATTATGCTAAATAAGCTTCTGTCAGCTACAGTGTTTTTTTAGCCAGCTACAGTGTTTTCAGCCATAAGCCATGAGCTTTTAAGCCCAACTGATCACCACCGGTATGGTCGAAGGGTTAGGCACTGGATAAGGTTGGGCCCGACCACGTCGTTCGCCGGGCATGGCCGATTGAATAGGGATGGGTAAATGCGCCTTTTCACATTAGATTTCGGTGCAAAAAAAAAAAAAAATCAAAAATATCAGAATACGATAATGGCAAATCACAGGTTTGTAATGCTTAGGAGTGACAAATTATCAAGAACAAAATTAAAAAGGTGGCACATACTAGATCAAGGTGGTTAAGAGTGGCAAATCCTCAAATTTTCCCGTTAAAAAGGGAAAGGGTAGCCACCGGCCACTGGATGGCAATGATTTAAAACCATGATTATCTCTCTTTTTCATGAAAGTTTTTTCTTGGAAATTTTACAATACAATGAGACTTTTAGAGTATGTGTAATAGTATAGATAACTGATGTCTATAATATCTTACATGTCATCTATAAACGGTACTAAAAACATCTCCTATAACATATTATTTTTTATATGTCTCTATACATAACTTCTCTATGACACAATGTATCTTATTTCTTGTGTTACATTCAGCTGTTACACGAGAAACGTCACAATTCTCTATACTCTCTCCTCTATATCATCTCATGTACTATATATGACTAGTAGAGTGCCCGTGCTAACGCTACGGCGGCATTTGAGGGATGCACATGAAAACAACCAAATGACAACATTGCAGTGAAGACTACCTCAAATATGTTGACGATTTTATAAAAAATTATCTGTTGACTCAATGACGGCTAAGACAACCTTGCAGTGAAGACTACCTCTAGTTGCTCAGCAACAGAAGACTACCTCAAGTCACACTTATTAAGACTATGTTTCTTAAAAATGAAGTAAATAGTGAGATAGATTAAGACTCATGCCAAAAGAGATTCATGATAAGTTATCATATTGTTGAGTCCATAGCAATTATGCTTAAAGAGCAACATTGCCAATAAATAACATCACAGCTATTACATCTTTTGAAGCCACCTAAATCCTCACACGCCTAATAAGTTCTTGTATATCTTCAGGAATGTTGTCTTTAGGTTCGTTGTCCTTGTACTTCAACATCTCTACCAAGAATTTGGTCCTCAGTACATGCCCAGAGTCATTTACGACCACGTAGTCACTGGTCGGAAGTCAGTCAGGTCGTTTATGACCACGTTGGCCGTGGTCGAAAGCCACCAGAGTCGTTTATGACCACGTAATCACTGGTCGGAAGCCAACCAGGTCATTTACAACCACGTTGGCCATGGTCGAAAGCTCTCAGAGTAGTTTACGACCACATTGTGGCGTTTATGACCACTTTGGCCGTGGTCGAAGGCCACCAGAATTGTTTACGACCACATTGGGCGTGGTCGAAGGTCATCTGAGAGGTTTACGACCACTCTGGCCGTGGTCGAAGGGCATCAGGACCGTTTACGACCACTCTGGCCGTGGTCAAACGCAGCTACGACCACGTTGGTCGTGGTCGAATGCAGCTACGACCACCTTGGCTGTGGTCGGAAGTCGTAAGTCGAAGCCACGACCACTGCGGTCGGAAGTCGGCGTTGTGGTTTACGACCACGTTGTGGAGTCGTCGCCTTACGACCACGTTGTCGAGAGCTGAAGGGATTAGAAGTTGGCGCTGTGGTTTACGACCACGTTGGCGCTGAAGGCTTCGACCACTGTGGTCGGAAGTCGGCAGACTTCGACTTCAACCACGTGGGTTGTCGGCAGTCTTCGACCACGTTGTGAGGTGGTTGAACGTGGTCAGATTGCCTCGGGCTCAGTTGGTTGTGGTCGTAACGAGTCAGAGCTCGGTCGGTTGTGGTCGTAGCTCTTCAGGAGCGACTGGATGTGGTCAGTTGAGGTCGAACGCGGTCGGACAAGCCCCGGACGTGGTCGTTTGCGGTTGTATGCGGTTGGAAGTGCTCGAGTAGCGGTCGGATGCGGTTGTAACGTGGTGAGACGTGGTTGGAAGTCCTACGACCACGGCAAAATCCTAGCAGGCGGGATCGAGAGGCGCCTACGATCACGGCAGAGGAACAGTGATTTTACGACCACGTGGTATTGATGTTGCATTGTCATTCTTGCTAAATACTTTATCATCAGCGCATCCCTCATTCCCTCTTTAGCTTGTATTGTATCAGTATAGAATCTTTGAAGTCGAAATGTCAAATTGCCGAAGGTATATATGCAAATAAAAGGACGCATGCAACATCACCCAAGTTATCATATAATGCATGATACATGAATACGGGTACCAACTAAATCATTTTGTGATTAATTTATTTGCTAATATATTATTTTCTTCTATTTTATTTCTGTGGAGCTTAGTTGATGCCATGATGGCTATTAAAATTAAGTATGGAGTGAACAAGAACTGGATGGGTGACCCATGTTTACCAGAAAACTATACATGGAGTGGCTTGAAATGTATAAGTGATGGATTCACATCAAGAATTATATCTTTGTAAGTGGGTAGGATTAGAGTGACTTAAGTTATTTCACAAACATTACAGATAACACTAACATTAACAGTATTTCAAATCGCTCCAATACCTGTGAGTACCCATGTATCAGTTGATCCACTCATCATTACAGATAACACTAACATTAACAGTATTTCACAAACTCTTTTTTCAGGAATTTGTCGAACAATGGCTTAAATGGATCGGTACCCAATTCCTTGACATACTTATCAACTCTCCTTGTTTTGTATGTACCATCCTATCGATCAGAAAAAAAACGCTCAGATATGCAGAACAATAAGGCAATAATTTTGTAATACCCCAAATTTGCGAAAGGAAAACATTAGAGGTTTTTGCCGTCAGACCCATCGACTTTTACCGTGTCGATTTAAAATCGCGCACAGAGGTTCCCAGACCATCCCAGGATGGTCGGCACTGTCTAGAGAGCCGTATATTTAGCGCTCTCAGAGGTTCCCGGACCGCCTAGGGACAGTCGGCACCGTCTCGCGTTTCGGGTGTTCATCATCCGGCAATTTCTACCTTACCTTTTACCGACTTACCTCTGCAGTAAAAACCAAACCAGCAGCCGTGGACCAAAATGCCCCTGAACAGTCAGTTATATGAGAGGGGAATAGGAGGGCGCTGCAGTCAATTCATAAATGCAAGGGGCAGCCCCCATATAAAGCCAGCACCTCATGGCAAAGCCATTTTATTTTCCCCAACCGTCAGACCAAGCCCCATTTCACCATTCTTTCCCAACCGTGAGCCACAACCAAGGTAAGAACATAGCAAAGAGGACAAAGCCAGTAATAACACTCCCTCCAAATCCCTTCATTGCCAAGCCGAAAGCCCCAAGCCCCAAGCATAAACCACATCACTTCGGCCAGCACAAGGTAAGTGCAAGGTAAGCCTTCACTCAGTAGAACGCTGCACACCAAGCCTTGCAAGCAAGCACATCGGGTAGGAAGGGGGAGTCGAAAGGGGGGCATGGCGATGGCCGGCTATGAGCCGCAGCCGGTGAGCCAAGGAGGCCCAGGCCCAGGGCGGCGCCGTAGGGGAAGAGGAGTGGTAGGCCGGGGAGGAGCAGCCGGCGGCGGCCCGGCGGCCGGTGCACTCGTGCGCCGCCGCATCACCTGGGGAGGGGTGGCCGGCTGTTCGGTTGCGCACGAGGAGGAGGGAAACAGGGAGGCGGAGAAGCCAGCGGCGTCCCGCCCGCCGGTGGCGGTGCCCAGCGCTCCACCACCGCGCGCGCGGGGAGGCGAGCAGGGGACGGCCGGCAGTGAGCCCAAGGGGCCGGTGCATCCACGCACCGCCGCACCTCCCTGGGGCTCTGGCTGGTCGGCTGCACGCGAGAGAGGGGGGCAGGGAGAAGAGAAGGAGGCGGAGGCGGGACGGCGGTGGAGCCGCCGGCGGAGGGTTGCGGGCCGGCGACGCCGGAGGAGCGCCTACGGCTGCGGTCCCGTGCGCAAGAGAGGAAGAGAGGGAAGTGCGCCGCCGCATCACCTGGGGAGGGGTGGCCGGCTGTTCGGTTGCGCGCGAGGAGGAGGGAAACGAGGAGGCGGAGAAGCCAGCGGCGTCCCGCCCGCCGGTGGCGGTGCCCAGCGCTCCACCACCGCGCGCGCGGGGAGGCGAGCAGGGGACGGCCGACAGTGAGCCCACGGGGCCGGTGCATCCACGCACCGCCGCACCTCCCTAGGGCTCCGGCTGGTCGGCTGCACGCGAGAGAGGGGGCAGGGAGAAGAGAAGGAGGCGGAGGCGGGACGGCGGTGGAGCCGCCGGCGGAGGGTTGCTGGCCGGCGACGCCGGAGGAGCGCCTACGGCTGCGGTCCCGTGCGCAAGAGAGGAAGAGAGGGAAGGCAGGGGGGTTGTGGAGGAGAGGCTAGCGGCGGCCCGTCCGCCGGCGGCAGGGGGAAGGAGGCCGGCAAGAGCCGCCGCGCCGCCTGGTGTGTGAGGGGAAGGCCCTTCGGCCGATTAGAGTATGAGAGAGAGAGAGATTTGGGGAGAAAGGAGGAGGGCCATTCGGCCAAGAGAAGAAAAAGGGGATAGGGAGGCCGGTCAGGTAGGTGAGGAAAGGAAAGGAAAAGTCACGCGGGGGAGGTGGGGATCGCGACGCTTTGGATTTGGATGGTTGGATATGAGTGGGTAAGGAGAGAGAAAGGTGGGAATTGATCCTTGATCGTTGATTTCACTGGTTGGTTTTCCTGTGGACACGAATTGGTGTGGATGCAGGAAAACTCATGACTGTTGGGGGCACAATTTGGGGTGGGCGTAGGAAAGAACTGAACTGGTGTATTTTAGGGGTAGAGATAAGATTTAAAGACAGTTAACATTATGTCATTGGACATGTTCTTGTACTAGTCGAGTATGCTTTTGACGATTAGACAATTTTTCCTTTTGAGAAAGACAATGCGGTGGTGTACGTTCTGTCGAAGCAAAAGTATTTATTAGGGTGACCGTAGTAATCCTATCTAGTTTGGTGTAAATGATCAGCAGCAGCCATCCAAAGATTTACTCCACTCCAGTTTTAGTAAACTTTATGTGGACAATAGAAGTCCCAATTAAGAAAAAGAATAAATATTTCGCGGAATGGTAATCATTGGTGATTTCGAAGCCGTACATTCAATGAATCAATGCGAAGGAAGTTGTCGACAGATTCAAAGACATATGCACGAAAGCCCTTCATCTTCTTCTACCATCACAACTTGCTCCCTGGCCCCTTTTTCATCAGAACTCCACTAGGTGTAGAGCGTGGACCATGCAGTAAGACTTGGAAAAAACCCTCAAAACTCGTGAGCTATTTGAGCTCGCTTTATTTTAGGCTCGATTCGATCTCGGATCGAACTTTAAATGAACTGAACTTGAGATTGATCTCGAGCTCGCAAGTTTCACGAGCTAAGGTCGAATAGTTCGCGAAGCTCGATTCAAGTTTAAATTGTAATACATATTAACTCTAATCGAGTTTACCCGAGTTGAACTCGAGCTTGAGCTTTTGTTTTTGTTGAAAAATAATGTATATTTGAATAATTTTGACTGTTATCAAGCTCACTCGAGTCGAGCTCGAGCTCGAACTTTTCTTATTGTTTAAAATTAGTGCATAATAAATTATTTTAATTGTTATCGAGCTTCAACGAGCTGTGCTCGAGCCTACTAGAGCTTAGCCGAGCCTAGGTCCAGGCTCGAACCGTAACTCGAGCTCGGCTTGAGCCGTAACTCGAGCTTCTACCGAGCCTGAGCCTGGAAGGCCAAACTCGACTCGTTTACAACCTTACTATGCAGCACGAGCCACAGACTGCAGGCCCATGATCAGTGTATATATATTTTCACTGGATCAATGAATTGAATCTGTTCGTTCTGATGTCGTCCTAATTATACCAGATGCAGTTGTCATACTCATATAAAGTACTGATCGCGCCAAAAAAAGAAAGTGGTTATGCACGGAGCTGCGGCTCGACTCGGCAAATGGCTCGAGCCGTCTCGCTCGGCTCGCAAGCCGAGCTGGCCAAACCGGTGTGTAGTAGCAACAAACATAAGCCTAATCAACTAAATAATCAGCAGAGTATCACAAGAATTGTGTACTACCACCATTGGCACGACCCAATTATCACATAGACACTCGGTGGTCCATAATCCATACAACACTTTACACATGACATTTTACATCCCTACGTCCACATAGAACATAATCCTTCAATCTCATTTGACAACAGTCCGAAGAGATCCAACGAAGTGAGTTCGAAAGTTTACTTACAAATAACCTCGGACAAGTATCATTCTTGTCCTAGCACTTTGGGTATGAGCCAGTTACACATCAAACATACGAAAGAAGTAGAACAACTAACTCTGGCCTGAAGCACAAAGGTGGTCTGTAGCCAAAAGCATAAATTTCTGATTATAGAAGATTTGCCAAACCCGTCAAAAAGTCAAGCGTCATTGAAACCACCCACCAAACTAAACCAAATTTAGTCTCTCCCAAGCCAAAAATGCGTACATGACTGTAAGTTAAATCGATAGTTATCTAAAATGGCATCAAAACTGACGAAGAGTTAACTAACCCCCAAAAATAAACCAGGGCTTATTCTTTTCCTCCGAAACTGGTGGCTTTTGGCTTTTGGTACAGTACCTAACTTTCAAACATAGTATTTTCTCAAGATGGGCTCTACAAGTTAAACGATGTACACGTTAAAAGCCCAACATCTGTACCAGCCAAAATCGCAAGTGAGTATATCTCTCTCTGTAATATGTACCGTAAACAGCTAAATTCAAAAATTTCAGTCAAAAGCCATAAACCGCAGCCAAACAGGCCGACTTGTGACCAATTCTATACAGCAGCTAAAGTTGCAAATCCAATCCTCCAAATTGCACGAGTAAGCAATCTCAGCATCTTATGACCAGAACTAATGGTCATAAAAGTATGCAGGTGCCAAATTTGGGTCTCAAACCTCGCAAAATTGCCATGGCCCGATGCCTCAACCCCATCAAAGTGCAGAAGCTTTTCCAAATCTAGGAACAAATCCTCCTCAAAAATCTCGACATAATGGGGATTCCCACAGCCCTACACCACCACACACCAAATCGGGAGCCGAGATCCCCTACCAATCGACGGGCGAGAACCTATGACCAAGCACAGCTCCCTTTCTCACTTGCTTGAGCGAGGAGGGGAAGGTGATCTTGCCCGACTCCACGAGCGGCCGCACAATGGTGACGGCGGCGTCGCACCACCAACGGCAAACGCGGGCGTAGGAGACCACGTCCTTTTGCGCTGGCCATCGCTCGCCACCGAACGCCTCCACGCGCCGCACCACATTTGAGAGCAGTGAAAGACCCCAAAATTTCAACCCTAAAAATTTTTGTGATTTTTGCTGGATTTTTGTGTGAATTCTGAAAACTTTCCCTTTTTGAAAAGTCCTCCAAAAATTCGCATTCCCTTTTTGGCCGGGTGCCTTTCCCCTCCGCTGGCGCCCTCCCCTTTTCCGCCTTGTCCATTCCCTGGCGCCTCCCTCCTTCCTCTCTTCGCTGGCGCTGCCTCCCTCCCTGTTTTCCCCCTCGCGCATGCGCTGCGCTACGCGCCCGCTCCCGCACCGCCTTTGCGCCGCGCCCCCGGTTTCTCCCCGCGCCTGCGCCACTCCGACACCCCCCGGTCCGAAGCCGACACCACCTCCCGCGCCACGTGTCGCTCCTCCTCCCGTTGGACCCCACCTGCCAGCCTCCCCCTCGCTTCCCTTCCCCCGCAAGCCCGCCGCTGCCCATGCCGCTCCGGCCACCTGCTCCTGCGCCCGTTCGCTGCTATTACTGCAACTCAGAGGCCGGACGCCGCTCCATGTCGCGGTGGAGACGTCCCAACAGCTCCCGTGTACACCTGTTGACCCTGGACGCCACACCCATCTCCTCCCTCCCTCGGATCCTCCCCCCTCCGCTCGAGCATAAAAGCCACCCTCTGCCTCCTTCGCGCTCCCTTGCTTCCCAAGGCTCCCCACCCTTCTAAATCACTTCCTGCCGCTCTCAGCTACCTCCATGAGCCTCCGATTGAAACCGCATTGCCTAAAGCACTGCCGCCATCTCCCTCTGCGCCGGCAACCCCCAAAAGGCAATCTCCTTCTTCCCTTCCCCATTTTCCAATTCCACTGTCCCCGAGCACCTTCGCAACTTGCTAACCCCTTTGGTAAACTTCCTAGGCCGGGGGAACCTCTGTGGAGCTCCAACACCGACGATCATCGCCGACCGAATAGCTTCCTCGTGGCCAGCCTTCCACGAAGCTCCCCAGCCGACTCTGCTACCGCTAGTGTGAGCATTGAAGCCCCTTAACCGTGAAACCACCACCCTTTTTGCTCAAGGGCCTCCGGTGAACCCTAGCGCAGCTATGAGACCGAATCTCCCCTTTTCACCGCCGGCCGTCACCAGTGACTTCCCCGCCTCCCTGGAGCCTAAAATGGAACCATCACGTCTGGTTCTACCCCTTGGTGCCCCTCTTTTCCATCGGGGACCGCCACCACCGCCGGAGAACGGAGGCCCTGCGCCTCTGTCCCTCGACTGGGTGCTCACGGCGGGAGGTTGAAGAAGACCCCCCTCCCCCGTGACGTGGCCACACCCCGGCCGTTCATCCCATCCACCGCCATCTAACCTCCACCCTTCGATCCAGCCCTTCCACAGTCGTCCGATGCCACTCAAAGCCCCTCTCCGCGTCCACCCGATCAAATCCCTCCGCCACCGTCCGATCATCTCCCCGCTGCCATCTTGTCCACTCGTCCACTCGCCATCTCGCCCGTTCGTCCTGGCCGCGTGTCGCCCATCCGTCGAGGCGCGTCGCACGGGCCTCCGGCCGAGAGCGTGCGTGGGCCGTTTTCCCCGGCCTGCATCACCGCGCGCGCGTGTGCGCCTGGGCCGTCTAGGCTGCTCGACCGTGCTGGCGAATTCCCGGCCGGGCCACACTGTAGCCCGAGGGCCGGCCCAAGCACTGTTCAAACCGAATTTCCAGCTTTTATTATTTCCAAAAATCCCAGAAAATCCAATTAAATCCTAGAAAATCACAGAAAATCCCAAATTTCACCACTTTGCTCCATTTAATGTGTTGAACCCATTTTTTACCTCCATTTCTCCAAATTCATTCCAGAAAAATTCTAAAAATTCCCTAATTGCATCTTTTTGCATTTTACTCCTTTTTAAATAGTTTATTTTTCCTCGCTTGAATAGTTTCAAGCCAGACTTACTCATTTTATGTGTTTGCGCTAGTTTCGGAGATCCCGGAGGTTCAGGTGCAGTCTCAGGAGCCAGGAGCTTCTACGTTCGAGCTAGCCGAGATCGTCCGGATTAACGGCAAGTCGCAACACCTTGATCATATTGCTTTCCCATGCCATTTAATTATGTTATTTTGCTAGTTTCATTAATGCTAGTTTTGAAATGTTAGTTTATGTAAAACAAAAATGTTTAGAATGACTTGTGATATAGATACGACCTACCACCGTTAAATGCCATGCTAAACTTGTAACCCCGCCTTTGTAACCCTAGCTTTATCCTAAGTGTAGTATTATCACATGTAGGTTATTATTATTATCTCATGCAAAACTTTACACTACTAAGGTTTGTGGTCGTGGACCGATAGATTTCAAAACCCGAAGCTAGGGTAGGGTGGTATGGGACACCGTATCCTAGGGTGGTAGTGCAGGTGTGCACATGTTAGGGTAAGGAAGTTGTGGGAAACGGCGAGTTGGTCTACGCCCACCGCTTACCCTTGGTTGGAGTTTGCGGACCTCGTAAAAATTTAAGGACTAGACCCTTGTGCTGAGCAAATGACATAGTACCCGCTCAACCACATGTGTTGACTTGACAACTCTGGTTTAGTATCTGCTCAACCTAAGCGAAGCCCTGCATTGGGAGTCGGTGCGGATGACAAATCCGGACTAAGACAACGATAGGTCCCCTCAACTCGGGCCCGACATTCTGTGGTGGCCAACAGATACCCGAGGTTGTGTGGATTCCGCACCTATCGGGTGGAGTGTATATGGAGGGTTGAGCAGCGAAAAGACCCAGTTCCTTAACTCAGTCATGAGGGTTAAGGGTGCATGTGGGTAAAGTTGAGCAACTCTGCAGAGTCAACCAAATGGTATTCGAATACGCCGTGCTCCTGGTTAATGGAGCTATGTCACTTGGGTGATTCCAGATGCGAAGTTTAAGTAGATTTCATAAGTGTTTAATTGGATTAGCTGGTTAATTATCTTTTTATGAAAATCCCTAATGTTAAGGAGTAGTTGTATCTCTTTAAAAGTTTTTGAAGACGTTTGCAAGAAAAACTGCATCCACTCAAAGTTAATAAAACAAGTATACTCCCTTCCTTTGTTGATCCGTGCAAAGTAGTAAGTTAGGTTTTCCGTTGTGATTTGCAGAGCTGGTTAGCTCACGGCTTGCTAAAACCCTTCAGAAGATCAAGATGTTGGTGAAAGTCTCCCTGTTGAGGAAGCCCCAGAGGATCTCTTCTTCGACGAGGACCCGTGGATTTAGGTCTTCGCCGCACTCAAGCTGGTCTTGGAAGTGTTTTGTGATGTAATATAAACTTTGGGCTTGCACGCCCCGTTGCAGAAACCTGGTTGTTAAATCGTATGTGAAATATATGCTGGACTTTTGTTGTAAGCATGCAATGGTATACTCTTGCGCGACACTCCCTAACTATTCATGCGTGAATAGTTGCGGAATGCCCCGTCCGTATGCGCCCCTGGAAACGGGGGCGTTATAAGCAACTCCGGCAACAATTGCGCCCACCTCTCCTCCAGCCCCTCCGCCTCCGCCTGCTCGTCCCCCTCCTCCATCTCCACCAATTTCGACACCTCTCCATGCTCCGCATGGAGGTCTGGCTGGCGGATGGGGGAGAAAAGCGTCTGCGTGTGGGGTGTGCCTTACTTCGGAGTCTTCGGATGGGGGAAACCCACTGGCTCGTGTGCGTGTGGGATGTGATGACTCACCGGCTCGATTGAGCTCCCAAGCTGCTCGCGAGTGGCTTGGGCTCGGCTCGTTAGTGAGCCGAGCTGCAATCTAGGCTTGGCTTAATGGGGGAAGCATTGAGCTCGAGCACAGCCAAGCCGACTACGATCTCGAGCTTTTTGCTAAGCCCTATGCACAGCATAGAACTCAAGCAGCAGCTTCAACTACGGGGTTGCCGTTCGCTAGACTAGACTGATCCTAAGTAGTAGTTGTACTTTTGGTACGGTAATGCAGGTTTAATCATGAACCCTAAGTGGTCTGTGTACCACTTGCATAATATAAATTTATGTTCATTTATCTTTTATTGTTTGCTTAATTATCAGTATTCCCTCTGTGTTCAAAGCTTTCTTCTGTCCCCTTTCGCTCTTGTTCTTACCTTTGTTCGCCCTATCCTTACCTTGAGGTTCAATGTCTTACTTATCTATTCTGGTTTGCCAAAGCCGCTGCAAAGCTAATTCCAAGTTCCCCATTTGGCAGATGGATCCAGAACAACAGAGTGGTCAGACCAGCAGGCAGGGTGCACCTGTCACAGATCAAGCAATACTTGCTAGTGTGATAGCAATGCTAGAACAAAACCGCTACCAAGCATAACAGAATATTCTACGAGTGCTAGACCAACAGGCACGACTCCATGAGCAGATTGCAGCCAGATCTCCATGTATACAAGGTGGAGGCAATGCCACTCGGGATGGTTCCCCAATTACCACCCGATGGGCGGACTTTCAAAAGACATGTCCACCGGCCTTCTCCACCTCGGCTGATCCCATAGCAGCTGAGGATTGGCTAGTGGATGTGGAGAGGAAGTTACAGACTATTCAACGTGAAGACAAAGAAAAGGTGTTGTATGCTTCCCACCTGTTGCAGGGCGCTGCAGCAACATGGTGGATTAACTATCAACGCACGCAGAAAGACAGAGAAATTGATTGGGAAGAGTTTTCGAAGGCCTTCTGTAAGGCACATATCCCCGATGGCATCATGGAGGCTAAGCGCCGAGAATTCTTGGCGCTTAAACAAGGTGGACGCACGGTCATGGAGTACTTGCATCAATTTAACCACCTTTCCAGATTTGCTCCCGATGATGTTGACAAGGAAGAAAAGAAAATGAGCAGGTTCCAAGCGGGACTACAACAGTCTTTGAAATTTCATATTTCAGCCATGAAATTCAAAGACCTGCATGATATGGTGGACAACTTGATTAATTCAGAAGAGGCCAGAGGTGAAATGGAAAATTTCAGGAAGCGTAAGGCAGCACATAAGTCCCAGTCATCTTCACACATTGCTCAGTGGAGCAAGACCTCGGGATCGTCCTCATTTCGATCCCAACCCTCGCGTCAGTTTGTGATGCTGCCGAAGAACCAGTCTGGCCAATCTCAGCAATATAACTCTCCTTTACCACTTGCCGTCAAATGCCCCACCTGTGGTGGAAATCATCTTGCTAGCAGCTGTCCGAAAAGATCAAATGCCTGTTTCCATTGTGGAGAGATTGGACACTACAGAGATCAGTGTCCCAGGAAGAACTTGCCGTCAGATGCAGCCAAACTCCAAGTCCAGAATCAGCAGCAGCAGGAAACCAAGTCTCAGGCAGGCTCTAGCACTCCCAAGAGAGGCTATCTGCAGATCAAGGCAGCTAGACCCCAATCACCCGCAGGCACAGCAAATTTCACATCTACAGGCAGGGGTCGCACAAGACCCACTTTCTATGCAAGGGTGAATCATGTATCCGCGGAAGATGCTGCTGGAGCTAGTGATATCATTGCCGGTATGTTTCCAATCAACTCCATACCTGCATTGATTTTATTTGACCCTGGTGCAACACATTCTTTCATTTCGAAGAGCTTTGCTTCAAGAAATCAGTTGCCTTCTGTTTCCTTGCCAAGACCCTATGTGGTTGAAACCCCTGGGATTAGAATGGAGTCCCACCGTGGGTGTGGTGGACTTAACATAAAAATTCAAGGGGTAGACTTTAGAGCAGATTTGTTGCAATTAGATATGTCAGGATTAGATGCCATTTTGGGTATGAATTGGCTAGCCAAGAACAAAGGCAAGGTAGATTGTGAAATCAAAACAGTATCCTTGGTCAATCCTGAAGGTCTGAGAGTAGTGGTAAAAACAGACCGAGAGGTACTAAAAGATGCAAGAAAGCGCATGATCAACACGCTAGCAGTTACACCTGACCAAGTACCAGTAGTACAAGAATATCCTGATGTGTTCCCAGAAGAACTGCCGGGCAGACCACCTGACAAACAAGTAGAACTGGCTATTGAATTGATTCCAGGCACCAAACCAATTGCCAAACATCAGTACAGAATGTCAGCCAGTGAATTGAAAGAGCTCAAGAGACAGTTAGATGAGTTACAAGAAAAAGAATTCATACGACCGAGTGTTTCACCTTGGTCGGCACCAGTTCTGTTCGTGAAGAAGAAAAGTGGAGAACTAAGAATGTGTGTAGATTACAGAGGATTGAATGCTGTCACAATCAAGAACAAGTATCCACTTCCGAGGATTGACGATTTATTTGATCAACTCAAAGGTGCCAAAGTATTCTCCAAAATCGATCTGCGCTCGGGTTATCATCAGCTTAAAATCCGAGAGCAAGATCGAGAGAAGACGGCTTTCATCACCAGATATGGATTATATGAGTTCACGGTCGTACCCTTTGGTTTAACCAATGCACCAGCATATTTCATGAACCTTATGAATCTAGTGCATATGGACCAATTGGGTCGATTCGTGATAGTCTTCATAGATGACATCTTGATATATTCCAAGAGTGAAGAAGAGCACAAGGAGCATTTGCACATGGCATTGACAGCACCAATTACATGCCAAGTTCGACAAATGCAGTTTTTGGCTAAAAGAAGTTGCTTTCTTGGGTCATATTATACCAGAAGATGGAGTCAAGGTTGATCCGGAAAAGATCACCGCAGTCATGGAATGGAAGTAGCCCAAGACAGTGACGGAAGTGAGGAGTTTTCTTGGATTGGCGGGCTATTATCGCCGATTCATAGAAGGATTCTCGAAGATTTCTCGTCCACTCACTCAACTGCTGAAGAAGGACAAGCCCTTCACATGGACAGATGCTTGTGAAGAGAGTTTCCAGCTATTGAAGACCAAGCTGAAAACAACACCAGTCTTGATTCTACCCAACCCAGAAAACGAGTTCCAAATCTATTGTAATGCTTCAAAGCAAGGTTTGGGATGTGTACTTATGCAAGACGGAAAAGTTGTGGCCTATGCTTCAAGACAACTGAAGCCACATGAAGAGAACTACCCCACACACGATTTGGAGCTAGCAGCTGTGGTGCATGCACTCTGTTGGACCGAAATGGCGACAGAGGGGGGGGGGTGTGAATGTCGATCAATTAAAAAACTTGCCCCCAAAAAGTACCACTTAGAAGATCTCCTTCGATAGCTATGTGAAGCTGAGAGAAGAGATCAAACAGGGTTACTGGAACTCAAGAACTCAGAGAAGAAACAGAAGGGAGAACCTACTTGAAACAAAAACCAGAAAAGGCATCAAGACAGCAGCAGCAACAACAGGCCGGTCAGACCGCACATAACAGGCCGGTCTGACCGCTGAGCCTGGGCCGGTCAGACCGGCTACCCTAGGCCGGTCAGACCGCCGGCGCCTGACCGGTCAGACCGCAGGTCTAACGGCGGTCAGACCGCTCCTCGGGTTTTCAGAGCAGACAGCAGGGAGCAATTTTCAGACAAACTGTGGACTTTGGCCAGCAGTGAAAATTGAGATCTCCCTCTAGTTTTCTTGGCCCAGAACTGCAAGATAACCTACCAAATAGTAAGGGAAACTCAAAGGACCAAGAGAAATCAACTCAAGACAAGTAATTTCAGATTTTGACAAAAATCTGAAACTTTCCAAGAACAGGACCAAAACTCAAATTACTCTCCAACCTTTGATCCTTTGGCCATGAAACTTTGAGGACAGCTAATAGATAGCCTCTGGACTCTAGGTACCAAGTTTCATGCCATCTCAAAGAGGGAAACAAGATTTGCACCAAAACCCTAGGAGAAGAAATGAAGAACAGAGGAAGCCAAAAGCCAAATCTGAGATTAAATGCGGTTTGCTCTTAGGAATATCGATCAAATGATCTTGAGGCATCATCCCAACATAGAGCAACCCATTTTGGCCCTTCTCAGTAAGAAATCACTCAAATCGCAAAAACTCAAAAATCTCACAGAGAGTAACGAAGAACACAGGAGGCAGAGAAATAAACTTCAGTGATTTCATTCATGGAAAACAAGGAATACAGAGGAGTCCCCATACGCATGGACATTAGAACAAGAGGAATGATTACAAGGGTCTCAATCTATCCTCTCCCTCTCCTCAACTCAAGTAAACAAGAACCCTACATTCTTCCTGGAGAGGAGACAACGAAGGGAGCACTCACAGAGGGGACACACCAATAGAAACTCTGTCTCTCCCACCAACTAAAGCCTAAAGTCAAAACAAACTCTTAAAGCTTCTTTTGACTCTAGCAAACCCTAACTCTCTCCCAAAGTCATGGGAATACATGCAGCTATTCACTCCTATTTATAGCCCTTGGCTAAAGGGTCTCTAGCCTGTTACGACCGCTAAATCCAACGGAACCTACTCCCGCTTGTGCAGCCTCGCGAAATTACCAATTCACCCCTCCTGCACCTTCCGGGAAGCTTCCGCGTCTCTTGTCGTCCAAGCCTCGCAACCACCTCGAGTCTCCGCCGTCTTCGACACATCTCGACCGTTCTGACCTCGACACCGCCCGTGTCTAGTTCGGTCACCTCGTGTCTCGCCACGATTCCGCCTCGACATCCTGCAGCCATCACGGACAAGAAACACATCACATAGCACCGCTCGATACATGAAAGCATAAATAGCATTAATGAAGCACATTAAGCATGAGATAGCCCAAAGCTGACAAGTCGACATAATATGCATTCTAACCACTTTGACCAGGTTTGACCAAGTCCGACCGAGCCCGATTGCACCATGCAACGTCAAGGTCCGAACCAGCCAAATCAAGCTCGACTCTCCTAAACCGATGTCAATTACTCATCACACACATGTGATGACCTCCACATGGTCTCTCACACTCAAAATTTGGCGGCACTACCTGCTAGGGAATCGTTGTGAGATATTTTCAGATCACAAGAGCTTGAAGTACCTCTTCACACAGCCAGAGTTGAATATGAGACAGCGAAGATGGCTAGAATTGATCAAGGACTATGATGTTGATCTCCAATATCATCCGGGTAAGGCCAATGTGGTTGCTGACGCCCTCAGTCGGAAGGTTCGACCAAGCAAGCCCAACACCACAGAGTACCCACCAGAGTTGCAAAGAGATATCCTACGACTGAATTTAGTGATCACAGAACAAGGCAGTATGGCAGCACTAGAACTTCAACCATTGTTGACAGATCAAATCAAGGCAGCACAAGATGAAGATGAGGAGATTCAAAAACTGAAAAAGAAGATTCATCAGACTATGCGATAGATGAGCATGGAATCTTTACTTTCTGTGGCCGCTATTGCATACCCGACAAGAAAGAGTTGAGAAAATTGATCCTATCTGAGGCTCATTCCTCTCAATTCTCAATTCATCCAGGTGGTACCAAAATGTACCAAGATTTGAAGAAGAAGTATTGGTGGAACCTAATGAGGAAAGAGGTGGCAGAATATGTGGCTAAATGTGATGTCTGCCAGCAAATCAAGATAGACCACCAAAAACCATCGGGATTGTTGCAACCCTTGCCAATTCCCGAATGGAAGTGGGACAGCATTGGCATGGATTTTATCACCGGACTCCCTAAGACTCGTGAGGGTTATGACGCTATCTGGGTCATTGTCGATAGATTGACTAAGGTGGCTCATTTCCTTCCAATCAAACAGACCTATGGGAAAGACAAGCTTGCCGAGCTGTATTTGACGAAAATTGTGACACTCCATGGAGTTCCCAAGAAGATTGTGTCCGATAGAGGAGCACAGTTTACATCCAAGTTCTGGGAAAAATTGCATGAAGCTATGGGCACCGATTTGAATTTCAGCTCAGCATACCACCCACAGATAGATGGACAGACAGAGAGAACAAATCAAATTTTGGAGGATATGTTGAGAGCTTGTGCAATTGTGTATGGAGCAGCATGGAACACTTGCCTACCATTTGCCCAGTTCTCTTACAATAATAGCTATCAAGCCAGCATCCAAATGGCACCGTTTGAAGCATTCTATGGCAGAAAATGCAGGACCCCTCTGAATTGCACAGAAACAGGAGAACGACAGCTTATTGGTCCCCAGATTGCTCAAGATGCAGAAGCACATGTCAGAATTATCAGGGACAGACTCAAGATAGCACAGGACCGACAGAAGAGCTATGCAGATAATCGCAGGAAGGACTTGAGCTTCGAAATTGGAGACTTCGTCTACATCAAAGTCACCCCATTCAAGATAGTCAAGAGGTTTCAAGTTAAAGGCAAATTAACACCAAGATATGTGGGACCGTTTCAAATAATCGGAAGAGTTGGGGAGGTAGCTTATCAAGTGTAGCTTCCGCCCAACTTATCTAGGATACACAACGTGTTCCACATATCCCAGCTACAGAAGTGTCTACGACAACCGACAGATTAAGTGCCCTTGTCCGATATTGAACTGCAAGATGATTGGATATATCCTGAAGAGCCATTGCAGATACTTGAAACGTCAGAAAGGCAGCTCAGAAACAAGAATGTCAGGCTTTACAGGGTGCAATGGAAGAATCACACGGCGGATGAGTCCACTTGGGAAAGAGAATCAGATTTGAAAGACCCCAAAATTTCAACCCTAAAAATTTTTGTGATTTTTGCTGGATTTTTGTGTGAATTCTGGAAACTTTCCCTTTTTGGAAAGTCCTCCAAAAATTCGCATTCCCTTTTTGGCCAGGCGCCTTCCCCCTCCGCTGGCGCCCTCCCCTTTTCTGCCTTGCCCATTCCCTGGCGCCTCCTTCGCGCTCCCTTGCTTCCCAAGGCTCCCCACCCTTCTAAATCACTTCCTGCCGCTCTCAGCTGCCTCCCTGAGCCTCCGATTGAAGCCGCATTGCACGAAGCACTGCTGCCATCTCCCTCTGCGCTGGCAACCCCCAAAAGGCAATCTCCTTCTTCCCTTCTCCATTTTCCAATTCCACTGTCCCCGAGCACCTTTGCAACTTGCTAACCCCTTTGGTAAACTTCCTAGGCCGGGGGAACCTCTGTGGAGCTCCAACACCGACGATCATCGCCAACCGAATAGCTTCCTCGTGGCCAGCCTTCCACAAAGCTCCCCAGCCGACTCTACTACCGCTAGTGTGAGCATTGAAGCCCCTTAACCGTGAAACCACCACCCTTTTTGCTCAACGGCCTCCGGTGAACCCTAGCGTAGCTATGAGACCGAATCTCCCCTTTTCACCGCCGGCCGTCACCAGTGACTTCCCCGCCTCCCTGGAGCCTAAAATGGAACCATTACGTCTGGTTCTACCCCTTGGTGCCCCTCTTTTCCATCGGGGACCGCCACCACCACCGGAGAACGGAGGCCCTGCGCCTCTGTCCCTCGACTGGGTGCGCACGGTGAGAGGTTGAAGAAGACCCCCCCTCCCTCGTGATGTGGCCACACCCCGGCCGTTCATCCCATCCACCGTTCATCAACAAAGGAAGCGAAGCCCTGCATTGGGAGTCGGTGCGGATGACAAATCCGGACTAAGACAACGATAGGTCCCCTCAACTCGGGCCCGACGTTCTGTGGTGGCCAATGGATACCCGAGGTTGTGTGGATTCCGCACCTATCGGGTGGAGTGTATATGGAGGGTTGAGCAGCGAAAAGACCCAGTTCCTTAACTCAGTCATGAGGGTTAAGGGTGCATGTGGGTAAAGTTGAGCAACTCTGCAGAGTCAACCAAATGGTATTCGAATACGCCGTGCTCCCGGTTAATGGAGCTATGTCACTTGGGTGATTCCAGATGCGAAGTTTAAGTAGATTTCATAAGTGTTTAATTGGATTAGCTGGTTAATTATCTTTTTATGAAAATCCCTAATGTTAAGGAGTAGTTGTATCTCTTTAAAAGTTTTTGAAGACGTTTGCAAGAAAAATTGCATCCACTCAAAGTTAATAAAACAAGTATACTCCCTTCCTTTGTTGATCCGTGCAAAGTAGTAAGTTAGGTTTTCCATTGTGATTTGCTGAGCTGGTTAGCTCACGGCTTGCTAAAACCCTTCAGAAGATCAAGATGTTGGTGAAAGTCTCCCCGTTGAGGAAGCCCCAGAGGATCTCTTCTTCGACGAGGACCCGTGGCTTTAGGTCTTCGCCGCGCTCAAGCTGGTCTTGGAAGTCTTTTATGATGTAATATAAACTTTGGGCTTGCACGCCCCGTTGCAGAAACCTGGTTGTTAAACCGTATGTGAAATATATGCTGGACTTTTGTTGTAAGAATGCAATGGTATACTCTTGCGCGACACTCCCTAATTGTTCATGCGTGAATAGTTGCGGAATGCCGCGTCCGTATGCGCCCCTGGAAATGGGGGCGTTACAAGCAACTCCGGCAACAATTGCGCCCACCTCTCCTCCAGCCCCTCCGCCTCCGCCTGCTCGTCCCGCTCCTCCATCTCCACCAATTTCGACACCTCTCCATGCTTCGCATGGAGGTCTGGCTGGCGGATGGGGGAGAAAAGCGTCTGCGTGTGGGGTGTGCCTTACTTCGGAGTCTTCGGATGGGGGAGACCCACTGGCTCGTGTGCGTGTGGGATGTGATGACTCACCGGCTCGATTGAGCTCCCAAGCTGCTCGCGAGTGGCTTGGGCTCGGCTCGTTAGTGAGCCGAGCTGCAATCTAGGCTTGGCTTAATGGTGTAAGCATTGAGCTCGAGCACAGCCAAGCCGACTACGATCTCGAGCTTTTTGCTAAGCCCTATGCAGAGCATAGAACTCAAGCAGCAGCTTCAACTACGGGGTATTCGTATTAACTTGTGTTGATAGCTTTTAGTTGTGGCTGATAACTTTTGGCAAAAAATAAATAGTAGTGGCTGAAAAAGTGGCTTTTAAAAAGGAAGCGAGTGGTGCAAAAGTTAGAGAGTGATATGTGTGCTAGATAAGAGAAAGAGTAATTGGTACATGATACGTCCATGGCCCTCTGGCTTATCCTCAAACTGAGACGAGAGCGAGAGGTGTGAAGAAGCCGCTTCGAAAAACGAAGTATTCATATTGGTCTTCTGTTTTCTTGGAGCGAATACATATGGGCCTATACAGTATGTAGAAGCGGATATATGCCATGCAAGTATGCAAGCTGCAGCTGTATATTGGCTAGGTTCGTTAGTGCTTATGGCTTACGGCTTATGTACGGATAAACAGTAACATGTCGTTAAATGGTGCATTTTTTCAAAATGAGGTCTACAGGTAAATTATTGTACAAACTGTGCCGAGTTCAACTGTACTGGCTAAAATCACATGTGACTATTTCTTTCTACATACAATGTCAATAGGCCATAATTCAAAAACTACATTCATAAGTTATAAATCTCAGCTTAGAAAATCTACCCTCAGATTGATTAATTATAATCAGTAGCCAGCTTGACGTCCGGCACTATAATCAACAATTCAATTAATATAGTACTATGTATAGTCCGTAGTTTGTGGGGGGTGTACACGTTTATTAACGGTGAGAAGTGACGGGTGGTCGGGACGTGAGGTTTGGGTGGTCATTATTTGGGCTTATTTTTGGTGTTTTATGGCTGAAAAGTATTGTAACTGGCTGAAAAAAATACTGTAATTGACAGAGTTTTATTTAGCATAATTAAATTTAAAAAATTAAAAAATATGTTAGCCCATTACATATAATACAAACAAATATGAGAAAAAAGAACCGGCAAAAAAGCTCAACAAAAAGCCAAAACTTCAGAAAAAGACGAAATTTAGGAATAATGAAAAATAAACCGGAAGCTAAAAGCTGAAGCCTAACTGATCACCCCCTAAGAGTCAAAGGCAGCACCAGGTGCAGCAGTGCGTGCAGTGTGCAGTGCATACATGATACAAAGAGTTACGTGGCTTATAATTTTTAGTGGATTTGGCATCGTTGATCACTTTTGCCGTTTGATAGGTGAATGACAGCGTCGGTGAGACGACACATAGGGGGTGCGGTGGCAGGCGTCTATCGTCTCGTCAATAAATGGCAGGCAACCTGTCGCCCGGTGAGGAGACGGCCTGTGATTAAGCTGGTTTAATTACCTCCCTTAATTTTTATTTAATATTTATTTTAATTTTTAAATATTTCAAATAAGCTCAACAATTTACACAGATTTATGTACAGTCTCCAGACACAACGTACTTAATAGTGTAATTTTTGGTTAATTTTATCCATTGTGAATGTTGCCCAAAAATTCATACTATTTTTAATATTTGTACGAATTTTTATATATAGCAAACGAGTTTTAAAAATTACAAAATTTTATGTGAAACCTCCTGACATAGTCATAATTATTATGTATTTTTTAAGAATTTTATGTGGTCTAAATTTGCTATATTTATTTGGGTTAATTTTTTTTTGCCAAATTTGCCAGCAGGTGTATATTTTCGGCTGGAACGGTACCATGCATGCAGTATGCTGTTTCTCAGATTAATTAATTAATCAGTAGCCAGCTTGACATCCGGCACTATATATAATCCACAATTCAATTAATATAGTACTATGTATAGTTGGTAGTTTGTGGGTGTAGTCGTTTATTAATGGAGAGAAGTGACGGGAGGTCGAGATGTGAGATTTTAGTCAAAAAGTCAGCCGGAGGTGCAGCAGTGCGTACAATGTGCCGTTACATGATACAAAGTTACGGGGCTTACGGGATATTCGAATTGTTATATATTTAGAGAAGTAAGAATTTAATATAAATATCTGATTTTTTAAAGTATTTTCTCCACTTCGTTCGCTTTCGTCTCATTTCGAGAATAAGGCAGAAGGTCATGGATGTATCACATATCCCACTCCTCTCACTTCCGTCTCGTATACATATCTCTTCTCCACTTTTCTCACCACTCACCCCTCTTCTAAAAACTATTACTATTTATTTTTAACCAAAAACTATCAGCCATATATATTGTTTTTGTCCAGATCCTTGGTTCAAACCACCGATCCATGTTCGGATATATATTGTTTTTGTCTATCTAGATATCATTCAAACGATTTTTCAAATCAGTTGAATTTTTGACTGCTCAATCAAATTCTAACCATTACATCTAGATCCCAACCTTATCTCTTTACCCTACCTCATCACAACCATGCGCAACCACCCACTCATCTTCTCCCTGACACCCACCACCCCACTGCCCTGCTAGCATCGATCCTGATGTCGACGAGGCCCACCCCACAACCTCCCCCCACCTCTACTACCTCCACCTTCTCCACAACCACCTCGCACCATGCGCATCAACCTATTGACCTAGCCCACCGCTGGCCACCAAGGCTGTAGCCAACGGTGCCCCCACCGCCTCACCGTCACCCACCGCCGATTATCTTGCTACCCTGGCCTCCCTCTAAATCATTGCTCCGGTGAATCATAAACCCTAACCTTGGTGAACCCCGATCCTAAAGAAGCTCACTGGAGATGAAAACGGAGGTAAGCATGCACACGAATCATGATACAAATCGAAAGATCAAAAATTTGATCCTATCCAAAAAAAACCATTCAAAAGTTTTCTAGCAGTTCTTTTTTTTTCCTATCAAGTTTAGCCGGGTCTTCGTGTTCAAGTCATGACATCACTGTTATAATATAAAACATCTGGATGCTGCTACATAAATATGGCATATTTCACAGCCAGCCGACGCGTGTCAGTCGATCTCGCCCAATATTAATTCTCTCAAAATTACTGACACTACGTGGTCATTATGGATTATAAATTAGTATACATAAAACTGGCTTTATGAGGAATTTTAGGAAAACAAGTTTTAATCTGTTATTCTGAATTTTAGGAAAAACAAGTTTTAATCTGTTATTCTGTTAGTACGAGTTACAGATTACTTTGTTTGGATGCAATTAAGTAAAACAAGTTTTAATTGACACAGCGTTTGGTTGTGAAGAACTACGTTGATAATATCCTTGGTTCATGTGTGTTGAATAATTGGCAATTATGTTGATTTGAGATTTAAGTTTATAAAAGTTTGTAAGTTTTCATTATTACTATTAGTCTTCAGTGGTAGTACCAGCTTGGTGTTTGAGGTAGTACTGGCTTTATGCTGGTGGTAGTACTAGCATGGTGGCTGTGGTACTACCATAAGTGCGGTGCGACTGGGTAATAGTTGGCTGTAGGTATTTTCTAGCGATGATTGTTTTAGGTGTGTTAAGGTCTGAGAGTACTGGATGGGATCCGCGGTACTACCTGATAGAGCGGTATGACTGGGTTAGAACAGCGATACTACCAAGGTAGTAGTACCAGCATGATACGAGCGAACATACTGGCTCCCCTGTTACCGAGGTTTGATCAGGTTGACTAGAGCGATTTGACCAGCCTGTCAATAGTGGCCAAACTGGGTTTGCCTCAGATTATTCGAGGGGTTTGGATAATTGTGGGAATTGGCTATGAGTTGAGTTGTAGAGTCTAAGTCATTGCATTCATGGTGCAAAAAATATGTTTAGACTAATGTGGGTCAAGTTGTGAAGAGTTTGTGCCTGGAAACAGTTTCTTAGTCTTTGATGTGTAGGGTACTTGGAGGTAGCCATGGTCAACAACGTGGACCAAGACTAGGCACGAGGATAAGCTGAGGTGCACTCAAGGAAGCCAGGCAGGATAGTTGCGCTCAAGAGAAGCATAGGAGAAGAGGGATGTCAAAGGGAGGTTTGAGCAATGATTCATCGAATGGTGTGGTCGGTACAAGTGAGATGTGGTCATAGGAAACCAACATAAAGAGATTTGTCGATGCGTGAGTCACTAGTGGACTTACATATTACAAGTATTGTGATTGTTTGCAAAGGATGAGATGACTATGGACTAGACTCGGGAAGAGATGAAGTACACGGTCAAGGTGAAGGTGTTTCGGTGGGGAAGCCAAAATACCGGAAGTGTCAAAGGGACCAAAACCAAGGCATTTGGAGGGCCTTTGAAGAGTGGTTTGGGTCAAGGAATCGTTGAGGAGGCCAAGTGGATGGAAGCTTACTCTTTAGCGGATTTGAACTTACGTGCTTTGAAAAACATGCGTAAGTCCTATGTGAGTAAAACTCGGTGTGTATGGGGTTAACAGGTTTCCCCAATTGTGCTAATAGATAGTATCCATTAGGGTAGATATGGGTTAGTTGCTCTTTCTATTTGAGTGGGTGTGGTTATTGGCTAAGGATTCAGGCTTAGGAGAGGAAAGTAATCAGCATACCTTCTAGGGTTTGTGTGAGTGCTCTTGGGTGAGAGAGATCTGTCTTCTATAGTGGAGTACCTATAAAATATTCATCTACAAGTTGCAATAGATCAATCTTCTTCATAGTACATAGTGTGTTCTTGATCTTGTTGGCTTTGCACTTGGTTTGGTTGGTGTTTTTGCTCTCCTCTCTTCTCGCTTGATCTTGTTGGATGCCTCATGAGGATATATGCCATCCATCTAGGACTAACTATATCAATATCTTGGAGTTTGCCCTGTTTAGCTTAATTTGGTGCACTTCTTATGAAATCATGATCCTAGGGTTTTAGTCTTGAATCTATGCATGCTCTAGCTGGCCGTGACATGTGGCAACCTATCTAGAGCCATCTCGGCCATCTCTAACCCATGAGCAAGTCATAAATCAAGTTTGTGAGTTTTGCCTAGTTTTGGTACAATCTTGCTTGTTTCAAGGAAATATTATAATTTTGGCCAAGATCCATGTGATCCTTGAATGGATTAGGTTTCTAATACCATTGGCAAGGTGTGCACAAAGTCTCAAGTCATTTGGACTTGTATTTTTTAGCATTGCACTCTTTTTGGTTTTGGCTTAGTCTGGTTTTCTGTTATGTGAATAGGGGTGTGGTCATACTGCCCTTGGTCTACGGTACTACCAGTCACTAGTTATACCGACCTTCACCAGTGGCCTGACCACTTGTCTACAGTACTACCAGCCACTTGCCTGCGGTAGTACTAGCCCTGAAGTTTGAACTCAATTTTGCTTTTGCTCTTGTGTGATTTCTTTGGTGGTAACCTAAACTGATCTTCCTTGCTTCCAATAGTTAGTGGAGTGAAAGTTTTGAAATATAATCTGGAAAGGTTGAAATTGAAGGCATAATTTAGCCCCTTTGATTGTCATATCGAGTCGTACAAGTTGAGATCATAATCATACCATCATCTTCGAAAGGTTGAGTAATAAGTTGTTGATGATTATTCGATTACTGCATTGAGCAATGCATGCATGAACTAGCTCATTGGTCGGCAGCTTGTTCATCGCCATGTGTATATATGTGTCTATCCTCTTGTTTGCTTATCACCAGGTCACACATCTCATATATGCGTTTGAAACTATTGTTCATTGGTCACTGAGGTGACATGACACAATATATTCGTCACGCCATGCAATGTCATGCACTCTGTAACACGCCTATTCTGGGGTCGTTAGGTTTCCCCGCAACTGCCTAGGATTTTTTAGCTATGAGGTACTATAGTTGAGTGTATATTATGTCAACACATGCTCCTTCATAAAAGCCAAACTTTATTATAGAATAATGACTTAGCAACCTAGTTTTATAAAGCGAAGCATGAGGTTCAAAGTTATATTACATTACAAAAGAAACACCGTAGGCATGTCTAAGCGAGGATAAATGCTAAAACTAGACATCGTTGTAGGACTCCTCGAAGTCTTCCTCGAGGGGCTTCTTGTTTTCTTCCTAAGATTCTTTTGTTGATATTTTAGCAAGTTTCTTGTCCATCTGAGTTGATCAAGGTGACTAACTTATTCTCACAGTCGACTTTGGCTTTATGTCTAGTGAACCAGTTCATTCCCAATGTAACATCTAAGCCTTTCATCTCTAGTATTAATAGGTTGGTTTTGAACTTAACTCCTTTGATTTCTATGTCTATGTCACTACATCCAAAGCGAGATTCCATTCTACTTCGGGGAGTTTGAAATGCATATAACTTTTGTAAAGAAGTGAATGACAATTGGTTTTTCACAATGAAAGCCAACAAAATAAATGAATGTGTAGCACCAGGGTCAAATAAAACTAATGAAGGCTTTGAGTGAATTAGGAACGTTCCAATGATGACGTCAGTGGATCCTACTACTTCCTCAGCCGAGATATGGTTTACTCTTCCTTGAATTAGCCTTGGTATTCCTCTGCCTCTTTTTGTTATCATGCCTGCTGATGTTCTGATGGGAGCTCCTGGTATGATTCCACCCTTCAGAAGGCAATCCTGGTATGATTCCATCCTGTTGATGTTGAGCTTATATGATTCCACCCTGTTGTGGCAGTGCAATGGCGATTGGGCGAGGAGCTGGCAGGCTAAGTCCTAGCTTGAATTTTTGCCACTTCAGAAGGCAATCCTTCCTAGGGCACTGATGTCCGAAATGCCCAGCTTGTCCATAATGGAAACATGTGTGTCCCATATATGGGCAATTTCGGTGATGTGGTTTTCTCCGTAGGTATGGCATCGTACTATTGTGGGTTGGGACACAATGTTTTGTGGTCTTGGAACAACCATCATTTGTCGGTTTTGTTGATATCAGAATTGTGGTGATACCATCATCCTTCCTCTGGGTGCACCTGAAGAAGATGTTCTCTGTACTGGTTTTCTTTTTATGGTATCTTCTAATTCACCTCTTGCCTCTTCTGACACGATTAACTTATTCACCATAGCTGATAGATCTTTGAAGTCCATTGCTGATATATGATACTTTAAGGATTTTTGTAACCCTTCTTTAAATCGTTCCATTTTCTTCGCATCTATTTTAATGTTGTTTGGAGTATAGCGAGCGAGCTAGTTAAACTAATGAAGATATTCTATTATCGAGCGTTCTCGTTGTTTAAGAGCAAGGAACTCTCGACATTTTGCTTTACAACACCTATGGGAATGTGGGGTTGATGGAATGACTCTTCAAACTCCTTCCATGATATTTCTTCACCTTCATGCATAGTTTGGAAGTTTATCCACCAAGTGGCAGCTTGGCCTTGCACTTGGTTGGAAGTATATAAAGTCTTTTCTTTGTCAGTACATTGCATAGTATTCATTTTTCTCTCAATATCCCTAATCTAAACATCAGCTGCTATGGGATCAGGTGATGTTGAGAATATGGGTGGTCTTGTCTTCTGGAAGTCTGCCCACTTAAATGTGATCTGTGTTCCTTCTCAGCTAGTAGCAATTCCTGATGAGCTTCCTATTGCTACTGTTATTGCATTTCTATCTATTCCAAAAGTTTAGCATGTTGTTCCATCATTCTCATCTGATTTTGTTAGGCATAAAACCGATTTTGTTTCATCATTGCTAATATGTCTGCCAGACTGGTTTGATTGACTTCCTATGCATGTGGGCTACCTTGGCCTTGAGATCATGTTCCTATCATTTTTAGCTTCTATTAGCTGGGTTTCGGAGTTTAACAAGATAGATAGAACTTGAGATCCAAACAAGGCCTACAACTTGCTAACATGGTGCACATGCATGAATGATATGTACTTCAGTACTCGCATTACTACAAAAAAACATTATACTAGATGCCTCATCATAGACGGTTCTCTAGAATAGTCAGTGTTGTAATTATCACAGGCATTTTTACAAGCGTGACCGTCTGTATTACAAGTGATGGTTAGAACCATCTGTGATACATAATTATCACAGATGGTTCGGATTAAAAATTATCTGTGATGTCTGCAATTATCACAGATGATTTTTTATAAGAGCTGTTTGTCATAATTCACACCGTCTATGATGTCTACAATTATCACAGACGGGTTGGATTAAAAACCATATGTGACATTGCAATTAAAAATGATTTGAAAATCCAAATCCTCTTACCTTGCTTGAGTTGTTGGATCTCCTAAAATCCAAATTCGGTGTGGCTGTTTTTCCAAATTTGCCATGCAGAAGTTTCCATAAAGTGTCTATCTTCCCAAAAGTTAAAAGGAATGCCAAATTTATTCCAAATCTAGTGAAAATTGGTAAAATCCTTCTATGTATAGGCACAAACTTTCACAAAAAAATTCAGCAAGTTGGGCCATAGGATTGAAAGATATAGTAGTTTTAATTTGAACTCGAGACAAATTCGAGTCCGAGTAGGATTCCGTTCCGAGACACCTCTAGTAAAATAGGCATAACTTTTTGCATACGGTGTCTATTTTCGATTTCTTATACTTGTTTGAAAGCTAATGATGAGGCCGATCCAAAAAACTACAAAATCGGTCATCTTTATCCCCGAATTCGTTTCACAATTTTTTTTGTTGTTGTTTTTGCCCTTTCTTTCGTCTTCCCTTCAAAATTTGATATTTGCCTCAACTGCAAAGTTGTAGATATCATCTAAACCTTTCAATTGAGTATATATAAGACTTATAAAATTTTGCTATTTCATCTTTTAAGACTAGTTCTTTACATTACACCGATGTATATTGTCTTTGTGCTCTATATCGTGAGAAGCGTCTGTTTATCATAGACGGTTTTTAATAAGAACCGTCTGTGATAATTATGTATCATAAATAGTTTATGGCTCAAACCATCTGTGATAATTATGTCCCTAACCACTGGCCCGTCGATCCTTTCCAACTCAATCCTAGCCAATAGAAACCCACCAACCCCTACCCCATGGATTGTAGCTCCACCTCTCCATCCCCACACCCATTCTGCCAAAAATTTTCTACTCTCGCCTCTCCCTCCTCCATAAATACTCACCCAACCCATCCCCTACCTACTGTGCTCAAAATCTCTTTAGTCTCCTCACCATCCTCCTTCTCGACTCTGACCACGATGGCCCTTACGAAGTAGACTGAACACAAGTCTACAGGCGGCAAGGCGTCGCAAAAGTAGTTGGCTACCAGGGTGGCGCTCAAGTTGGCGCTGGCAACGGCGGGTGTCAAGAATATCCAGCTCGTGCGCTGCATCAGAACCGAGAGGGCTTAGGCATAGAGGCCTCATTGGTGCAATTGAGTTTCTACTATCTACTAGGATCGTTGTTTCTTCTATATTCTTGCCATGTTTAAGAGTTGTGTTCGTAGGATTAGCAGATGTGTTCTTGCAATGTCCTTACTGTGTTAGATGGGTAACCTGCTCGTTATCTTGTGATGCTGTAACGGTGGATTCTAATCTTAATAAAAATGGAATATGCTGCTGTGTTTGTTGCTGTATTTGCTTGTTTTCAAATGGCATAGCTGATATTTCCTGAGACTAGCCGAAAAACAGAAAAAATTTTAGGTATAGAATGAACTATCACACATAATTTTGTTGTATAAACCATCTGTGAAGGACTATCACAGACGATTCGAACAAAAAACTATATGTGATACTCGTACATCACAGACGATTTTTTTCTACCAACCGTTTATAATGGAAAAGTATCACAGATGGTTCTATATACCAACTGTCTGTGATAGTCGTTTATCACAGACGGTTGGTAGTTAGAACCATCTGTGATGTACGAGTATCACAGATGATTTTTGGTTCAAGTCGTTTGTGATAGTCTTCTTCACATACGGTTTTTTATACGAACCGTCTGTGTTGTAGCTTATCACAGATGACTCATAAACTATCTGTGATAACCGCTTATTATCACAGACGTATAAATTCATACGGTTCAGAAAACTGTTTGTGATAATAGTTTAGAACCATCTGTGATGATTATTTTCTATAGTAGTATCGATACAGTACAATGCAGCCAAGCCACAACGTATGTACTTGGATGTGCTCCCGTTGACGGCGGCGACGACGAATAAGTTAAACCTCACTTTTCCTTTTCTGGTCGGAGATGAGAATTGAGATGCATGCCAGCTTCCTGCCTGCGACGTACACCATCCGGCAGGCAGGCACATCCGTGAATAAGTAGGTCGGCATGCATGCACTGTGCATGCACGCTGCTTTCGGCCGGCCCCGCCGCCGCGCGCACTGTACGATCGGTAGGGGTGAAAACGGGTCAGGTTTTTCCCGATCGATCCAGTACCGAATCCGGCTGGTAGCAAATTCGGTAAACTGGTTTGGTATCTGGTCGGATTCGGTTTCGGATACGGATATGTGTAGACGGATTCGATAGCGGATTCGGTATAAATGATATCCAACCGAATAGATTCGGTATTCGGTTACTCGGATAGTATCCGAATAAAAATCGAATACATATCCGATTATCCGAGCGCTCGGCTGGCACCCACCCACAGGTCGAAACTCAAAACCCTCGGGCTCAAACCCTTGTTCACCTCATAGCGGCTCAGTTCTCCTCGTCACCGCCGCCGCCTCTTTATGCTCGTCTGCCTCCGGCGAGGCCTCTCGCTCCTCCGGCAGCATCCACCCCGCTTCCTCCCCCCGCTCTCGCTCCCGCTTCCGCTCCCGCCCCGCTCCGCTCGCCTCCTTTTCCTCTCCTCCCTCCACCTCTCCGCCGCCGCCGCGATGGGAGAGAACTCTGCTGCCGGGAAGGATGCGAAGGGGAAGGCGCCAGCCCCGCCTCCGACTGTCGTGCCGGACGAGGCCTACCTGGAGGCGGTGACACAGAAGCGGATCCGCTTGTTCAAGGAGATCCAGGCCCGGCAGGCCCTTGCGCTCGTCAACATCGGCGGCGAGCCCATCGAGTGCTCTCACGATCTTCTTGGGTGTTTTTTTGGTATAATTAGCGTAGTGAATCAACAGGGAACGGTTGAATCGCGACTTGTGTAGCAGTGTTACTGGATTTGTGCGGCACGTTATGAGATGAAGATTGGGGGGGGGGGGGGGGGTAGATAGATAGATGAAGGGTAAATAAATCAGGCATTGAGATATACGTTCTCTGGGAGTTAAAAATTCAAGTGCATTTGCAGTCATCTGCTTTACATAATGTCAATGAATACTTCATTTGTAACGTTGTTTTCCCGCAATGTCCTTCAGGATAACTTTGCCCGATGGCGCTGTCAAGGAAGGCAAGAAATGGATATCAACCCCAATGGACATTGCTAAGGAGATATCAAGTGGGTTAGCAGCTAGCTGTTTGATAGCTCAAGTGAATGGAACACTATGGGATATGGCGAGGCCACTTGAAGGTGATTGTGAATTGAAGTTGTTCAAGTTCGATAGCAATGAGGCGTGATACACCTTCTGGCACTCAAGTGCTCATATTCTTGGAGAAGTGAGTTAAAGCTTCACAACATCTTTAAGTTTAATTATACATTCCTAAAAGTTCTGTTTTATCTTTTCATTTTATCAACGACCTATTATGTTTTACATACATGTTTATTGCTTGATTATATACAGGAATATCAACATCTGTTAGAGGAGGCTAAGAAACGTGATCATAGGTTATTAGGGCAGTCTCAGGACCTCTTCTTTTTCCATCAACTTAGGTACCATAGCGTTCCTACTTGATTTTATCTCTTTTGATATCTTAATTTCTAGATCTTCCATTACTGGTCTGCCGCTAGATCTTTTATTCACTTTACAATTATGCAGCCCTGGAAGCTTCTTCCTTCCAAATGGTGCTATAATATATAACAAGTTGATGGATTTACCACTTATGTATAATTTGTGTTCCTATTGTTCTCACTGCTTTCTTCTATTCTTCGTTTTGCTGAACCTTTGTATTCCTATTGTTCCTATAATTAGCTTACAAAGTTTCTTGATGAGTATTGGTTTCACATTTTATATAAAACCAAGAGGCCGTTGTAACTTTGTAAGCTTTTGGAACTAAAGTATAAGCTTTTGGAACTGTGGGCCTGTTCTTTAAGTCACAAGCTGACGGCTTTTAACTTTTGCTACAGTATCTAACTTTCAAACGGAGTATTTTCTCAAAACGGGGTCTACAAGTTAAACGATCTACACGTTAAAAGCCCAACATCTGTACCAGTCAAAATCGTAAGTGAGTATCTGTCTTTCCGTAATCTGTACCGTAAACAGCCAAAATTCAAAAATTTCAGCCAAAAGCCATAAGCCATATTCGAAACTCCCAGGGGCGGATCCAGCGGTGGGGCGGGGGGGCTCGAGCCTCCTCTACCGCTACCGAACCCTTGGAGCCCCCCCATAAATTTTTAGCTATGGATGTATGGTGTAGGAGGGGTATAGTGGAGTTATGTCGCTGTATCGCTTTTGTTCAGCCCCTCCTAGAATTTTTCCTGGATCCGCCACTGGAAACTCCGAATATTCCGAATTCGTATTCGTATCCGGTCTTACCGTATTCGACTCCGAATCTGAAGAAAAAATATAGGTTGTGATACGATTTAAGCAATATCCATCCGAATCCGATCAGTTTTCACCCCTTTCCGTCCCTCCCCACGGCACACGGCTCTCAAGTCTCAACCGCGCGCACGCGCCTTCAATTCCTCTGGGCTCCATGTGCGCGCCCCATGGCGCATGCTGCAAAGACGACTTGTAGCCGCCCGCCCGCCCCGGCAAGATCCATCCAACACTTGTTTTCCGTCGTAAATGCATGTGCATGTATATGTATAACTGTATTGTGTATGCAGCAGCTGCAGCTTGATTCGTCGCAAATTAAGTACTCCCATGCATTGACTAGTACATCCCCTGGGCAGTGGGCACACATATGCAGCGCTCACTGCTCGACTTCTCACCGGCTTCCTTTTTTTGTTTCTCATCGATCGAATGGCATTTTTTCCCCAGGACGAAAAACCGTCAGAAATTTTCCTAAACTGTCAAAAATTATATAGATCGACCGCTCCCTGTCAGTAATTACTGTTGTATTTGGTTCGTCTCTAAATAGATGTATTGCCAACGGTTTTTAGCAACTACCATTGGTAAATATAATAGCCGAGAGTTTATATAACGTCTGTAAATATGAAAATGGCCAACTTATGATGTTAAAACTCTCAGTAAAATGAAAAAAATTGTCAGTCACTTAATAATCACCATGAGTTTTTAGGACCGTCGACGACCATTTGATTTTACCCATCAGAAAAGGTTCATATCTTGTAGTGTATGTTCCCTCTCGAGGTATTTGCGTACGTGTAGGTATGTAAGTATATGTGCATGTGGTATGCGTTGGAACTAATAAATGTGGTCTCTAGAGGGCTTGTTTGGTTGGTGCAAGTGGTGCCTATAGAGAGATAGCCTGGTATTTTAATAATTTTTGCCTAGCCAAAGTCTGAAAATAAAGTGTTTAGTTAGAAATCTTTGCCTGACTGATAGATAAAAACATAGACATGGTGGATAGAGTGCCTGTCACGCCAGCGATTTTGGGTGCCTAAGCCTCGGAGCCAGCCAGGAAACAGCCAAACAGTCTCTAGGTGCTTTCCCGGCTGCCGTCCTAGCCAAGCGCCAGTAGCCAGGGAGACAACCAAACAGGCTGTCCTGTGTCTTCTCACATCGTCAACAGTGTGTGCGTGTGTATATGTGGAAGTCTTTTTCGTACTCTTCGAAAGTAGATACTGTCATTTTAAATATATTATTTAAACAAATATTTTATACATATTTATCATTTTTATTATACTTAAGTACAAATTTTAAAATACTTTAATGCGACTTGGTTGAAATTTTTTACCAGAATTCTTTATTTTTGATATATACTATTTTTTCATACATAAAAAGGTTGCACCATTAAACCGGTATATGAGAATTAGGAGTATATACTCCTTTTTCCGTACTCCCGGGAGCCGCACACACGCATATCCGTTCCTTCCAAACTTTCAAATTCATTTCAGAAAACATACATGCATGTGGGCCACTCTACGACGCTTCTTTGAATTATTTTTGATATCTATGTATCCAAAAACAACGGTGATATTTAAGATACTTCTTTCGCTTTGAAGGTCTAGAAAATTACATAATAATAATCATTAAATCAGAAAAAAATTTCTAAAAATTCTCTCATTAATCGAGAAAAAAGAGAATATCTACATCACTTATTTTGGTGAGATCAGATTATAATGGTGAATATTAAACATGTATAGAAATTACAACTACTATAATTACATAGCAAATACAGCTATATTTTAAAAAGGCAATGGAGTTATATAATAAATACCACAATATGTTGCATATCTAGCAACGTAATTATACGAAAAATTTCGCTAATTTATATAAGAAGAGACAAGCCAAAACACAGTACATATAATCAACGAGAAGTACATACAGTACATGTAATCAACGAAAAATACATATTGTCGTGACAAGTCTAAGATATGTATATATGTCTGAAATGGTATATAATGGAAAGATAGATAACAGCACGCAGTCTACCAGGAACTTGCTTACGCATGACTGCAACACTTACGGACATGCTTGCACGGTATACAGTGGAGTATACTGCTAACGGATACTGGTTGGTCCGGACCAATCTGCACATACGTACCTCAATCTCTCTCTCTCTCTCTTGTTTTTTTTTTGGCGAGAGTACGTATCCCAATCTTAACGCACTGCTCTCATCGAAATTCATGCAGTTTCCATTTCAGGAGAGCATGCACAGAAGCTACCATTTTGCCCTCCCAAATCTCAACATGATCGATGGCATGTCAGTAGGAGTTAAATCATCAGGGTGTCGCCTTCGACATGGTTGATCCAGCTGAACTTTTCGAGGTAGGGGTTGGCTACGCTCAAAGGCGGGTACTCGTCGATGCACTCCGCCCATGCGCCCTTGTCGGTCATGTCGCCCTTGACTTCCCACATGCAGCTGTTGCACTTGAACCCCGACCCGAAGGTCACCATCAGCACCCTGTCCCCTCTCTTGAGCCTCCCCTTCGCCTCCATGTACGACAGCACGTACCACAGGCTGCTCGCCGACGTGTTCCCCCACCGGTGAAGCGTCATCCTCGCCGGCTCCACGTCGTCGTCGTCGAGGCTCAGGCTCCGCTTCACCGCGTCGATCACGGCCGTGCCGCCGGGGTGGAGGCAGAAGTGGTCGACCCCGGTCTTGAAGTTGATCTTGGGGCCGTCGGACCTGGCTTGCTTGTGGGGGAGGAGCCTCTTGGTGATGAGTTTGGCGGCGAACCGCGCGAGCTCGGACACGGGGAGGATGCGTGGCGCGAGGGTCCGCAGGTTCACGGCGAAGGCGCGGACGGCGGCCTTAGGGATGGCCTTGCTGAGGCTGATCCCGACGAGGCCGTCCGCGTCCTCGCGCTGCCACGCGCACGCGTGCGCGTCGTCGTTCGCGGCGATGTTGGTGCGCACGAGGCAGCCGAGTTCCATCTTGGCGCGCCCGCTGAGCGCCGGGTCGTTGGTGAGCAGCACCGTGGAGCCACCGCAGCGGAACAGGCAGTTGGCCAGCATCATGGACTTGTCGGTGCCGGAGTACCAGTTGGGCGCGATGGCCTCCGTGGAGACTACGAGAGCCAGCGACTTTGCGCGCGTCCGCAGTGCGTTTTGCGCGAGGTTCAGCGAGACCAAGCCGGCGCTGCAGCCCATCCCGGAGAGGTTGTACGCGGCGATGTCCTCGCGCATGCCGTAGCGGTGCACGATCCTGGAGGTGAGCGAGGGCGCAGGGCAGAACATGGAGACGTTGACGACGAGCACGTCGACGTCGCGGGGGCTGAACCCGCTCTTGGCGAAGAGCTCGGCGATGGTGCTGTGCAAGAAGGCGTCCATCTCGTCGAGCGTGTCCTGGTGGGTGGGCGAGTCCTCGCGGCAGGCGAGGACGTTGCGTGGGCAGTAGGTCTCCTCGCCGATACCGGAGCGGACGATGACGCGGAGGAGGAAGCGGTACTCGGGCAGGCCGAAGCGCTTGTTGCGCTCGATCGTCGCGCCGGCCATCTCCGTGCTCACCTTGCGGTCGTCGTCCGGCTTGTGGCAGACATAGTCCAGGAGGTAGCACCGCGAGTGCCGCCGTCGTGCGGCCGCCGTCCACGCCAGGTAGGCCACGGCGTGCGCCAGGAGGAGCACCGTGAGCAAGGCAAGCAGCTCCATTGATCGAGCTTGCTGATCTATCTCCTAGCAACCTAGGGGTGCGCGTGTATATATACCACACTAGCTGGTAGCTTAGCTATATGTATAGCGCTTGTGTGTTCAATTGATTGGGTGTGTGTGTAGCACCGGGGTGCAGTGGTAGTGCGTATATATAGGCACCTAGGCGGCCGTTGTGAGGCGCGCGGGTGTAGTCAAGAGGGACGCGGCGAGGAAAAGGAAAGGTGGCGCGCGCAAACATTTTTTTGTGGCTCATGAATCCGCCCGATTTGGTGGTCTATGTGTGCCATGCATGTTGACAACTCTAGTTTTGCCATGCTTTAATCTGTCTTGGGATTTTCATTCATTTCGAAAGTGATATATCACCTGCAACCAGCTGTGTTTTGCTTTTTTATTAGAGATAATTCATAATGTACCACTCGAAAGAATGATGTTGTTCAGAATATCTCTACTATTATATAAAGAGGAGTTAGTGGTCGTCGATGTGTTCTCCTCTCCCCTCTCTACAGCCATCCGATTTGATTTGGATCATTCGTCTCTCTCCTCCTCTCTCTCTTTCTCAGGATACAATCGCCCACCTCCTCCATTTTCCCCATCTCCTCGCGTATTCCAGCCACCCTTCTCTCTCTGTCGCTTGCTCTCCAATATTTGATGTGTGAAGTTGGCCAGGCAGTAAGTTTCATCTCACTATTTTTATTATTTCGTTGCAACGCACAGATCTTTAACTAATCACTTCAAAAAGTGACTTCTATTACATATAACTCAAAAGAAATTTAGATTCAACATATCCTATTTTCTCTATTTTATTATAAATTAAAGTCTTTTCCTCTTTTTTTATTATAGAAAAGACTATTTTGCCCATATATACCAAGCTTTTTTATTCCAGGAAATAACACTTTTGGTCCTATTTTTTTTCCATGTGTGCCACGTCGTTTGGATTGACCTAAAGTTCTGTAAATTGCATTAGGTCATGCCTAGCATTAAAAAACGGACCGCGAACAATTACTCGCTGAAACTTAATTAACGTTCATGGATATCAGAGCAACTGCTGAAGGATAAACAAATTTGGAACAGTAGGCTTATTGTAACAGAACAAAATTTTCAACCAAAGATTGAGATGCTCCACGGCAGAACGCAATCCAACTCGAACAAAAGCAATTACATAGAAAGCACAATTTGATAACTGCACATGTCAGAGAAAACAAAAAGGGCATTCCTTGCTCTATGATTTTGGCCAATTCCAAACATGTACTATACCATGCCTGTACATATGATTAGAATGGTATTTTCTAGAATCATAAAAACATAGCACACATGAACAAATAGTCTTTTCCCATGGACAAAGGGGGAAGTTTAATTCAGAACAAAACAGAGGAAAGGGTATATATTGAATCTAAACTTCAATAGATGTTGTGGAAATTATTCTTTGAAGTGATATTCTGGAATATACTGTTTTTTAAGTGGTATATTATAAATTATCCCAGTTATTATTACATCCCATGCATGAATCTCATCTTCTACTACCTTGTTTGCATAATAGTCCTTTCATGTTCACTAATTGACAATATGGCCATGGAACGAATTTTTTGTACGGATAATCCATTTTTTATTCGAAATTACATAAATATACCCGCGGGAATTTTTTTTGCAAAAATAGGCTCCAGTCGCCTAATGGTTGGGCGACTGGAGCCTTTCGCCCAACCAGACCGCGACACAATATATCTCGCTGCACAGTAGAGCGACTGCATTAAGTCGCTCTTCCGTTCCGCGACTTAAGGGTAGTCGCCATCCCGTTAGGCGACTAACATGCAGTCGCCATCCCGTTAGGCGACTGCATGTAGCCCCCGTGATTGTTTGAAATTTTGTGAATTTTGTAACGTTGAATCGGTAAAAAATACGGTGAAGTTGTAATAAAAGTTTATGTTCATTGTATATTGTAGGTGTGTAAAAAGTTTTTAAATTTTTTTTATGAAAGATTGAGTAGAGAACGATCGATACATACACTGTTAAGTGAGATAGTTTATGTGCGGAGAGAGATGATAGATTATGTAAATTTAAATAAACTTCATAATATAACTGAGAGTAACATGCCGCATGTTTTTTCATTACATGCATAACATATATAGCATCTGCAGCACGCCTCACTAGTCACCCTGGTGTGCCCCGTCACCGCGCCCGCGTCCTCCCATACGGCCTCGCTTGGCCCTCCTCCGGTGCAACGGGTTAGGACGATCCGAAAAAGTAAAACGAGCAGGAGGGTGTCTATCCCGCCCCTGAGCTGGTGGAGTCAGCTGCACCTCTGGCTGTGTGCCCTCCGGTGCACCGGGGAGGGCACTACCAGAGAGAACCTCCGGTGCTGCGTCGGAGAACTGCCCGAGCCACTCCGCGAAAAACTGGTCCACATCGTCCGGGCCTGGGGAGACGCCGTGCTGCTGGTAAGTACCTGCAATATTAATATCGTTAGTTCGTTGCATGTCGTCTTCGGATAAACACGATATAAGACTCTCTGCGTACCCGTAGCTGGCGCCATGGAGGAGGCGTACACCCCCTGCGTGGGGAAGACAGGGGTGTGCGTAGGAGGCATGAAGTGAACCGGTGTAGGAGGCCCTGCCCAGGCTGAACCCCCTGGCTGCTCCGGGTGAGGCGGTGGAGGATGTGTCCACGTCGGTGCACCAGAGTAGTGCCACGCTGGTCGGGGTGGCACTGGTGGACGAGCAGTCGGAGCGGTAGGCGTGGAGACCGCCGGTAGCCTCGTGCAGGACAGTAGGCTAACGATACGTCTACACCCCTCGTGCATCCGACGCGCAAAGCTGACGCCCTCCTCATGGGTCAGCTGCGCACCACTGGTGAGCCTCTCAAGTACTGTGCCGGAGTCGGCACATAGGGCAGAACCGACGTCAGCCTGGACACAAAGACATGAAAAGGTCGATTATCGAAACGACATTACCATTTGGGAATCTTTGAAATGACATGTAACGTATCGCGAGGTGAGCGTCGCGCGCGAAGTGCGTGGGGTACGTGTCCGTCGGAGCGGCGACGTGTGTGGCAGGCGGGTCTACCACATATACGAGCCTGGTACGGGTCTGCGGATGGTACCAGTGAAGGTACTCCGCGTACTCCGTGCTGTCGTACGGGCGGTCCTCCTCCACGCGATCGTCGAGCGCACCCTCCCACTGCTCGACCCAGGGCTGCATCTTCAACGACCAGTCCGTGCCTCTTTTAACTCCCTTCGCGCTGTGGCTGCATATAGAACCATTACGTAATGTGAGATACTTGCGAACGCAGTAGTAAGTATGTACATATTTACCACAAACGATCACTCACCCGTGCACGTGCCGCGGAGCGATGGTCCGACTGGTACAGGAACCGGCTGCCGTAGCCCGAACTGCCGCATCACCCGCTGGGGTGCGTAGTCCTCCACGTAGATGAGGTACACGAGCTTCCGGCGGGTGAGCCAGAAAGCCCTGTCACGCCAGCAAAGTGAGGACAGACCGCCAGGAGCACGGGCCTGCACTGCCGTATCAGCGTACGGCTCCCAGCGCACGTCGTCGGATGTGATGCGGTCGAGCTGCTCCACAAAGACCCAGTACGCCCGCGTGACCTGCACGTGCGCGAACTGTACCTACAAGAAAGACAAGTTGTTTAGATTGACGATCGTGAGTAAGAAAGAAATAGAAGACTGTGATAACACTTACTCGACGACGGCACCAGATAGAACCCATCGTCGGCCGGTCGACGTCTCCCCCTCCCCCTGGATACATCTCGGGCCCGTACGGACCCATGTCGTCCAGCACAGGTCGTCCGACGCTTAAGCGCTCGAACGACCACAACTGCAGTAGAAGGGGACAGCCCGTGAGGATCGAGTTTGCCTTGATCCTCGTGCACGCATCGCACAGCGCGCGGTACGTCGCGGCAAGTACGGCCGATCCCCAGCTGACCTGGTGGGGCTCGCCGTCAGCGATTGCCCTCGCATAAGCGATGAGGTGCGCATCCACCGAGTTGCCATGGCTGGTGGTGAAAAGCACCCAACCAAACAGCCACAGCACGTACGCCTCCAGGTGCCGCGAGACCTGGTGATCATCTGCCTGCGGAACCATGCGCTCCACCTGAATGCAAAAAAGTTGTTATTAGTACGTACTACCACAAATAAGAGCTTCGAAGACACGATCGATTTTATATACCACGTACCCGGTACTGTCTGAGCTACCTCAGTGTCGGCCCATGGGTCTGCTCCTCTCCGAACACGTGGTGGTCATCGGCCGGTGGAACGACACCCTGGAATCTGGCGAGCAGGTCAGCGCGCTAGTGGGCCAGGGCCTCCGGTAGGAAGGCAGCGTCTCCGGCGATCGGAAGCCCAAGGAGCAGGGACACATCCTGCAAGGTCGGCGTCATCTCCCCGAATGGGAGGTGGAAAGTGTGCGTCTCGGCCCGCCAACGGTCCACCAAAGCCGTCAGCAGGGAACGGTCGAACGGAAAGCGTCGTGATCGCTCCCCGCCCGCCTCATCCCCGCCTTCGTCCCCGCCAGCGGCTCCATCCTCGTCCGTGGCCTGCACCATCCGGGCAAGAGAGAGTAGCCCGGCATCCCGCAGCCTGCAAACAAAGTGAAGGTCAGCACGGAACGAACTTACGGTCGCACTAAACGCTGGAGTAGTGCAAACCTGGCGGTCCAACGAGGGTCGAGTCCCCAGGCCACGTGAGGTGTGCGTGTCCGGACCACTCCCAGCTGAGGCGGGGCGTCCGTGCTCCCCGGTGGCGGGACTAGACGGGAAGCGCGATGAGAGCGGTCCACGTGCTCGTCCAACAGCGTAAACCGCCACTCCGAGTCACGTCCAGCACGAGTCATACCTGGAAAATTTGTACAATAATTTCAACATTAAATTTTCTACATCTAAATTTCAACACTAAATTTTCTACATCTAAATTTGTACAATAATTTCAACATTACATTTTCTATATGTAAATTTCAACACTAAATTTTCTACATCTAAATCTGTACAATAATTGCAACATTAAATTTTGTACATGTACATTTAAATACTATATTTTGTACAATAATGCATTATAAATGGTATACAAAATTTAGTTTATAAATTTTGTAAACTAAATTTCTAAACTATATTTACTAAACAAAATTTGAAAATTAAATTTGTAAACTAAATTTGTAAACTACATTTTCTAAACTATATTTCTAAACTAATTTTCTACACTACATTTTCTAAACTAATTTTCTACACTACATTTTCTAAACTATATTTCTAAACTAATTTTCTAGACTACATTTTCTAAACTATATTTCTAAACTAATTTTCTACACTACATTTTCTAAACTATATTTCTAAACTAATTTTCTACACTACATTTTGTAAACTAATTTTCTAGACTACATTTTCTAAACTAATTTTCTAAACTATATTTCTAAACTAATTTTCTACACTACATTTTCTAAACTAATCTTCTACACTAACAAAAAATATAACACAAAAAACTTACCTGAAAAACGCGCACTCCTCCTCCTCCCCCTTCTCTTCTCCTCCTCTCCCTCTCCTTCTTTCCCCTCTCTTCTCTGCGCTGGCCGAACGGAAGAAGAAAGTGCGGCGCTTCGTCGTCGCCGAGCGCGGCCTTATATCCCACCTTCAGTCGCCGAACCGTTGGGCGACTGAATCGCAGTCACCGAACCGTTCGGCGACTTCATGGAAGTCGCCCAACGGTTGGGCGACCGTAATTAATCGCCCAACGGTTGGTAGACTCTCCAGCTGTCGCGGTCTGGTTGGGCGAAAGGTTCCAGTCGCCCAACCATTAGGCGACTGGAGCCTATTTTTGCAAAAACATTTCTCGCGGGTATATTTATGTAATTTCGAATAAAAAATAGATTATCTGTACAAAAAATTCGCCATGAACCCCTCTTGGTTTGCTAGCTATCTAGTTCTCTCCCGCAGGTTGATACTGTTCGTAATTAAGCCAGGCCCTAAAAAGTGGGTTGAGGTGTGCACGGTTGGCTTACTCCGTACCAGTACCGGATATACGTATACGCTACATTCCTGTACATCTTACACTCAACAACTTCAAAGTTTCACAAATTTGTATTGCAAAATGAACGCTGCAAAAAGATCTCGACAAATCTACAGTACGCTACTTCCTGCCAACCACCTCTGTTTGGAATGTCCAACTTTGTTTACTTCCCATCATTATCTTTTTGGTTGGGCATATGGTACATCTTGATATTTAAGCTTGAGATAAGTGTCGAAATTAGACCTAGGATGACCCCCGCCAGGACATCGGCCCTGTTTTTTTATTTATTAAACTAATAAGCTATAATCAAAAACCATAAGTCATAAAAAAAACAAACAGACTTGTCACTTTTGTCATCACCATCTTTGAATTAATTCTTTTGGTGATTGCTCAATCAGCTGGTTTATTTAAAGTTTGTGGATTAACAAAGCAAAAGTACTCCCTTCGTTCATTTTTTACTTTACGTTTTATAATTTATACTGTCAAGTTTTCTAAAGTTTGACTACTAATATATTTAAAACTATCTAGATTGGCTATACAAAAATTATATCATTAAATTTGTAATTAAAAATACTTTCATAATATTACAATTTTTATTATATCTTAGTGTAAAATCATAAAAAGTAGCGGTTAAAATTATAACTCAAAAATAGTAAATGGTAAAAAACATCAAGTAAAAAAAATGGACTATGTGAAGCTACGCACGATGCATCTAAAATATTAGGGAAAGCAGAGTTTATAATGAGTCACAGCAAAATTCTAGGTTGACTCAACCAGAAGTAGCAACATCAGCTAAGCATGCAAGCCAATATGATGGCTCTATTCTTTTTCACTTATAGCTTGTGATTTATGACTTATGCTATAGTAACTAGGTTTTAAATTGTGTATTTTTTTAATGCGAGGTCAACAGAAAGATTGTAGTAAAAAGTGTACTGAATTCAGTTGTACCGGTAAAAATCTCATGCGATAATTTTTCTTTGTGTATTGCCTCTCGCGAACAGTCAGAATTCAAAACAATTAAGCCATAAGTCACAGCTCAAAAGAACACATCTGATACCGTTTACATATATGTAGTCGCTTTTCTACCACTAGAATCGCTGTAGATATACATATGAACACTCCTGAAGTATTTGTAGAAATGGATAAACTGAATCAGGTCCAAATTGTCATTCCCGCTGGAGTCAGATGACGACCACACCACATACGGCAAATGGAAGCTGGTATTGTCACTAGCTGCTGACGATTAGTGTTACTAGTCTCATAGGCGCGGCGGCACGCCGCGCCAACCACCGTGTGTACCGAAGTAAAAGAGGCGAAAATCCGTAGCTAAAGGAATGCGTAGGGGTTTTTTTTTAAAAAAAGCGAGGGGCTTTTCGCAATAAAAGGAGATCAGAGGGTTTTTTTTTCGTAAAAATCAGGGGTTGGTTTGAAAGAACTGAGGGCCTGTACGTAATTTTTGAAAATGCGGATCGTTATCAGCGGAAAATTAATATGCGCAGGTCTTTTTTGAAAAATACAGGGACCTTTTCGCGAGGAAAAAGGACCTTTACGTAATTTCGAAAAAATAGAAGGGATTTGCCTCCCCCGGCCGTACCAAAAACCAGACGCCACGCGCCGGCCGGCCGTGCGCAGGGGGCGACGTGGATGGCCTCTCGCGCGGGGAATCCTTCGGGGCATAAAACAGGATGATGTACAAGGCAAAATTGTAAAAACCCACTTGAAAATACGTCGGCGTTTGATTCGGTGTCTGGTCACTTTTCAGCCACTTTAACCGCTACAGATATATATGAACACCACCTGAAGTCGATAAACTGAATCAGGTCCAAATTAGCATTTCCCTCTTGAGGTTGATGACCACACCATAGGGCAAATGGAAACTCGATATTTTCACTACTTGTCTGATGATTAGTATATGTACACAGATAAACAAGCCACACCACCGCCTTCCACAGCTGGGCTGCTGGCCACTTGGATTCTGAGATCGGGTGCCCCCGATGAACACTGTTCATAGCGGTGGTTAAAGACGCCGGAAGCGGTCAAGCTCGTCGCCTCTGCCGCCGACAGGGCTCTGCTTCGGCTCGATCTCTTAGGGTGTGTTTGGTTTGAAGTCAGGTAAGGATGGAATGAATCCATCCCTGTTTTTAAGGATGGAACCGTTCCCATCCCCTATTGTCCCTGGAACCAAAACACTATTGGAGGCAGGTAGCGAGGAAGAGGGACGAGCCCATCCCCTCATTTTTGAGGGACGGGGGCATCCTCAATTTAGGGGAAATATTCCCGGGATATTCCCCAAAGGGGATGGACTCTGTCCCTGCTGACTCCAATCCAAACAGGTCTAAATCTGTGATCGCCCCGTCCCATCCCCTATTGTCCCTGGAACCAAACACACCCTTACACACTCGGAGATGAAGATGGCCATCCGACGGCTGGGAGCCCCTCGCACATCATGATCCAACGTCTGCACGAGCACCCTTAAACTAGTAATATGTGATCATGCCCCTTGTAATATGTGCTAGCTTGCATGATATGACGCTTTTGTAAAGATGTTAACACCATCTATTTAAGCAAACAAAGACAAATTCGATATGTGCTTAATTAATTTAAATAACTCAATTTCATTTTTAAATGAGATTTGAAGATATTTTGGACGATAGAATACGGAATTGGAAATCTAACAACCGGACTATCTATCCAGTTCCCTCCTTAATTACCTCTTCTGCAATGTAATTGTCATTGCTGAAGTCGTCTTCTTGCGGCATGAGGCACATCCATGTCATCTTATGATAAATAGGATCCTATCTCTAACAACTGTCCATCTGTGTCTTCCATACTTCCGATGTAACCAACAAAGCTTCCAGAAGGACCAGATCGAACCATCTAAACCGTTCGTTAGAAGGTTCCTTCTGCTTCTTTCTATCGTAGCTTGTAATTATCTGGACGTGTGTGTACATACATACATACATACATACATACATACATACATACATACATACATACATACATACACACACACATACATACATACACACATACATACACACATACACACACACACATACACACACACACACATACACACACACATACATACATACATACATACATACATACATACATACATACATACATACATACATACATACATACATACATACATACATACATACATACATACATACATACAGGGGCGTAGCCAGTAGGGGGGCTTGGTGAGGCTTGAGCCTCACCTCCCCCCGATGACAACCAACAAGCAAAGCAGAAGCGATTTTGTATATTTACTTGTTGCCTTCATATTGTTTGCTGCTTGCCATTTTGCTTGAGCAAAGTAAAGTAAAACAACAAGCAAAGCAATCAAAAGCCTTCTGCCATTGGTAACAATCAACAACCTACTTTTAGTAATGCTTGCCATCTTGCTTGCTACTTGCTTACTTCTTACTTTTCTCTGCGCTCTAAATATTTTCGTTGCTCGAGAGCAAAAGTTGTTGCTGATTTCCACGGCACGATTCCTTCCCAGTTTGTCAGAATCAAATTAAAATCATAATAAACTTGTTTAAAAAATTATACTGCCCAGCCATATCAATAGGCATCATTCACAAAAACAGCATCACTGCACATTGTCTCCTTCATCTTGTTCCATACTGTCTCCTTGGGCAAACCTTCCAATAACCTATTCTCTGCTATCCAAACTCTGAATCAAGTGGTTCAAATTTTGAAATTCATCTACATTTATATTATACTTCCAAGTACCTATTTTATACTTTTTATTTCATTTGATTTTATTTTGTTTGGGCCGCTTTTCACGTGTAGACTACGATGTTTCCGAGTATGACTTCGTTAATCTTTCTCACCACCAGTATGCTTTGAGCCCACCCTCTATTTTCTTTCTGGCTTCGCCACTGCATACATACATACATACATACATACATACATACATACATACATACATACATACATACATACATACATACATACATACACGTATACATACATATACGTATATGTATACATACATATATGTATATGTATACATATATATATATATATGTATATGTGTGTGTATATGCACTCAAATACAATTAGTAACAGTATGATCAAATATGACTTGCCACAATTAAAACAAATGATGTGCATGGATGCCATTCTCAGCCAAACACCTGTGTATAGCCTTTAACGAACACACATAATCCCCTGGCGTACGTCTCTTCAATACTGCCCAATACTCAAAATGTATGACACTTTGCCTTAGAATATATATTCAAACATGCTCAAAATGTATTAATTAAGTCCGGACCATGGATGCTAAGTCATAATAATGTGCACTTGAACACCATATAAAATTTAATTTCTAGAATGAGAGCTTTAGCTTGCCATTGAACAACCACTCTATAGAACTATGTATTATACCATATGTTAGAACAATATGTGCCATTAATTTAAGGTGTAGGTGGATAATGGGTTATACCTTTTTAGTTTCAGAGCGTGAGGAAGTGGTAATTCACTCTTTCACTATATATTTCATTCGTGAAAAGATAAATTAGCCAAATCAAGAAGAGATATACCGAGCAATATTGCAGTGTAATACATTTGTAAAACATAATATAGTTGTAATATTCCTCGCAAAAAAATATAGTTGTAATATTGTAAAATTATTTTTCGAGATAAATCTACTAATACCAATTTTTATATGTCCAATATCGATTTTCACACTCTTCAAGGACACTTGTTTGTGAGCAAACAAAGTATTTCATAAAAAGTACTCTCCTCTTGTCTCACGTTCTCCACCTCCCCCTTCCCTTTTCTTCCTTTCACAACTTTTAGATCTGGTCCCCTTCCCTTCCTCCAACGGTCGCTAGCCTCACCACCGACGAGAGGGGTTATCCACCCAGCCATTGTATAGGCTAGTATTAGTATTACCAATTGTCCTTTATTTCAACTAGACCTTCTAGTGAGGGCTTTGGCTTGGTCACTGTCCTACTCCTCAGTGGAGTTGGCTTCTTCCCCGATGCAAGCTAGCTAGGCTCTCCCTCCCCTAATAAGCTTGTTCCTTTTGTGGCCATGGCGTCTGTAGCCTTTACCTTGGTGTTTATCACCTTCTTTTCTGTCATACTCTGACACCTCTCTTTATGCATAGCAATCACCCGATCGAATTATAGTTTACAAGATACGATATAAGTGTGCACGGTAACAAGAACGAAGTAGAGAACTAAAATAACAGTGACAAAGCAGCCATGATGAGAGTGAAAAATTTTGGTGAAGCTGACTGCAAATTGCTTGAGCACAACATCAAAAGAGTATAAGGGATTGTCGTTCTCTCACAACCCTCTTGAAACTTTTAGGATCCTCAGATCCTTGCCATGTACAAGAACCTAGTGCTAAAAGAATAATCAAGCATCTAATCCTCTCGTGCTCCTCTTGCTTGGATGAGTTGACTTGTGGCTCACTTGAGTTCTCTATGGCCATATCTCATGGCTTTATATAGTTTTGTAGTTCTTCTCCAAAGAGAAGTAGGATTTAATTAGGAATTCTTGTAGCACACCTCTCCAAGTCCCAGTAGGATTAGGATATGAGTCTACTCAACAATCTTCACATTAACTCTAATTCGTTAAAGTCATTATGCTCCTCTAAAAACTCACTTCAAGTCAGCTCCACCTTTTGTTTGTTTTTTCTTCCTATCTTTGGGAGTGCCCCAACCACAGGGGTTCACGAAAATCATCGCAATATATGTTTTGGTATCCGGGCTTGACTGTTCGGCCCTTAACCCGAGAGCTCTTTAACAATGTGATTTTGATAACCACACCTCTTGTCCCTACCCTCCTCCATGCCATAGGTTTGTACCACCTCCGAGCTCTACCTGCTCATTGGTACCTTATGGTTGGTCCCATCATATCTTCCTTCTTCCAACAACTCACACCTTTGCCTCTGCGACTGCTAGAATTTGCAACAATCTTTGCAGTTTCACACATAATAGTATATGAGATTTGATTACCTATCTTTGATGACACGGTTCCTTCTCCTGCCTAGGATTTTTATCACACCTCTCATTGGTCGCTCCTCTCTTATGATTACATATCAATTGTATCCTCCGATGCTCCATATCCTTTTCTTGATTACCTACCATTTGCAAGTAACTTGTATGACTCCACCTCGAAGTGATGCATCACAACCTTTGAATTCAAATGATCTCATAGATATTAGATTCTTCTTTAAACCGGAAACATATCGAACTCTTGTCAACGTACGATATGCTCCATCATACATATCCAATATAACCGTTCTCACCTTAGTAATTATATATCTCTTGCAATCTGCTAAGTAAATAGTTTCATGTGCCAAACATAGAGATCTTTCATCAAATATCTCCCTTGTTGAACATATATGGAAGCAATAACATGAATGTGATATCCATCCATGAGAGGTACCTGATTGGCTGATGACTACTACGTTTGAATCAACCTTTTTTATTGCCACTGAGCATAAACCCTTTATTTTCTTCAAACTTGGATAATATTTTATCATATGACCTTCCTCGTCACATAAATAGCATATGCATGTGTCCTTGTTCTTGCCCTTCTTATTCTTGTGATTATTGATTTTCCTGCAACACCTACAGCAGCCAATGCTTGATTATCCAAGGATGAAGATTCTGATGCTTCTTCAAGGACTATGCCTCAATAGATATGTAACTATCTCATTGAACTTGAGAGTGTTTTTTTGATGAGAATACTCATTACCAATTGCTCTCATGATGACAGTAGAGATGATACCAATAAGACAACCTTGTCGTTCTCCTCAATTTTTGATCCACATTATTTAGTTGTGTGATAAGTTTGTTGAAGATATTGAGATTATCAACAAACTGTGTGCCTTCCTTCATGCTCAACCTATACAGTTGCCACTTTAGCATTTACTGGTTTGTCAGTGACTTTGCTATATACAATTTTTCTAAGTCACTCCATAATTTATTTTGTGAATTCTCTTTAACTACCAAGTATTTTACTTTATCAGAGAGACATAGATGGATAGTATTGACAACTTTTTGCTCCATTACCTTCCAGTCTTCTTCGGATGCCTTTTCTGGGTTTTCCCCTTCAAGAGCATCAATCAACCCTTGCTGGACAAGGACATGGTGAAATTTCCTCCACAATCAAATTTCTCTACTTGACATGACATTGCTGACATCAATCTTGATTTTGTGCCATCTAACGCTTTACCTTATCACAATCAGATTAATCCAGCCTTGGCTCTAATACCACTTGTTATACTCTGATATCCCTCTTTATGCATAGCAACCGTCGAATCAGATTAGAGTTTTATGAGATATGGCATGAGCGTGAAAGGTATATTAAGAATGAAGTAAATGAATCTTGTACATAGAATCAAAATAACAACAACGAAGCAACCACGACGAAAGAGAAAAATTGGCGAAGCTGGCCAAAAAATTCCTTTAGCACAACCTCAAAAGAGTCACCTTACTCAACACTTCCCTCCCTCCTGCTATTTTGCCCTCAATATAGAGTACAACCAATTCAATTCCTAGCAAATTCTTGTGATTGCCCTCCCAAATCAGGCCATTCTTGGGCCACCTGAAGCAATATTTGGTGTCTATGGATCTGTCTCCTCAACATCAACAACTCTAGTGACGTCAACTACATCTACCTCATTCTTAGGCTTGTCCTGTAGAGGAGGCAATGCGCAACAGCATAAGTGCTCTGGCGAATCCACTAGAGTCAGCTATGGGTAGGCACATGACATTCTCCTTAGTGATCTTCAGGCCATTCATCATCAACATCTTGAGTGAAGTTTGTACATAGGACCACAATGGTCTCCTCAATGGGCTATGCCTCACCCAATAGGTTCATGCTGACCGTCGTCACAATCTCCGATGAAGTTTTCTTGCTCTCCCTGTTAGGATACGAGGTAGGCTACACTAGTGCAAATTAAAATTCTCTCGTAGAAACTAAGAAGCTTTGAGAGTAAAAGATCATAGATTATTACCACTAGATGTGCAGTGCAGTAGAAGAAGAGTTGAATCAGCTCGGTTCAACATAGCGCGTGTCAATGTAGTGGAAATAGTCGATCATCTAACATCCTGATCAATCTCCTTGAAAGGCGATTAGTGTCAAGGTGTTTCTAGTGCTGCCAAACAAGAACATATAAAACATGCTGAAAGGAATAAGGATGCACTAGTGAAGTTGGTTATACGAGCTCGAACTAATAAATTAGAACTAGAGGTATACACATAAGGAACAAGTGAAACACACTGCTTATAAGAGCGCCATGTGGAAATAATGCATTCATACAACTAACATGGAGCCAAAGTAAAGAAAGAAAGAAGATACTACATGCGTATATCTAAGAGGAATGAACCAAGAGGGATGAAATGGAGACTAAAAACTCAAAAGAGCATGTGCCAAATTATCTTTTTTTTGTCTAACAAGAAATACAAATCCAAAATGTATTTTTCCTTCAAAAGTACTGCAACGATGATCTATGTGATGCAAAAATGTAACACCTCCGTATTATAGCAATCGACTTAAGAGTGCTACATATATGAGGGTGACCCCTCCATGTAATATAGAGTTGAAATTTTCAGAAATACAATGTTCTTATTCTAAGGTTTGTATGAAATAAATTCTACTCCCATAGAACGTCATTCTTGTGATTGCCTCTGTCATTGCAAGAGAACGTTTACTCCACGTGAGTGAGTAGACAAAGGGATAGAAGAGTATGGTTGGGTGAATCGAGTATCGCAGGTTGCTGTAATAAAGATGGTGGTTGGCGGTATCATTCATCAGGTTGCATAGGTCTAATTACTATTACAAAATAAGTTATACTAGATGCCTCATCATAGACGGTTTATAGGGAACCATCTATGCTGTAATTATCATAGACAGTTTTTCAAGCGTGACCATATACTGTCTGTGATACGCAACTATCATAGATGGTTCTTGTTAATAACCATCTGTGATAGTTCACAGATAGTTATTAATACAAACCATCTGTGATAATTGCAGGGATCAAAAATAGTTTTTAATTAGAACCATATGTGATAGTTCACAGACGGTTATTAATATGAACCGTCTGTGATAGTTACGTATCACAGATGGCTTGTAGTTGGAACTGTCTGTGAAATGTATTTGTACACATGAATGGCACTTCGTCTCCCCAATGTGCACCTCTTCGATCATTTTGGCTCCTCGATGCATCTCTTCATCTCAAGTGTCAGATGTATTTCTTGTTGTATAAAAATGATCTGTACCATCGGAGATTAATCCCCACATCACTGATCTTGTATGAGCACCTCGCTGGCCGTTTGCCTATCTTCCTTGTCTCTCAAGAACAAATAAATGGCTCCCTACTCTTCCGTATCGTCGGCATTGATGGCCAACCTAGCCATACTATACAAGCACCTCACCAGCCGTACGTTGGCAGATGCTACGAAAGGACATTGCGCCAACAGAGTCCTCCCTTCCATATCCGAGGATTTGCCAAAATAGTTGAAGACCACCTTATGCCAACTTGACATCCTCCTTTGTCGAGTCTTCCAGTTGGTCTTCCGCTTCTGACAAGCTAACCTCACCATCAACATGGTCCTCCACAATAACGTTGCATGTCTCCAAGAGGCTTGCTATCACTTGGAGTGCTTAGTCGAGGTGGTGGGCGACTAAGTCAACCTTGCCGAGACCCCTCAAGAAAGGGAAGAGAGTCTATGGGCTCAATTCAACTTGATTGTTAAGTTGCAGGGTGTTCGGGAGACACTCAAACGAGCGCATCACTAGGTGGATGCATTTTGGGCTTCGTTCGTTGATGATCCTGAACTGTTTGATGCCAACCACGTCTCTAATGAAGTTTTGAAGACAAAGATATCATGCTACCTCCGCACTAGAAAAACTTTGAAGCAGTTAGATTTCTGCTTTTTTATCTTTTGTAAGAAGCGACTGGCCACGCTGTTTGGCCATATGTAAATACAACCTGTTGAATTTGTATTTACTATCTTTTATATATGTAAATGGTCTGACATGATCTACGACATTACTGACCGGTAAAACACAACAAAGTAATATATATTTACTCACAAGGCATTACTGAATTTGTATTTATGTATATGAGAATGTTGTCATATATATGTGAATTTGCATTTATGTATATATGAGAATGCATTTACAACAATCTTTAGTGTATTTATCATAGACGATTCTACTTTAGAATCATCTATGATGTATATTCACAGACAGTTATTAATACAAACCGTTTGTGATAAGTACTTATCATAGATGATTCGTAATAATAACAATTTGTGAAATCTACCAATATCACAAATGGTTATTAATGAGAACCATCTATGATAATTATGTATTACAGATGGTTCATGGTTGGACCTGTCTAGGATATGCCACATTATTAATTAATACCTAGCTAGATTAGTCCCAACAGATCTATCTTCATTGCACTGTATTGAAGGAGGCGGTCGGCTTTGGGGAGTTTGGTGAAAGCATTCCATTTATAGATCTAGCTGTTTGTAGTGATTAGAGATTAACATTTGCTTCTAATTATATGTGTTATAATAAAGAGAGATGATAGCTAGGTTTAGATCTAGCTTAATTAGTAGTTTGCTCCAATTTAAGAATGAGTCACTACTCCTAGTTTACTTCAAATATTGTTGCTTGATATATATGTGTATATATATATATATATATATATATATATATATATATATATATATATATATATATATATATATTGCTTCATGAATAGTACATAGCTAGCTACTTAATTTACATATGAACAATTTATTATAAGGTGAATGACAATTATGTATAAGTATTAGGCTATAGCTAGCTATAGTAGCATTAATAATCCAATTTGACACTAATTTGTTATATGCGTAGTGTAGATGGACCAAAGCTGGATGTACGTTGAGAACTGTGTGAGTGAAGAGTACATTAATGGCATGTCTGCTTTTAGAAGAGCGGCCAATCAGGATATGTCGAAGAAGTGGATGGAATACATGCACTATCCATACATTGATTGCAATAATCTGAAGATATTTACCAACTCAGTGTAGATCGAAGCTCACTTGATTCGAAGGAGTTTCAAAAAGGGGTATACATGTTGGACCAGTCAGGGTGAAGAGAAGATTATATAGGAAGGTAGTTATAACATCGTTGAGGGAGATAACGATATGCTAGTTGTGGACTGTGCTTTTGATGAGGATAGGTCGCATTATGACAATTTGGATCAGATGCTACGTGAAGTAGAAGGGAACTATAGTGAAAGAGAGTTTGGTAAATTTAAGAGCTTGATGGGGGACTCGGAGAAACCTTTGTTTCTAGGCTGCAAGCCGCAATACACAAGATTGTCATCCATTCTTGAACTACTAAAATTGAAGGCAAGCAATGTTTGGTTTGATAAGAGTTTCATGGTATTGTTAGGTCTCTTAGCGAACATCCTTTTCAAAGGGAAATGTATTACCGAGAACTACCTACCAAGCTAGAAAGATTCTTTGTCCATTAGAAATAGAAGTAGATAGAATACATACATGTCCGAACGAACCGTAAAGAGTATGCAAACTTATATGTTTGTTTGGTGCGCAAAGCATCCCGATACAAGCATAAGAATGACTCCTATGACAACGAGGGCATCAAGGTGAAGCAAAAACCTCCTACTAAGATGTTATGGTATCTGCCTATAATTATCCGTTTGAAGCATTTATTTGCAAACCGAAAGGATGCAAGATTGCTGCGTTGGCATTTAGAGGAGTGTAAGAAAGATGGAATCATAAGACATGCTGCTGATTCAACCCAGTAGAGGAGCATTGATAGGATGTTTGTAGACTTCGATGTGGAACCGAGGAATATAAGGTTTGGATTGAGTACAGATGGAATGAGTCCTTACGGTAACATTAGCAGCCGATATAGCACCTGGCCCGTGAATGTATGCATGTACAGCCTTTCTCCTTGGCTACGTATGAAGCAGAAGTACATTTTGATGTCACTACTTATCAAAGGGTCGAAGTAACTTGGAAATGATATTGATGTGTACTAGCACCATTGCTGAAAAATCTTGTGATACTGTGGAACGAAAGGGTATAGGTATGGGATGTAGACAAATGAGAGAACTTCACTCTACGCACCATATTGTTCTACACCATCAATGAATTTTTCTGCCCTTGGTAACTTGTGAAGGATGAGTACAAAAGGAGCCAAAGCCTATCCGCACTGCTTAGATTATACCGAGTGTATGTGGTTGAACAACTCACGCAAAACTGTGTGCATGTGTCACCGTATGTTCCTTCCAAAGTTGTGCTTGAAAAGATACCGCAAGATGGAAAAGAGGATGACTGAGCTCCAAGGCATTTTAGCTGGAAAGAGGTCTATGAAATGGTCAAAGATACCAATGTTGTGCTTGAAAAGAGATGTAAGTTGAGGATCCGTCAGAAGAACATGTAGAAAAGGGGGTCAATATTTCAGGACTTGCCTTACTGGAAGTACTTAGGAGTTTGCAATTGCATCGATGTCATGAATGTAGAAAGGAATGTATATGATAACTTGATTGATCTTTTACTGAACATTCATGAAAAAACAAAAGATGGTGTCAACGCACGGCGTGACTTGGTTGCTATGAACATCAAGACCGAGTTAGCACCAAGAGAGATGGATAAAGGCTGGAGATACCTTCCCCCAGTTAGCTACACTCTATCTAAGTCTGAGAGAACTGAACTATGCCAATGCTTGTATGGTGTGAAATTTTTGTCTGGTCACTCCACAATTTTGTCTGGTCACTCCACCAGCATGAAGAATCTTGTTTCCATGGAAGATTTGAAATTAATTGGCATGAAGTCTCATGACTGTCATGTGCTAATGACACATTTGCTTCCTATTGCAATTAGAAGTATTTTGTCGAACAAGGTTTGAGTGATAATCATGAGGCTGTGTTATTTCTTTAATGCAATTGCTCAAAAGGTCATCAATCCCGATGAACTAGATGCTCTACAGGTCGAGGTGGTGAGGACTTTATGTCATCTTGAAATATATTTCTCTTTGTCATTTTTTGATATCATGGTCCATATCATTGTCCACCTTATGAAAGAGATGAAAATATGCGGCCCCGTGTTTCTACATCATATGTACCCATTCGAAAGGTACGTGGTAATTCTTATGTCCTATCTAAGGAATCGATCTCGACTGCAGGGCAGCATCATTGAAGGTTATGCAACTGAAGAGGTCACTGAGTTCTGCATCGATTACATGGCTTAGGTTGAACCGATAGGTGTGACTCTATCTCATCACGATGGGAGGCTAGAGGGTATTGGGACCATCGAAGGAAAGCAATAACTCCTAATCTTGATATATACACTCAAGCTCATTTCACGGTCTTGCAACACATGACTGTAGTATCTCCATATATTGAAGAGCACAAGGATATGCTATGCCAAGAGAATTCAGGTCGGTCGGAGGTTTGGATCAAGAGATAGCACAATCATCGCTTCAACAAATAGTTGAAGGTGTGATTCATTGGGAGGTCGTCAAGTGAAACGCTGCAATGATTGGCAAAAGGGCCAAATTTACAATTATGACATAGCAAGGATATGACATTAATGGTACACATTTTATATAATAGATCAGGATAGAAAAAGCACAGTCTAGAACTCAGGTGTCCACATAGATGCATTTTATGAGTAGTTCAGTACTGCTAGCCCAAGCTCCTACTATGGGCTTGTAGAGGAGATTTAGAAGCTCGACTATATATTTTTCAAGATCCCTCTCTTTTGGTACTATTGGGTCCAACTCCCACAGGGTATAAAGGTCGATAAGTATAGCGTCAATACTGTGGACCTCGAACGTATAGGATACAAAGACGAACCATTTGTACTCACGTGGCAAGTTGTTCAAGTTTTTTATGTAACCGACCCAGCAAATAAGAAGTGCCACGTAGTTCTTCATGGAAAAAGAAGGATTGTCGGAGTTGAAAATGCCATGGATAAGAAAGAGTACAATCAATTTAACGAGTTGCCTCCATTCGAAGACGACATCAGGCACGAGGAAGAACCAAGTGATGAAGCAAGTTATATACGTGTCGATTATGGTGAAGGGCTTTATTTAAAAGGAAACTATCCAAGTGGAATGATCCCACACAGCGAACACCTATTTAAAAATTATTTTAATGTAATTAAGAAACTCGGCATGTAATTAAGAAATTATACCATTGGAATTGATTCAGTAATTTAGAAATAATTACGTCTGTGATTATATCTACTTGCTTGTATTCAGAGGACATGGCTAGTATTTCCTGAGGCTAGCTAAAAACTGATATATTGTATATAGAAGGAACTATAATAGGTGGTTTAGTGGCACAAACCGTCTGTGATCTATGTGTCACAGATGATTCCATAATAGAACCATCTGTGATATGCTACAACATCATAGATGGTTCCATAATAGAATCGTCTATGATAAGCTACAACATCATAGATGGTTCCATAATAGAACCGTCTGTGAAATGATACCACATCATAGATAGTTCCATTGTGGAACCGTCTGTGATATTTATGTCACAGACGGTTATTTAATTGATCTATCTATGATAGTTCTTCTATAAATAGGGCCCTTGCTAGAGTTTGTGCTCTTACTCCTCACTCGCGCACCCCTCCGTCTCCTCATCCCCCATCGCCATCGCCGCTGCCAGAGAACCTAATGTCTTCGTCCTCTCCTTCCTCAACTGGCATAGTGGCCCAGTCGCCTCTCCTCCCAACACTGCCTCTCCTCCCCCGCGCTACCTCTCCTTCCTGTCATCGCCTCTCCTCCCGAAGGTATGGATCTTAAATCCCACTTCTTTACCTCATGTGTGATAGATACGTCCATATCTGTTAATGTGTGTTCATGAGTTTTCTCCTCCCTGTCGCCTCTCCTCCCGAAGGTATGGATCCCAAATCTCACTTTTTACCTCATGTGTGTTACATCTGTCCATATCTGTTAGTGTCTTTTTATGTGGAGCCCAAAAAGGAATGGGGAATTGGATGTAGGAGGGAAGGTGGGCCTACTTGTGTCGAGGTGGAAGTGGTAAGGTTGTTGGGGGGTGGTCTTATGGATGAAGACGTGGATGGTGGTCACTTGTCGTTGCCGAAAATATCGCCTTCATATGGTCCTTATGGTCGACCTTCTTGGTCCCTGGTGGTCCACACTCTCCTTCGGCTTCCACTACATTCTTTTCTCCCCTCATCCAACTCTTCTTTTCTTACTTCTATGGGTGTGCTGCTGGTTTAAGTAAAAAAGGGCATGAAACACCATGAGTTGGAGTAGTAGTTGTACAAGAGGAAAATTATAATACTATACACTTGAGCTTCAAAAGACATGAAGTAAATTAATTTGTTTCATGCCTTTTAAAGCCCAAGTGTATGGTGCTTTAATGTTCATCTTGTGGTTGTTGAGAAATACATGTCCCCTCCTCTGAATCTCCTTTTCTTACTTCTATGGGTGGGCTACTGGTTTTAGGATGAGACTTTCTGGCCTTCGGGTGAGAGATGAAATAGCTAGGGAGTGAATTTAGAGATAAATTGCATGTTCTTATTTCTTGTAGTAATAATATACGTCGCCAGATGTTCTTATTTCTTGTAAGATCAATCATGTGCCAATGTTTACGCTCATAGCTTAATGTAATTAGTTTTCTCTTATAACAGAGATGATGTCATCGTTGTCGCCATCGATGTCGACGAATGGGTCTGATGCTCCAAAGACCAGATTAACTAAGTGTGGTAGAGGAGTATCAAAAATGCCAGAGGGCCAAATGATCATCATGGAGGTCTCTCCGGATGGGGTCCCTCTACAACCGAAGAAACCAGTGGTAGCATTCTGGACTACCTACAGGATACTTGGAAGGTAACAGGTCCTCATCACCATAGGAAATTGGAAAGCTTTGACATGAGTTGAAATTTTAAACTTGTTCCAGATCCCAGAAGAAGTCTATAAACTTGTGCAATGGTAGGCACTACTCACAATGGAAAAAGTGTGGAAGACCTTCAAGAGCACACTTGTCATGCAATACGTGACCAAGAATTGCATGCTCTTCACGAGGTATCCTTTCTTGTCACTGGAAACATGGGAGGCATTTGTGCGGATGAAGATAATGACTGAATTTCAATAACAAGGTGTGGCGCATAAGGCTCGCTAGGCATAAAACACTCACCCCCACAGACTCAGCACCACTGGATACGTGGGTAAAATCCCTCAATGGGAGTTGCAGGATGAGGTCGCAATTCGACCGGAGGCCTCTTCGCCATTTGCCGGGATCATAACTGAGCGCGCCTAAAACTGGTTAAGAGCGAGGTCATCAAACACGTCTTTGGGTGTCTCCTCTTTCAAAAATCCTGCAGACGAGAAAGTCTCCCAATGCCTAGTAAGATATGTTAAACTACCTAGTTGTTAATAGGTCCAAAACTTCATAGGATCTAAAATAATATGATTGCCTCTTGTGGTAAGCATTGGCTACCGAATCTTCCGAAAACTCCTTCGAAGTAGTAGAGAAAAGGATATACTATCCACGGCCCTGAGAAACAAGGAGTACCCAAGTCACATGCGAGGCCTAGGGGTTTACGTACCTTGGAGGCATGGATTCCCAAACAACTCTGAGGCGTATAAAAGTAGAAAGAGATCTAAGGCCGAGCGCGATAAACAAATGAAATAGGAACTTCGTGTACAACTTGAGGAATAACTATCTACCTCACTTCAAGAGAAGATAACTGCCTCATTTAGAGAGGTCTACAACTACTCGTAAGCCACCCCTGTTATTGCGGAACCCAGCCCCCTCAACATCAGAGTACCTGGGTGTTCACGCCACTTTCCGAACATAGCAATGCCCACTTACCTATTGATGACATTCGAGTAACGTACCTCTCTAGAGTGCTATATAGATAGACCTAGTGGACACCTTAACTCACCATGTATTGTTATGTACGAGCCCACACTGTGCACCCTCAGAGTCAGGATTGGTTCCATTCCCATTGACGCTGGGTGGGGTATGGTTGTCTATGCTTGCCAGGGATGCAGGTGCACGGTGTCTATGACTCCACCTCAAGCTCCACTTCAGAAGGCCATCGCATTGGCTCCCATGGAGACGATGCTGAAGATGCATCGCAAGTGAGACACTAAGGCCCAACTAAAGAAGATTAAGGTGTCTCTCAGGCCTTCGAAGTACAAGCTCAGAGTGCCGTTGGTCCTCGAGTCACAATTACCTAGCTTGGACTGGCTTGCAGGACTTTGCATACCTGGTACATGCAGAGGTCCAACATGAAGCTAAATAGGCAAAGTGGATTTAACATGAGATACACGGAGGAGCTTGTCCTCAATGACTTCGGGCCTGTTTGGCAACGGCTGCGGCTTATGGCTTTTGGCTGAAATTTTTGAATTTTGGCTGTTTACGGTACAGATTACGGAGAGACGGATACTCACTTGCGATTTTGGCTGGTACAGATGTTGGGCTTTTAACGTGTAGATCGTTTAACTTGTAGACCCTGTCTTGAGAAAATACTCCGTTTGAAAGTTAGGTACTGTAGCAAAAGTCAAAAACCGCCAGCTTCGAAGGAAAAGAACAGGCCCTAGGCTACTTTGTCATGATTTTCGAAGACTTATTCTTACTATTAAACCTCGACAAACTCGACGCCTCACTTCTATGATGCTAGACATTGTAAGTGTACTATACAATCAAATTCTACATTTACATAATACCGATAACTGTCATAACTCATTGCTTATGTATATATCGATGATCCAACAAGTCTGGCGATAGTAACAACTGATGGGATTCCTCAACCCACACTTGGTCTCTGAGCAATCCATCAAGGAAAATGCATCCTTCATCGAAGATTACATAACGACGGGATTACTTACTCAAAGTGACAAGGGCTACATCTTGATACCCTTGAACTAGGGGTAAGTGCTTCACTAGTTGCTATACAAGTTTCATTTGTACTTTATACGCAACATGAACTTAGGATTAATCACTATGGCAACATACATGACTAGGTCTCACTGGATTCTAATTGTGATTGTACCAAAGTGGAGCAAGATAATATATCTTGATTCCCTACTAAGGAGCAACCATGACTTCACCTGTGTGCAACAAGCAGTTGACAGGTAAACTTATTTCCTCCATACATAACTCTATTGTATTATTCCCTTTGTTCGCAATGGACGAGGCTAACCTTTTGGAATCACGTAGGTTGTTCAGCGCTTAAGTTGTCTAGGGAGGGAAACACAAGGAATCCAGCACCACACTGCGATACAGGACATGATTTTTGATACCCACTACAAATCAACCATCCTATATCACACTTCGCAATAATACGTCTAGAACTGACAATACCTATGTATGTAATTCTATGTTTGCAGTAACATTAGCAGCTACAGGGCAACATATGTAGATTCTACGTTTGCTGCCGTATGCAGGAAATCATGGCTACTAATACGAATGATCTAGAGGTTTGTCAACCTGCTTATAATTATTTTGTGATTATCAATATATATATATATATATATATATATATATATATATATATGTGTGTGTGTGTGTGTGTGTGTGTGTGTGTGTGTGTGTGTGTATGCTAACGACTTTAACACTCCTAGTGAGAGGACATGGAATTTGATGAAAGTGCATTTGATTTTGATAAACTCGCCGAAGTTCAAGGAATGCTATCTGAATTCTTGATAGCGGAGGTCATAACCCCGAATAGAGAGTTCAACCCGTGCGATGATGATTATATGTTCAAACATTTGATACAATTATAATCACTCAACTATGCTTAATCAAACAATTCATTCAATTGTACTCCATTCAGTTGTTTAATTCATTTGTGAGATTTGTGTAATGATTATCGTGTACTATATATGTGATCTGTTTGGTTATTTTCAGAGGGCATAGCTAGTATTTCCTGAGGCTAGCCGAAAAACAGAAAATAATCTGTTCACATAGATATCACAGACGGTTTGTAACATGAAACCGTCTATGATATATGTCATATATTACAGATTGCTTTTGGTTTTGAACTGTCTGTGATATGTCAAACATCACAGACATCTATGTTTAAGAACCGTCTGTGATATCTGACATATTACAAATGGTTTTTTTTGGTATTATCCATCTGTGATATGTCAGATATCACAGATGGCTATGTTTATGAATCGTCTGTGATATCTGACATATCACAAACGGTTTTGAAAAACCGTCTGTGTTGTAACTTATTACAGACGGTTTGAGAGCCGTTTGTGATAACCACCTATTATCGTAAACACATAAATTCAAACGATTCAGAAATCGTCTGTGACAACTGTTTTGAACCGTCTGTAATAACTCTTTCTGTTAATTATCTCCAATCTTATGTCGTAAAAATCGGGCACACTTGCCGTATCAGGAGGGAGTATATTTGTTTCCCAAGAGTGGAGTAGGCTGCTTGAACTATAATTTTCCTATTTTGGGATTTAGTCTTAAGCTCAGAAATGGGTGTTTTACCATTAATTGGGGCTACATGTAGTTGGAGTAATGCGTAAAAGTTCAAAATTAAGCTTGTGTATATGGAGTATATATATAAGGTGTGAAGCCTCTTTGGAGCTATCTGGTCTACTAAATGAACCTTTTTTTCAGGACAGATCTGCTAAAAATACTTAATCATGTGACCTTAAGAGAGGTGTGAATGTAAGTGGCATTGGGGTAGTACTGAGAGAAAAGGGGGAGAGCGTGCCTCGCCACGCCAACTCAGCAAAATGGTAGGTCCTATATAGAGCAAAGTGAACAAATTAGTGCGCTGTAGTTCATGCTGCTAACTTCTCATTTAAGTTGCTAAAACGTGGTACACACACTGTCACTTCAGACAATCTGTCCTTTTGTCAAAGCATACTTTTTTGCATCTGTATTTATCCCATCGATTTCGATATATAACCCCTAGCTAGCTAGCATGATCACAGCCAACTTGGTCCGTCTAGATATGTTACTGTCATCACGTGCGCTGCGAACCCACATTGGCCAGCCGTGTGTGTATATATACAGAGAGAGAAAATAAAGGGTTCCGATAACATTTTTCAACCAAATTACATTAAAATATTTTAAAATTAATATTTAAATATACAAAAAGTAATAAATATATATAAAATATTTGTTTAAGTGGTGTATTAGAGGTGGAAGTATGTACTCTCGAGAGTACGGAAAAAGGCTATATATATAAGTGTATATAGAAAAAAAATAAAGGGTTCCAATAAAATTTTCAACCAAATCACATTAGAGTATTTTAGAATTAGTATTTAAATATACAAAAAGTGATAAATAGATATAAAATATCTGTTTAAGTGGTGTATTAGAGGTGAAAGTATGTACTCCTAAGAGTACGAATACACACACACACACATATATACATATACATATATATATATATATATGTATATACATATATGTATATGTGTATATATATGTATATATATATATATATATGTGTATATGTGTATATGTGTATATATATATGTATATGTATATGTGTATATATATATATATATATATATATATATATATATATATATATATATATATATATATATATATATATATATATATATATATATATATATATATATATATATATATATATATATATATATATATATATATATATATATATATATATATATATATATATATATATATATATATATATATATATATATATATATATATATATATATATATATATATAGACACACGCGCGCGCGCGCGCGACAATAACTCCATTAGAAGCACTTACCAACTAATTACTTGATTTACTTCTCGGAACAGAGAATCACTGTACATATAGATGCATGCATTTGTGTTGTACTCCTATATATGTTGTAACAGCAGACGACCAGATCATACAACAGTAATGTAATGACAAAACTCGTCACAAGATGACTTCAGGCAGCTATGATTCACGTTATCAAATCACGTGGCTGTGTATACACATTAACAGGCATGCATGTTTTGTTACTCATTGGCCTTGTTTTTCTTGGTTTTTCAGTAATTGTTAGTTTTTTCTAGCAATCACTATTCAGACTAATAAGCTTTAGCTAAAAATTATAAGTCATGGGCTAAATGAACAGATTCAATGGGCTACTCGCGAGAGCCGGAAGTCTGGACTGCAGAAATGCGCCGCGCTAATTCCACATGGAATTGAATACGTGCTAGCTACAAGTCAATTCGATCTGGTTATGAACTTGACGGTTGACAAGTCTATTAATCCGGCTATGCATATCGATTGGTTCCGATATGAATCGGCCGTAGCGTGTGTAACACTCACAATAATGCGGATTTGACCAGCTAGCTCCGATTTGACCAGCAACCACATATTCCTGTATATACAGGGACTGGCTTCATTGCTTGCGTGACTTTCGCTAGCTTTCTGCGCGCTCTGGAGTCCAACATCATAGACTAGCTTGGTGTAGTTTGAGTCGACGAGGGTGAGCTGGTAGTTATCTAGGTTTTGTCGCAGTATCATAGGCTAGCTAGGGAGGAAGGATCCAGCTGCCTCGATCTGGCGCCTCACTTGTGGTCCAGATGTCCCAGTTGATTGCGTAATTGCATCCGAGACGTCGACGTAGAGCTGCCACAAGCTAGAATCCGGGCTTAACCGCATACTGAACATTTGCTATGCACACAATGTGGCATCTTGTTCGATCGAGGCAACATTTCCATCCAACAATTGCAGCGACTGTCATCCGCTAGTTTGTTGGTTTACCAGTTAATTAATGTTTGTTTAGTGAGACCGTTGAGGCCTCCCCTGCTGTTTCTTTGTCGAAAAAAAAAAGAGAAATCGCTTCACGTCCGACACACACCTTACGGCGCTTGCACGATGAAGAACGTCTCACGACACCGTCGTCCGTCCGTCCGTCGCCGCTCCAACAATCGAGTCTCCCAGAGGATGCGACGTCCGTGCTCTAGTCCAACGCCTCTGCCCGCCGTTAGGTTTCTCGGACTGTCCCAAATGCCATCTCGGATCTAATCGCTGCCCCATGTCCTTCAAGCCATGGCCAACTACTCGCCGCAGTCATCATCGACCTACACTTCCACCCAATCCGGCTGCTCCAGCCACCGTCCATGCTTGACGTCGCCTCAATCCCACGAGTGCTCTCGCCCCGCCATGGAGGTCGCTCAACGCCACGTCGTCAACTTCGGCTTGCTCCCGTCTCCATATCGACACCACTGCTGCACCTCGACTAGAGATGGCAATGGATACCCGAAACCCGATACCCGGTGGATTTTTACTCTATTAGGGTATGGGTCTGAGTCAATTTCCTAACCCATGTGTCTCTTAATGGGCAAAAAGCCCAACCCATCGGGTCTGCCGGGTTCAGGTACGTTCCTATAGTACCAAAACCTGTAAACCTATGGGTAATATAAACCCGATCCATAGGAGTTATAAACCCAAACTCCCAGCCTCCCAGGCCAACCAGCCAGCCCATAGCCCATTAGCCATTTAGCCCCAAGCAGTTGATGTCTCTCCTTTTGGTTTTAACTGAGTTGTGAACTGTGAACTTGTAATGATATGCTATACCAGTGAACTATGAATTGAGAATTGATGGAGTGAACTAGTGATGTGCATTGTGGATTTGTCGTTGCTTGTTTCATGCATAGTAGCGTATAAATTGAACTTATTGTTGACTTGCTAAGCACTGCACTGTCTGTAATCTGCACAGCTGTTGTCGGGCACGGGGGACCCGAGAGTACCCGTTACCCAAGTGGGCATGGGTCTGGGCAAAAATCTGTACCTGTCACGGGTATGGGTTTTTTAGCGGGCACATCTAATTTTTATGGGCACGGATTTAGAATAGCAAAACTCAACGGATTTGTGCCTGTTGCCATCTCTAACCTCGACCGAGCAGCCCGTCTGTGGGACCTAGTGAAAGCGTTGGCCAAGGGACCGAGGGAGAGAGATCGCGTGAGTTGTTGCTATCTACAAACATCGTACCACAGTCGTGGTGTGCTCCATAAAGCTCTCTTTTCCTGGGGAAAAAAAACCATATCGAGATTGTTTTCATCTTTCATTTATGAGTGATCGACATGGCTAACATCGGAATTATGTAGCACTAAGGGCCTGTTTGGATCCACCCAGATTTTAAAAATCTGATTTTTAGAAACTGGGTGGGATCCAAATAGGTCAGTTTTTGGGGCAGTTTTTAAAATCTACCTACCCAGATTCTTAAAAACTAAGAAGCTGTTGATACCCAGCTTTTGCCAGTTTTTTTTGCACAAATACCCATTTACCCTCATTAAAGACCACGCGCAGACGCTTCCAATCATAAATGTAAGGGTATAATAGTCTATTAGCACCAATCATAAATGAAACCAGCTTTTAAAAACTAGGGGATCCAAACACCCCATCAGTTTTTGCTTAGAAACTAGCTTTTAAAAACTAGAAGTAATAGCTGGTTTTTAAGAATCTGAAACTGATCCAAACAGGACCTAAGTTTGTTTAGCTTTCGAATCAAAATATGAGCACATGATAGAAATCAAAAGAAAGTTTGGTTGGTGGAGCTAGCTAGCCCATGCTCGCGATGTGTACGTTGGCCAACAGTGTTCGGCACGTGTCCCTATGTGGTCACAATTGCTAAATGGATAGGCTTACATCAAGTTTTATTCATAATAAATTTTGATGTAATCGTTGGCGGACCGGGAAAAAAATATAGGTACGATGGACATGTAAACGTGAAGTAAATACTATTATCTAAAAACAAAATAATTTATGTTCAAACTACATTACAATCACACTATTAGGAGTATATGATACCAAATAAAAGCAACAACTATATTTCGCATGTAAACATGTGAAGATAACCGTAGGACATTGAAAAATACATCAATAATAAAGTTTAGTCCACAGTTTGTGCATGTGCGGCTGCAGTTCAGCTTTTCATGGTGCTTTTGCTTGAAACTTTACTAAAATAGCTTACTGCTACAAAAAGGCTATACTGGACGCCTCATCATAGATGGTTCCAGAGAACCATCAGCGTTACAATTATCGCAGATGGTTTTAAAAGTGTGCCCGTCTACGTTATTAGCGATGGTTAGAACCATCTGTGATACATAATTATCACAGACAGTTAGGATTAAAAACCGTCTGTGATGGCAGCATACATCATGGATGATTTTTAATCCAAACCGTCTGTGATAATGCCACATCACCGATCCATGACATCTCTCCTAGGATTTCGATCTCACCCATCCATTCTCTCCGCATCGAACGGCAGGCACCGGTCTCCTCCTACCTCTTGTCCCTTATTACTCCCCCTCTTCCTTCCCCCCAATTTCACTCTTATAAGAACCAACACTGAAGAGGATATTTCCTACTGCTCATAGTTCATCCACTCCTTATTAATTCCCGTTTCCTCCCCCCAAACTGAAATGTCCCATCCCCTCTGTCTCTGGTTGTGACGCCACGGTTCACTGCATAAGAAACTCTTATCGTAAGTGTCGTAAGAGTGTTTTGTGCAGTGTCACAGTCGTGACACAATAGTGACACTACCGTCCCTCTCCTTCATTGCCGGTGATATATCCCCCATCTGAAATTGTTGAATGGCTAGGGCCTCGGCAATGTAAATCTTGATGCTTGTGCGTGTGAAAATTAATTGTTGATGCCTTAGTTCTTGTGATGATTGATGGATGGCTAGGGTTTCGGCCCTTATTGAAATTCATGTTTTATTGTAGGATGAAGATATGGCGTCTAAGTTTATTGCACGATGGTCTTGTTTTCATAAATAGGCCTATTTTGGTTCATCTCTATTATCTGATTGCGCTATTTTGTAGTGCATTTAGAGAATGTTGATGAATTGAATAAGGCCTATTTATGAGAATGACGAAATCACAGACGATTGTAAATTAGAACCATTTGTGATAATAGACTATCACAGACACAGAAGATTTGAGAGCCATCTGTGATAACCACCTGTTATCACAGAAATATAAATTCAGACGGGTCAGAAACCATCTGTGATAACGGTTTTGAACTGTCTGTGATGACCCTTTCTGTGTTCGTGGCTCTTTAAATCCAATTATACCAAATTAAACAAGCAACTTGTCACAATACATTTCAATACTCCATTTGATTTTCGCAACTCACAAGTAAGAGTAAAGACAAATATTTATTACTTACTCAGACACTTACTATAGGATTTAGAGCTTTTCTTCATTCTATTGATTTTGAATTTGGACCATCTTCTGCCAGTGGACCTTTTAATAATAGAACTACCTCCTACAAGTGGACAATGCCAAATAAGATTTTCATGATAGAACAATTGAATATATCACATGACATTTAGTTTGTTAAATGACAGAGCTCTCTTACCAAATTGCATAACTTTAACCATGAAAAAGCTGCCAATTCGCTTATGGACAACTCATATATCTCTCAAATTCTTAATTCTGGTGACAATGTACCAAATGGTGTAGTTCTGTGTAAGCATGAAAGAAGCAATACTTTTCCTAAATTGTATTAACAGTTGTAGACTTGCAATCATTTACTTCTCTAATTTCTTTCTTCAATTCTATTTTTACTTATACACCTATATCAATTCTTAAATGGCAAATATAATTCTCAAATAGCAAATATAATTGTAAGTAGTTCTCAAATGGCAAACCGGGCCGCCACTGTGCCCCCTAGCCGCCTTGCGGCTTGGTCACCATGTACCCCTGTGCATCATACCATGCTCCCCTGGCAAGTGGCCGCCATGCTCCCCTGGCAAGTGGCCGCCATGCTCCCTTGGCCACCGACCACCACCGGTCCCCCTTGGCTGCTCTAGGGTAGCACTTAGCTGTGACTCTACTCATTCACTCATAGTCTCTTGGGACAGCTGCCCTGCCCCTCTACTTCGCTCACATCTTCTACATGCCTCCTGGGCCAGACGGCTCATTTCTTGGGCCACTGGGCTCCTGGGCCAGACTCTAGGTGCCAGCCCATGCGTTGTCTTTGCTTCTTCAGCTGTCGCCGTTCGCTGTCACTGGTGGCCTAGTGCAGTGGTGTCTAGCTATCTGCTCTAGAGAAGGAGCATAGGGTGCAACTAGCGACGGAGCTCGGGTGGCTGCCTGACCACGCCTGAAGGGAGGGTCTACCCCTAATATAATTGTGTATACTCAAATCACTAATTAATGGATGTACACTACTGATGATTTATCTATATGGTTGCACACCTCCATACCATTATACCACTAAGTATACAAAGTGTGTTTGGCCAGGCTTCAACCTAGCTCCTTTATAATCTAACGAAAGCTGGAGCCTATTTTGTATTAGGACCTTGAAGCTACCCAAGAGTAGCATCACCGGCTAGCTCCAAAATATCATGGATGGAAGGATGTAGGATTGGTATGGCAACAGAGAGGAGTGAATAGTGCCTTCAAATTTTCCTCAAGTATTCGTCAATTCTTCACTCCGATGGCTATGAGAAGCTATGAAGATCAAGAAATCAAAATTCCAAAAATTCACTGTACTATAGTAAAATCAACTTAGTGAATAGTAAAACATGCACTATTTCAAATCTAAAAATCAATGTAACTTTTGATGCATAGATCCAAAAGACTTAAAACTTGAACCAAGGCTAGATCATGATCTTAAAAACCTATCCCAACCAAAATATATTAAAATAACTTAAGAGAATTAAGATCTTTTGGTTCGTGAAGCTTTGTAGTTCCAAAACTAGGCCAAAAGGCCTAACCAAACGAAAACTTGGCAACTTTAAGAAATTATTAAACATGTTGCCTTGATGGTTGGAGATTGATTTCCACTATATATTTCCATTACTTACTTATCCTTGGCATCCAGCAAGAACAAGAAAGGGGAGAGGCAAGATCAAAACCAACCAAAATAAGAGCAAATCAACCAAAACAAGAGAGATCCATAGGAGATGAATAAAATTGATATATTGCTACTTAAGGATGAAGGTTTTACAACTACTCCACCTGAAGGACAAGAGAGCACACACTACAACAAAATGGTCTCATAGAGACGTTTTTGTTTAGACTTTTTTTAGTGTCGATATGTTAAGAACCATGTAGCATATAAAGACGCCTCTTGAGACATTTCTTGAGTGTTTTTGAGTGTCTTTCACTACCAACGTGTCTCTATAGTCTTTGACATGTTCCATGGGGAGACGCTCCTAGGACACTTTACACAACGACTTAGTAATCCTTTGTTGAGTCGTTTTGTAAAGCGTCCTAAGAGTGTCTCCCCATGAACCGTGTGAAAGACCATAGAGATGCATTGGTAGTGAAAGGCTCTTTATATGTTACATGGTTCTTAACATAAACACATTAAAAAAAGCGTTTAAAGAAAATGTCTCTATGAGACCATTTTGTTGTAGTGACACCACAACACTCACACTTATCAAACCCTAATCATAGAACACTTGGTTTCAATGAGTAAAGTTAGGATGATTGAATAGTTAACTTACAAGTCTCTATCCCAACTCGTTAAATAGACAAGACAACTAACCCTATCTAACCCTAATGGATACTATCCACTTAGCACAAATGCGAAAAACCCGTTAACCACATGCAACATGAGTTTTACTCACACACAACAATTATTCACGCTTTTCAAAGTACATAAACCAAAATTCACTAAATCCTTAGTATTTGATCCGCTTGATTATCTCAGCTACTCCTTAACCCGCCTTTCCAAGTGCCACTCAAGTGCCATGGTTTTGATCCAAGATAGTTTACATATTTTGTTAAACTTACAAAACTACCATTTCTTGTCCTGGTCTTCATCTTCCCTTGAAAGTAATTGTCATGCTTGCCACGTGTAGATGCACCACTCCTTGCCAAGTGTTGGCTAGTCTCTTCTGTTTTGGTTCTACCAGATCATGCCTTAGTTGGACTGACCAATTCATATGGTGCAACCCATTGCTCGAACTTTCCTTCATTATTTTCCGTCTTCCTTGTACCATGTTTGAGCTCAACCATCTCACCTAGCATCCTTGATCATTCTGGGTCTTAGTTTCTCCATGAGCGTAGTCCCGATCCTCGCCGTTGATCATGGTTGACTCCAAGCGCCGCTGCATATCCAAAGACCAAGAAATTATTTTTGACCACAAGTTCTTCACAACTTGATCCACGTTAGCTGAAACATTCATCATGCTACACATATTCATAGACCTAGGTCAAACCAAATTATCTCATGACTCAAATTTCCCAGAATCATCCATAACCTTGGACCTTCTCACATAGTCCTTCCATCTCCTCCTTGATGAACTCATTGGCAATTTCTTAAAAATGCAAATAGGAGGCGGTTTTAGAATTTAGAGAGGAAATTTTGCGAATAGAAACTAAAATGGTGACACAAGCATTGCAAAGACTGAAAATTACCATGTGAGCTAGAAATAGAGTGAAACTATTAAAAATGACAAGCTTTCCACAAAGTTTCAAATCCACTAAATAAAATAGGAAATATCACTTTAGATCCATATGAAAGAACAATTATTCTATTTGACCTTGGTTATGGTGAGAAGAGATAAAAAGATCAAGAGAATCACAAAAGCTCTAACTTGGCAAGAATTCACATAAAAACTCCAAATCATGCTTTAGATATGTATTGTACTAATATTTCTCCCACTTTAACAATGGACTCATCAAGATACATATAAGAAAATTGAGCATGAATAAAATGAAGTAGTTGCATTTTATTTGATTTTAGCTTAAGGAACCATAAAAATTATCTAAAGTGGCTCTACACAAGGTTGTCAGAATTGTGATCCTGAATCAAATCGGAGGTTCGTTGGTAGGATCGTAAATCGTAGGATTGATGTAGAATTTAAGATCTTACTTGATTCTACCAAAGAAATATTTTAAAAAATCTACAGTATATTATAACACTACTACATTTTTAGAATTATATCTTTTGAGCTTTTCTTTACAAATTGTAGAGTAAAGGTAAGATAAAGTGTTATTTTATGATAATTATAGTGAACATAAAGAGAGAAAAGTTAAAATTTTCAATTAAAAGGAAGTATACAAGTAATTATTTATAATAAAACAATATAATCGAGTAGGATTATATGAAAATTTTGATCATGATCCTACAAAAGTTTGGGTAGAATCGTAAGAATATTAAGATTCTACCATAAAATTGGATCGACCTAGTCAATCTTAAATCATAAAATCTTAGGATTGTATGACACATTGAGATTCTGACAACCTTGCCTCTACATGTATTACACCAAACAATATTACGTGAAGAAGCTATCTAGAACATGGCAAACTATATATAGCAAAGCTAGAGCCAAATACGCAATAATATGAAATGAAATGGATTTTTCACATGTCAAGTTGTTTAAAATCATAGTTTAGTCAAAGGTATCTAAAAATGAGACAAACCATACCAATAAACTAAATGGAACCAAGAAGCTACAATTGAGTCTATTTAGAGTGCTACAGGTTCAGAATTAAATCATTTTGTACAAACATTTGGAATTAAGCATAATTAGCACATTTAACACTTGCTAAAATTCATTTTTGGTTTTATCTTAACAAAGTTAGTCCTAGACTAGGAGCCATCAATAACTGCCTATGAAATTTCAATCGTTTTTTACATTTTTGCTTTGTTAGCCATGTGCTAGATCTCAAGCCTCATTATGACCATCCCAAGCAAGAAGCTTAAGAGAGAGGTCCAGGTTATCCAAAACTCTCCTTGATTTCACGTCTAGTGCAATGGTGAGCCATCTCATGAGCAAGAATTGGTGAGATTAGGTTTTGGTACAGAAAGAGATCATTTTTCATCTACTTTATTTAGTTTAAGAACAAAAGGCTACTCCTTAGTCTGTAAACTATACTCAACCTGAGCCGTAAAAGCCTATGAGAAGAAAACTTATACTTCAATAAAGAACTAGCATAGTTTGATCTAAAGCTCAATTTATATTATAGACTCATCATAGCCTATTTGACATGGTATGAATCATAAGAGTATCACTGGAGTAAAACTAGTCATAAGATCCAACAAGACATGTTTAGTTCAAGTTTTCTACATTTAAGGAAGCTTGTATGGCAAGAGCTAAGCTACACATAGAAAAACATAATTAACATAGCAAACTAGCACCAGACATGGTAAAATGTGAAGCAAGATATCATGTCACATAAGGATAATAGTCAAAGCTCCATGTAATATTATACAATGCAAGTTGCTGAGTTTAGATATGCATTATGTTACAATGGATGCAAAAGAAGTTAAACTCGCTCTCAAAATAGGCCTAAAGGACTAATAACTGCCAACTCCCCCTGCGAAGAAGCAAAACGAGAAGAATTAAAAGTCTTAGTGAAAATGTCTGTAACCTGGTGCTCTGACTCTACAAAGTGAAGCATCACATCAACCTTCTCTACATGGTCTCTAAGGAAATGATATTTAATATTGATGTGCTTAGTCCTAGAGTGTTGCACTAGTTTTTGGCAGTATGTATGGCACTAGTGTTGTCACAGAAGAGGGGAACACTTTCTAAGGCCAACCCATAGCCCCGTAGAGTAGATAAGATCCAGAGTACCTGATACCACTACTATTAGTAGCTACACACTCTACCTCAGCGGTGAACTATGCAACAGAGGACTACTTTCTACATGACCAAGAGATAAAATATGTGCCTAAGAAATGACAAGTGTCAGAGGTACCCTTTCTATCTATCCTACACCCCACAAAATCAGCATAAGAAAGTGTGAAGAGAGAGTGCAGAATCAAAAAAATATCAGACTCCAAAATCAAGAGTGTCTTGAAGGTACCTAAAGATGTGACACACTGTTTGATGATGTGAGGCATGAGGAGAAGCCTAAAATTGAGCGTATAGACACACAACAAACTGAATGTCTAGCCTTGAAGTCGTCAGGTAGAGGAGGGAGCCAATCATATTGTGATACGCATTTTGGTCCATAGGCTTTTCATCCTCATCGGGATCTAGTACGATAGAAGTGGTAATTGGAATAGACAGTGGCTTGCTACTTCTCATGTCCAAGTGCTAAAGAAGATCCTTTGTGTACTTGCTTTGATGAATGAAAATCTTTTCCTTTAGTTGCTTGACTTGAAGACTAAGGAAGAAAGTTAGCTCTCCCATCATACTTATCTCGAATTTTCTACTCATAGAATCTGAAAATCTAGACACCAAAGCATGAGAAGAACCACTAAATATAAATATCATCCACATAAATCTGAACAAGTAAGAAGTCATTGCCATGCCTAAGGGTGACAAGGTTTTATCTACCATACCCATTTTGAAATAATTTTTAAGCAAGAAACTCTTAAGCCTATTATACCAAGTTTTAGGGGCTTGTTTCAATCCATACGAGGCTTTGGAGAGCTTACACGCTTGGTTTGGGAACTTAGGAGTTTTAAAACCATGGGGTTGCTTGATAAAGACCCCTTATTCTATGAAACTATTCAAAAAAGCACTTTTGACATCTATTTGAAAAAGCTTAAACCCTTAGAGGCCACAATTAATAGCAAGATGTGAATGGCTTATAATTTAGCTATAGGTGCAAAGGTCTCTTCAAAGTCTAAGCCCTCTACCTGGAAAAAACCCTAAGCTAAAAGCCTAACATTGTTGTGAACTACTAATCCATCCTCACTTTACTTTTTTTGAAAACCCATTTTGTACCAATTACATTATTATTAAGAAGAGGTTCAACTAAGGTTTAGATTTGGTTTCTTTTGAAGTTTTCTAGCTTTTTATGCATGGCATTGACCTAAGAGGCACCAGATAAAGCACGGGTGATATCTTGGGGTTCAAAAGACACAAGAAAAGCGTAATATACATGAGAATCTAGAGCGATAAACCTAGAGTGAGTAACTCGCTCATGAAGATCCTCAATCATCTACTCTTGTGGGTGTCATCACTGAATATGAAGAGGAGGTCCTGGTGCAGATGTAGCCTCTACCTTATGTGCTGTGGAGGTAGGAGTATAGCCATTTGAAGCATCGTTGAAGGTGGGAAGATGCTACTCTACTGAAGCTGGAGTAGTAGAAGCAAGCTCTCCAACCAACGTAGGAGTGAGTAAAAAAGAGATTGGGTCCTCATCCTCTAAGTCATGGTCATCATCAATGAAGATGATCTCCCAATCACCGTGTACATGTGTACCTGCACTGTCGGGTCTAGTACTAGGACTAGACTCATCAAAAGTGAATTCACAAGTCTCACTGATTTTGTTAGTATCCAAATTGAACACACAAAAGCTATGAGAATAAGCAAGATATCCATGAAAATGCCATCATAACATCTATATTTAAATTTATCCAAGTTGCCATGCTTAAGAATGAAGCACTTGTAATCAAATATCTTAAAATGAGAGACAGTAGGCCTACAACCAAATCTAAATACAAAAGAAGTTTTGCTTATGGACGATCTCAAGAAAACCGTGTTGGATGTATAGCAAGCAGTAGAAATCACCTCAGTCTAAAACCTCCTAGGGGTGCTATGCTCCTCTAGCATGGTCCTAGCCATTTTTACAAGGGTTCTATTCTTTCTCACTATAATCGCATTCTGCTGGGGAACCCTTGCTGAGGAGAACTGGTGCTTTAATCCTCTCCTAGTACAAAAAGTGGCAAAAGATGAATTTTTGAATTATGTGCCATGTCACTCCTAATGGCTCTCAAGGCTCCTAGGAGGTCAATTGCAAGTCTAAGGGCCAACTGTTTAAAATAGCCAAAGGCTTCATCCTTAGAAGCAAGAAAGTACACCCAAGAATATATCAAAACACAATCATGGTTCCTCATGCGTCAATTTCCTGTGGTTTATTTTGGTGGAGAGATGTTATGAAGAGTATAACTTAGTTTCGTGGCATCGCAATGGGGAAGCTAGGCAATGGTCAAGACATATTGTTCTGGAAAGATTACTGGGATGGTAATCTTCTCTACATAAAATACCCGAGATTATATTCTAATGCTTGCAACCAAGAATTTTGGGTCAAAAACTACATGTAATTGATGGAGCCTCATGATCTTTACTAGTTACCCCTTTCGAAGGAATCCTACCAAGAGTACATACAGCTGCTAAACCTTACAAATGAAGTCATGATTAATTAAAATCCCTTGATTAGTGGACATATATTTGGGGAAACTCCATGTACTCCTCACAGAAATGCTACACTCACCAGTTTAAACAATTAAACACTTCTCTGGTTTTCCCGCTTGTCTGGAAGAGCACATGCTTGATGAAGCACAAGGTTTTTTCTTGGCTTCTATTAATGGAAAGGCTTAACATCAAAGATATGCTAAGGAGGAAGAATTTTAACACTGATGGCAACATACATTGTGTGTTATGTGACTTACATAGTGTAGAGACCTTTAGTCATCTCTTCTTTGAGTGCTCTTTTTTCCTTGCAATGTTAGAATAAGATTGGGATTCACTGGGCTCTGGATTTCGATAGTCTTATAAGAGGTCTTAACATGAAATTAACATATACAGGACAACTCTTCATGGAGAAGTTCACCTTGGCTACTTGGCTTATTTGAAAAATTAGAAATGAGTTTATCTTCTAGCAGTAGCACTATAGGCTCAATGACCGGAAATCAAGACTCAGATTGGGGGCTTCTCTACTATTGCATAGGGTCAAGCCAGCTGCTCGTTCTTTGCTCTCTTCTAGGCTCGATCCATCTGATTCTTCTCTGTTTTATTTATGTTCTTCCTCTCCTCTTGCTCCCCTTCTTTCTTGTACATTATTATTTATCTACTATAATGAAGTAGGAGCCTCTCCTAGTACTTTTTTTTTGTAAAAAAGAAGAATATATAGAAAAGTCATGTACAATGACAAGCATATACCGCTTCCCTCCTGTAGACTAGACTCTAGAGGGACCTACGGTGACTAAGTGCAAGAGCTGTCCAGATCCATCAGTCATCACTAATGTAAGAGGAGGATGAGTGGTAGAAACCATCTTACCATGTTTATAGGGTGTGCAAATTACATCCTTGCAACTCTTAAACCTAGACAATCCTCTAATAAGATCCTAGCAACTGAGTCTAGTCAAGTGATCGATGCCTATATGTCTAAACCTACGATGCCACAACACTAGACCCGAAGAATCAGGTGCCACAAGACACCTAGGGCTGGAGATAGATGAGATACTGAAATCAGCCCTAAAGATCCTCTCAAACCTAGAGATCCCAAAAATAAACTCACCCGAGGAATATAGAACTCTACACTCTCTACTCTTGAATCTCACTTCTAAACCCTTATCAAGGAGTTGGAAAATAGGTAGCAGATTATACCTCTGCTTACTTACCAAAGTGACGTCCTTGAGCAAGAATTTGTTGTTGATGTGCATGGTCCAAGTAGAAGCATCCCCAAATGTGATCAAATCATTATTGGATGCAATAGTGAGGGAGGAGAACCACTGAGAATCTCCGAACATGTGTCATGAGTACCTGGAGTTAACAAGCAACATGTCCTTCTTGCCCGCTCGACGAACCTATAGGGCATAAGCAGAAAACATCTGTGCCTTAATACTGGGTTTAGTAATGAAAGACTTTGGGAATCTAGTGATGAGCAACATAATGTCTAGGAATAGCAGTAGAAGCAAAAATAAAATGGTCTACCCTCACGATATTCTAATCCAAAGCGTTGCCTAGAGCCATCAAATGAGTCAAAGAAGTCATATACAAATCTAGACCTATTACTAGAAGGAAAGATATGAGGCCTAGCTCTAGAGACATTCACATGTGAAGAAAATCCTCTAATGGACCTCAAAGAACACATCCTCTCTTTTCTCTCAACCTTAACTCTATGAAAGCAGAACTTAACAATGTGGACATCCTTCTTGCAGAAGGTGCAATGGTACTTGATTTTTAAGGGGTCTAACCTATTAAATTAGAAGCATTTGACTTGCTAGAAGGGGTTTGGGCAAAACTTGCTGACCTAAAGACAATCTTGGAGACTTAGGGGTTTTACCTCAAACTTGCCACTCTTAACAACTCTCACAACCTTAGGTGAGTGGTTCTTAGAATACTCTAGGGAATTAAATTCTAGGCCTCTCTTCTTCACACTTATTTTATATTGGTCAAGGATCATGTTGATGTTCTCCTTCCCATTAGAAAATCTCTCAATAGTCTTTTTGAGTTAGTCATTCTCTTAGGCTAGGTTACCATATGTGGCACACTTATTGGTTTTGGTTGCACTAGTATATCTCTCTTTATGGACAGCTAACTCTAGTTTCAAAGCCTCACAAGCAGATAAGAGAAAGTTCTAACCCTATCCCACTGTTCCTTATATTTGACTATAAAAGCTTCATTCATCTCCTATAATTAGTCCTTATTTTAGCACAAAATGCATAAGAAATAGAATCAATAACATTCTTAAATGCAATCATGGACATAGAGTTTTTAATTTTACATTTCTCCTCAAGTGTCTTGTTAAGGGCATTAATATCAATTGTGAGCCTAGGATAATTTTCACTAGATTTAGTCCTAAAATGAAGATGTATTTTAATCATTTCTTACATTTTAATTTTGCTATCCTCATAATGAGAGCAAGCATGATTATGATTAAATTTGAGTAATTCCTTAGTAGCACTATCCAATTTTAATTCAACCAAGGCATAGTTTGAGCATGACGAAGGAATATCATCTAAAGGAATTACACCCAAAGCAACAACATTCATGCAATCATGATCATCAGTAGACTTGAGATATTCTAGTTCATCTAGAGCATCCTTAAGTTGACTAACAACAAAAGAATGAATAATTTTCAAATTAGCTATTTGATCATGCAAGCACAAGTAAGATTCACAATTATCATTGGGATTCCTGGATTTGAGCCTAATAACTTCTAGGTTTAAGTTGTTAATCATAATATCCTAATTCTTAATTATGTTAGCTTGTTTCTTTAGTTTTTATTCAGCAGTAGCAAGAGAATGTTTTATCTCTTTGGAGGAGGGGTATACCTCATTGGGATCACTATAGGGATCGTCGGAGGAGAAGTTGATGTCGGTGGGGCTACCCTTGGCCATGAAGCACATGCCAGGTGAAGTATGGAGTCTTCTTCTTGTTGTGGGAGTCATTCCTATCGCCCTCCATTCTCGAGTCCACATCGCTCATATCAACGTTATCAAGAGTGGTAAGGACCTGATTGATGAACTTACAGTAGTTAGGCTTCTTGAACTTTGTATCACGAGTTTGAGGACACCATTGAAAGTCCTTCTCCTCTGTGCCCTTTTTTAAAACAAGAAAAAAAATCCCTAAAAGCCTAAAAGGCCAAGTGGGCCAAAGCCCACTCCTCTGGCCCTCTCCACCCGCTGGCCCAGCGTACCATGCGTCCAACATGTGGCACACATCCAGCCATCACCCTCTCTGCTGATGGTCGACACGTGTCAACCAACGGCAGCCTTCTCACCCGCGCCGCTGCACCTTGGCTATCCAATCCTTTCGAGCCGGTGATAGGTAGAGCCTACTTGTCAAGCACTCCATCTTCCTCGTGGATTCTCGCTGAGAGACCATGTGGTTATGACCTCATGTTTGTGATGAGTAATTGACGAGTATTCTGAAAAGATTGAGTTTGGTTTGTGCGTTTCGTGCCATGATGGCATTTGGCTCAGTCGGGTGTGGTTAGTCGGACTTGAGGCGTATTCTTCTTCTCGATCGGGCATTTGGGCCATGTTATGATTGAGTACAATTTGTTGATGCTAATGAGGGTTACTTGTTTCGAGCGGTGCTATGTAATGTGTTTCTTATCTGTGATGGCTGCAGAATGTCGAGGCGGAGTCGTGGCGAGGCACGGGATGACCGGACTAGGCGCGGGCGGTGCCAAGGTCAGAACGGTCGAGGTGTGCCAATAAGACACCATGTGGTTATGTCGGGACCCAGAGCAACAACTCCAAAACCCTCTGTGTAAATCGCACTAGTCCAGGATCAGCTAGTGCACACAGTGATAACAGGGATACATAATGACAAACTTTATTTAACTAAATATGGGCCTGATGGCCAAAGTTAACATCAATGGCACATAAGCCAAAATTAAATACAAGCAGCGGAAGAAATAAACCAAAGTGGAAGAAACCCACTGAGCCTGCCCACAGGCAAACGACAGTAAGACGCGGCCTATACGTTCTGATCCTCACCGAAGTCGAAGCTGTCCTTTGAAAAATGATGAATTGAGCAACATGAGTACATAAAGTACTCCACAAGTTACACCAGGAGGTTTAACAGAGTTAATGCATGCATATGGATTGACAAAGGAAGGCATAGTAAGGTTAGTTGAGCATAAAGCGACATTGAAGTAAATACTGTAAGTAGATTCAAAAGCTGAATTTGATACAATAGATAGAAACAAGATTTTAACAAAATAATATCGTTAGTGCAGGCTCCGACCAAACACCAACCTATCCACGGGCATCCCACCCGGACCATCTTTTCCAAAAAGATCTCATATGGATTCCATCCATCCATAAGGTTTTCATAAACCATTTTGAAAAACAAAGTCTAATCCGTGAAAAACTTTACTCAGCTTGCCCATGACCGTGGGCATGGCTATTCAGGATAGATTATACACTCTGCAGAGGTTGTACAGCTTTACCCACAAGACATGATCATCCCGGTTTGCCACGCGAGTTACACACTTCCTTAGGTGTGCGGCGAGGAGATCATGACAAGGCCTTTACAATGATCCGTTGTCAACATAATCACGCCACCACTAAGGTTTCACCACAACATGAATTCACATGTTAGAGCCCCCTCTTGTGCCATGTGAGACTTCTCATGACCTACGCCGCGCTCACATTCAGCCTATAGCGAGATTAAGTTGGAACTTCACAAATTATTCGGCCAGGTCTATCCCATACCAGACTTGTGGTAGTACGATAGGGTTTTGCAATAGTAGCTCGCAGACCGGTCCTTAACTGACTTAGGCACCAACCACATACCCCTCGTGCCTGGCAATCAACATTGTGTCACCAAACAATAATGCATGCCAGCAAGCACCCACCACCTAACCATTTGCCTAAGTCTAAACAAAGTTTTTATATTTTGTTTGGAAACATTTCATAATCATTCTTGACTCACCAAAGTCAAGAATACATTTGAAAACTTTAGCATTTTATGTGAAAAAGTATCCCAACCTATGATTATTCTAAGCATGGCTAAGCTTTGCTATAAAATGTCCAGTTAATACTAATGTATCAACTAGGTTTTTCTCTATGGTGACAAGGCATAGAAAGTTCAATGTCAAATTTGGCCATATACAAAGGAATTTGGGCATAACTAGAATTTAAATCGAATTTAAACTAGGTTTGAATAAAAGTACGCATGCATAATAATTTTAAAAACAACATAAATAATTTAAATTACTGGGATCAACATGATCAAAGGTGTAACTTGCCTTGCTCGAAGACTTGATGCTGCAAATCGTTGAAATCGTACTCTCCGGATTCGATGTAGTCTACACGCGAAGAACCAAAGGAAATAAATAAAATACAAATCAAATAAAAAATTATAAAAATATATACTGGAATATATATTATGATTTTAGATGAATTTAGGAGAAATAATCAACAGATTCGGAGTTCGGACGACGAAGAACGAGTCATCGGAAGATCGATTGGAAAGGAAATTGCTGGAAAATGATTCCAACCGAGGGAATAGTTCTTGAGACCTTCTTTTTGGCTGGATTTCTGGTGTGCTAGTGTGCATCACAAGTGGGGAATGAGGATAGGAGGTGGTGGTTCAATTTATAGGTGAAGAGGAGCAAAGGAATGACCAAAATTGATTACCGGAGTAAAGACAGGAATAAATGAAATTTCGGTTTCAACTTTGCATGCAAGAAACTGAATAATTGATGAGTATAATGGCCATGAAACTGAGAATAAATTTATTAGAGACATTTCTACTGCATACCAATTAATTTTGGCTGGATGGCTTGGGCTAAAATTCAACAGAGGCGATGAATCGACGTCGGGAAGCGAAAACAGAAGATTTTGGGAAAGACTTGATTCCCACCAAATGGCTGCATCAAAATCACATTAAATTGATGGGTAGGTTGCTAAAATGCTAGAACATGATGTGACATGAACAAAAGCCGAAAAAAGATCACCGAAGAAAAGGTGGCATGGTGGAGGAAGGAGAGGGCACGGGTGGCTGCGGCTTCTCTAGTGTTTTCCATAAAGGTAGAGGGGGTGCTGGGGGTTGGCATGGGAATGGAACATAAGGAGGTGCTTCTATTGATATGGCAAGAACAAGAGGAATGAGTTAATTTGGCTGAGTTATGTGCAATGTCGGTTTTCAATGCTTGAATGCAAGAAACTGAAAAACTGAAATGTTAATGACTAAAAACTGAAAAAGAATTGATGTTTGGCAATGAATAGAGGTGTTCTTGCTGCATGCAAATTAATTTGGTAAGAGAGAATTGATTTTGCCTGCATGCATGCATGCATGGTTCATGGTGGCTTTAGCTGAAGAATAGAGTGTTTGTTGGTCTGATACGTGGAGATGAACAACAAAGGTAGAAAGAAGAAATATTAGGCTAAAAGAGAATAGTCCAAATGCTTGAAAAGAATCTATGGCACTGGGGTGGTGAGAAGTTTGGAGTCAAGCGTGTTTGCACAAAAGAAGACTTTGGCCCAGAAGGGAAATCTCATTATTTTCAGAAAAAGAGAAGTGCCAAGAAAAATATTTCGATCTAGAAAAAAAGAATGGATATTTTTAAGGATATTTTGAAGTTTGCAAGATTTGAATTTGAATTTTGGAAGTGCACAAAATTTTTTGAATGGAACTGAGGCTTTTGAAAATAAACTGGGCTTTAGAATTTGAAATTTAAATTTTTGGAAAACCAAATAAACTTCAAATATCCAAATGGGTGGCATAAATGTATAGATTGGAATTTTTTATGAATTTAAACATTTGAATGGGCTCAATCGGAGTTAAAATGAGGAAGTTAGGGCTTTCGGAAGATTAAAACTAAAGAAAAAGAAAAGACTGAGAATTATTTTTATATTCAAAATTCAATTTATGACGTCAGCAAGGAAATGATTTTTGGTGGAATTATTTTTATACAGAAAAGGGATTTATGATGTCAGGGTGGTGTCAGCAAGGATTTTCATTTTCGGCCGAATTATTTTTATAAAGAAAAAGATTATATTAGACTGACAGGTGGGGCCGGGTCTATGGTGGACTGGGTTCACGGATTAGCTTGGTCCACCGTGGATCGGGTCCACAGCGGACGTGGCATCCAGCTGACACGGCCAGGCCGTGGCACCAGGTGGCTGCCACGCGTGCGGGCTTGCTGACGTGGCGACGCCGGCCGAAGGCGGCGCTTGGGCGCGCGGGCTCTTCGGCGCTCCAGTGCCTGGCGGCGGCGGCTGAGACGCGCAGCGATAAGAAGAGGAGGTGGGGAAGCAGGCTCACCTTGGTGTGGGGTCCGAGGGCCTCGGGACTGGGCTGGCGGTGCTTCCTAGCGGCGGCAGAGCAAGGGCATCGTCGGCTGGGCTCCTCGGTGGCGGATTCGTCCGGCGGATTGTTCAGGGGCATTCGCACGGACCCGGTGAAGATGAAGGTGGCGGCGGCGAGGGGTGAGGTGATCTGAATCACCAGCAATTGCTCGCCAGAGCTCAGCGTAGCGGTGAAGACGGAGAAGCTCGGTTCGGTGAGAGCTTGGGTCCGGAGAGGGGAAATTGAGGGGAGAGTGAGCTGCGGTGAGAGATGAGGATGCTCGAGGGGGTTTTATAGGGGCTCGGGGAGGGGAGGATGGCCGGTGGTTACTCGACGTGGTAAAGGCGGCCATGAATGTCATATTACGGCGAGGTGAGCTTAAAGGAGGGAAAAAACGGGCGGGAATGACTGAGGAGTGAAGGGGCAATCAAAACAAGTATTAGTTTGAGAATTAAATGTGGGAAACGGCCGCATTAAAGCTCGAGGAGGGGCTGGCAATGGCGGCCTGGCTAGAGGAGGAAGAAGAGTGGGGAGGAAGAGAGAGCTAACATGCGGGCCCCGCATGTCGGCGAGAGAGAAAAGAGAGAAAAGGGCGGACGGTTGGATGATGGCCACGCATTAAGGAAATGGATCTCAGCCATCGGATGAAGAATGAATGGGTAAGTTAAGGTGCACGGCTGAGATTAGATTGGTGATGGTAGATTAAATCCAGGCCATCGGCTAAGTTAAGTGAAGATGGACGTACGAGATTGGATCGGGTGGCAAGGATCAAATCAAGGGCGTTGGTGAGAAACGAAGGGGTAAGTGGGATTGGGCGATCGGGATTAAAACGGGCGGCGATGGATTGGATCCAGGAGCGACACGTGTCGGCTGTGGGAGAGGTTTAGATTTAAATTTATTTTTTTTAATTTTTAGAAATACAATGAGGCTTTAAAAATACTTACAAAATAGCAAATAAAGTCTAAAAATTCCAGAAACATTCACAGAAATGCTTGGGGATATTTTAGACTTAGGAAAAATATTTTCAACTTAAAGTTGGTCTTTTAATTTTTACAAAAATACTTTTTAGCTTTGAAATTGATTTTTAAAATTCAGCAAAGCACAGAAAAACCAAATAAAAGCGAATTGCTTTAAAATAATTAATTTGAACTAGGATTTTATAGAAATTCAAAATACTCTTTATTTAATAATATTTTTATGTTTTTGATTAAATTACTTTTAAGAAGAATTTTTTTAAAGCTAAAAACAGGCAAAATAAAATCTCAGAAATTCAAGTAACGAAAGAACACTTGATTTTATTTTAAATCAAAATAAATTTTAATTAATATGTTTTACTAAAAATTTTGAAATAAATAGGTGGGCTGTTACAGGTTATGACCCCATGTTTGTGATGAGTAATTGATGAGTATTTTGGAAAGATTGAGTTTGGTTCGTTCGTTTCGTGCCATGGTGGCATTTGGCTCAATTGGCTTGAGGCATATTCTTCTTCCCGATCGGTCATTTGGGCCATTTCATGCTTAAGTATGATTCATTGATGCTAATTGTGTTTACATGTGTCGAGCGGTGCTATGTAATGTGTTTCTTGTCTGTGATGGCTGCAGGACGTCGAGATGGAGTCGTGGCGAGGCACGGAGGACCGGACTAGGCGCAGGTGGTGCCGAGGTCAGAACGGTCGAGGTGTGCCGAAGACGGTGAGGGCTCGAGGTAGCTGCGAGGCTTGGAAGGCAGGGAATGAGGAAGCTTCTCGGAAGGTGCAGGAGGGGCGTTTTGGGAAATATGCAAAGCTGTACTAAAGGAAGTGGATTTGGGTAAAGCACAAAAGTTGTTGGAGGCTTAGTGGGTAAAGAGAAAATCAAACCCATTAGTGGGAGGCTATAAAAGGAGGAGTGTCTCCTGCATGGTCTTTAAGGCTTTTGGGGTTGGTTTTGCTTTGTATCTCTTTTGCTTTAGTTGTTGGAGAGTAGCTGGCAGAGTGCAGGTGGTCATTGCTTTGGTTCTCCCTGTGTGGCTCTGAGAGATAAGAGAAGTTCTTGTGTTCTTGATGTGAGGAGATGGTTGTAAACCCTGTGTAATCATTCATCTCTCTTCCTCTCTATCAATACAAGGATGGTTTTGTTGGCTGTTTTCATCTTTTGGCTCTTTCTGTGATGAATTTCAATTTCTGCAGTTTCTCTGTCCCTTCTTTGTTTTCTTGTGTTTTAAGTTCAATCCTTGCTCTCTTGATGGGTTCTTTATTGCCTTGAGATGGAAATGAATACAAGGTCCCTTGGACATTCCATTTTCAAGAACAAGAGAAGGATTCAATGGTTCTTGTGATTTCTCAAAGCCTCATCATCTTCTCCTCTGTTGTTGAGCTTTCTAGGGTTTGGGTACAGAGGGTGATGAAACTGCTTGTTTTCTTTTAGGAGATGGTCTGAGATTCTTGCTGGCATGTCCTGAAGTTGTTGCTAATCTAATTGCAAAAGGACATAAGCAAAGAATGAGTGTGCAGGGAGAAATCTGAATTTTTATCTATCTCTCCTATCACTTTCAGATTTTGGTTCAATTCTTCTTCTTCTTGGGTGAATTCCCATGAGTTTTAGAGTCTCTCTGCTATTTTGGTCTTAGCCTTGTCCCCTTGGCCTGAAGAGATCTGCAGCATCACATATTTTTGAAGCTTTAATCGAATTTCAGCTGATTTCAGCCTTTTCGGGTTTACTGCTGTTTTCAGTCTTTGGGGAGCCGGTCTGACCGGAGGTTCTATAGCGGTTTGACCAGCTGGGCCACTACGGTCAGACCGGCCCTAGAGCGGTCCGACCAATGGTGACCTGGCGGTCTGACCGGTGCACAGAGTGCGGTCAGACCGGCCGTCCCTGAGTGATGTCCTGCTATTTCTAGCAATAGCTTTTGTTTCAATGTTTCTTCTATGATCTTCTGTTGTCTTGGTCTCATTGCCTCTCCTGTGACTAATTCTGGTTTACAGTAGTTCCCTGTGGTTAGATCTTTTGTTTTCGGCAGTCTTTTTCTTTAATCTTTGCAATTGTCTGCTTCATGTCATTGCTTCATTTCCTGGTTTGTCTTTGGTTGCCAGAGAGCATTTACTTTACTCTTCATAGTTTCATTCGGGGATACTTTTGTGGGACGAATTTTTAAAGTCGACATTCACCCCCCCCTCTATCGCCGATTTCGATCCAACAATTGGTATCAGAGCTGGTTAGCTCTTCCTCATAGATCTTAACCGGTCTCTAGAGCCATGTCGACAGACAAGTATTCCACCAAGCCTCCCATTTTTGATGGCATCGATTATCCCTTCTGGAAAAGCCGGACGGAGACCTACATCCAGGCTCAGGGTTATGCCATCTGGCGGAAGGTGAAGACCCAATATGTTGTTCCTGCCGATGAGAACATCAACGCTGGAAACATGCTTGATGTTGAGGCGAACGCTAAGGCAAGGAACATCATAATTCAGGGTCTGAGCAGAAGCGAGTTCGATCGCATCTCTCATCTGACGTCGGCTTTCGACATCTAGGAGACCCTCGATGCATACCATGAGGGCACCACCCAGATTAATATGGTTCGACAGGACCAGTTCAAGCGAGATTACAACAAGTTTGAAATGCTCGCTGGTGAGTTCCTCGATGAGCGCTTTGCACGTTTTCACAAGATTCTGAGCAACCTCCGAACAGTCAGTCTCACATACCCCGACTCGGACAATGCTCGACAGATGCTGTCTGCTCTCGATTTGCGTGTTTGGGAGATGAAGGTGACCACGATTACAAACACGACCAACCTCTCGGCTCTGACTCTTGACGCGTTGTACTCATGCCTCAAGACTCACGAGATGACATAGTCTCTCGTAGGTCGAAGTCGCAGTCGATGGCCTTAGTTACCGATCCCAGTCTGGTTTCTGGACCTTCTTTCGAGTCGATCTGTGGATTCTCTCTAGCTGCTCTCTGTGACGTATCTGATGATCAGTTAGAGCAGCTACCAGAGGAACAACTAGCCCTTCTAGCCAGAAAGTTTTCCCACGCTTACAAAAGGGTGAGGGATCGAAAGAGGAGTGGTCCGATCATTTGCTTCGAGTGTGGTGGCCCCAACCACATTCGGGCGAATTGCCCCAAGCTGGGGAAAGGGAAGGGCGACTACGGCGGTGTGAGCAAGAATGACTACATCAACAAGAACCGCAACAAGAAGCCCTCAGCTCATGCCCAAGGCAAGAAGAAGTTCCGCGACCTTGGCAAAGCCAAGAAGCTCTTCCACCGCGTTCTCACCGCCTTCGACGACCTCGACGTTAGTGAGGTGGAGGGGTGGAGCGACGACGATGGGACGGACGAGCAAGACCCCAAGGGCGGCGACGACTTCTCCGGCATGTGCTTCATGGCCCTTGAGGGCGAGATTAGCGACAGCGAGCTTTACTCCAACTCCGACGAGGTATACCCCTCCTATGACCAGCTTAATGATGCTTTTCTTAAGCTAGGGAAACTCCATGCTAGATCTAGAGCTAGGTGTAGCGAGTTGGAAAAGGAAGTAGATAGATTCTCACGGGAGCTTACTTCACTTATATCTGCTCCCTCCCGTGACGAATATGATACATGTTGTGCCTTGCTTAATGACATGGAGAAATTAAGGACCCCTCATGATAGTTTATCTTCTGAGCTTGACATGCTTAAGGTGGAGAATGTTAGTCTTTTGGCTGAACTAGAGATGAGTAGGATTGTTACTCCTGCATCTACTGTTGTTGAGACTACATCTTGTACCTCATGTGAGGATAAGGACAATGCGTTTAGAGGTCTTTATACCATACTCCTTGATCTGCCCGAGTCTTGTGAAAATTGTAATAACTTGAAATTGAACTTAAAAAGGGTAGTTTATAAAATTGCTGAGTTGCATGCTTCATTACTTGACCCTATTGTCTCTTGCACCAATTGTCCAAAATTAACCCTGGTGCCTGAGTCTGTTTCTAAGCAATTCCAAGAAATGGTTGATCATAACAACAAATTGGCTCAGTATGCGACTAAGGACCCTGTTAGCTCACCATGCATTAGTTGTGAAAAACTAAAACTTGAACTCGTTGCTTTGAATGAAAAATATGTGAAGCTAACTAAGGATTTTCTAGAGAAGTCATCAATTGATTGTGATGTGATTGCCTCGGTGGGGGAGAAGCCCAAAGGAGTAGAGACGCTTAGGCACGATGACCAAACAGCTAGAGGTAGGGTTGTCCCTTCTAGTCCTTGCGAAGACCTCAATGTTGAGGTGGCTGTGCGTGCACATACCATTCCTTCTTCTGCTATTGGTTCTTCCTCTTCTCCTGCTGCTGTCTCTTCTTCCCCCTGCTCTTCTTGCACCTCTCTCTTTCGGGAGTGTCAGTACCTTATGAACACTCTCGAAAGATTTGTAGGAGGCAAGAAGAAGCTAAATCTTATTCTAGACCAGTCTAAGATTTGCAAATTCAATCAAGGTCTAGGATATGATTTTCTTGAGGATGTTAGGAAGCATCCACCTGCTGTGCTTAGACCCATAGCCGCAGGTGTGATCGAGGTCAAGCCCAGAACTGAGAAAGTTCAATTCAAGTCAGTGGGCTTTGTCCAAGGGATCTCTGACAGTAAGGTGATAACTCCCGGTGCTTCGACCTCTCAGAAGGCGAAGTTTTATTGTACCTTCTGTCAGAAGGATGGACATAGGATCGAGCGATGCTTCAGGCGTGCCAAGATTGCGCGGAGAGATCGTGCTCGTGATCTTAGGAGTATTCAGGGTCAGCCCTAGACCTTGAGTGCACCTAAGACCAACACGAGGTCTAGGGTTGAACACTCTGAGGGTTTTGGGCATTATCGAGGACTTGGCTTTTTCGGTGTTTCTGATTTTCGTCCTCGGTTTGCCTCTGCTCGTGATATCCACCGTCCTGAGGGTAGATCTCGTTTCTCCCGTCGAGATAGCTACCCGCGGCGTGATCAGCATGTTGCTGGTGTCTTGACTCGCTCCTCCGTAGCAGTCAAGCCCAACAGAAGCTTCGGGTCTGCACACAGACCTTCTGGCTTGTTGAGCGATAGAGAGTGTATGGTAGCTAGAGGTCAGTCGTGTGTGGCTACTTCTTCTACTCGACGTGTTACTCAGTATTGGGTGCCAAAATCACTCTTGATTTACCCCAGTACTGAGACTTTACTCTCTCGTTGACTCAGGTTCGCCGGGCAGGGAAGAGAGAGGTTTAGCTCGTTGACTCCGAGTGTTCTCGACACATGACCGGAGACTCTCGTTGGTTCTCTTCCCTAGCTCGTGCTCCAGGTGATGAGACGATCACTTTCGGAGACGCTTCGTCTGGGCGCGTCATCGCCAAAAGTACAGTGCGCGTTAATGAGTCTTTTATTTTGAAAGATGTTGCCTTGGTTAGTAAGTTGCAGTATAATTTGCTTTCTGTGTCTTAGCTTACCGATGATGGCTTTGAGGTGAGCTTTAAGAAAAACGCCTGCAAAATTCTTGATTCTTCGGGTAGTCTAGTTTGCGGGATTTCTCGTTATGGGAGGATCTTTCATGCTGATTTTTTGAGTCTTCTAGTGATCCTCTCCGGTGTTTAGTTGCTTCTGAGTCCCGTGACCTCACTTTCTGGCATAGGAGACTTGGTCATATTGGATTTGACCATTTGACCCGAGTTAGCAGCCACGATCTCATTCCTGGTCTGCCGAAACTCAAGATGGTCAAAGATATTGTTTGCGCTCCTTGCCGGCACGGCAAGATGGTTGCTGCTTCTCACCCTCCGGTCAAAGTGACTGTAACATCCCAAAAAATTTCTTTCTAAAAAATTTAATTTTAAATTAATTATTTTAAAGTATTTGAGTTTTATTTGGATTTGCCCTGAATTTCTGTTTTTGAAAAAAGCTGGATTTGAAAAGTATTTTAGGTAAAACCTAAAAATATTGTTAAATAAAATGATATTTTGATTTTATATGAAAATCCTAATTCAAATTAATTATTTGGAGTTATTTGGCTTTTATTTGGCTTCCTGGATTTTTTGGAATTTATAAAAATGTATGTTTGAAATTAAAAAATATTTCAAGTATGAAAATTAAATACCAACATTAGTTGGAAGTATTTTTATTAAGTCCAAAATGTCACCAGGAGCTTCTGTGAATTTTACTGGAATTTGTGGAAGTATTCCTGTATTTTTGTGAGGCTAAATGAATTTCCTAGGAATTTCTGAAAATCTGAAATTAAAATCAAAAATAAAAATCCCTCCCTTCCCCCTCCGGCCGCCACGTGGATGGCCGGGATCAACCCACGCCACCCGCCATCCGTCCGTCGCCTCCACCCCGCCAACCCCCTCTCGATGCGCGCCACGTCGTCCCCTCGCTTCCATCCACCCGTCCACCGTCACCTACTCTCCCGGCCGCCCGATCCGCCCTCAGCCACGTGGCGCCATCCGCGCCTCCCGCTCCCTCCTCGCTCTCTGTGCGCCGGGCCCCCCTGTCCGCGCGCCTCCCCTCCGCTTCCGTCTCTCTGCCCGCGGGCCCCGTCTGTCAGCCACTCCTTCCCCCTCTCTCACTGCCGCCCCGGCCCCGCCTGTCAGGGCCATCCCCTCCCCGCGCCTTCTTCCTCCTCCCGCCCGGCCGCGCGTTCCCCGCCGCCCCTCGCCCGCTCGGTTTCTTTCCTTTTCCGCCGCCCGTGCGACCCGCGCCTTTCCTTCTTCTTCCTCCCCCGATTCCCTTCCTTCTACGGCGTCGCTTTCCCCCTATTTCCCCGCAATCGCCGCCAATCCCCGCCATCTCCGGCGAGCGATTCCCGCCCCTGTGCTCCCCCTCCGCCCCTATGAAAGCCACCCTGAGCTCCGCCTCTCTCCGCACTTCTTCCCCCTCCGTTCCCCGTTCCTCCTCCGCCACCCGAGAGCGCCCGCGCCGTGCCTCCTCTTCTCGAGCGCCGTCAAGGGCAACGGCGAGCAATTGCCGCCGCTTCGCCCCTCCTCGCGCCTCGCCGACGCCGCCACCGGCTTCACCGCGACGCCCCCGACCCCTTCCGCTCCTCGGCCGCCCCTTCTCGCCGCTGGAGAGTCTTCGCCGCCCAAATCCGAGCGCTGCCACCGCTTTGCGCTCGCCGCCGGCCACTCCCCGCCGTCTCCGGTAACCGCCGCCCCCACCACCACACTCCCCCGCGCCTCCTCTCCTCCTCCATCCCTCGCCACTGGCAGCCGCGCCGCCGCTCGCCGGCAAGGTCCCGGCCCCGTGCGCCTCCGGCCGACCGGCCACCTTGCCCGCGTGGCAGCCCAGGTGGCAGCCACATGGCGCCACCTCAGCGCCAACGCGGTGCCTCCCTGCCCCGTCAGCATACCCCACCACCTCCGCCCCTTCCCGAGCCGGTGGACCTGGTCTATGGACCCGATCCCACCTGTCAGTGGGATTTACCCCATGCTGACGCCAGCATGGCGCAATAAACCCAATTTTCAGTTCAAAAATAAATCAGCCAAAAAAGGAAATTCAGTGCTGACGAAATAATTCCAATTTCCTTTAGGAAAATAATTCCAAAAATTTAGATTTTTCTTTTTCTCTGAATTTAAATTTCCCGGAGCCCGTTCTCCTTCATCCTAACTCCGTTTGAGCCCATTCAAATTTCTAAATTCATCAAAAATTCCAAACTATCCATTTCTTCCATCCTTTCAAATATTTGAAATTTATTTGATATTTCAAATATTTAAATTTGAAATTCCAATGCATAGTTTAATTTCAAAGCCTCAGTTCCATTTCAAATTTTCTGTGCGCTTTCAAAATTCAAATTCAAATATTGCAAAATCTCCATAATATCCATTCTATTTCTCTTGGTCCAAATATTGTCTCAGTAATTTCTTTTCCCAACCGATCTTCCAGATATTCGTTCTCCCTCGTGAGAACCCCAAATCCGCTGAATCTTTCTCCTAAATTCGTATGAAATCAGAAACTTCCTTCCAGTAAATATATATTATATTTTTGTGATTTTATTTATATTTATTTGTTTGTTTGTTTTGTCGTTTCGCACGTAGAACCCGACGCCACCGAAGAATTTATCGAGCCGCAGCAAGAAGGACCAAATACCGCACAAGAAGGCAAGTCTCCTTTGATCATCTTGAACCTATGATTTTGAAATATTTTAATTATTTTAAATTATGTGCATTGCTATTTACATAAAATATTAGTTCAAATCTTAAGGTATTAGTTAATCCAACTTTGTTATGCCCTCAATTGATGTTGAATGCCATGTACCTTTGTAACCCTAGAATTTCCTTTGTCTCAATAATGAGAGTATTATAATCATTTATGAATAATAGAATGGTAGTATAATGCTTAGTCACGCTATTTAATACCTTTGAAATCTTGAAAATGGAAAATTATGTTTTGTTGTAATAACCTTGTGTTTATATGTCTAGTGGTGATTGGAGTTGCCACTGTTCTTTAAAATAAAATAAAATGTGAAAGTTGATTTAAATTAGGGTGGATGGTTGATTTGGGTTGGTGCAGTAAGCACGAGATCTTGTAAAGTGTATGTTCCACCCTAGTCAATTAAGGACCGACGCTTGTGTTTGTCCAGACTGAGCACTACCGTACAACCCTAAGTCTATATGGTTACGACCTAGCTGATTAACTCATGATAGTCTAGTTTAGGTGCCACCAGTGGAAAGTGGATGCCAGGGATTTACTGGTTATTCACAGTGAGGGACAAGGATTTACTGTACTCATATGGCGCAAGAGGGGGCTTCGGATTGGGCAGATTTAATCCTTCTGCGGTGAAGCCTCAGCGGGTGGTGTCTAGCTAGTCTAGAGTGAGGTAAAGGCTTTGTGATAAACTATCTGTGTCTCATGCCAAAGGAAGCGTGGTGACTGTTAATATAATTTATCTCTTGGGGGTAAAGTTGTACAACCTCTGCAGAGTGTCAAACTATTCGAATAGCCGTGCGCACGGTCAAGGGCGGGCAAGGAATGCATTCACATGGTAGATTTTTGGTTTTGGTTTTAAAATCAAAGTTTTTGTATTCCGAGAGTGGAGGGAACTCTCGGAAGGGTATCCTGGCGGTTGGAGCCAGAGAGGGTGGATGGAACCCGCAGTTTTAAACTTGATCAATTATAATTGGTCAGCTAGTGTTGGTAGATGGAACCTTCACTATAAAGTTAATGATAGTTCTGTTAAAATATTTACTTTATTAAATTGATGCCTTCGAAAATAATTAGTAGTAATTGAAATTAAAACATTGCTTTGTGCAAAAGAACCATATAGCCTTCCTTTGTCAAGCCTTGCATCTATTGCATTTTTCCCAAGACTTGCGGAGTACTTTATGTACTCACATGCTGCACTCAAAAATAATATTCAGAGGAATACGAAGCCCAAGAAGGAGACTACGACTACTTCGCAGGTGGATTCGACGAAGGATTTCCGGAATACTAGGTCGCGCTTCCCCAGTCAATTGCCTGTGGCGTATTGATGGGTCTCCGCTGAATTTATTTCTGCTTCTGCTGTGTTTTGTGAGTGTGAGGTCTTGAAGCTTCAGATGTAATAATGAGACCTTTCGGTCAGTACTCTCTAATATTGTAATAAAGCGTTGTTGGTTATGTAATCATTTCTGTTTGACTGTGTGCACTAGCTTTGATCTAGGACTAGTGCTGTAATACATAGAGGGTCCGGGTTCGAAAATCCGGGGTCCCGACAGAGATGGTATCAGAGCCAATTTGACTGTAGGACATGACCTAGTTAGAATGGTCGTTAAAAGAAGAGCTTCAAAATTTATTTTATAAAATAAAATTTTAATAATGTGCTATCCTTGTCTTTTCTTGTCTTTATATCCTTACCTTCATCATGGCATTCCCCCTTATCTATCTGCTTATTTCCTTTTTGGAATGGTAATTGTATTCTCTTTCCTTTGTAATTTCTATAGACGGCTCGGTAAGATTGCGTTTAAGAAGCACTTGGAGAAGCTCGTCATCATGAAGGAGAAAGGACTAGTTCTTTAGTTGTAGTACCCAAGCAAAGTCTTACGATTTTAGAATGCTTATATATTATTTGCTTGTGTATTAGGTGGATTGTACCAAGTCTTTGTATACTTGTAGTACAGCCATCCTTAAAAACTATTTTGATTTCAAGTTAGGTTTCTTTTAAGTTTTGCTTGCTTCTTTCTTGTGTGTTGGGTTGGGATGTTATTAGTTTCCCCTAATCTCTTACTTATGCTAGTTCCCTCTTACCTTTTGCTAACCCGGGAAACCGCTTCAGATGGTGAACACAAGGAGCAACCCTGGCAACAGCCGTGATGCCAACAATCAGCCAGACAACAACATTCCACCGCTTCCCCAGTCAATTGCCTGTGGCGTATTGATGGGTCTCCGCTGAATTTATTTCTGCTTCCGCTGTGTTTTGTGAGTGTGAGGTCTTAAAGCCTCAGATGTAATAATGAGACCTTTCGGTCAGTACTCTCTAATATTGTAATAAAGCGTTGTTGGTTATGTAATCATTTCTGTTTGACTGTGTGCACTAGCTTTGATCTGGGACTAGTGCTGTAATACACAGAGGGTCCGAGTTCAGAAATCCGGGGTCCCGACAGTGACTATGACCGACGCACCATGAAAGCTGCTCCACATGGACACAGTTTGACTAGCTCGGTGTAGTCAGCAGGAGGGAAGTGGTATGTTCTTGTCGTGGTCAATGACTTCTCGAGGTTCTCTTGGGTATTTTTCTTAGCCTCGAAGTTTGAGACATTTACACATTTTTGAGGTCTTTTCAGTAGGCTTTCTGTTGAGCTTCCGGGTGCCTTACGAGTGATCCACAGTGATAATGGCATGGAGTTTAAGAATTCCTACTTTGAGAGATTTTGCGATGAGATAGGTGTAGAGCATCAGTTCTCTTCTCCGCACGTCCCACAGCAGAATGGCGTCGTGGAGAGGAAGAACCGTACCTTGGTCGAGATGGCTAGGATGATGCTTGATGAGTATTCTACACCTAGGAAGTTTTGGGCTGAGGCTATAGCGACCGCGTGCCATGTTTCAAACAGAGTTTTTCTTTGGGCACACTTGCATTGCACTTCCTATGAGCTGAGATATGGGCGAAAGCCCAGTGTCTCTCATTTTCGTGTGTTTGGTTGCAAGTGTTTCATTTTGAAGTCCAGGAACCTAGACAAGTTCGAGTCACGATCTTGTGATGGTATCTTTCTAGGTTACTCGACTTCTTCGCGGGCGTATAGGGTCTGGAACTGCGAGTCTAGTAAGTTGGTAGAGACCTGTGAGGTGACCTTCGACGAGGCCAGTCCGGGGACTAGGCCCAATATCTCAGGTTCTGTAGATCTGTCCGAGCCTATCTTTGTGGATGATGAGGACGATGGAGATGAGGGTTGTCTACCCGATCCAGTCCCTCAACCTCCCCTTGAGGTGCCTTCTTCCACTGCACCTCCAGGTGATCAGCCCATGCCTTCGGCTTCCTCTGGAGCTAGTGGCTCTGTTCCTACCTCATCAGCTCATGAGGTAGATTCCACTTCTTCATCTCATCCAGGACCTCCCCGATATATCCAGAAAGACCATCCTTCTGAGCAGATGATTGGAAACCTCTTTGAGCGAGTCACACGCTCAAAATCTGGCATGTCACATTTCTGTCTCCATTATGCCTTTGTTGCCTCATTCGAACCCAAGGACGTTTGTCATGCACTTTCTGATGAGTCTTGGGTCAATGCCATGCATGAGGAATTAGAAAATTTCGAGAGAAACAAGGTCTGGTCGCTTGTTGAGCCCCCTCGAGGTCACAATATCATTGGGACTAAGTGGGTGTTCGAGAACAAGCAGAGTGAGGATGGAGTCGTCATTCGAAATAAGGCTAGACTGGTAGCTCAGAGCTTCTCTCAGGTTGAGGCTTCTCTCAGAGTGAGGAGACCTTTGCCCCTGTAGCTAGACTTGAGGCTATTAGAATCCTGCTTGCTTTCGCATCTTCTAAGAGTTTCAAGCTTTACCAGATGGATGTTAAGAGTGCCTTCCTCAATGGGTTTATTGAGGAAGAGGTCTATGTGAGACAGCCTCCAGGTTTCGAGAACCCCAAATACTCAAACCATGTCTACAAGCTTTCGAAAGCCTTGTATGGACTTAAGCAGGCCCCTAGAGCTTGGTATGAGAGGCTTAAGTCCTATCTGTTGAGTCATGGTTTTGAGATGGATAAGGTAGATAAGACCTTGTTCATTAGTAGGCATGGCACTAACCTACTGCTCGTCCAGATTTATGTGGATGACATCATCTTTGGCGGCTCTTCTCATACTCTTGTTTCACAGTTCTCGGATATCATGAGCACCGAGTTTGAGATGAGTATGATGGGCGAGTTGATCTTCTTCCTTGGCTTCCAGATCAAGTAGACTCGGGAGGGTACTTTCTTGCATCAGGGCAAGTACACTCGTGACCTCCTGAGACGCTTTGACATGAGTGATGGTAAGCCCGTGTCAACTCCCATGGCATCCACAGCTTCTCTTGACCCAGATGAGGACGACGAGCCAGTTGATCAGAAGGAGTATCGCAGCATGATTGGCTCCCTCTTATACCTCACTGCCTCGAGACCGGACATACACTTCACCATGTGTCTTTGTGCTCGGTTTTAGGCTTCTCCTCGCGTATCTCGCCGCCAGGCGGTGAAGCGCATCCTTCGGTACCTTTGAGCTACCATTAACTATGGTATCTGGTACCCTTTCTCGTCCTATCTTTCCTTGAGAGCCTATTCGGATGCAGACTTTGCTGGCTGTAGGATAGATAGGAAGAGCACTTCTGGCACCTGCCAATTCATTGGCACTTCTCTTGTTTCATGGTCTTCTAGGAAGCAGTCCGGCGTTGCACAGTCCACCTCAGAGGCTGAGTACATTGCTGCCGCCAGTTGCTGCAGCCAAGTGCTTTGAATGGTCTCGACCCTGCGGGACATTGGGTTAGTTATCGACAGTGTTCCACTCTTTTGTGATAACACTTCTGCGATTAACATTGCCACGAACCCAGTGCAGCACTCTCGGACCAAGCACATTGATATCAAATATCACTTCCTTCGAGACCATGTGGAGAAGGGTGACATAGTACTCCAGTTTGTGGAGAGTGACCACTAGTTGGCTGATATCTTTACCAAGCCTTTGGATAGCTCTAGGTTCTTAGGTCTGCGGGGAGAGCTTGGGGTGATTTGTCCTTATGGACTGTTGTGAGGGGGAGCTTTGTGTTTTACTGTTTTACTCTATCTTATTATGCATTGCATATGGGTGCATTGGAGTTAGTACTTCTAGCATAGGTTAGAGTGCTTCTCTAGTCCAGTTGCTTAGACTTCTTCCTCTCATCTTGTGATTCCTAGGATGCTGCTTCTTAGCTGTTTCTCTTCTCACTAGGTTGAGCTCACTCACTTCTTACAGGTTCTAGCGAGGGTTGGGCCACCCTCGAGTAGACGGGGTACGTGTTTGCTCCTTAGTGTGTTAGATGATCAGCTGACAGTCCTAGAGTCATATGGGGGTAGATGAGAGTCAGTCTGAGCCATAGTATCCTCTATATCTTATCTATGCTTTAAGAACTGTCTTTTCTGATTTTCTTACCAGCTTCTCGATTTTATTGCTTTAGTTCAGGGGGAGTTCATTTGGGAGCTTCTAGATCTTAATATTGTCACAATTCAACTTGAACTAAAAGTACATCACATGTTGAGGGGGAACTAGATTTTCTGTATTTCATTTTACATTGTAATATAACTACATGGAGTCTTGATTATTATCCTGTTATGATATGTTTACAATGAATTACATCTTGCCATGATCTGTGCTTACTTGCTAGATTTATCATGACTTTATATGTGTAGTTTAGTCTTTGCCATGATAGGTTGATTAAAATGCTCAACTTGAATTAAATCATGTCATGTTAGCTTTTGAGACTAGTCTGCCTTTAGTTATCCTTTTATGATTCATGTTATGTCAAATAGGCTGAGTTGAGTCTTGAATCTTTGTTGAGTTTTAGATTGGGCTACATTAGTTTCTTGATGAAGCATGAGTTAGTACAACCTCTTAAGAGAGCAAAAAGATATCTTTTGTACGAAAGAACTGATCTCACCAATTCTTTCTCGTGAGACGGCTTGCCATTGCACTAGACATGAACTCAGGGGGGGGGTTTGGTTGACCAAGATCATCTTCTTAAGCTTCTCGCTTGGAGTGGTCGCATAAGGCTTGAGATCTAGCACATGACTAAACAAAAATCTGGTTGGAAACAATTATGAGATTTCTAAAGAAAAACATGTCAATTGTGCTCAATTTGCTAAAATTACAAGACTTACAAGTACATGAACAAATGTCTCATTCTTGACCTTGTAGCACTCTAAATTTACTCAATACTAGCTTCTTGGTTCCACTTAGACTATTGACATGGCCTGCATCATCTTTGGATACCTTTTGCTAGACTATAATCTTGGTCGACTTGATATGCTAAGAAATTCGACTAATTTTCAGATTGTGACTTATTTGGCTTAGCTTGATTATACATGTCTTGTCATGATCTTGATAGCATTTCTATATGTTATGGCTTGATGTAATTATCGTATGGTCATCTTGGATAATCTTCATGGCACTAAATGCTTAAAATAAACAAACTTCAGCCTTTTCATCCAACATCATGCCTTATTCTCTCTTTTGCATCCTTGATAATTTTATTGCCAAAAGGGGGAGAATAGCGGAGAAAAAGCCATTTTCAAGGCAATCTTGGAGCTTTTGAGGAAAACTTGCTTTTTCTGTTGTTGCTCCTTTGTTGACATGGTCATGAGCTTCTTTGTTTCTTCTTTAGACCATGTTTGACTTTCTTTCATTTTCAAACTCAACTTTATGCTTTTTCTGTGTTTTTCAACATACTCATCAAGGGGGAGATTGAGAGACTATGTGGTTATGACCTCATGTTTGTGATGAGTAATTGACGAGTATTCTGAAAAGATTGAGTATGATTTGTGCGTTTCATGCCATGATGGCATTTGGCTCAGTCGGGTGTGGTTAGTCGAACTTGAGGCGTATTCTTCTTCCCGATTGGGCATTTGGGCTATTTTATGATTGAGTACGATTTGTTGATGCTAATGAGGGTTACTTGTTTCGAGCGGTACTATGTAATGTGTTTCTTATCTGTGATGGCTGCAGGACGTCGAGGCGAAGTCGTGGTGAGGCACGGGATGACCGGACTAGGCCCGGGCGGTGCTGAGGTCAGAACGGTCGAGGTGTGCTAATGAGAGACCATGTGGTTATGACCCCATGTTTGTGATGAGTAATTGACGAGTATTTTGGAAAGATTGAGTTTGGTTTGTGCGTTTCGTGTCGTGATGGCATTTGGCTCAGTCAGGTGTGGTTAGTCAGACTTGAGGCATATTCTTCTTCCCGATCGGGCATTTGGGCCATTTTATGCTTGAGTACGATTTGTTGATGCTAATGAGGGTTACGTGTTTCGAGCGGTGCTATGTAATGTGTTTCTTGTCTGTGATGGCTGTAGGACGTCGAGGCGGAGTCGTGGCGAGGCACGAGATGACCGGACTAGGCGCGAGCGGTGCCGAGGTCAGAACGGTCGAGGTGTGCCAAAGACGGCGAGGACTCGAGGTGGTTGCGAGGCTTGGACGACAAGAAATATGGAAACTTCCCGGAAGGTGCAGAAGGGGCGTTTTGGTAAAGCGCAAAGCTGCACAAGTGGAAGCGGTTTCAGTTTGGAGTTAGCGGGCAAAACGGGTTAGAGACCTGTTAGTCAAGGGCTATAAATAGGAGAGAGTTTTCTGGTTGTAAAGGAGGCTTATGAGAGGGTTTTAGGGTTTTGCTTTTAGTCAAAAGGCTTGAGAGAGGGAAAATGGCTTGGGGTTGATGGCTTTAGTCTTTTCCTTTAGTTGTTGAGGTTTGGTGAGAGGTGCAGGAGGTTGTCTCCTCTCTGTACGTGTGTTCTTGTGAGGAGAGGAAGTGCTCAGGTGTGTGCATGAGTTCTTGAGAGAATCATGTAATAATTCCTCTTGTATCAATCGCGTATGGGAACTCCTATGTAATACTTGGTTCTCTGGGAATGAATCCTTCAAGAAGTCATTTGAGTTCTTGCATCTCTGTTGGTTTTTATCTCTCGATGTTCTCTCTGCTTGATTTCTTAGATTTTTGTTTTTGTGTGGATTCTTGCTGAGGAGTAGCAAAATGGATTACTCTATGATGGAATTGTATTTCTAGACCCCTTGGTCAGCTAGTTCCAAGTGCAAAATGATTGAATCGGAAGAATCAAGTTTCTTTTCAGCCTATGCCCTGTTCGTTCTCTGTTTACCATTTCTAGGGTTTGATGATGCCTTTGTTCTTCCTTCAAAAGTTTGTGACCTGGTTTGAGCTTCAAGTCCTCAGGCTATTCCTTACTTACTTTCTTGATTTCATGGCCAAAGGATCAAAGTTTAGATGAGAATTTGAAATTTTGTGCTGCACTCTTTATCTTTTTCAGTTTTTGTCTCGTTTCTTGATTTCTTGATCTCTAGTTGAAGACTTTTGGTTTCCTAGGTTCCCCTTGCTATTTTTGTTGTGTCCTTGCTGTTCTGAGCAGAGAAATCCAGAGGAATGTCTCCAATTTCTCAGTTGTAAGAAGTCCTCGGGTTGTTGTCTGAATTTTAGCCCTTACTGGTGTCTGAAATCGAGGAGCGGTCAGACCGGAACGAAGAAGGTGGTCAGACCGGACTCGGCCGGTCAGACCGGCCCACACACGGCGGTCAGACCGGCGGTGTGCAGGCGGTCAGACCGACCGTTGCACACCGGTCAGACAGGCCAGGTGGTTTTGGCAGCTGATGCTTGATGTTCGATGAGTTTTCTTGGTGTTTTGTTCTAGCAGGTGTTGCTCTGTTTCCTCCTTCTGTGTTCATGAGTCTCCAGTGTGCCTAACTCTCTTTCTTCATAGCAATTGTTGCAATCGGAGAAGAACATTTTGTTTGAGTACTTTTTGGGGGTCGTTTTGAAATAGCAACATTCACCCCCCTTTGTTGCCGTTTTCGATCCAACACTCGCCACTGCCGCTGTATCCACGCTGGACTCCTTGTCGTTCGTGCTTCACTTGTCTTAGACTCTGCACCCGTGATCGCCTCAGACTCTTAGCGTCCATGCTTTAAATAGCGTTACCCCCTCGTGTTTTAAGCCCTCCTAAGTCGCTCGCTCTTGCGCTGTCATCTCTACAACCACCTCTGTCGTCCTCCATTTCATCCACCATGGCCTTTGTCGCTGTCGACCTCTCACCGGAAAGCCTCCGCAGCCGCACTATCATGTCGTCATCTCTGTCGGTAAGCACCTCGCCTCGTTCACCGTTCCACCTTGTCGTTATCCAGTCCGCATTGCATCGCATCGTCATGCCACCTCGGTTCACGTAAACCACTGTTCGGCCACTGCTGACGCTTCATCCCCAGTAACCAATTGTCTTGTGCCACGCGTCAGCAGCCCAACCGTACGATTCACCCCATGACCATCCGATCAGATCCGCATGGACACTTTAATCCAATAGTCGGTATTCATCCATGTGGTCCTCTAGAAGTCGTTGGATCTTAGCATCATTTTGCACTCCACAGCAGATGACATCATCTGGATGACGTTAGCCCTAGCCGAGTTAGCCATCCACACTAGCAGCCAACCCAACCCTAGCATGATGTGTCCATCTATGGGTCATGCCACCTTAGCAGCCACAATAGCCCTAATGTCGAGTTAGCCGCCATGTCATCTAAGCCATGTACGGTGCACTATTCCATACACTGGGTTTAGTTTTTTAATTTCTAGTATTTTCTTTAGGTTTAATTTTCCAAGAGCCCGTTCTTCTTCGCCCTAGCCCCGATTGACCTGATTCTTTTTCCTAAATTTATCTAAAATTGAGCTCTACCTTTTGGTTTTAGTTTTGAAGTTTTTGGAGTTCATTTGGAATTTTATTTGATTTTATTTGTGTTCCATTCGCTTTCTCTTGCGTTAGATAACGTCTTCAAAGGAGTACAAGTTCAAGAGTTATTAATTGAGTAAGGCCAAGGCAAGTCATGTTCTTTGATCATGTTGAACCTAGTTTTAAATCTATTATTTATTATTTTATTTTAAATTATCATGCAATGCTATTTTAGTATAAACCTTTGTATCTGGTAGTTATTGTCCAATTTAATTAATCCCTCATTTGATAATTTGAATGACATGATTCCATTGTCACTAAAAGATGGGTGGTTATGTAGTGATGCAACACTATTTGTCACATGGGTTGTACGTCTAGTCTGCTTAGCCATGCTTATAGTACATTGGGCTCATTATCACATGTGGATTAATTAATTAATTTTGACTTAATAAGATATTGAATCATGGCAGTTAGCCACAGTTATAAAATTTGAGTACTATGACATGAGTAATGTCATAGGTGTTGGTTATACAAAATGGTTTTCACTTGGGTGAATGATCATACAGTAAAGGGGAAATTGTGGTTAGTACTTTTGGGATGTGCTTGTTTCACCTGGGTAATGTCTATGGACTTAACTTGGTGCACCATTAATCTGAGCTATATCGTACAACCACATGTCCAGTATGGGATGGAACTGGCTAATTAATTTGTGATATTTTAATTTCAGTTCCGTCATTGGGATGAATGTGGTTTGGTCGCAGCCATGGAATCGCATTGGCATAAGAGGAGGCTATTATTGACTAGGTAGGTAACCTATTTTATGGTGCAATATTAGCGAGCGGAACTGGGTTGAGATTGAGTATTGTAAAGGTTTTGTCATGAACTCTCTATTGTACACTAGAGGAAGTGTGTTAATCATGTGGCAATATGAGATTTATCTCTTGTGGGTAAAGTTGTACAACCTCTGCATAGTGTAAAACTATTCGAACAGCCGTGTCCCCAGTCATGGACAATGCTCAGTGATTTCATGTAACATCCAAAAATTTGCTTTTTGGAAAAATTTAATTTCAAATTAATTATTTTAAAGTATTTGAGTTTTATTTGGATTTGCCCTGAATTTCTGTTTTTGAAAAAGCTAGATTTGAAAAGTATTTTAAGAAAAACCTAAAGTTATTGTTAAATAAAAAGATATTTTGAATTTCTATAAAAATCCTAATTCAAATTAATTATTTAGAGTTATTTGGCTTTTATTTGGTTTCCTGGATTTTCTGGAATTTAAAAATGTATTTTTGAAATTAAAAAGTATTTCAAATATGAAAATTAAATACCAACATTAGTTGGAAGTAATTTTAATTAGTCCAAAATATGTCCAGGAGCTTCTGTGAATTTTTCTGGAATTTTTGGAGGTATTTTCATATTTTTCTGAGGCCAAATGAATTTTCTGGCAATTTCTGAAAATCTAAAATCCAAAATCAAAAATAAATAATCCCTTCCCTCCCCTCCGGCCGCCAAGTGGACGGCCAGGATCGGCCCACGTCGCCCGGCCGATCCCGCCTCTCCCCTTCCCCCGCTCGCCACCTGGCCAGCCCGGATGGCGCCGCGTCGCCCCGCCGGCCCAATCCGGCCCGTCCGCCCCACGCTCCTCCCTCGGCCGCCCGATCCGCTCCGTGCCGCGCGTCACCATCCCCGCCGTCCGCTCCCTCCCTCTCTCTCCAACTGCCCGACCCCACCTGTCGGCGCCGCTCTCCCTCTCTCTCTTTCTCTCCTCGGCCCCACCCGCCAGCGTCTCCTCCCTTCCGCCTCTCGCTGCGCCGCGGGCCCCACGCGTCAGTCACCCCGCCTTCTTCCCCGCGGGCTTCTTCTTCCTCCAGCACCGCGCCGCCCCCGTCTTCCCCGCCGGACTTCCCGCAACCGCCTCCCCGCTCGCCCGATTCCCTTCCTTCTCCCCCTCCCTTCTCTCCCCGACCACACCCCGCCATCCTCGGCCTCCATTCCCGCGCCGCTTTCCCCCTATACCCCCGCCAATCTCGCCGCCCCGATCCCGCCATCGCCGGCGAGAAATCCCCGGCGCCTGCCCCCTCCCCGACCCCTATAAAAAGCCCCCTCGGCCTCCCCTCTCACCACACCTCACCCCTCCGCTCTCCTCTCCCTCTCCCGACCTCTCCACCGCCGCCGCACCGTGCGCCCCATCTCCGAGCGCCGCCACCTCCCTCTGGCGAGCAATTGCCGGCGAAGGAGCGCCGACCGAGCCCCGCTGAGACCACCGTGAGCTTCCCCGTGCCACGACGAACACCCTCCGCCCCTCCTCCGGGTGCGAGCGCCGCCGGAGCTCCGTCACGCCGTTAAACCCGAGCCGCCGTCGCCCCTTCTCGCCGCCGGCCCGTCTCCGCCGCCCTCGGTAAACCCCGCGCCCACCTTCGAGCCCCCCTCGGTCTCCTCTTCCTGTTGCCGCCCTCGCCGCCGACCGCCGCCCGCCGGAGCGCCGTCGCCGTGGCTGCGCCGAGCGCCTCCCTCGCCGGTCGGCCACGTCAGCACGGGCGCGCCTGCGTGGCAGCCGACGTGGCGCCATGTCATCGCCACCTGGGCAAAACCCTGCCCCGTCAGCGCCACGCCCACGCCAGTCCCCTCCCGTGCCACCTCAGCCGTCCTTCCCCTCCGTGGACTCGGTCCATGGACCGAGGGCCCACCTGCCAGTCAGCTCCCCCCAGGGCTGATGTCATGCTGACGCAGAAATCCGATTTTTTAGTTGAAAAACAATTCGGCTGAAATTAAATCCATTGCTGACGCAATAATTCAGATTTTCCTTTAGGAAAATAATTCCAAAAATCCAGTTTTTCCTTTTTCTCTCTTTTCAAACTTCCCGGAGCCCGTTCTCCTTCGTTTTAACTCCGTTTGAGCCCATTCAAATTTCTAAATTCATCAAAAATTCCAAACTATCCATTTCTTCCATCCTTTCAAATATTTGAAATTTATTTGATATTTCAAATATTTAAATTTCAAATTCCAATGCCTAGTTTAATTTCAAAGCCTCAGTTCCATTCCAAATTTTCTGTGCGCTTTCAAAATTCAAATTTCAAATCTTGCCAAATATCTATAAAATCCATTCTAATTTCCTTGGTCCAAATATTGTCTCGGTAATTTCGTTTCCCAACCGATCTTCCAGATATTCGTTCTCCCTCGTGTGAACTCCGAATTCGTTGATTCTTTCTTCTAAATTCATCTAAAATCATAATCTATCCAACTATGGCCTCTATTTGAGTTTTTGAGTTTATTTGATTTGATTTGTATTTATTTTCTTTGTTTGCTTCGTCTTTTCCCGCGTAGATTCCAACGTTGTCGACGATCCCTCTTCACAGCAACAAGAAGACCCAGAAACCCTGCAAGAAGGCAAGTCTCCTTTGATCATCTTGAACCTATGATTTCGAAATATTTTAATTATTTTAAATTATGTGCATTGCTATTTATATAAAATATTAGTTCAAATCTTAAGGGTTAGTTAAACCAACCTTGTTATACCCTCCATTGAAATTGAATGCCATATACCTTTGTCACCCTAGAATTTCATTTGTCTCAATAATGAGATTATTACTGAATCTTTGTGAATAGTGGAATGGTAGTATAATGCTTAGTCTCGCTATTTAATACCTTTGAAATCTTGAAAATGGGAAATTATGAGTTATTGTAATACCCCCTGTGTTTATGAAAATTAGTGGTAATTGGAGTTGCCACTGTTCTTTTAAAATAAACTAAAATGTGAAAATTGGTTTAGATTAGGGTGGATGGTTGGTTTGGATTGGTGCAGGAAGCACGAGATCTTGTAATGTGTATGTTCCACCCTAGTCAATTAAGGACCGACGCTTGTGTTTGTCCAGACTGAGCATTAACCGTACAACCACAAGTCTATATGGGTACGACCTAGCTGACTAACTTACAATAGTCTAGTTTAGGTGCCACCAGTGGAAAGTGGATGCCAGGGATGGACTGGTTATTCACAGTGAGGGACAGGGATTTACTGTACTCATATGGCGCAAGAGGGGGCTTTGGTTCGGGCGGTTAGCCTACCTGCGGTGAAATCTCAGCGGGTGGTATCTAGCTAGATTAGAGTAAGGTAAAAGCTTTGTGATATTTTATCTGGGTCTCATGCCAAAGGAAGCGTGTTGACTTTTAGGATAATTTATCTCTTGTGGGTAAAGTTGTACAACCTCTGCAGAGTGTAAAACTATTCGAATAGCCGTGCCCACGGTCAAGGGCGGGCAAAGAATGCATGCACATGGTAGATTTCTGGTTTTGTTTTAAAATCAAAAGTTTTGTATTCCGAGAGTGGAGGGAACTCTTGGAAGGGAATCCTGGCAGTTGGAGCCAGAGAGGGTGGATGTAACCCGCAGTATTAAACTTGTTCAAGTTGTTAACTAGTGTTGGTAGTTGGAACCTTCACTAGAGAATTATTGATAGTTTCTGCTAAAATATTTACTTTATTAAATTGATGCCTTCGAAAATAATTAGTAGTAATTGAATTTTAAAATATTGCTTTGTGCAAAAGAACCGTATGGCCTTCCTTTGTTAAGCCTTGCATCTATGCATTTTTCCCAAGACTTGCGGAGTACTTTATGTACTCACATGCTACACTTAAAAATAAATCTCAGAGGAAGTTGAAGCTCAAGAAGGTGCCTACGACTATTTCGCTTGTGGATTCGACGAAGGATTTCCGGAGTACTAGGTCGCGCTTCCCCAGTCAATTGCCTGTGGCGTATTGATGGGTCTTCGCCGGATTTATCTTTTGCTTCCACTGTGTTCAGTGTGTGTGAGGTCTTGAAACCTCATTTGTAATAATGAGACCTTTCGGTCAGTACTCTCTATCATTGTAATAAAGCGTTGTTGGTTATGTAATCATTTCTGTTTGACTGTGTGCACTAGCTTTGATCTGGGACTAGTGCTGTAATACACAGAGGGTCCGGGTTCGGAAACCCGGGGTCCCGACAGAGGTGGTATCAGAGCCAATTTGACTGTAGGACGTGACCTAGTTAGAATGGTCGTTAAAAGAAGAACTTCAAAATTTATTTTATAAAATAAAAATTTAATATTGTGCTATCCTTGTCTTTTCTTGTCTTTCTATTCTTACCTTCGTCATGGCATTCTCCCTTATCTATCTGCTTGTTCACTTTTTGGAATGGTAATTGTACCCCTTCCCTTTGTAATTTCTATAGATGGCTCAGTAAGGTTGCGTCTGAGAAGCACTTGGAGAAGCTCGTCATCATGAAGGAGCAAGGACTAGCTCTTTAGTTGAAATACCCAAGTAAAGTCTTACGATTTTAGAACGCTTATATATTACTTGCTTGTGTATTAGGTGGACTGTACCAGGTCTTTGAATACTTGTAGTACAGCCATCCTTAAAAACTATTTTGATTTCAAGCTAAGTTTTCCCCTAAGTGGTTGCTAGTTCTTTCTTGAGTGTTGGCTTGGGATGTTATTAGTTTCCCCTAACCTCTTACCTATGCTCGTTCCCTCTCACCATTTTGCTGTCCCCGGAAACCGCTTCAGATGGTGAACACAAGGAGCAACCCTGGCAGCAGCCGTGACGCCAACAACCAGCCGGAGGACAACATTCCACCACCTCCTGCTCAGGCCCCCAACTTGGAGCAAATGATGGCCATGCAACTTCAGCTTCTTCAAGCTTTAGCACAAAACCAAGTACAACCAGCCCAGCATGCTCCAAACCAAGCACCGCAGTCCAAGCTAGGAGAGTTCATGAGGACCCAACCTCCCACTTTTGCCGGTTCGGTGGATCCGTTGGAAGCAGACGATTGGATCAAGGATGTGGAAAGAAAGTTGAACTTAGCTCAATGCAATGACCACGAGAAGGTGTTGTATGCTGCCCACCAACTTAAGGGAATTGCTGCAAACTGGTGGGATAACTACCGCGCCGCCCATCAAAGCGCACAAACCATCACTTGGGATGAGTTTGTTGAGGCTTTCCGCACTGCGCATATTCCTACAGGAGTAATGGAAATGAAGAAAAGGGAATTCTATCAACTGCAGCAAGGAAACGTCAGCATCTCGGAATACCTGAACCAGTTCACCCAACTATCCAGGTATGCGTCAGAAGATGTTGCATCAGAGTCAACGAAGATTTGGAGGTTTATGCAAGGACTTGATCCCAACCTCAAGGTGCAGATGGTGTCCAAAGATTTTCCGACATTTCAGCATATGGTAAATAAGGCCCTTGTCCAGGAAGATGCTCAATATCAATTACAGGACTCTCGTAAGAGAAAGATGGCTTTTCAGACACAGTATAATGCAAGCAGTTCAAGACTCCGAATGAATCCACCCCAGTTCAACAAAACTCCAACTGCAACAGATGCACCAAGAACTCCAGGATTTGCGCCTCGATCAGAGATGCAAGAACCCCACATCTTTACCGGTGTCCGACCTCAGAAAAGCAACACCTCAGTCTTTGGAGTGCAATGTTTTCGATGTCACGAGATGGGGCATTATGCAAGCAATTGCCCACAGAAGCCTCAGATTAACACCCCAATTCCTTTCAATTTGGGAAATACACCAGCGCGAACTCCAATTGTAGGACAAGGACGGGGAGTATCTCCAACTACAGGAAAAGCTCCAAGAACTCCGCAATCACAAGGAAGAGGACGAGTTAACCACATCACCACAAAAGGTGCCCCAGGTGCAGCAGTCATGCTTGGTAAGTTCCAATTTGGTTCAAAGAAAGAAGCAGCTTGAGAGCACAGCAAAGAATCAAGAGTTGTGTTTTCCTCTCCTTTCTTGTTCCCAGTCCGTCCGAATCTCGGGGTCGAGATTCTTTCTAAGGGGGGTAGATTTGTAACATCCAAAAATTTGCTTTTTGGAAAAATTTAATTTCAAATTAATTAATTTAAAGTATTTGAGTTTTATTTGGATTTGCCCTGAATTTCTGTTTTTGAAAAAGCTAGATTTGAAAAGTATTTTAAGAAAAACCTAAAGTTATTGTTAAATAAAAAGATATTTTGAATTTCTATAAAATCCTAATTCAAATTAATTATTTGGAGTTATTTGGCTTTTATTTGGTTTCCTGGATTTTCTGGAATTTAAAAATGTATTTTTGAAATTAAAAAGTATTTCAAATATGAAAATTAAATACCAACATTAGTTGGAAGTAATTTTAATTAGTCCAAAATATGTCCAGGAGCTTCTGTGAATTTTTCTGGAATTTTTGGAGGTATTTTCATATTTTTCTAAGGCCAAATGAATTTTCTGATAATTTCTGAAAATCTAAAATCCAAAATCAAAAATAAATAATCCATTCCCTCCCCTCCGGCCGCCAAGTGGACGGCCAGGATCGGCCCACGTCGCCCGGCCGATCCCGCCTCTCCCCTTCCCCCGCTCGCCACCTGGCCAGCCCGGATGGCGCCGCGTCGCCCCGCCGGCCCAATCCGGCCCGTCCGCCCCACGCTCCTCCCTCGGCCGCCCGATCCGCTCCGTGCCGCGCGTCACCATCCCCGCCGTCCGCTCCCTCCCTCTCTCTCCGACTGCCCGACCCCACCTGTCGGCGCCGCTCTCCCTCTCTCTCTTTCTCTCCTCGGCCCCACCCGCCAGCGTCTCCTCCCTTCCGCCACTCGCTGCGCTGCGGGCCCCACGCGTCAGTCACCCCGCCTTCTTCCCCGCGGGCTTCTTCTTCCTCCAGCACCGCGCCGCCCCCGTCTTCCCCGCCGGACTTCCCGCAACCGCCTCCCCGCTCGCCCGATTCCCTTCCTTCTCCCCCTCCCTTCTCTCCCCGACCACACCCCGCCATCCTCGGCCTCCATTCCCGCGCCGCTTTCCCCCTATACCCCCGCCAATCTCGCCGCCCCGATCCCGCCATCGCCGGCGAGAAATCCCCGGCGCCTGCCCCCTCCCCGACCCCTATAAAAAGCCCCCTCGGCCTCCCCTCTCACCACACCTCACCCCTCCGCTCTCCTCTCCCTCTCCCGACCTCTCCACCGCCGCCGCACCGTGCGCCCCATCTCCGAGCGCCGCCACCTCCCTCCGGCGAGCAATTGCCGGCGAAGGAGCGCCGCCCGAGCCCCGCCGAGACCACCGTGAGCTTCCCCGTGCCACGACGAACACCCTCCGCCCCTCCTCCGGGTGCGAGCGCCGCCGGAGCTCCGTCACGCCGTTAAACCTGAGCCGCTGCCGCCCCTTCTCGCCGCCGGCCCGTCTCCGCCACCCTCGGTAAACCCCGCGCCCACCTTCGAGTCCCCCTCGGTCTCCTCTTCCTGTTGCCGCCCTCGCCGCCGACCGCCGCCCGCCGGAGCGCCGTCGCCGTGGCTGCGCCGAGCGCCTCCCTCGCCGGTCGGCCACGTCAGCACGGGCGCGCCTGCGTGGCAGCCGACGTGGCGCCATGTCATCGCCACCTGGGCAAAACCCTGCCCCGTCAGCGCCACGCCCACGCCAGTCCCCTCCCGTGCCACCTCAGCCGTCCTTCCCCTCCGTGGACTCGGTCCATGGACCGAGGGCCCACCTGCCAGTCAGCTCCCCCCAGGGCTGATGTCATGCTGACGCAGAAATCCGATTTTTTAGTTGAAAAACAATTCGGCTGAAATTAAATCCATTGCTGACGCAATAATTCAGATTTTCCTTTAGGAAAATAATTCCAAAAATCCAGTTTTTCCTTTTTCTCTCTTTTCAAACTTCCCGGAGCCCGTTCTCCTTCGTTTTAACTCCGTTTGAGCCCATTCAAATTTCTAAATTCATCAAAAATTCCAAACTATCCATTTCTTCCATCCTTTCAAATATTTGAAATTTATTTGATATTTCAAATATTTAAATTTCAAATTCCAATGCCTAGTTTAATTTCAAAGCCTCAGTTCCATTCCAAATTTTCTGTGCGCTTTCAAAATTCAAATTTCAAATCTTGCCAAATATCTATAAAATCCATTCTAATTTCCTTGGTCCAAATATTGTCTCGGTAATTTCGTTTCCCAACCGATCTTCCAGATATTCGTTCTCCCTCGTGTGAACTCCGAATTCGTTGATTCTTTCTTCTAAATTCATCTAAAATCATAATCTATCCAACTATGGCCTCTATTTGAGTTTTTGAGTTTATTTGATTTGATTTGTATTTATTTTCTTTGTTTGCTTCGTCTTTTCCCGCGTAGATTCCAACGTTGTCGACGATCCCTCTTCACAGCAACAAGAAGACCCAGAAACCCTGCAAGAAGGCAAGTCTCCTTTGATCATCTTGAACCTATGATTTCGAAATGTTTTAATTATTTTAAATTATGTGCATTGCTATTTATATAAAATATTAGTTCAAATCTTAAGGGTTAGTTAAACCAACCTTGTTATACCCTCCATTGAAATTGAATGCCATATACCTTTGTCACCCTAGAATTTCATTTGTCTCAATAATGAGATTATTACTGAATCTTTGTGAATAGTGGAATGGTAGTATAATGCTTAGTCTCGCTATTTAATACCTTTGAAATCTTGAAAATGGGAAATTATGAGTTATTGTAATACCCCCTGTGTTTATGAAAATTAGTGGTAATTGGAGTTGCCACTGTTCTTTTAAAATAAACTAAAATGTGAAAATTGGTTTAGATTAGGGTGGATGGTTGGTTTGGATTGGTGCAGGAAGCACGAGATCTTGTAATGTGTATGTTCCACCCTAGTCAATTAAGGACCGACGCTTGTGTTTGTCCAGACTGAGCATTAACCGTACAACCACAAGTCTATATGGGTACGACCTAGCTGACTAACTTACAATAGTCTAGTTTAGGTGCCACCAGTGGAAAGTGGATGCCAGGGATGGACTGGTTATTCACAGTGAGGGACAGGGATTTACTGTACTCATATGACGCAAGAGGGGGCTTCGGTTCGGGCGGTTAGCCTACCTGCGGTGAAACCTCAGCGGGTGGTATCTAGCTAGATTAGAGTAAGGTAAAAGCTTTGTGATATTTTATCTGGGTCTCATGCCAAAGGAAGCGTGTTGACTTTTAGGATAATTTATCTCTTGTGGGTAAAGTTGTACAACCTCTGCAGAGTGTAAAACTATTCGAATAGCCGTGCCCACGGTCAAGGGCGGGCAAAGAATGCATGCACATGGTAGATTTCTGGTTTTGTTTTAAAATCAAAAGTTTTGTATTCCGAGAGTGGAGGGAACTCTTGGAAGGGAATCCTGGCAGTTGGAGCCAGAGAGGGTGGATGTAACCCGCAGTATTAAACTTGTTCAAGTTGTTAACTAGTGTTGGTAGTTGGAACCTTCACTAGAGAATTATTGATAGTTTCTGCTAAAACATTTACTTTATTAAATTGATGCCTTCGAAAATAATTAGTAGTAATTGAATTTTAAAATATTGCTTTGTGCAAAAGAACCGTATGGCCTTCCTTTGTTAAGCCTTGCATCTATGCATTTTTCCCAAGACTTGCGGAGTACTTTATGTACTCACATGCTACACTTAAAAATAAATCTCAGAGGAAGTTGAAGCTCAAGAAGGTGCCTACGACTATTTCGCTTGTGGATTCGACGAAGGATTTCCGGAGTACTAGGTCGCGCTTCCCCAGTCAATTGCCTATGGCGTATTGATGGGTCTTCGCCGGATTTATCTTTTGCTTCCGCTGTGTTCTGTGTGTGTGAGGTCTTGAAACCTCATGTGTAATAATGAGACCTTTCGGTCAGTACTCTCTGTCATTGTAATAAAGCGTTGTTGGTTATGTAATCATTTCTGTTTGACTGTGTGCACTAGCTTTGATCTGGGACTAGTGCTGTAATACACAGAGGGTCCGGGTTCGGAAACCCGGGGTCCCGACATTTTACATGAGGGCTGGAGTTTTCATAAAAATCTAGTTGAGTTAAGTTTGGGAAGTGAATGGTTAGTTACTGGTGGTTCATTACATGGATGGTTAGTTCACGGGTGGTCCATTGGGTGAATGGTCAAATCACTTGTGGTTACTCTCAATTCCTTTTGTTATTACTAATTAATCATTTTTAAAGTTCACTTTCAATCTATTTATTGTTTTTACTTTAAATTGTTGCTTTATGCAAAATAACCACTCAACCATTATTTGGTAAGCCTTGCATACTACATTGCATCTTAGTTACAAACGACTTGCTAAGTACTCTATGTACTCACGGCTATATCCATACTTGCTCAGTTGAAGAAAAGGAAAAACCAAACCAGTCAGAGGTGTGTGAAGGTGGATACTTCGTCGAATTCTCGGATTAGGACTTTGCTACCCGGTAAATTGCATGTGGGCATGTCGAATGGCCACTTCATCTTCGTTGTGTTTTCTGCTGCTATTTTTTTAGCCTTTCTGGCTCTTAAAGTGTGAGTTGACCATAAAGTCACAACTCTGATAAATACTTAATATTTGAGTCTTTCTTTTTCTTAACCGTGTGTGTGGTTGATATTTCATCTGTGTTCCACTGTGTACGCTAGCATGATCCTGGACTAGTGTAGTATACACAGAGAGCTCCATATTTGCATATTTGAGTCCCAACACAATAACACCCAAGGAATCAAGGAAAAACACAACTGGATCACACTACTACAAAAGCGGCTATACTGGACAGCTACATCACACACGGTTCATACAGAACCGTCTGTGATTAAACTGTCACAGACGGTTTATACTGGCAACCGTCTGTGATATTTTCATAGACGGTTATTAACACGAACCATCTGTGATAATTGAGACATCACAGACGGTTCGTATTAAGAACCATCTATAAACTTTCACAGACGGATCTTAATATGAACCGTCTGTGATAATCTGGACAACACAGACAGTTCGTGTTAATAACCGTCTGTGAAAATATCACAGATGGTTCTTAATACGAACCGTCTGTGGTAAACCTGACAGACCGTTGTTGTATGAACTACAGAAGCTATACTGAGACGAGAGTCAAATTCAAGGCAATTTTATTACGAAAGTGCAAAAAAAGGGATTCCCAAATTTTAATCTTCTGGGCTTTATATGCTTCTTCGTCGACTTCTGGAGTTGGAGGATCAGCCACTGTGTTCTCGAATGCCGTCAAGATTGTCCATGCCCTCTCCACTTCCTCCTCAAGCCTGGACAAATCATTAGCATGTTCCATAATCTCAAACAGGATGCCATGATAAGCTTCCTCAGAATCGGCCGATTCTGCTTGATCAGCAAGGTTATCCATGTGTGTCTGCACTACCGCAAGATCTTCATCTGTTTTGCGCACATTGTAGAGAAGAACGAGGCTGAGGGCGGTTTCCCTTTCCTGAGCGGCAATGAGACACCTCCGTTGACGGCGGATGATGAGGTCGAGTTGACGGATGGAAGCGAGTCGAGGAAGGAGAGCAGGGCTTGAGTGGAGGAGCTGCTCCAGACGTAAATTGTTGGCCACCTGTATAAGGTTGCGTCCGAACAACTCATGATGGATAGATGAGAGGAAGGAGATCAAAAGAATTTTAGATGTTATTATTGAGAAATGTGGTGATGAAGAAGATGAGGAGAGGACGTACAGTGTGTAGAAGAGCAGGATTAGGGCACGCATATTTAAGCATTAACACGGACAGTTTGTATTCCAAACCGTCTCTGATATTAATATCACAGATAATTCATATTTCAAACCGTCTCTGATCTATCACAGACGGTTCTATATACAAACCGTTTGTGATACGCACCAATCACAGATGGTTGGTACGGTTCGTGTTAATAACCGTCTGTGGTAATCACATGTCACCGATAATTGGCGTGTACCCAGGATTTGATCTCACCCGTCCATTCTCTCCACATCGAATGGCAGGCACCAGTTCCTCCCACGGCTCGGCCCTTATTAATAACTCCACATCTACCTTTCCAACGGTACTAGTCACGCGTGAGTTCATCCACTAGCTAGCTTCCTTTATGCATCTCCCCTCCACTGTGAGCTAGCGCCTCCGTCGCGGCACGACGGGAGGCTGGACAACACACTCTTACCGTAAGTGTCGTAAGTGTGTCTTGTTCAGACTCACCGTCGTATCATGAAGGGTTCGTTAGCTTATTATCCTGTAATAGATCTGAATGTGTTGTTGTGCTTGCCTCTGTATTTGCTTGTTCCTCCACAACGCCGACTACTGCCGTGAGCTAGCACCTCCGTTGTGGCACGACGAGAAGCTAGACAACACACTTCTACCGTAAGTGTCGTAAGGGTGTCTTGTTTAGCTTCAATGTCGTGCCACGAAGGACTCGTTAGCTGTAATAGATCTGAATGTGTTGTTGTGCTTGCGTCTGTATTTGCTTGTTTTCAAAGACCGTGGGACATTATTTAATTTCTTCAGGCTAGCCAAAAAACAGAAAAAATTTGAGGTATAGAGTGAACTATCACAGACGGTCTTTGGTATAAACTGTCTGTGAAGCTCTATGCCAGACGGTTCTATGTACGAATCGTATGTGATACGCAACAATCATAGACGGTTGGTATTACAAACCGTTTGTGATATTATGGACATCACAGACGGTTCGTGTTAATAACCGTTTGTGATAATCACATGTCACCAATAATTGGCGTATACCCAGGATTTCGATCTCACCCGTCCATTCTCTCCACATCGAATGGCAGGCGCTAGTTCCTCCCACCGCTCGGCCCTTATTGATAACTCCCCATCTACCTTTCCAGCGGTACCAGTCACGCGTGAGTTCATCCACTAGCTAGCTTCCTGCATGCATCTCCCCTCCGCTGTGAGCTAGCGCCTCCATCGCGGCACGGCGGGAGGCTGGACAACACACTCTTGCTGTAAGTGTCATAAGTGTGTCTTGTTCAGCCTCAACGTCGTGCCATGAAGGGTTCGTTAGCTTGTTATCCTGTAATAGATCTGAATGTGTTGTTGTGCTTGCCTCTGTATTTGCTTGTTCCTCTACAACGCTGACTACTGCCGTGAGCTAGCGCCTCCATTGTGGCATGGCGGCATACTAGGCAACACACTCTTGTCGTAAGTGTGTCTTGTTCAGTGTGACCATCGTGCCACGAAGGGTTCGTTAGCTGTAATAGATCTGAATGTGTTGTTGTGCTTGCGTCTGTATTTTCTTGTTTTCAAAGGCCATGAGTAACATTATTTAATTTCTTGAGGCTAGACAAAAAAACGGAAAAAATTTAATTTATTTAGTGAATTATCACAGACGGTTTGTGGAATAAACCATCTGTGAAGGACTATCACAGACGGTTCTATATACGAACCGTCTGTGATACGCACCAATCACAGACGGTTGGTATTACAAACCGTCTGTGATATTATGGACATCACAGACGGTTAGTGTTAATAACCATATGTGATAATATAGGACTATCACAGACGGTTGTATATACGAACCATCTATGATACACACAAATCACAGACGGTTGGTATAACAAACCGTCTGTGATATTGTGGATATCAAAGACGGTTCGTATTAATAACCATCTGTGATAATTCATAGACGGTTATTAACATGAATCGTCTGTGATATATTAGTTTCACAGACCGTTTGTGGTTGGAACCGTCTATGATATTCTGCACTATTAATTACTGGGCGTTCTTACTCAATGTCAACACAAATCTGTCTTCATTGCGCTGCATCAGTGGAGCAAGGCGGCCGGCTTTAGGGAGTTCGGGGTGAAAACATATCGCCGTCTTCTTAGTGATCTGATCAGAGGTTAGTACTCAATTACTTTTAATAACTTATATGCATGCATGTTTTTGTAATTGAAGGCCGGCTATCTAGCTATGTAGTAGCGGTAATAATCATTTTTGGCACCCATTTGTTACTTGTGTAGCGTAGATGGACCGAAGCTGGATGTACATTGAGAACTGTGTGAGTGAAGAGTACATTAATGGCGTGTCTGCTTTTAGAAGAGCGACCGAGCTGGATGAAATATGTATTGTCCATGCATTGACTGTGATAATCTCAAGATGTTTAGCAACTCAGCGCAGATCGAAGCTCACTGGATTCGAAGGGGTTTCAGAAAAGGGTACAAATGTTGGACCAGTCACGATGAAGAAAAGAGTACACAAGAAGGTAGTTATGACACAGTCGAGGGAGACAACGATATGCCAGTTGTGGATTGTTCTTTCGATCATGAGGATAGGTCGCAGTATGACAATCTGGATCAGATGTTACGTGATGCAGAAGGGAACTATAGTGAGAGAGAGTTTGGTAAATTTGAGGGCTTGATGGAGGACTCGGAGAAACCTTTGTTTCCGGGCTGCAAGCCGCAATACACGAGGTTGTCATCGGTTCTAGAACTGCTGAAATTGAAGGCAAGCAATGGTTGGTCCAACAAGAGTTTCATGGCATTGTTAGGTCTCCTAGCGGACATACTTCCAAATGGAAATGTGTTGCCGAGAACCACCTACCAAGCAAAGAAAATTCTTTGTCCATTAGGAATGGAAGTAGAAAGAATACATGCATGTCCGAATGATTGTATCCTGTAACGTAAAGAGTATGCTAGCTTACGTGTTTGTCCGGTGTGTAAAGCATATCGATACAAGCGTAAAAATGACTCTGATAATGGGAAGGGCATCGAGGTGAAGCAAGGACCTCCTGCTAAGGTGTTGTGGTATATTCCTGTAATCCCCTGTTTGAAGCGTTTATTTGCAAACCGCAAGGATGCAAGATTGATGTGTTGGCACTGGGAGCAGCGTAAGAAAGACGGAATGATAAGACATGTTGATGATTCTGCCCAGTGGAGGAACATCAATAGGATGTTTGTAGATTTCGGTGTGGAACCGAGAAATATAAGGATTGGATTGAGTACAGATGGAATGAATCCTTTTGGTAACATGAGCAGCCGACATAGCACCTAGCCCGTGACTCTGTGTATGTACAACCTTCATCCTTGGCTGTGTATGAAGTGGAAGTATATTTTGATGTCACTACTTATCCAAGGGCCGAAGCAACCTGGCAACGATATTGATGTGTTCCTAGCACCATTGGTGGAAGATCTTGCAATACTGTGGAACGAAGGGGTACATGTATGGGATGCGGACAAACGAGAGAACTTTACTCTACGCGCCATGTTGTTCTGCACCATTAATGATTTTTCTGCCCTTGGTAACCTGTCAGGGTTGAGTACAAAAGGAGCCAAAGTGTGTCCACACTGCTTAGATTATACCGAGAGTGTGTGGTTGAACAACTTGCGCAAAACTGTGTACATGCGTCACCGTAGGTTCCTTCCAAAGTATCACCCATACCGCAAGATGAAAAAATAATTTGACGGAAAAAAGAGGATGACTCAGTACCAAGACCTTTTAGCGGGAAAGAGGTGTATGATATGGTCAAGGATATAAATGTTGTGCTTGTAAAGGGACGTAAATTGAGAAAGAACATGTGGAAAAAGAGGTCAATATTTTGGGACTTGCCTTATTGGGAGCACTTAGAAGTTCGCAATTGCATCGATGTCATGCACGTAGAGAAGAATGTATGTAACAGTTTGATTGATCTCTTACTGAACATTCCTGATAAAACAAAGGATGGTATTAATGTAAGGCGTGACTTGGTCGCTATGAACATCAGGACCGAGTTAGCACCGATAGAGACCAATAAAGGCCGGACATACCTTCCCCCAGCTTGCTACACTCTGTCTAAGTCCGAGAGAACTGAACTGTGCCAGTCCTTACATGGTGTGAAAGTTCCATCCGGTCACTCCACCAGCATGAAGAAACTTGTTTCCATGGAACATTTGAAATTAATTGGCATGAAGTCTCACGACTATCATGTGCTAATGAAACAAATGCTACCTGTTGCAATTAGAAGTATTTTGCCGAACAAGGTTTGAGTGACAATCATAAGGCTATGTTATTTCTTCAACGCAATTGCTCCGAAGGTCATTGATCCCGATGGACTAGATGCTCTGCAAACCGAGGTGGTGACAACTCTATGTCATCTAGAGATGTATTTTCCTCTATCATTTTTTGATATCATGGTCCATCTCATTGTCCACCTTGTGAAAGAGATAAAAATAGCGGCCCCGTGTTTCTACGTCATATGTACCCTTTCGAGAGGTACATGGGAATTCTCAAGTCCTATGTACGCAATCGATCTCGACCGGAGGGTAGCATCATCGAAGGTTATACAACAGAAGAGGTCATTGAATTCTGCATCGGCTACATGGCTCAGGTCGAGCCGATAGGTGTACCTCTATCTCGTCACGAGGGGAGGCTAGAGGGTATCGGGACTATCGGAAGGAAAGCAATAACTCCAGATCAAAATACGTATGCTCAAGCCCATTTCATGGTTTTACAACACATGACTGAAGTGACCCCCATATATTGAAGAGCATAAGGACATGCTACGTCAAGAGAATGCAGGCCAGTCAGAAGTTTGGATCACGGGACAACACAACCGTCAGTTTAACGAATGGTTGAAGGCGCAATTGACTAGGAGGTCGTCAAGTGAAACACTACAATGATTGGCAAAAGGGCCAAAATTTACAATTGTGACATGGCAAGGATACGACATTAATGGCTACATATTTTATACAACAGATCAGGATAGAAAGAGCACAGTGCAGAATTCAGGTGTCTGCATAGATGCCTATGATGCGCACGTCAGTACCGCTGGCCCAAGCTCGTTCTACGGGCTTGTAGAGGAGATTTGGGAGCTTGACTACATAATTTTCAAGATTGCTCTATTTCGGTGCCGCTGGGTCCAACTCCCACAGGGTGTAAAGGTCGACAAGTACGGCATCACTACCGTGGACCTCGAATGTGTAGGATACAAAGATGAACCATTCGTATTCGTGAGGCAAGTTGTTCAAGTATTTTATGTAACCGACCCGGCAAATAAGAAGCGCCATGTAGTTCTTCAGGGAAAAAGAAGGATTGTCAGAGTTGAGAATGTTGTGGATGAGGAAGAGTACAATCAATTTGATGATTTGCCTCCATTCAGAGACGGCATCAGGCTCGAGGAAGAACAAGGCGATGAAGCAAGCTATATGTGTGTCGATCATCGTGAAGGGCTTTATTTAAAATGAAATAGCCAAGTGTAATAAATGTAACTATGAAATAGTTATATTTATGGTTATGCTTGCGTTTTTCATAAATGTAACTATGTTCCATTGTAATTGTAAAATGACACAGGAAGCTAAGAACTAGGCGTAGTGAACTATCACAGGCGGTTTATAGGAAGAAACCGTCTGTGATAATATGCATATCGCAGATGATTATTTTTATAGAACCGTCTGTGATAATGTACATATCACAGACGGTTATATTTATAGAACCGTATGTGATAATATGCATATCATAGATGGTTATATTTATAGAACTGTCTGTGATATAACTATCACAGAGGGTTCGTTTAAGGAACCGTTTGTGATAGTTTCCCTATAAATACCGGCAGCTAGGTCTGCAGAGTCCGCACTCACTCACTCTCTAGTCTCCAGCACCCCTGCTAGCTAGGTTTTGCTCCCTCCCACCGCCGTTCCCTCTCGACTCCGCCGCTGGTCCCTCCCGACGCCCCTCGCTCCCGCCGCCGGTCCCTCCCGATGCCGCTCCCTCCCGACGCCGCTCCCTCCCGAGAAGTACTTATGATATATGCTTGACATGTTAGCTTTATGATATATGGTTGACATATATGCTTCACATGTTAGCTTTATGATATATGCTTGACATGTTAGCTTTATGATATATGCTTTACATGTTAGCTTTATGATATATGCTTGACATGTTAGCTTTATGATATATGCTTCACATGTTAGTTTTATGATATATGCTTCACATGTTAGTTTTATGATATATGCTTTATTAGTACTTTATGATATATGCTTCACATGTTAGCTTGCTAAATTGTTTTAGTCAATCTTTAGAACTTTGTCAAAGATCATGAAGGAAGTGACACTCAAGTTTATCCTGTTCGATGAACTTGATACACTGGTTTCTGTCATTTTCTTCATAGAACTTTGTTTAGACCCATACCCCACTGCGTCCACACAGTCATCCAAAATTTTTTAATATATGCCACATAGACCTTCAAAGGGCATGAAGCAAATAACACACTCCAATGTATCCAGTTCAATGAACTGGATACACTGGTTTGTGTTATTTGCTTCATAGAACTTTGTTTAGCTCACTGCAGTAACTTCATAGAACTTGTAGCAATAATATATGCTGCACTTGTTAGCTACAAGGTCTATTTGGAAGGCCCATAGCTTGTTGCAGTTAGTCAATCTTTAGAACTTTGTCAAAGGGTATGAAGCAAGTGACACACTCCAGTGTATCCGGTTCAATGAACTTGATACACTGGTTTGTGTCATTTGCTTCATAGAACTTTGTTTAGGCCCATACCTCACTGCGTCCACACAGTCGTCCAAAAAATTTTAATATATGCCACATAGACCTTGAAAGGGCATGAAGCAAGTGGCACACTCCAGTGTATCCGGTTCAATGAACTTGATACACTGGTTTGTGTCATTTGCTTCATAGAACTTTGTTTCATGACCTTTAGAACTTCATGATATATGCTACACTTATTAGCTACAAAGTCTATTTGGAAGGCCCATAGCTCACTGCAGTTAGTTTTTTCTTAGAAGAGAGATGGCGTCCACACAGTCTTCGTCGTCGTCATCTGGGTCTCACGCTCCCAAGATTGGGAAAACTAAGCGTGGTCGAGGAGTGTCAAAAAGGCCAAAGGGCCGAATGAAAGTAATTGGAAGGCTGCGTGGTCGAGGAGTCCACAACCGACGAAAGTAGCGTCATCATTTTGGACTACCTGCGGGATAATTGGAAGGCAACGGGTCCCCATCACCATAGCAAGCTGGAAAGATTTGACAAAGGATCACAAAAATCAGCTATGAGAGGAAATTACAAATTCGTTCGAGATCCCAACAGAAGTACAGGGACTCGTGCAACGGCAGACGCTCCTCGCAATAGGAAAAGCATGGAAGAATTTTAAGAGCAATCTTGTGATGCATCACGTGGCCAAGGATCTCACGCCTTTCACAAAGTATCCTTTCGTGTCGCCGGAAACATGGGAGGCCTTTGTGCAGATGAAGACAACGATCGAATTTCAACAACAAAGTGCGGCGCACAAGGCTCTCCAGTCACAAAACACTCACCCTCACAGACTCAGGACCGCTGGATACGCGGGTAAAATTCCGCAGTGGAGGATGCAGGACGAGGTCGCAATCCCATTGGAGGCCTCCCCGCCATTTGCCGGGATCGCAAACGAGCGCGCTCGAAACTAGTTAAGAGCGAGGTCATCAACCACATTTTCGGGTGTCTCTTTCAAAAACCCCGCAGATGAGGAAGTGTCCCAACGCCTGGTAAAATATGTTAAACTACATAGTTGTTAACACCTCTTGAGCTTCATGGGTTCAAAAATAACATAATTAATTGCCTCTTGCAGCAATCATTGACTACCGAATCTTCTCGTGGCTCCTTTCAAGAATACAGGGAGAGAGATTTACTATCACAAGCCTTGGGAAACAAGGAGCACCCAGGTCGCACACGAGGCTTGGGGGTTTACGTATCTTGGAGGCACGGATTTCCAGATTACTCTGAGACATATAGGAGTAGGAAGAGATCCAAGGCGTACCACAACGAACAAATAAAACAGGAGCTTCATGCTCAACTTGAGGAACAACTATCTGCCTCACTTCAAGAGCAGACTGCCTCACTTCGAGGAGAGATAGATTCATTGAGGGAAGAACTGAGACAAGTCTGCAACCAATCGCAACCCACCCCTACTACTGCGGTACCTAGTCCCCCTCAACGTCGAAGTAGCTGCGCGTCCACACCAATTACTAAACATAGCGACGCCCACTTACCTATCGATGACATTCAGGTAATATACCTCTTTAGAATGGTACATAGATCTCTCTGGTGGACGTCTTAACTCATCTTGTGTCGTTATGTAGGAGTCCATGCCTTGCATCCTCAGAGTCAGGCTTGTTGGCTCTATTCCCGTTGACGCTGGGCGCGGGATGGCATATCCATTGCTGCCAGGGACACTGGTGCACGGTGTACAAGTAGACACCGGTTTCATAAAGGTCCAGGTGGACATGATTAATGATATTTTTAAGACCGTCCCTCTTGAGAAGCCCCCAACGAAGAGATTAAGACATTAGGGGATGCCGTCCACACATTCATTCAGTGGCCCAAGAGGGAAATCACCCTCGACTTATCCGTGCCACGATCTCCACATCCAGTGGCCCAAGAGGGACAACGCCCTGGACCTGTCACATCGGCTTCGGTGGCTACACCTCCACCTCCAAATCCAATGAAGCATGTTGCATCAGCTCCCGCCGAGACGCCACCGAAAACATATCATAAGCGAGGCTCCAAGGCTCATGCGAAGAAAATTAAGCCGCGTCCCGGGCCATGAAAGTTCATTCTAGGAGTGTCGTTGGTCCCCGAGTCACAATTACCCCGGCTTGGTTTGGTTTGCAACACATTGCATGCATGGTACATGGAGAAGTCCAACCTGAAGCCAAACCGGCAGAGTGCATTCACTCTGAAATATAAGGAGACGCATTTCCTCCATGAGTCGGGCTACATCGTCGTGACATTCGAATACTTATTCTTACTATTCAATCTCGACAAACTCGACGCCTCACTTCTACGATGCTGGACATTGTAAGTGTACTGTACAATGAAGTTCTACATTCATGTTATACCGATAAATGTCATTACTCTTTCCTTATGTATAGATACATGATCCAAAAAGTTCGACGATCGCGACAACTGGTGGGTTTCCTTGACCCTCACTTGGTCTCCGAGCAATCTATCAACGAAAATGCATCCTTCGTGCAAGGCTACAAAACGAGAGGATTAATTGCTCACAGCGACAAGGAGTACGTCATGGTACCCTTCAACCAAGGGTAAGTGCTTCACTAGTTGCCACACATGCTTCATTTGTATTTTACATGCAGCATGAACTTAGGATTAATCACTATGGCGACACACATGACTAGGCATCACTGGATTTTGATTGTGATTGTACCAAAGTGGAGCAAGGTAATATACCTTGATTCCCTACTTAGGAGTAACCACGACTTCAGTCGTGTGCAAGAAGTAATTGACAGGTAAACTCATTTCCTCCATACATAACTCTATTGTAATATTTCCTTCATTTGCAACAGCCGAGGCTAACTTTTTTGAATCACGTAGGTCGTTTACTGCTTATGTTGCCCTAGGAGGAAGACACAACAAATCCAGTGACACGCTGCGACACAACACACGATTTCTGGTACCCACTACAACACAACAATCCTATATCACACTTTGTTATAATGCCTCTAGAATTGACAATATCTATGTATGTAATTCTATTTTTACAGTGCCACCAGCAGCTATAGGGCAACGTATGTGGATTCTACGTTTGCCGCCATATGAAGGAAATCATGGATACTAAGATCAGTGATCCAGAGGTTTGTCAGGTCCTTCCCATAATAATTATTTTCTGATTATATATATGTATATATATTTACACACACATGCTAATTAATGACTTAACATTGCTCCTAGCGACTGCGAGTGGACTTCGACCAAAGTACATATGATCTTGACAAACTCATCGAAATTCGTGGAAACCTCTCCAAATTCTTAGTAGCAGAGGTCATAAACAAGGCTGGAGAGTTCCACCCCGGTAATGGTGATAATTAGATGTTGAGACATTAGATTCAATTGTACAAATCGTTCAATTGTGCTTTATCAAACAATTCATTCAATTTAATTCATTTGTCAGATCTGTGTAACGATTTTCATTCTATATATGTATGTGACTTGTTGGCCATTTGTTACATTCATATGTGTAGCGAATTTTGTTGTAATTCACTTTGAGTTGCAATTAACTTATCTGTTATTTATCTGTAATCTGCTTGCTTGTTTTCAGAGGGCATGGCTAGCATATCCTGAGGCTAGCCAAAAAACGGCAAATAAAATGGCTGATGCAATTACTATCACAGACGGTTCGTTGTTAAAAAATGTCTGTGATATTATATCACAGACGGTTTCAAAGACTGTCATCTGTGATATGAATGATATCACAGACGGCCTTTGTTACTAACCATCTGTGATATACACAATATCACAGATGGTTTTTATTCTGAACCGTTTGTGATATTATTCATATCACAGACGGTTAGTGAGAGACCATGTGGTCATGACTCCATGTGAATGATGAGTAATTGACAAAGGTTTAGGATAGTCGAGTTTGGATTGTGTGGTCGGACCATGTCGTTGCGTGGTCCAACGGGCTTGGTCGGACTTGGTCAAACTTGGTCGTATGGGATTAGGTTGCATATTCTGATGATTCGATAGGTTTGGACTTCGTCATGAGTAAGTATGATGTGCTTATGCTATTTACGCTTTCATGTATCGAGCGGTGCTATGTGACGTATTTCTTGTCTGTGTGAATGCAGGACGTCGAGGCGGAGTCATGGTGAGACACGAGGTGACCAGACTAGACACAGGGAGGTGTCGACGTCAGAACGGTCGGATGTGTTGAAGACGGCGGAGATTCGATGTGGTTGCGAGTCGTGGACGACAAGGAGCGCGGAAGCTTCCCGGAAGGTGCACAAGGGGCGAATCGGTAAATTCGCAAGGCTGCACAAGCGGGAGCGGGCTCCGTCGGATTTAGCGGGCGTAACGGGGTGGAGACCCGTTAGCCAAGCGCTATAAATAGGTGGAGGGGGCTGCATGCCTCCCCATGGCTTTGGGAGAGAGTTAGGGTTTGCTAGAGTCAAAAGAGGCTTTGAGAGTTTGTTTTGGCATTAGGCTTTAGTTGTTGAGGGTTGGTAGGAGAGGCAGAGAGGTGTCTGTACTCATGTCTCCTTCGTAGTTCCTTCTCTGTGTTGTGTTCCTCCCAAGATCCTTCGCAGAGAGGTGAAGCTCTTGGTGATCTTAAGGATGGAGAGGGAGAGTGAGGAGATGGATTGAGAGTCTTGTAATCATTCCTCTTGTTCTAATGTCCATGCGTATCGGGACTCCTCTGTAATCCTTTTGCTTCAATGAATGGAAATCTGAAGTTTTCTCCCGTGCTCTCTGTTCTTCCTTCGTTCTCCTTTTTGGCTTGATCTTGAGTTTCATGATTTCTTGTTGTTTGTTGTTGGGGAGTGCCAAAATGGGTTGCTATGACATGGGGGATGCTCAAAAGTCATTTGGCTATTTAATCCCAAGAGCAAACCGAGTTCGATTCCAGATTTAGTTCTTGAGCCCTCTCTGTTCTTCATTTCCTCCTTCTAGGGTTTAATGCAAATCTTGATTCCCTTCGCGAGATGGCTTGAAATTTGGCATGGAGAGTCCACAGGCTATTGAGTAGCTATTCTCAAAGATTCATGGCCAAAGGATCAAAGCTTAGGGAGTAATTTGATTTTTGGCGCAGACATGCATTTTCTAGGTTTTGAGACAGAGGAATCCTTGTTCTTTTGATTTTCCAGTGGATTCTCGAAATTGGCTCTTGGATTATTCTTCTGGGAGTATTCCCTAGCTATCCTCAAAGTTTCCCAAGCCAAGAATCCAAGAATCCTTGCGAATTTCTCAGATTTCAGAAAATCATGTTTGCTGATTTCCTCGAGAGGTACTACCGCTCCTTGAGAGGTACTACCGCTCAGCGGTACTACTGCTCGGCTCAGCGGTACTACCGCCCAGCGGTACTACCGCTCGTATCAGCGGTACTACCGCTTGCAGTCAGTCCTGTTCTAAATTTATTTTTCTTGACTGTCTCTTTCTGGATCTAGTTTATCCGTGTTGCTGTGACTTCCAGTTGTGCCTATCTTCTTTCTTCATAGCTTCCATAGCTATTGGAAAAGAAGCATAAGTGTGAATTCTTGAGGGCCGAATTTAATTTTAGAAAGCGGCATTCACCCCCCCCCCCTGTCGCCATTTCGGTCCAACAGTTAGTAACAAAAACCGTCTGTGATACTCGACTATCACAGACATTTTTTTATAAAAAACCGTCTGTAATGTGAGTTATCACAGATGGCTTTGGAGCCGTCTGTGATAACCACCTATTATCACTGACACATAAACACTGACGGTTCAGGAACCGTCTGTGATAACGGTTCCGAACCGTCTGTGATAGGACTGTCTGTAGCAGTGTCAAGAAATCTTTCAGAAAATCCAAACAAAGCAAAAATCAGGCAACTTCAAGAACTTGTCAAACCTGATGCCAAGATGGATGGGGATTAATTTTCAAGGTATACGTCCATCACTTAATCATCCTTGGCATCCAGCAAAATCAAAAAAATGGGAGAGGCCAGATGAAAGGGGAGAGGCAGGATCAAAACAAAATAGGGGCAAACTAACAAAAACAAGATGGACCCATAAGAGATGAACAAAACTGATATATTGGTACTTAAGGATAAAGGTTTTATAGCCACTGCACCTGGAGGACCAGAGAGCATACCGCAGTACTCACACTTCTCAAACCCGAACTCTAGGACACTTGGCTTCAATGAGAAAAGTTAGGATGGTTGCATGTTTAACTTGCAAGTCTCCATCCCATCCCGTTAAAAAGATAAGGCAACCGGAAAGAGGTTGAGCTGGGTGCAAGGAGGGAAGCTTATGCAATCGAGCTAGAAAAGGATGCAAGTCAAGAAACTATGAAATAGAGACAAGCCAAAAATTAGAGCTAGGAAATTTCCATTCGAATCAAGTCTGAATAGGATCATTCCTTATCTCGGTTGCCTTTTAAACTTAGTTTTGCATACGAGTTGGATTCTTCCCTTTGAATATGAGTCAATTTCCTTTTCAGTTTTGATCCATTTTCTTTAAGATTGTGTTCTAATAGGAGGTTTCCTTTTGAGTCCATGGCTGAGTCATGCATAGGAGTCTAAGTAGGGCACGTTTTGAGATGTGTTCTAAGTCAACCTTTAGCCCTTGCATGTATTTGAGTCATGATAGCTTAGTTGTGCATGCATGTGAGTTTTGGACATGCCCATTGGGGTGCCAATACAAAGCCAGGGGTTTTTATTGTTGTTTCAATGGTAGGGATCAACTAGCGATGAACGCCAATTGATGCACGAATAGCCTAATCTTTCATGATTCCACCCACAAAATCTCACAAACCAAATCTAATATGATCAAATTGTTTGTGCAATGCCCTTGGCACAATCTAAGAACACGGTGTTCTCAAGTTACACACACGATGATAACTTTCTCCCTTGCTAGAAATCACAAACCTTCGCAGCCCTAACTCACAATCTCTTGTCTCTTCTCATGGAAATGCCTTATCTCCTTGACCCAAATCAACACCACCTTGAGAACTAGCTTCAATTTGTGCAATAAAACTAGTAATCAAAGTTGGTGTAGTAACGTAGGCTGCATCATTCTCTCCCCCTTCAAGTGAAACCGTTTTTAGTTTTAGGATATTTTCCTAGCGTTCTCCTTGATGACGATGCGTTCAACATGGATCGCACTCTTCAACATAAGACACAACGTGAACTGTCTGCCCTCATGCATCAAGGAGTACTTGTTGGACCTCCTGTGGTTCATAGCATTGCGATCATACTGCCATGGATGCCCTAACAGCAAGTGACATGCGTGCATAGGCATGATGTCACATTCCACCCTATCGTGATAGTATTCCACTAAAAAAGAAACTTTGACACGGTGAGTAATTTTCATCTTACCAATATTGTACAACCATTGCGCATAATATGGTTCTAAATGTCACAATGTTGCCAATCGTAGAGCATGCACCAAATTCTTGCAAATGATGTTGTTGTAGCTACCACCATCAATGATAAGCTTATAAACATTGCCGCTGATTTTGCACTCATATTTGAACATATTGGTTCACTGTCCCATTGCGAGAATTGCGGAGTCATCAACTTGAACCTTCTTGGTCATCATGCTCAAACCATCTTGCTATACATGGGTAGAAATAATAGCCACCTCCTTAGCCTCTCTTTCTTCTTCTTCTCATTTCCTTGCTTCTTCTTGCACCTTCATCTCTTGTTCTCGCTGATGCGCTTTGAACTTGGCCTTAGCCTTATCACACCGTTGTCGATCCTCCAAGTATTGCTGGTCCGTCCACGATGTGATCTCCCAACGCATTCCTCTCCATGGAAAAGAGAAACGTACAACCAAACTTGAATGGATTCAACATATATCCTGTTGTAGCAGCCAATATGCACCCAATACCAACGAACATGCTTGCATATGTATAGGAATTACATTATAAGCAACAATTGTAGCATACCCGTCCAATGAAAACATCACCTCCACTTGTAGCGTAATTGGGATGTGCTAAAATAACCATGAAAACGGATAGGGCTCTAGGTGCAGAGTTATTGTCAACCCCAATCTATCCACAAGTGTTTTGCTTGCTGTGTTGATTAAGCTTCCTTGATCCATCATTATAGTGCAATCAGTGTATCCAACCTGGCATCGGTGGAAGAACAATCCCAATTGGCTCGGCTCTTACAGTGGCTCCTTCTCGCACATGTCCAATTCAAAACTAAATTGGATGATCAATTCCATCATCGACATGTCCTCCATTGATCTTTGTAACAATAAGGTACCGTGAGCAACGGTAGCTCTGATACCACGATGGTACGGATCAACCAGCGATGAATGCTGATCGATGCGTGAATAGCACGATCATTCATGCTACCACCCATGAAACCTCGCAAACCAATCTAATATGATTGAATTGCAAGTGCAATGCCCTCGGCACAATCTAAGAATACGGTATTCTCAACTTGCACACACGATGATAACGTTATCCCTCGGTGGAAATCACAAACCCTCGCAACCCTACCCCACAATCTCTTCTCACGGCAATACCTCATCTCATTAACTCAAATCATCACCACCTTGAGAACTAGCTTCAATTTGTGCAACAGAACCAGCAATCAAAGATGGTGTAGTAATTTGGGTTGCATCACCCATCTAACCCTAATGGATACTATTCACTTAGCATGTGGAGACCCGAATATGCTAATCTAGACTTTCTTTGTATTCTGCACTAGTTTGGAATCACGCTAGTGTACACAATGGAAACATATATGAAATAGCCACCATAATCATGATTAACTATGAAAGAATCAAATATTATTAATTATTAGAGTAGTGATCATATGACCAAGCTTACAAATAATAGGCTGAAGGACCTAACAAAAACTACCAGCAAAAAACAAATATAAACGCAGTAGCCATTCGACATGCCCATAGGCAATCAACTATGAAGCGAAGTCCTAATTCGTGAAGTTATCGAAGAAACCTTCTTCAAGTACCTCTGATGGATATGATTCTTTCTTAGCAACTAAACAACAAAGTATTTAGCCATGAGTACAAGGAGTACTTAGCAAGTCGTTTGTAACAAGATGCAATATATAATTATGCAAGGCTTATCAAATGATGGCTGAAATATTATTTTATAGAATGCAATAATTTAAGGTAAATACAATAAATAGATTGAAAGCACACTTTAAAAATGAGTAAGTAAATAAATAAGTCAAAAGAATTGAACAAACTACAAGTGAACTGACCATTCACCTCCTAACCAAATCCAAGTTTTAAGAAATTGTACCCCCATGTGAAATCACTAAGCATTGTTCATAATCAGGGATATGGCTATTCGAATAGTTTTCACTCTGTAGAGGTTGCACAACTTTACCTACAAAACATGACCATCTTATTTTACCATGTGATTAGCACACTTCCTTGGTGCGCGGTGGAGAGATCATGATAAGGCTTTTATAATGCTCAATCACAACCTGATTCTGCCTGCTAAGGTTTTAGTGCTAAGTAGGCTGACCACCTAGTTGGAACCCAAAAATGAACTAACCACCCACATCCATCTCAACGCCAAAACAAAAGTTGAAACAGCATAAATTAATTAGCCAGGTCTACTGCATATTACACATGTGATTGTATGATAAGGCTCAGATAAATGGCGTACAAAGTTAAGTCTTTAATCAATACTTAGGTGAGGCATCCACATTCCAATATGCTAACCACACCCCCTTCACTACATGATCACTTGTCCAAATGAAGACTATTTTGTGAAACCAAGACCAATGGCACTACCTATGTCATGATACACGTATTTTATAACCGTAGCTAACAACCATGATTCAATATTGCATTAAGTCAAAATTAACTAATTGATCAATGTGATGATGAGTCCAACATAACAATAAGTATACCTAAGCATACTAGATGTACAACTTAAGTTGATACTAATATTACATCACTAGATAATTAACTATCCTGTGGTGATAATGGAATCATAGCATTCAAATTATCAAATGAGTGATTTAATCAACATTGGTCAGTAACTACCAAGTACAAGGGTTTGTAATAAATTAGCAATACATCATAATTTAAATCAAAATAATAATACTTAGATTTAAAATAATAGGTTCAACATGATCAAAGATTATGATTTGCCTTGGCTTTGCTCGGTTACCACTTTTTGATCTTTAAGTCCTATTTTTGCTCCTTTGAAGACGTTATTTAATGAGAGAGAAAAATGAATGACACAAATAAATTCAAAATAAAATCCAAATAAGATCCAAAAATAACAAAACCAGAACCAAAAGGTAGCAATCACTTTTAGATGAATTTAGGAAGAAGAATTGGGTCAATCGGAGTTCGTATGAAGGTGAATGGACTCTCAGAAGATTTACTGAGAAAATAATTCCTGAAAATTGAGAGAGAAAGGAGGACATTCTCTAGAATATTTCCTTTGGAATTAAGAAAAATAAAAAGAAAACATGACAATAGGGTCCATATGTATGTGACTCGATCCACGGTAGACTAAGTCCACCGATTCTTCTGGGACTTGGCTGACATGGCATGGTGATTGGGCATGACATGGCTTGACACGTGGGCAAAAGTGATGACATTTCAGTGACATGGCTGACATATGGCTAATGATGTGGTAGAGCATTGCGGTAGGCTAAGGTGGCAGTTGGGTCTAACGTGGCTACTACGTGGCATTGGTGTGGCTTCCACATTGTATCTGTGCGCTGATGCGGCTTGCCACATTGGCATTGGCGGCGAGGCTCTAAGCCCTATGGTCATCAGCGGCAAGGGCGCATGGTGTAGCAAGCGGAGGGTCACAGTGAACATGACGGTGAAGATGCTAAGGTCATCATCGAGTGGATGTGGCTGGTGGCGATGTTTGAGTGGTGGTGAGCTTGGGTTCATAGTAGGTTAGGAGCTTCAGTAGGGTGCTGGTCTTGGTGAGATGTGGAAGGAGGAGAGAGGAGCATGGTGAAGCTTGAGGAGGAGATGGCGGGGTCAGAAGCTCACCGACGGTGGCAAAATATACCATCGGAGCTTGGCGGTGGTGATCTCAATTGTGGCACAACCATGGCAAAATCGTCGATTGCGAGGTAGCTCAGGATGAGTTCTACGGCTCGGGCATGGCTTTTTATGGCACGGGGAGCCGGTTGAGAGGAGGAGACCATGGTGGAGGTGGAGTCGGTTGCGTGGAGGTGGAGTCTGGCTCAAACACGGCTGGGGAAAACGAAGTTGACAAGTGGGGCCCACCTGTCGATGATGGCGCAAACACAAAAATGCGGGCACAACACAGACGCGAAGCGTGGCTGGTGGATGAGGTAGGAAAAGCCGAGCGGAGAGATGGGCTAGGCATGGGAAAGAAAATAGGCTGGAGAAAGAATTCGGCCCACAAGGCTAAATTCGGATTTTTGGAATTTTGGAATTTTATATATTAAGATTATTTAAATTGAGCTCAAAGAAATAACAAATAAACTCTAAAAATACAAAAAAATATAAAAAGAATTTCTTTGCAATACAAGAAACTGAAATAAAACTAATTTTTTATTTAATTGAAGTTTAGTTTATTCATATTAAATCTTTTTAAATTTATAAAAATTCACATTATGCCTTAATTAATTTAGGAAAAATCCAAATGGTTATTTTTATATTCGAAACTTTAAAAAGTACTAATAACTGGGGTGTTACATTGCACAAATGGGGGAACCCGTTAACCATACACAACACGAGTTTTACTTATACACTACACTAATGCACGCTTTTCAAATCACATAAGCCCGAATCTGGTAAGTCTTTAGTCTTTGCTCAACTTGATAATCTCAGCTCTTTCTTGATCTAAACCGCCTTCCCATGTGCTACGGTTTTGATCTAAAATAGTTTATGATATTTTGGTCAACTTACCAAATATCCTTTTTTGACCTGGTCTTCATCTATCTTTGCAACAATCACCATACTTGCTATATGTAGATGTATCACTGGCTTGCCACATGTCGACAAATCTCTCCTGTTCTAGTTCCATTGGAACATGCCTCTCTTGGATCGACCAAGCCACATGGTGCAACCTGTCGCTCGAACTTCTCTTTAATGTTTCTCATTTTATTTGTGCCGTACTTGAGCTCAGTCATCTTACTTAGCATTCTTGATCATTTTAAGCATCAGCTCCTCTATGAGCATAGCTCCAATTCTCATTGTTGACTGTGATTGACTCGAAGAACCCTTGCATATCTAAATACCAAGAAATCATTTTTGGGTACAAATTCTTCATAACATGACCTACGTTAGCTAAAACATGCACATGCCACACATATGCATAGACCTAGCTCAAATCAAATCATCCCATGACTCAAAATTTCCAAAATCATCCATTTTGGCCAAAGCAACACAAGATGGCCGGTCAGACCGCCTCCTCGGCAAGCTGTCCAGAAAAATCTGTAAAATTTACAAAACCTACTCCTTTAAAACGACAATGGTTCATCACAATAAAACTTTAGACCTTCGCAAATGGTCCTTTAGAGGAGATTATTGAAATGCTGCTAGCTGTTGTGGTTGCCAATTGACACTGGATGAGTTCTCTTTGGGATGTAGCATATGGTTTTTGATTTATAGCTTTTGAATCGAAACTGTTTGAGAGAGAGTATGAAGAAAAACAGTCACATGCGATTGTGACTGGTATAGCTGAAATCGATACAGTGTTTTTACTACAGTGAACTTATAGACCCCGTCTTAAAAATATGCACCGTTTAAAATCTAATTACTGGAATAAAAAATCAAAAGCCACAAACATGAAACCCCAAAAGAACCCAACACCCGGTTGATCGAGACGCCTGGCCGCCGCTGGTCAGATCTTGCCAATCGGCGGATCCTCTCCCTGACATCCGTCGCGGCCGCCTCCATAGGTCAACGCTACAAATTTCCGCCTCCAGTCGTCCAATCCGCTGCCAACACTGCCGATTTCCATCATCTCCGGGTCGCCATCTAGTGCACCACAACACCGCTGCCGTTGATCAACGTGGCCGTCGCCCGATTTGCCTTGCCACAGAAGAAACTTCTAGAAGACGCACGACAAATAGAGAGTACAGATACAAATTTAACGTGAAATGAAAAACCTTAATCAGAAAAAAAAAACGCGGGCTCCACAAACCATGCTCCCAGTTGAATCACCAGAATTCGGATCAGGAAGAAACAACAGGGAGAGGGAGAGGGAGAGAGTCCACGGTGATGCAGTGGATAGGAGGACAAGCCATGCGGAGGAAATGAGATAATGGTCCAGTAAAAAATATTTAGAGTCCATGACAAACACTCCAATTATATATTTGGAAGCTCGGCCAAACAAGGCCACGTAGGTTTTCACGTCGCAATGGCACATACACAAAAAAAATGATTATGATAAAGCTTAAAAATGTTGGGAATTACTAACTAGTACTCGAGTATTTTTAGATTGAGCACTCGAATTTCTCACCGTAGAATTTTACTTCGAGATTCATGCTCTACCTCCCTCTATAGCTCCGATGGCAGCGTCGGCAAGTTAAGGTTAGGGATCAGTTGGGTTCACCAAAGCACCTCAGATTTAGAGAGAGGCCGACAGCGGTGGCAGGCCGGCGGTGGGGCAACGAAGCGGTAGCGGCGCCACCTCGGCCGTAGGCCAAAAGAGGACGGTGGGCGGTAGAACTCGGCGAGCATGACAAGGCGATGGCGGATCCGGTGGCGGTAGCCGCCGGAGACGAAAGAGGGCGATGCGGGGGGATTTCGTCGAAGAGGATGAAGAAAGTAGGGGTGCATGGTGGTTTGTCGAAGAGGAGGAAGAAGGGCGGCATGGGAGGGAGAGAGGCGGTGGCAAAGGCTAGCCAGCATGCTGCGTCAACGCTAGGAATGGTGATGGCGTGGCGGTGTGGGTGCAACGGTGGGGAGGGCCAACGGCTAGGGTTTGGAGAGGGGAGGAGATGGGAGGGAAAGAGGAGGAATATATATGATTTGGGAGAGGGATGAGATCCTTTAGATGTTGATCCGATGGCTCAAAATTCGAATACCTTTTATTAAAAATACTTATATTCTCAATGTCTGATTTTGGTCCCCTCCAACATTTTCTCAGGATCAATGTCTCCACCACCTCCAATGGTCTTTTTCTTTCCCAGGAGCAATATGCCCATGATATTCTAGAGCGTGCCTCCATGTCCAATTGTCATTTTTGCACTACTCCCATAGACACACAGTCTAAAATTTCAGGAACTGAAGGTGCTCCAGTTGAATCACCTACTGACTATCGCAGCTTGGCTGGGGCATTGCAGTATCTTACCGTCACATGACCGGATATAACTTATGCGGTGCAGTAGATATGTCTATTCATGCATGTCCCGAGGGACCCTCATCTTGCTCTACTGAAGAGAGTCCTACGCTATGTCAAAGGGACATTGTCACACGGTCTTCATCTCTACAACACCAAGAACACAGAACTGGTTGCCTACACAGATGCTGATTGGGCCGGTTGCGTAGATACAAGAAGGTCCACTTCTGGTTTTTGTGTTTACTATGGTGATAACTTGATCACTTGGTCTTCTAAACGACAGGCTACGGTGTCCCATTCTAACGTGGAAGCCGAATATAGAGGAGTTGCCAATGCAGTTTCAGAACTCTGTTGGCTTCGGAATCTACTTAGGGAGCTCCACAGACCGCCGTCTCATACAGCAATTGTATATTATGATAATGTCAGTGCAGTGTTCTTATCTACAAATCCGTGCAGCATCAAAGAACAAAGCATGTGGAGGTCGACTTGCATTTTGTCCGTGACAAAGTGTCCCTTGGGCAGGTCAGAGTTCTTCATGTTCCCTCTGCGCATCAGTATGCAGATATATTTACTAAGGGCTTGCCCCGACAGCTATTTGAAGATTGTCATTCCAGTCTGCACGTTGGCCCACGTCCAGACTGAGGGGGGCTATTAGCGTTACATTTGAGTTCCATTCGTTGTATACTGACACGGCATATTTGCAACTGCCTGACTGTGTCTTCAGGCCTCACTTTGCCTTCTTCAGTTGTGGATCCGCATGTCATGGATCTCCTCATTTGTAGCGCCATTACTTTGTTTAGCGAGTGACTCTCCACCGCTCCTGTATGATGCATAAATACATGTGTAATATCAATACAAAGCATTGTACCAGTGGGGGTCTTTAAGTGTGAAACGATATGTGGCTGGAATTGGAGAGATGGATGAGGCAGAAAGATTGAAGTGCTTCTTAGGAACAGAAATACCGTGCTTGGCTCTTGTTTGCATATGATGCTGTGGACATGTGGCTGGGGGGACATAGCGTGGCGAAGGTGAGCTTGGTGGAGTGCCCAGAGTCGCGCTGTGTGACACGGGCGGAGTGGCGAAGTTGGGATCAAATGCCCCCCTCGAGACGGATTCGGGCGACGCGGTCCGAGGATGATGAGCCGGCGCAGGAACATGCGGGTCAGCTGGGACAGTTGGCGTGACAAGAGAGGACGCGGGAGAGGATAATAAGTATGTTGGGGGTGGGCCGGAAAAAGGAGCCGAGGAGGAATGCGTGAAATCGGGTGTAGGAGCCTGTTTTGTGGCCAAAGCTGAGGCAAATGGAAAGGTTAGCTCATCAAAAATCACATGCTGTGAAAGCATGACTTTGCACGTGGCAATGTCAAGACATCTATAGCCTTTGTGCTCAGACGGATAACCTAGGAATACACAGGGTGTAGAACGTGGTGCTAATTTGTGAGGAGTTTGAGGGAGTAAATTGGGATAGCTTAAGTAGCCAAATGTACACAAATGGGAATAATCGGGTGGCTGGGAGAAGAGGGCTTGGTATGGTGTGTATAGGCACAAAGGCTTGCATGGACGCCTACTAATCAAGTATGTAGCAGTGGAAAGAGCTTCAACCCAAAAGCTTGGAGGCATGTGAGCTTGGAAGAGCAATGTGCGGATCATATCATTGATAGTGCGAATGGCGCGCTCAGCTTTCCCATTTTGGGAGGAGGTATAGGGGCAGGAAAGTCGAAATGTGATGCCATGTGAAAGCATGAAGGAATGCATGGAGGCATTGTCAAATTCAAGTTTGTTGTCACATTGGATGCACTGAATGAGGGCGTGAAATTGTGTACGAACATAGGAATGGAAATGCATTAAGGCTGCTGTGGCATCACTCTTGAGGCACAAAGGAAAAGTCCACATGTAGTGAGTATAATGATTCGTAATCACTAGATAATACTTGAAACCAGTGAAGCTCACAATTGGAGAGGTCCATAAATCACAATGTATTATTTGGAAGGGAAAATAAGTTTGTGACAAAGAGGTGACAAAGGGAAGTCTAACATGGTGACCCTTTTGATAGGAATCACAAATGGAAGATGATTTGGGATCTTTATTACATGGTAGTCGAAAATGGGAGACCAAATGACGAAGGGCTTGGTGGTTGGGATGGCCTAGCCTCCGATGCCACAATTCTGCAGAACATGCTAGGAGTGTCGTCGCAGAGCTGTGCGAAGCTAGACCAAGGGAATAAAGATCGCCTCCACTACTGGATCTCATCAGCTCAGTCCTAGTGAGAAGATCCTTTATGGAAAAGCCGTTAGCATCAAATTCAATAGAACAAGCAGTGTCTTTAGTAAATTTGTGAACTGAAATGAGATTCTTGACAATGTTGGGTGTGTGTAGAACTTTGGAAAGGATAAACTTGTGCTGAGGGGTGTGGAGAGTAGTAGTGCCCGTGCCAACAATACGAAGAGAAGATCCGTTTCCAACAATGCTATTAGAAGAATAAGGCAATGATGAAGAGCAATACATGGGCAAATTACCTTGGTCTCTAGTCATGTGAGAGCTATCTCCTGTGTCCATGTACCATTCAGCGCCATTGCTCGGCTGATGGATAGATCCCGCCTGAAGTGCTTGAAGCAGACCGGTTGCATCCCATGTCGATGTACTGAGCGGAGCCTGCTAAGTCGTGGGCTACACCATGGCGGCATAGGCATGACCGGGGGCAGATGGTGGCCGAGCGCCGAGCACTCTAGGCCCAGTTGCCCCTGTCCAGGGAGCATGCCAAGCCCCAGGGTTCTGAAACCATGGTGCGACACATGGTGGACACCCCTGCATCCATGGAGAGGCCTGCTGATGCTGGCTCTACCCACGGCCAGAGTTGTGTGGGGCGCCGTTGCGGCTGCCACATCCGTGCCATGCTCGGAGTTGGACGAGTTGACGCGGTCACCACCTGATGAGCGCGCACCCGAGTCGTTGGTGGACCAAGCGGCTCCCCCAGTGACCACCATGGCAGAGTCGGTGGATGCCGACGATGACGAGCCCATGGAAGCATCTTCCATGAGGAGGTAGTCTCGGGCTTGCATGAACATGGGAAACTACGGGAGCTTAGGTAGTAGAGTCTTGAGATTGGAGTAGCGCGGGTTCATCCCGATGATCAACCAGTGAACAAGAGTGTGTTCGCCCACCAGTTGGTCGACCTCGGTGAGTGCATCGGCAAGGGACTTGAGTTACCTTGCGTGAGAGAGTGGAACTCGGATTCAAGATGGACGGCTCGGCTCGGCTTGTTCCCGCAAAAGACAGCTGATATCTTGCTCCACACACCATAGGCAGTGATAGTTTCGGCCATCACCATATCGAGCAGGTCATCGGCGAGTGTGGCATAGATCCACATGAGCACTATGAGATCTTCTTGGACCCAGACTGGGTCGTTGTGGTGGGGCTCGCTGCCGTTAATGTGGATGATGAGGTTGAAACAACCAAGGATGACCTAGAAGAGGGTGTGCCACCGCCTGTAGTTGTTGGAGTGCTGATCAAGGGTGAACGAGATGAGCGACTTGATGTTGACACCATGTACTGCGGTGGCAGCAGGAGATTGGTCGGAGAGGGTCACAGCAGAGGAGGAGGACGACATGGCCACTGTGTTAGAGGAATGAATGGTGGCGACGGTGGCGTCATGAACAGCCTGAGTGGTGTCGCTCATGATGAAGGTGGGAGGGTGGAAGAATTAGACGCCGGAAGGACCTGCTCTGATACCACTCTCCACCGCTCCTGTATGACGCATAAATACCTATGTAATATCAATACAAAGCATTGAGGTTCATTGCTATTCTGCATGGTATCAGAGTAGGTCCTTCTTGCGTCTAATTCTTCCACCCTCCCACGTTCATCATGAGTGACACCACTCAGGCTATTCATGACGCCACCGTCGCCGCCATGCATTCCTCTAACACAGCGGCCATGCCGTCCTCCTCCTCTGCTGTGACCCTCTCCGACCAATCTCATGCCGCCACCACAGTACATGGTGTCAACATCAAGTCACTCATCTTGTTTACCCTCAATCAGCACTCAAACAACTACAGGTGGTGGCGCACCCTCTTCTAGGTCATCCTTGGTCGTTTCAACCTCATCGGCCACATTGACGGCAGCGAGCCCCACCACGGTGACCCAGTTTGGGTCCAAGAAGATCTCACAGTGCTCATGTGGATCTATGCCACACTCGCCGACAACTTGCTCGATATGGTGATGGCCAAAACTATCACTGCCTATGGTGTGTGGAGCAAGATCTCGGCTATCTTCTGCGGGAACAAGCCGAGCCGGGCCGTCCATCTTGAATCCGAGTTCCACTCATCATGCAAGGTGACCTCGATGCAACCTCTTATTGTCACAAACTCAAGTCCCTTGCCGATGCACTCGCCGAGGTCGACCAACCAGTGGACGAACGTACTCTTGTTCACCGGCTGATCATCAGGTTGAACCCACGCTACTCCAATCTAAAGACTCTGCTGCCCAAGCTCATGCAGTTTCCCACGTTCATGTAAGCCCGAGACTAGCTCCTCATGGAAGAGGCTTCCTTGGGCTCGTCATCGCCGATGTCCACCGACTCTGCCATGGTGGTCACTGAGAGAGCCGCCTGGTCCACCAACGACTCGGGTGCGTGCTCGTCAAGTGGTGACCGCGTCAACTCGTCCAACTCCGAGCGCTGCCGCGGACGGTGGCACGGACGTGGCGGCCACAATGGCGCCCCGCACAACTTTGGCCGTGGGCAGAGCCAGCATCAGCAGGCCTCTCCATGGATGCAGTGGTGTCCACCATGGGTCGCACCATGGTTTTAGAACCCTGGGGCTTGGCGTGCTCCCTGGACAGGGGCAATCGAGCCTGGTGTGTTCGGCGCTCGGCCACCGTCTGCCCCTGGTCACGCCTATGCTGCCACGTTGTAGCCCACGACTCAGCAGGCTCCGCTCAGTACATCGACCTGGGATGCAACCGGTCTGCTTCAAGCACTTCAGGCGGCATCTATCCATCAGCCGAGCAACGGCACCGAATGGTACATGGACACAAGAGCCAGCTCTCACATGACTGGAGACCTAGGTAATTTGCCCGTGTATTGCTCTGATACCATGCAGAATAGCAATGAACCTCAATGCTTTGTATTGATATTACACAGGCATTTATGCATCATACAGGAGCGGTGGAGAGTCACTCGCTAAACAAAGTAATGGCGCTACAAATGAGGAGATCCATGACATGCGGATCCACAACTGAAGAAGGCAAAGTGAGGCCTGAAGACACGGTCAGGCAGTTGCAAATATGCCGTGTCAGTATACAACAAATGGAACTCAAATGTGTAACGCTAATAATTTCTTAGACACCTCCAAAAAATGTTTTAACCACACCTAGCTCCACTACAAGAAAAATGATGTTCATGACAAAACGTTTGTGATAAAAAGGGGGGAAATCACGCATAGTGAATTATTAACGACGATCTTTGTGATTTTGTCGTGAAGCTAGGATAGGATAGGTTGGACAGTTATTTTGTGTCAACTGATACATATTCGTCATAAAAATTACAACGATATATGGCAGCTGTATACATTTGTCATTAATGATCCAACTATCTATGATGTTAATTGTTAAATACAATTCGTCACCGAAAGTTCTGGGAAGAAACAGAACGGGTTTTATAAGCCCAGCTGCCACTTGTGACTTGACCTAACTTGAGCCAGCACTGTGCAGCCATCTTCTAATGGATTTATTCATCATATACCCTCCCCTTAGATGGAAATTCAGGATTTACCCTCCTGACCCACATGTCAGTGACTTATGATGACCCCACATGTCATTGAGGTGGGAGGGTAAATCCTGAATTCCCAAAATGAAGGGAGGGTATATGATCAACTTTCCCTCTTCTAATTCACCCCAATGCCGCCGTATCCCACTCCCGGCTGCCACCGTCGTAGACGTCGCGCCGTCTTTCTCTTCACACCCTGCCATTTCAACGCACTCCCCTTTCCATTTCAAATGTGAAAGAATGAAGAATTACTCTTTTCGTTCTTTTTTACTTGATTTTTTAGAATTCGTGTCATTAAACTTTCTAAAGTTTAACTACTAATAAATTTAAAACTATCTAGATTGGCTACACAAAAATTATATTTATCATTAAAAATATTTTTATAAAATTATTAATATATTTTAGTATAAAGTTATTAAAAAATAGTTAAACTCGTATCTTGAATACTATAACAAGTATGGAGTCAAAGCCAGGCTGTGTGTGTAGTTAAAATAAAGAGGACACGGAGAGTGAAGTGCCGCCAAACAGGGGCGAATTCACCGGGTAGGCTTCATCAGACTGAAGCCTACCCTCCACCGGTGACCGACACCCCCCCCCTCCTCCTCCTCCTCCTGGGCTCCTGGCTCCCCGACCCCGGGGAGGTGCCGACGACGACGGGATCTGGAGGCGGGGCCGCGGGGAGGTGCCGAAGATGACATCTGGAGGCGCCGAGGCCGGAGCTGGAGGCGCCGAGGCGGGGAGGCCGGACCCGGAAGCGCCGAGACGAGATCTTGTATTTGCTATTGTATCACTAATTGTTTTTTAATTTTGATGTACAGATTGTTACCTACCGGAACCATATTTACATGTTTTAGGGATTCACTTGCCATTACCGAGGTACCTCCATTCTATATCTCCTTTTTCTTTGCTTTTATTCATGTATAAAATTATGAATTTGATTACATAAGAATACAAAACTTTGTTTCTTACGAATTAGTTTAGTCATTCGATGTATCGGGCCAAGGCCGAGGCGCCGAGACCGGAGCTGGAGGCGCCGAGGCGGGGAGGCCGAAGCCCGAAGCGCCAAGACGAGATCTGGAGCCGTCGGCCGCAGACTGAGAAGGGGAGACTGAAGGTGGGGTCGCGTCGGCCGCTGGGGTGCCAGGGAGGCTGGAAGCGGGGAGGGCCGGCCGGCCGGGTCGCCGAGAGGCTGGAGTCTGGCGGGCAAGGGTGAGGCGGCGAACGACTGACGGACTGAGCGAGGGCGGACACACACTGCGGGATTGCGGGCTGCGGCTGCGTGCAAGGCGTGAAGGTTAAGTGTTAACCAGTTAGGTGAAGGCGTGAAGTTGTGACTCTGAAGCCGTGAAGGCGTGATTCAGTGATTGGCTGATTGCGTTGCGTTGCGTGAGTTGCTGTTGTTTGCTGTTATTGGCTTGGCGAGTTGCTGCTGTTCCCAAATTCTTCCATACGGCCGGACGCCCGAACGGCATGAAAAATCGTAGAATGAATTTGCCTCGTGAAAGTCATGATTCAAGCTAGTGGTATGATTCTTTTATTTTAAATGTTCATGATCATTTAAGTAATTAAATATAATTTGCTATTGTATCACTAATTGTTTTTTAATTTTGATGTACAGATTGTTACCTACCGGAACCATATTTACATGTTTTAGGGATTCACTTGCCATTACCGAGGTACCTCCATTCCATATCTCTTTTTTCTTTGCTTTTATTCATGTATAAAATTATGAATTTGATTACATAAGAATACAAAACTTTGTTTCTTACAAATTAGTTTAGTCATTCGATGTATCGGGCCAACAATTCTAGGAAAAACTTATGATCAGGTAGAAGAATACATATTTTTCAGTCCACCCTTGTTTTTCGTTCTAGATTCGCCACTGCCGCCACCGGCTCTGTTCTTTTGGCCTTATGCTTATACTTTAGTTTTTATGTCTATAGTACCTTGCTGTTAAACGATATATTTTTTAGATGGGTCTACAGGTAAATTATAATACAAACTATACCGAGATCAGCTATACTAGTTAAAATTATATACGACTATTTTTCTCTATATATTGTATCTTACAAACAGATCAAAATTTAAAAATCACAATCATAAATCGTAAGTCTTAGAACGAAAGAACTCACACGGGATCGAGCTGGCCGGGCACGTGCTTGACGCAGAGGTTCTAGAAATCAAGAAGAGCATGTATAGCCATGTAGGTAGGGAGAAGTTAGCGCGCGAGCTCGATCATGCATTCATGACGCTGGCATTAATTACTCATGGAAGCCAGCTCAGTCAACTGATTGAGAAATAGTCTTCCCATGCCTGCGCGCTGCATGCAAGCCGAGAACAACAGTCATGCACGTACTCACTACTGTATATAGTATGCAACTATACTATTTATATTATAACTACACTACGTACGCCTTATTTAGTACTATTTGCCAATTGAGTATATCTGTATATGTATATATTTATACATGCTCATCACATCGCACGATATCTATGCTCATTTGTTCCTTCAAAAAAAAAATCCATGCTCACTTGGGTGCATGGATGCACACTTCCATTGAAACAAACCATTTAATTTTTTCTAGAAAAGAAAACAAATCATTCAATTAATCATCCACGATCATGCATGCATGCATGCATGCATACACATGCAATTAATGTCCAGGGCTCCTGACCGTTCCCTCGTAATATTAGAAGTAGGGTGCATGCGGTTCATCCATATGGCACTACTACAGAAAACCGTATTACAGATGGTTCAGAAACGTCATCACAGATGGTTTTCTGAACCGTCTAAATTTATGGATTAGTAATAATCGAAGGCTATCACAGACGGTTCGACGACCGTCTGTGATATTGATATAAAACTAAAAACCGTCTGTGATAGCTGATTATCACAGACGGTTTTTAGTTAAAAACCGTCTGTGATAGGTGATAATCACAGACGGTTTTTACTTACAAATCGTCTGTGATTATCACCTATCACAGACGGTTTGTAACTAAAAACCGTCTGTGATATTCTTTTCTACCCCTAAATCTATTTCTGTTTATTGGCTAGCCTCAGGAAATACTAGCCATGCCCTCTGAAACAAATAGATAAAGATGTACATGTATACATACAATTTACATCTCAATTCATTTCAGAAACATAAAATATCCAATTCACATCGCACTTCATTTCACAAACATAAAGTATCCATTTCGCAAATCAATTAATTGAAATGAAATAAAATATCCAATAACAAATACACAATTACAAAAGATCTACATTGCATTTGCACTTAGATGCTAACAATGCATTTTTTATTGCTCTATCTCTCCGGAATCGAGATATCGCGAAAGGAACAGATCCATAATCAACGAACAGATCTATTTGAACTTGTTAGGCTACACAAGCTATACTTGGATGGTGCATAATTGCCATTCAAGTATTGCTTGTGCAGCTGACAAGTTCGTTGATTATGGATCCGTTCCTTTCGCGAGACCTCGATTCCGGAGTGATAAGAGCAATAAAAAATCATTGTGCGCAGTGGAACTCTCCATCTGATCTTATGACTTTAGACCACAAAAACCAAGCGCACTCTCCTCGAATTTTTGCAAGGTCCGGCTGTTTCAATGCAGTTGTAGAGATGGGCACAGTCTGTCGATAGGTATATCAATGCGCGTACATATATAACCTGACAAGTATGAAATAAATGTGGGAAGATTGACAAACCTTAGAATTGGTGATCTTCGAGGAATCGAGGAGTAGTCTCATATTGTGGCAAATGTAGAATTCACACAGTACAGGATACAGTCGTTCGGACATACATGTATTCTTTTTACTTCCATTCCCAACGGACAAAGAACCTTCTTGGCTTTATACGTGGTTTTAGGCAACTCATTTCCCTCCGGAAGCATGTCTGCTAAAAGACCTAGCAGCGCCGTGAAACTCTTGTCGGACCAACCGTTGCTTGCCTTCAATTTCAACAGTTCAAGCACGATGACAACCTCGTGTACTTTAACCTGCAGCACGTGAACAAAGGTTTCTCCGAGTCCTCTATCAAGCCCCGAATTTTAACATACTCTCTCTCATCATAGTCGTTCTCTTCTACATCGCGAAGCATCTGATCCAGATTGTCATCATGCAACCTATCCGACTCCGAACCACAATCGACATCATCCGGCGGCATGTCATTCACTTCACCGGCGATGTCATATGGCGGCATATCATTCACTTCACCGGCAATGTCATCCGGCGGCATATGATCATTGACTTGGCCATGACTGGTCCAACACGTATAACCCTTTTTAAAACCCCTCCGAATCAAGTGCGCTTCAATTTGCCCTCGGTTCTTAAACATGTTTAAATTCTCGCAGTCAGTGCATGGACAATACATATATTCCACCCCCTATTCAGCATATCCTCCTCGGTAGCTCTTACAAAAGCAGACACGCCATTAATATACTCTTTACTCACACGGCTCGCGGCATACATCCAGCTTCGGTCCTACGTTATGTATATATATAACAACTTAGTATTAAAAATTAAATTATTTAATTATTACTACATATATATATACCACATGCATTCAGGCTTTGCTAGCTTAATTCATATTATAAACACAACAGCTATTATATAACCAACAATTTTGCAAACCATCTTAAATAACAATCACCAATTACTTATATCTAAATTGTAATGCAAAGATAAATAAATTTCATTACTAACCATATCTAGAGCAACCAAAAAAGTATGAATCTTCAAAGCTCAATCTCTGCTTCAAAACTCAATCTCTGCCTTCTCCCACCAAATTAATTGGCCTGAAATCGCCTAGCTTGCCTCCTCAACGAAAGAGTGAAGCACCGGCTAGATCTGAATCGAAATGAAGACAGATGCGGTTCTGAGCAGCGCAATAAATGCCTAGCGTCATTATCACAGACGGTTTTCAACACAAACCGTCTGTGATACTGGTAGTATCACAGACGGTACATCGGTAAGAACCATCTGTGATACTCGTTTTCTCCGACGCCACCAATACAGACGGTGTCCAAATTAAAACCATCGGTGTTAGTGTCGATCACAGACGGTTTTGTCAAACCGTCTGTGATTGGCCGTCTAGTATTAGGCTTTCTGTAGTAGTGTGGACTGATAAGTTAACTTGGCAGCAGCTGGGGGCAAGCTAGCTTTCATGAATCAATCTATAACTCAATTTTGTCCCCTCGAACAAGCACTTCAATAATTTGGCAGCTAGTACTACCAGCAACATAACTCCGCGAGAAATAAACGTACAAAAAATTAAAAAATCTCAAAATATTCCTGGAGAGTGGAGATATATACATATATTAGGAAGGATGTTATTACATGACCCGACAAAGATCAAACTTTGATTGCATTAGAGAGACCATATATCCCGTTCTAGCTCCGCGCCACCGCACACATGTACGTGGGAAACCGAGGCTATGGACAGCGGCGAACAAGCTCGACAGCTAGCGTCCGGCGGTGGCTTCAACTGCTCCTCCCGACTGGGTTCACCGCCAGGGCCCCCTACCTTACAATCTAGGTGGTTAGCAGCGCTCTCCCGATTAAACATACCTTTGCAAACTTTCAAATGCCAGTTTGCTGGTCCAGGGAATGAATCGATGTCGTGCAGGCGCATGAGAAAACGAAACATAGAGAAGAGATGATGCGGGAAGCAAATGGATGATGCGACATTCTATATTAAGTTCTTCTACCTTCCGCGCAACCGTCAGACAGGGAATTTACCCGTCCAATTTCAGCGCATGCTAGCTCGCTGCTATATTATTTGTGCTCCCTTGAATTGCTTCTGCTTTGATTTGGTCGTTTTCTTATCTTTTCCATCTGGGCAAAAATTGGATGCAATAGACTAGTCAAATATATTTTTTAATTAGTCACATCATGATAATGCAACACAAGGACCCACTTAATTTCTTTATCAAGAATTAGCTATGAAATGTCCCCCAAAATTCAAATTGGGTTTAAATTTTGATTTAATTCAAATTATTACCTAATTTGGCCATTCTCCGTCTTTCCCTCCTTTCCCTTTCTGGCTTTGCAGCTTCACCAACCATTGGCGCCTTTCAATCTCCATCTTTACTCTTGTTCACCATCCAATAACCGGCTTTACTCAATTCGCTGTCGTAATCTTCTAGTCACCACCGCCAACCCTGGTTAGCTGTCGTACTCTCGACTGCCCAACTTCTGACACACCTTAAGTGCTCCCTAATCACACGTCGGACAAACCAAACCCGAGCTCACCACCACCGCCTCTCCCTATCTCACAGTCGACCTGACGATGCCTGCCAATTTGACCGCCGCAATACGCTGCTCGAGGGAACGCCAAGCTCGAGACACCACCGCTGCATGCCGATGTCCCCGCCACCTTTATCGAGCCCCCCGAACTCTCCCATACCATCCCCGTCGGCCATGCACCGCCTCCCGAGCTGGGCTTCTCCTTGTGCCGAACCACCTCAGGACGGCTATAAGTCGTGAACCCGCTCTGTTACTCGCATTGGTGTCGAATAGCCCTCTCCAAGCCTCTCTCTCCCCTAGCGTCAGCTAATTCCATCGTTGCCCCTCTCCACCCATCGGTAAGCCCCATTTCCAATTCTTGCTAATGCCTCCACCATTCTCCAATTGCTTACACCCCTAATTTCCTTGAGCCCCCACAAACCCCACTGAGTGCTCACCTTAGCATACCCAGCCCCGTAGCTCGCCGACAACAATACTCTCCGCCCAGGCGAGGCACCCCTCCCTAGGCAGCTCGCCACCAATTCTTATAGCCAGAGCCGACCATACCATCGTCTTCCTCTTGCCCTCGAGATGTTTAAACCACCATGATGTTGTCCCAAGAAGCCCACCACTGTTAGCCGCCTACAATGCCCCACAGCCACCGCTGACCCTAAAATGGAACCCTCTGATCGACTCCAGAAACCCATCCATACCTTTGATTGCCCTCGAAAACCTCCACAGTGCCGCCAATTGCTTGCCATTAATTTGCTTTGTTTGGTGCTACAGTACACCGACTGGAGGTTGAAGATGCATAGTGCTGGGCCTGGGGCTAAAACAGTAGAAGCCCAGCCATTTAAACCAAATCGAACTAAGCCCATATTGTAGCAATGTTCATGCTGAATCTAACCCAACACTGTACCAAACCCAGATTAGCTTAGGCATTGTGGGCTTGCGTGCGCTCAATCCCCACCCTTCAAATGGGTGTCATTGGAGACAGCACTTAGCCCTCATAGGAGATGGCACTTCATAAGCTCGTGTGCTCTTCATCCCCACCCTTTGAAAGGGTGTCACCGGAGATGGAACTTAGGTGTTTTAGGCTCACAAGCACTCCATCCCTACCCTTTAAACAATTGTTGTGCAGATGGCACTTCGTAGGCTCGTATACATGCTTTGTCCCCACCCTTCGAACATGTGTCACTAGAGACGGCACTTAGGCATTGTAGTCTTGCACGTGTTCCATCCTAACCCTTTAAATAGGTGTCACTGGAGAAGGCACTTAGCCCTTGTAGGCTCACGTGCACTCTATTCCTCACCCTTTAAATAGGTGTCACTGGAGATGGCACTTAGGTGTTGTAGGCTCGTATGTGCTCCACCTCCACCCTTCAAATAGGTGTTGTCAGATATGTCACTTAGGAATTCTAGGCTTGCGCGTGCTCCTTCCCCACCCTTCAAATAGGTGTCATCAAAGATGGAACTTAAATGTGCACTCTGTCCCCACCCTCCAAATGGGTGTCGTGGAAGATGGCACTTTGCAGGCTTTGTGCACTTTTTTGACTCCATAGAGTACGCTAGGATTCTTTCACCTCCATGTGCTTTTTTACTCTGTAGAGTACGTCGGGGCTCTGTTGCCTCCGTGCGCTATTTTTGACTCTGTAGAGTATGCCAGGGCTATGGCTTCCATGCACTATTTTGTGACTCCGTAGAGTATATCGGGGCTCTATGGCTTTCGTGCACTATTTTTGGCTCCATAGAGTAGGCAAAAAACTATTTATGGGTCTGCAGAGTTATACTGGAAAAAGTTTATTTTAGTCATTCTTGATTGCATGGGTGAGCGTTACATTGGTTACCGTGTTCCAAAGGTGCGGCACTAGGCCAGCGATCATGGATGCAGACAGACACTGTAGCTAGCATGGTGCCTCCCTGTAGGACTAGTCATAGAATGGCAAAGGCGGTCGCCATTCCAAGTGTGTTTTAGTGGTTCACCCTCAAGGGTGGAGAGGTGATATGAACCAGTCTTGAAGGAGGCCATCACTATGTACGGGTCTTCCCAGTTGGAATCCAACTTCTTGGTTGTGTTAGCACAAAGGGCCTCTTGAGGACGAGATCCACTACAACCAGATGGCGTGGCTTGACCTTCTTCTTGTAGGAGGTCGCAGTCACCCTGAGGTACATCATGATATTGTTGGCCGCCTGAACTATGGTTTTATTAATGAGGTTCAATGAGAGCTAGCATTCTGCTAGGGGTGCCTCCACCAACGTGCAATGGGACTTTGCTTTTAGCTCCTCAAGTGTCATGGCCTTGTCACTAAAGGTGAGTTTGAATAGGGTGAAACCGATCGGTTGTTTGGCCATTGTGCGTATGGACTAAAGGTCTTTTGGAAACTCCTTTGGCCACTTCACTTTAGGCAGCCCAACCAATTGCTTCTTTATGCCTTCCAATATGGTGTCATTCGCACGCTCCACTACCCCATTCGACTGTGGGTGCCCCCACCTATGCATAGCATATCTTGACACCCATACACTCACAGAAGCAATGGAAACTCGCTAAGTCAAACTGTAGGCCATTATCCGCAATGATTTCTCTAGGGACTCTGAACTAGCATATGATATCTTGCCAGAGGAACTTTTGTACCACTGTGGAGGTGATCTTCACCAGGGGCCAGGTGTGATCCACACAATCCATGGTGAATTTCTATGAGGATCTCCTGGCCTTCATGCCTGGATTGGCATTTGAGTAGTAGGGTGCATACACGTCTCTTGTAGTACTCTATCTGCTATGTGGAAGGCACACGCATGATTGGACAGCCTCCAATGTTCTTGTGGGTCATCTAGCTCTTCTTCCCCCTAGATGAACTTAACAATGAGTTCTCTCCAGTCATCTTCCTAGCTCATGCACAAGACATTGGATGCATGTCCTTATTCTGGTAAGATGGACGGGGAGGCTAGGACTTCAATGAACACACCCTCGGTGGCTCATGCCCCTAGGCTCACGGCTTTGGCTAGGGTGTCCACGTTCGCATTCTTGCCCCACGGTATCATTATAACATCCCAAATTCAAGTATTCAAAAATATGGAATTTTTTTAAATAAAATTCTTGCATTTTGCAAGCGTTCAAATTTCTTTTGAATATTTATTTGAAATCTTTTTGAGTTTTGTGGCATGCAAATTAATAATCAAGAATAATCTCAAATGCAAATAATGATAATGTAAATAATAAAAATGGAAAATGACATTACATATCATGAATTCAATATACCAAAATCATGAATTCAAATTCAAGTCAATAAAATGAAACCAAAAAAGAATATTAGAACATATCTCTAAATGGTTAAACCAAAAAATTCCTTCTTTTAATTTAATTAGCATACAAAACCCAAGGTTGAACATTCAAAAATTTATATATACAATTCATAACAAAATAATATCAAAATCAAAATCCAAGGGCAAATTAAATAAAATCTAAAATAGAGGAATATTAGATTTTGTATCTCGATATTTGAACCAAGACTTGAATTAAAATTTCAAAAATTGAAATCAGTAATCTTAAATATGAAATATAAATTAAAATTAAAAATCCAAATTATAAAATTATGCTTAAGCCTTTCTCTCTATTTTTCTTTTTCTTCATTTCCTTCCTTCTCTCTATTACATGTGGGCCCCACTCCTCTCTCTCCTTCCTTTTCTTTCCTCCCTCCCGATTTCATTCTCTGCCACTGGGCCCGAATGTCCCCCACCTCCTCTCTTTTCTCCTTCTTCTCCCTCCATTCGCTCGGCAGAGCCGTAGCCCAGCCTCACCTCGCACGCTCTGACGCCACTCGTTCCTCGCCGCCACCTCGCGAACTCCGCCGGTCGCTGCCTGCCCACGCCTATGCTGCTGACGACCGCCATAGTACCATCGCCGCGTCATGCACAGGGACCGCCATCATGTTGCCCTGCTCAGCACCCCGGTTAAGCCACTGTCGCCCACAGTTTTCTAACGCCGTCGCCCGCAGCTTTCTGCCCCGTCGTGTCCGCCTCGTCTCACGCGCTCCTGACGTCGTTATTGTGCGGGCATCACCAGGCAATCTCGCCCACGCCCCGCCCCGAGCACCGTCCCATCACCTCTGTAGCCATGCTGCCGCCGAGACTGATCAACCACCCCCATGTCGCCCGAGCTTTTCCCGGCTATAAAGCACCGCACTGCTCCGCTCTACCTCCCGCCCCAAACAATCGGCCTTTCCGTGCCTCTAGCTTCGACGGCAGCCCCTTCTTCCCCAACCCCGGCCAACGAGGGATCCGCCGTTCGAAGCTACGCCAAGTCGATTCCACCGAGTCGGAGCCTCCTTGGAGCGACGCAATGCCATCCCCATCCTCGGTCGAACCTCTCATTGCCTATACATCGCCCTCATCGTGCGCCACCTCCGCCTCTCGCCGTCGCACGCCGCCAGCTCGCCATCGCCATTCCCGAGCCACACTGACTCCCGAGGTAGACTCCTGAGCCTACCTAGATGCTTCCCTCCCACTTAATTGAGCTCTAATGTCATGCACCGCCGTAGCCACCACTCCCCTGTTCCGCCGCTGCCCACGGTCACCGCCGGCCAATGCCCCGACCAAATTGGCCGACGAGGTTTTCCCTATAGATAGGCATGGGCATGAGCAACCCATTTTGGGGATGCTCACTCCAGTCGCCGTCTCCTCCGCTGGTGGCGAGCTCGCCGAGCACCGGCTGGAGGAAGACGATGCAACTTGTTGAAGCCCAGTCCCACGACTACGAGTACCTAGTACTTGTTACAATCACGCAGTTGAATTCACGACCACGCAGAACAGCTTACGACCACGCAGTCGAACTTACGACTATGAAGTCGTTTATGACCACACAGATGGGCTTACGACTATGAAGTCGTTTACAACGACACAGACGAGCTTACGACTATGAAGTCATTTACGACCACCCGGAGCAACGACCACCTTGTCATCAGTAGCCGTGTGATTAAAACCGGTTAAGACAGAGTAAATGCTAATGATGGGTAATTAATATTGATGATGAGTAGTTAACAACAAATGGCTCACTGACATGTGGGCCCTGACCTCTAAACAAAACAGTAATCGGTCCCACATGTCATAGGAATAGAGAAAAGAAAATAAAAATAAAAGAAAATTTTAAAACCCTATTGTGGGCCCCACCTGTCAGATTTTAATTATTTTTCCAATTTATTTAAACTGAGAACTTCATAAGGGCATAACTTATTCATTTTAACTCCAAATTGAGTGAAACATATTTCTAAATTCATCTAAATTCAATATCTATCCAATGGAACTAAAACAATAATTTGGAGCTCATTTGAATTTTTGTTAGAATTTGTTCGATTTACTGATTTTTATCTAAATTTTCGCTCAACGTAAAAATAGCGTACGAAGCTCAGCAGGAAGAGGCTGAGGCCAAAGCAACTTTCAACGATCAAGACCAAGTCAACTGTGACCAAGGCGAGTTAATACTTTGATCATGTTGAACCTACATTCTTCCCCAAGCTATCGCCGTCCTTGGGCACCACTCCTTCGTGCTCGAACGCCGCTGGAGCGCCACCGCACCGGAGCCCCGAGCCGCCTCCACTGCCTTCCTTGTCGCCAGCCATCTCCGAGCACCGTTGAGCTCCCCGATGAGGTACGGAAGAATCGTCGCATGCTCCTCTCCCTTTTCCACCCCTCGCTGGCTATCACCGTGCCGCCGTTCGCTGGAGTCCCTCAATCCCCGTGCACCACCCGTCGTCGGTGAGGCCACATCAGCAGCCGAGATGATGTGGCCGCCACTCGGTGCCACGCGGCCGCCACACAAGCACTGGCCATCCCTGTGCCACCTCAACCTCCCCGTGGTCCATGAACTCAGTCCACATAGACCCGAGCCCACCTGTCAGCCCCTTGCCCGAAAATCAACACAGGGCTGACGTCATCATGATGTCATAACTCCCTTTTCTAGTAGAAAAATAATTCAGCCAAAAAATAAAATCCTTGCTGACGTCATAAATACATTTTCCAGTAACAAAATAATTCCAGAAATTCCAGTTTATTCTTTTTCTCTCTTTTCAAACTTCCAAGATCCCGTTCTCCTTCGTCCTAGATCTGATTGAGCCCATTCAAATTCCTAAATTCATTGAAAATTCCAATCTATCCATTTCTACCTATTTTATTTATTTGGAGTTTATTTGAACTTATTTGGGTTTTGTTTGAGTTTTCTTAGGTATTTTCACGTGTAGACTACGACGATTCGAAAGAAACCTTCAACGACAATTTGCACCCAACTGAATAGCAAGGCAAGTCACACACCTTGATCATATTGATCTCAGATTACGAAATAAAATTATGTTGTTTTAAATTATTCTGCATGCATATTTTTATTCATTGTATTTCAATTCAGTTTCAAATTTAGTTATGGCCTACTTGTTAATTCCTCCATTGACATTGAATTCCTCAACACCTTGTCACCCTAGATTAAAACTCTAGTTAGTACACTAGTATTAGCTAGAGAATTTTATATCAAATGTTTAGACCTGCTTAGACATAATTTTTGTTTTGGGATAATCTTTTCACATAAAATGATAAGCTTTTTAAATATATTCTTGACTTCACTGATTCAAGAAGGATTATAAAATATTTCAAAATAAAATATAAAATCTGGTTTAGACTTAGGCTAATGGTTAGGTGGTGGGTGCAGGCATGCACTTTTGCTCGGTGACACAGTGTTGATTGTTGGGCACAGGGGTATGTGGTTGAGCCTATGTCAAGTTAAGGATCGGTCTGTGAGCTACTGTTGCAAAGCCTTATCGCACTATCACATGGTTGGTATGGGATAGTCCTAACTAATTAATTTGCAGGTCCTAATCTAAGTCATGTCGTAGGTTGAAAGTGAGCGTGGCGTAGGCCATGAGAAGTCTCACTCGGCTCAAGAGGGGGGTCTCGGTCTGGTGGATTTCTTACTGGAATGAAACCTTAGTATTGGCTTGGCCAGGTTGAAGGTTTTGCATTATAAATGCCTTGTCATGATCTCTCCGCTGCACACCTAAGAAAGTGTGTTAATCACGTGGCAATATGAGATGATCATGAGAGACCAGGTGGTCGTGACTCCATGTGAATGATGAGTAATTGACAAAGGTTTAGGATAGTCGAGTTTGGTTTGAGTGGGAGTCGAGCCGTTGCGTGGCGCAATCGGGCTCGGTCGGACTTTGGTCAAACTTAGTCATTTGGGCTTAGGATGTATATTCTAATGTTTCGACAGGTTTGGGCTTCGTCTGCAGTAAGTGTGATGGTATTTACACTTTCATGTGTCGAGCGGTGCTATTTGACGGGTTTTCTTGTCTGTGTGACTGTAGGACGTCGAGTTGGAGTCGTGGCGAGACACGGTGGACCGGACTAGGCGCAGGTGGCGCTGAGGTCAGAACGGTCGGGATGTGTCGAAGACGACGTGGACTCGAGGTGGTTGTGAGGCGTGCGAGGGAAGGAGCGTGGAAGCTTCCCGGAAGGTGCAGGAGTGGCGAATCGGGAAATTCGCAAGGCTGCACGAGCGGGAGCGGGCTCCGTTGGACGTAGCGGGCGTAACGGGGCGGAGACCCGTTAGCCAAGCGCTATAAAAGGAGAGGAGGGGCTGCATGCCCACTTGAGCATTTTGGAGGGAATTAGGGTTAGCTCTAGTCAAAAGAGGCTTTAGGAGGTGGTTTTCCTTTAGTCTTTAGTGGTTGGAGAGGCAGAGTGGTGCTCCCTCTGTCCCCTACGATGGTTTCTATGTGAGTCTCCTCTCTCTGTGTGTTCTTCCTCCCAAGAAGTGGTGAGATTCTTGGTGTTCTTGAGGATTGAGAGGGAGATGAGAGATTGTAATCACTCCTCTTGTATCAATCGGGGTATGGGGATGTAGCTCAGTTGTAATCCCTGAATAGTTGGAATGAAATCTGAAGTTTGTGCTCTCTGTTCTTCGATGCTTGCATTTGGTGATTTTTGAGTTTTTGAGATTCTTGTTGGTTCTTGCTGGGAAGGCCCAAAATGGGTTGCTTGATGATGGGATGTTGCTTCTAGACCTTTTGGTCAGGTTCCCCCAAGAGCAAATTGTTTTTAATCTCAATTTTGGATTTTCAAGGTCCTCTGTTCATGAACTCAGTTCTAGGGTTTTAGTTCTTTCTGAGATTTCCTTCTTGAGATGGAGTGATCTTTGGTCTAAGGAGCTCTTTTGATATTGCTAACATGACTGCAAGAGCTCATGATCAAAGAGTTAATGTTTGAGAAGAAATTTGATTTTTAGTGCCTCTCTCTGTAGTTTGCACGTTTTCTAGGGTTTTGCTCTGTTCTTGATTTCCTTCGCAAGATTGCATGAAATTGGGTTTGGAGAGTCCCTTGGCTATTGCTAATATATTACCAAAGTTTCATGTGCAAAGGATCAAGGGTTTGAGAGAAATTTGATTTGTTGTGAAGTCTCTGAAATTTTTAGGTTATTGGGTCAAATCTGAAATTCTTGATTCTAGGGTTAATTTCTTTGTTCTCTAGTTCCTCCTTGCTATTGAGTTTGTATTGGTGATGTCTTGGGCCAAAAAGAATGGAAGAATTCCATCTTTCTCATGGTTTTTTTGAAGATCTGAACATTTACTGCTTGCTGATTTCAGACTGCATTTTCAGCACTTGTTAGCTGTTGTTTTCAGCATCACTTCATTGCTGTTTTCAGCATTTGCTAGCTGCTGTTTTCAGCATCTGTGTAGTGCAGTTTTCAGCAAATAGCAGTGCAGTTTTCAGCCAAGTTTCAGCTCAGTTTTCAGCAGTTTCAGGCAGCAGTTTTCAGCAAGTTTCAGCTCAGTTTTTCAGCAGTTTCAGGCAGCAGTTTTCAGCAAGTTTCAGCTCAGTTTTTCAGCAGTTTCAGGGAGCAAAAATCAGCAAAACCTCTCAGTCTTTTCTCTCTTTTTGTCTCTTGTTTTCAGCAGCAAAAATAGTCATTTTAGTGCCTTTGCAGTAGTAGTTTTGCAGCAAAGAGGGTCTCTCTTTTGGGACTTTTTCAGCTTCAGTTTTCAGCAGTGAAAAATCCTTTTCTTTGGTTGGTTAGTGAAGTCTTTTTCTGGAATTTTGCCGGTCTAAGCCTTGCATCTTTCGTGAGTATCTTTGGTCTTCGGCAAAATTATTTTCAGCTTCCAACAAGCGAATGTCTTATGTCTTCATAGCTTTTACATAGCTAACGAAGAAGAGACTTGAATCGATACTCGGGGGTCAAATTTTTAATTGATCGTCATTCACCCCCCCCCCCTCTGACGCCATTTCGGTCCAACAATTGGTATCAGAGCCGGTTAGCTCTAATCAATAGATCTTAACCGGTCTCAAGAGCTATGGCGACGGACAAGTACTCGACCAAGCCGCCCGTTTTCGATGGCATCGATTACCCCTTCTGGAAGAGCCGAATGGAAACATACATCCAGGCTCAGGGGTATGCCATCTGGCGCAAGGTCAAGGTCCAGTTTGTTGTTCCTGCCGATGAGAACATCAATGCCGGGAACATGGCTGATGTTGAGGCAAATGCAAAGGCAAGGAACATCATCATCCAGGGTTTGAGTCGTAGCGAGTTTGACCGCATATCTCACCTGTCGTCCGCCTACGACATCTGGGTGACCCTCGACGCATACCATGAGGGCACCACCCAGATCAAGACGGTTCGACAGGACCAGTTCAAGCGCGAATACAACAAATTCGAGATGCTTGCTGGTGAGTCCCTGGACGAGTGCTTTTCGCGATTTCACAAAATCTTGAGCAACCTCCGAGCGGTCGGTCTCACATACCCCGACTCGGACAACGCTCGTCAGATACTCGCGGCACTCGATCTGCGTGTTTGGGAGATGAAAGTGACCACCATCAAAGACACGACAGACCTCTCGACCCTGACTCTTGATGCACTGTACTCGCGCCTCAAGACTCACGAGATTGACGTTGTCTCTCGTCGGTCGAAGTCACAGTCGATGGCTTTGGTCACCAATCCCGTTTCTTCTTCCGGGCTTTCTTCTGATTCTTCTTGCGGTTTCTCCCTCGCTGCTCTCTGTGACATAACTGATGATCAGTTAGAGCAGCTTGCGGATGATCAGCTGGCCCTCCTAGCCCGAAGGTTTTGCATGCCTACAAGGGTAGGAGAGACAGAAAGAGGGGAGGACCCGTGATTTGCTTCGAGTGTGGTGGCCCCAACCACATCCGAGCAAACTGCCTCAAGCTGGAGAAGGGCAAGAACGACTACACCGACAAGAACCGCAACAAGAAGCCTCCAGCTCAGACGCCGGGAAAGAAGAAGTTCCGCAACTTTGGCAAAGCCAAGAAGCTCTTCCACCGCGTCCTCACCGCATTCGACGACCTCGACCTCAGCGAGGTGGAGGGATGGAGCGACGACGACGGGGCGGGTGACCAAGTGCCCAAGGATGGCGGCGACGACTTCTCCGGCATGTGCTTCATGGCCCTTGAGGGCGAGATCAGCGACAGCGAGCTGTACTCCGACTCGGATGAGGTACTCCCTTCTTATGACCAGCTAAATGATACTTTTCTTAAGCTAGGTGGATTTCATGCTAGAGCTAGGTCTAGGTGTACCGAGTTAGAGAAGGAAGTAGATAGACTGTCACGGGAGATTACTTCACTTAGATCTGCTCCCTCCCGTGACGATTGTGATACATGCCCTGCTTTGCTTGGAGACATGGAGAAACTAAGGACCTCTCATGATAGTTTGTCTTCTGAGCTTGATGTGCTTAAGGTGGAGAATGTTAGTCTGCTTGCTGAGTTAGAGTTGAGTAGGATGGCTGTTACCCTACTTACTACTTATGAGACTACTTCTCCCACCTCATGTGAAGATAAGGACATTGCTGCTAGAGGATCTTATTCCATGTTCCTGGATCTGCCCGAGCCTTGTGAAAATTGTAATAATTTAAAGATGAATCTAAAATGGGCAGATCACAAAATTTCTGAGTTGTATGCTTGGTTGTGTGAGCCAGTTGCTTCATGTTCAAACTGTCCTAAATTAACTGCTGAACTTGAATCTGTCTCAAAACAGTTTCAAGAACTAGTTGATGACAACAATAGACTGACTCAATTTGCTTCTAAGGACCCTGTTAGCTCACCATGCTTTAATTGTAACAAACTAAAATCTGACTTGATTACATTAGAAGAAAAATGTGTGAAGCTAACTAAGGATTTACTAGAGAAGCCATCAACTCATTGTGATGTGATTGTTGAGGAGGGGGAGAAGCCCCAGGGTAAGGTTGAGACGCTTAGCGACGTGAACCAACCTGCTAGCAGTAGGACTGTCCATTCTGAGTCGGCTGTGCGTGCACAAGCCATTCGTTCCTCTGCTGTTGGTTCTTCATCTGCTTCCTTACCTCCTGCTGTTCCCTCTTCCCCCTGCTCTTCTTGCACCTCTCTCTTTCGGGAGTGTCAGTATCTTATGAACACTCTCGAGAGATTTGTAGGCGGCAAAAAGAAGCTTAATCTTATTCTAGACCAATCCAAGATTTGCAAGTTCAATCAAGGTCTAGGATATGATTTCTATGAGGATATGAGGAAGCATCCTCCTGCTATTCTCCGACCCATAGTAGGAGGTGCGATCGAGGTTGAGCCCAGGTCTGATGAGGTCAAATTCAAATCAGCGGGCTTTGTCCAAGGGATCTCTGACAGTAAGGTGAGTCCACCTGCTACTTCGGCTTCTCAGAAGTCGAAGCCCTCGTGTGCTACTTCCACCTCTTCGAAGGTGAGGTACCATTGCACCTTCTGTCAGAAGGATGGACACATAGTCGATCGGTGCTTCAGGCGCGCCGGGATTGCGCGTAGAGACCGTGTGGAGGCACTTAGGCGTATTCAGGGTCAGCCCCAGATCCTGAGTGCACCTAAGACTAGCACGAGGTCCAGGTTTGCTTCTGACGTGTTTGGGCAGCATCGAGGACTTGATTTTTCTGAGTCTTCTAGTTTTCATCCTCGTACTGCTCCGGGTCGTGACTTCCGCCGTCCTGAGGGTACATCTCGTTTCCCCCGTCGAGACAGTTACCCACGGCGTGATCAGCATGTTGCCGGTGTCCCGACTCGCTCTCCCGTAGCAGTCGGACCCCGCAACAGCTTCAGGTCTGCTCATAGACCTTCTGCTTCTTTGAGTCACGTAGAGCGTAGGGTAGATAGAGGTCAGTCGTGTTTGACTACTTCATCTGCTCCACGTGTTACTCGGTATTGGGTGCCCAAATCTCTCTTGTTTTATCCCAGTACTGAGACTTTCCTCTCTGTTTGACTCAGGTTCGCCGGGTAGGGAAGGAGAAGGTTTGGCTTGTAGACTCCGGTTGTTCTCGTCATATGACCGGAGACTCCCGTTGGTTCTCCTCCCTAGCCCGCGCTCTAGGTGATGAGACGATCACCTTCGGAGACGCTTCGTCTGGGCGCGTCATCGCCAAAGGTACTGTGCATGTTAATGCTTCTTTTATTCTTAAGGACGTTGCCTTGGTTAGTAAGCTGCAGTACAATTTGCTTTCCGTTTCTCAGCTTACCGATGACGGTTTCGAGGTGAGCTTCAAGAAAAACGCTTGCAAAATTCTTGATTCTTCGGGTAGTCTGGTTTGCGGGATTTCTCGTTATGGGAGGATCTTTCGTGCTGAATTTTTAGATTCTTCTGGTGATCCTCTCCGGTGTTTGGTTGCCTCAGAGTCCCGTGATTTGACCTTCTGGCATAGGAGACTTGGTCATTTTGGATTTGACCATTGACCCAAGTTAGCGGCCACGACCTCATTCGTGGTCTGCCGAAGCTCAAAATGGTCAAAAATCTTGTTTGTGCTCCATGCCGGCACGGCAAGATGGTTGCTGCTTCACATCCTCCGGTCACTGTGACCATGACTGATGCACCAGGACAGCTGCTCCATATGGACACTGTTGGACCAGCTCGAGTGCAGTCAGCCGGAGGGAAGTGGTATGTACTTGTTGTGGTCGATGACTATTCGAGATTTTCTTGGGTGTTTTTCTTAGCCTCGAAGGATGAGACGTTTTCTCATTTCCGAGGTCTTTTCAGTAGGCTTTCTGTTGAGCTCCCAGGTGCCTTATGAGCGATCCACAATGACAATGGCACGGAGTTCAAGAATTCCTACTTTGAGAGTTTCTGTGGTGAGACAGGTGTAGAGCACCAGTTCTCTTCTCCATACGTCCCTCAGCAGAATGGCGTTGTGGAGAGGAAGAACCGTACCTTGGTCGAGATGGCCAGGACGATGCTTGATGAGTACTCTACACCGCGGAAGTTTTGGGCTGAAGCTATAGCCACCGCGTGCCATGTCTCAAATCGAGTTTTCTTCGGGCACACTTGCACCGCACTTCTTATGAGCTGAGATACGGGCGAAAGCCCAGCGTCTCTCATTTTCGTGTGTTTGGTTGTAAGTGCTTTATTTTGAAGTCCGGGAACCTAGACAAGTTCGAGTCACGCTCTTGTGATGGTATCTTTCTAGGTTACTCGACTTCTTCGCGGGCTTATAGGGTCTGGAACTGCGAGTCTAGCAAAATGGTAGAGACCTGTGAGGTGACCTTCGACGAAGCCAGTCCGGGGACTAGGCCTGATATCTCAGGTTCTTTAGAGCAGTCCGAGACCATCTTCGTGGATGATGAGGACGATGGAGACGACAGTTGTCTACCTGATCCTGTCTCTCATCCACCCCTTGAGGTGCCGTCTTCCACCGCACCTCGAGGTGATCAGCCCATGCCTTCTGCTTCTTCTGGAGCTAGTGGCTCTGTTCCTACCTCGTCTGCTCACGAGATAGAGGCCACTTCTTCATCTCATCCTGGACCTCCTAGACATATCCAGAAAGCTCATCCTTCATAGCAGATCATTGGAGATCTTTTCGAGCGTGTTACCCGCTCAAAATCTGGCTTATCTCAATTCTGTCTCCATTCTGCCTTCATTGCCTCCTTTGAGCCCAAAGATGTTTCTCATGCTTTATCTGATGAGTCTTGGGTCAATGCCATGCATGAGGAGCTAGAAAACTTTGAGAGAAACAAGGTCTGGTCGCTTGTTGAGCCCCCGCGAGGTCACAATATCATTGGAACCAAGTGGGTGTTCAAGAACAAGCAGAGTGAGGATGGGGTAGTCATTCGAAACAAGGCTAGACTGGTAGCTCAGGGGTTCTCCCAGGTTGAGGGTCTAGATTTCGAGGAGACCTTTGCCCCTGTAGCTCGACTTGAGGCCATTAGAATCCTGCTTGCCTTTGCGGCTTCTAAGGGTTTCAAGCTTTACCAGATGGACGTCAAGAGTGCCTTTCTCAATGGCCTTATTGAGGAAGAAGTCTACGTCCGACAGCCTCCTGGTTTCGAAAACCCCAAATACCCAAACCATGTCTTCAAGCTTTCCAAAGCTTTGTATGGACTTAAGCAAGCCCCTAGAGCTTGGTATGAGAGGCTTAAGTCCTACTTGTTAAGTCATGGTTTTGAGATGGGTAAAGTTGACAAGACCTTGTTCATATCCGCCGGCTTGGCACTGACTTTCTGCTCGTCCAAATCTATGTCGATGATATTATCTTTGGCGGCTCTTCCCATACTCTGGTTTCACAGTTCTCGGATGTCATGAGCACCGAGTTTGAGATGAGTATGATGGGGGAGTTGACCTTCTTCCTTGGCTTCCAAATTAAGCAGTCTCGGGAGGGTACATTTTTTCATCAAGGAAAGTACACTCGTGACCTCCTGAGACGCTTCGACATGAGCGATGGTAAGCCTGTGTCGACTCCCATGGCTTCTACAGCCTATCTTGACCCAGATGAGGATGGCGAGCCAGTTGATCAGAAAGAGTTCAGAAGTATGATCGGCTCCCTTCTTTACCTCACTGCCTCGAGACCAGACATACACTTCTCCGTGTGTCTGTGTGCTCGTTTTCAGGCTTCTCGCGTATCTCACCGCCAGGCGGTGAAGCGCATCTTTCGGTACCTTCGAGCTACCATTGACTATGGTATCTGGTACTCTTCCTCATACTGTCTTTCCTTGAGAGTCTTTTCGGATGCAGACTTTGCTGGCTGTAGGATAGATAGGAAGAGCACTTCTGGCACCTGCCGGTTCATTGGCACTTCTCTCGTTTCCTGGTCTTCGAGGAAGCAGTCCGGTGTTGCACAGTCCACTGCAGAGGCCGAGTACATTGCTGCTGCCGGTTGCTGCAGCCAGGTACTTTGGATGGTTTCGACCCTGCGGGACTTTGGGTTAGCCTTAGACAGTGTTCCACTCTTTTGTGATAACACGTCTGCTATCAACATTGCTAAGAACCCAGTGCAGCACTCTCGGACCAAACATATTGATATTCGCTTCCACTTCCTTAGAGACCATGTACAGAAGGGTGACATAGTGCTCCAGTTTGTGGAGAGTGACCACCAGTTGGCCGATATCTTCACCAAGCCTTTAGACAGTTCGAGGTTTTCAGCTCTGCGGGGAGAGCTTGGGGTGGTTTGTCCTTACGGACTGTAGTGAGGGGGAGCTTGGGCTTTACTGCTTTATTATATTAATTATGCTTCTGTCTCATTTCTGTTGCATTGCATTTGCGGGTGCATCGGGTTAAGTCCTTCTAGCATAGGTTAGAAGGTTTCTTGTGTTGAGTTGCTTAGACTTCTTACTCTTATCTTGTGCTTCCAGTATTAGCTATTTCTTATCTCACTAGGTTGAGCTCACTCACTTCTTATAGGTTCTAGCGAGGGTTGGGCCACCCTCGGGTAGACAGGGTACGTGTTTGCTCTCTAGTGTGTGTTCGACGATCAGCTATTAGTCCTGGAGTCATTTGGGGTAGATGAGAGTCAGTTTAAGCCATAGTTGCTTCTATATCTTTTCTATACTTTAAGGACTGCCTGTTTGGTTTTCTTTGCCAGCTTCTCGATTTTTTTTTCTTTCTTTGGTTCAGGGGGAGTTCTTTTGGGAGCTTCTGAAGTTTAATTTTGACATAACTCAACTTAAACTAAAAGTTGCATCTAATGTTGAGGGGGAGCTAGACTTTCTTGCATTTTCAGCATTCTAGCATTATAATCAATCTGCATTGAGTCTTGATTATTATCCTGTTATGACATGCTTCAATGCTTTACACCTTGCCATGTCTTATGCTTAGCTTGCTAGATTTATCATGACTTCATATGTGTAGACTAGCTTTCTGCAATGATAAGTTAATTAAAATTGCTCAACTTAAATTAAACTTGTCATGTTAGCACTCGAGATTAGTCTTGCTTGAGCTATTCCTTTATGATTCATGCCTTGTCAAATAGGCTGAGTTGAGTCTTGAATCTAGGTTGAATCTTAGATTGAGCTATTTTAGCATCTTGATACATCATGAGTTAGCACAATCTGTTAAAAGCAAAAGGATCTCTTTTTATGTGCGAAAAAAACTGATTTCACCAATTCTTTCTCATGAGACGGCTTGCCATTGCACTAGGCATGAACTCAGGGGGAGTTTTGGATGACCTGGACTATCTTCTTAAGCTTCTCGCTTGGAGTAGTCGCATAAGGCTTGAGATCTAGCACATGATAAAATTTTTGGTTGGAAACAGCTATAAGCTTTAAAAGAAAATATGTCAAATGTGCAAGATTTGCTTAATCACCTAAAGATGAAAAGTGCTTAACCGAATGATAAACTCTTGAGCTTGTAGCACTCTAATTGACTCAACACTAGCTTCTTGTTTCCGCTTAGCTTATTGACATGGCCTGAGTCATCCTTAGATATCTCTAGTTAGACTTTGCTCATTGATGACTTGACTTGCTCACTAAATGCATTACATTTCAGATTGTCATCTTTGTGCTCTAGCTGGTTTATATATATGTTGTCATGATCTAGATAGCGTTTTTTTTAGTTATGGCGTGGTGTATTACATTATGGTCAATATGGATAACTCTCATGGCTCTAAATGCTTAAAATAAATAAACTTCAGCCATATTCATCCATTGACATGTCATATTCTCTCTATTGCATCTTGATGTGTTTATTGCCAAAAGGGGGAGAATAGAGAAGAAAAGTCTGTTGGGAATAGTTTAGAGCTTTGGAGATCAATTTGCTCTTTCAGTTGTTGCTCTAGTGTTCCTTCTGTCGACATGGTCATTAGCTTCATTCTCTTCTTTGGACCATGTTGGATTCTTCAAAATCAAACTCAACTTCATGCTTTTTCTGAGTTTGTCAATATACTCATCAAGGGGGAGATTGAGAGACCAGGTGTCGTGACTCCATGTGAATGATGAGTAATTGACAAAGGTTTCGGATAGTCGAGTTTGGTTTGAGTGGTTCGGAGTCGAGCCGTTGCGTGGCGCAATCGGGCTCGGTCGGACTTTGGTCAAACTTGGTCATTTGGGCTTAGGATGTATATTCTAATGTTTCGACAGGTTTGGACTTCGTCTGCGGTAAGTGTGATGGTATTTACGCTTTCATGTGTCGAGCGGTGCTATTTGACGTGTTTTCTTGTCTGTGTGACTGCAGGACGTCGAGTTGGAGTCGTGGCGAGACACGGTGGACCGGACTAGGCGCAGGTGGCGCTGAGGTCAGAACAGTCGGGATGTGTCGAAGACGACGTGGACTCGAGGTGGTTGCGAGGTGTGCGAGGCAAGGAGCGCGGAAGCTTCCCAGAAGGTGCAGGAGGGGCGAATCGGAAATTCGCAAGGCTGCACGAGCGGGAGCGGGCTCCGTTGGACGTAGCGGGCGTAACGGGGCGGAGACCCGTTAGCCAAGCGCTATAAAAGGAGAGGAGGGGCTGCATGCCCACTTGAGCATTTTGGAGGGAATTAGGGTTAGCTCTAGTCAAAAGAGGCTTTAGGAGGTGGTTTCCTTTAGTCTTTAGTGGTGGAGAGGCAGAGTGGTGCTCCTTCTGTCCCCTACGATGTTTCTATGTGAGTCTACTCTCTCTGTGTGTTCTTCCTCCCAAGAAGTGATGAGATTCTTGGTGTTCTTGAGGATTGAGAGGGAGATGAGAGATTGTAATCACTCCTCTTGTATCAATCGGGATATGGGGATGTAGCTCAGTTGTAATCCCTGAATAGTTGGAATGAAATCTGAAGTTTGTGCTCTCTGTTCTTCGATGCTTGCATTTGGTGATTTTTGAGTTTTTGAGATTCTTGTTGGTTCTTGCTGGGAAGGCCCAAAATGGGTTGCTTGATGATGGGATGTTGCTTCTAGACCTTTTGGTCAGGTTCCCCCAAGAGCAAATTGTTTTTAATCTCAGTTTTGGATTTTCAAGGTCCTCTGTTCATGAACTCAGTTCTAGGGTTTTAGTTCTTTCTGAGATTTCCTTCTTGAGATGGAGTGATCTTTGGTCTAAGGAGCTCTTTTGATATTGCTAACATGACTGCAAGAGCTCATGATCAAAGAGTTAATGTTTTGAGAAGAAATTTGATTTTTAGTGCCTCTCTCTGTAGTTTGCACATTTTCTAGGGTTTTTTGCTCTGTTCTTGATTTTCTTCGCAAGATTGCATGAAATTGGGTTTGGAGAGTCCCTTGGCTATTGCTAATATATTCCCAAAGTTTCATGTGCAAAGGATCAAGGGTTTGAGAGAAATTTGATTTGTTGTGAAGTCTCTGAAATTTTCAGGTTATTGGGTCAAATCTGAAATTCTTGATTCTAAGGTTAATTTCTTTGTTCTCTAGTTCCTCCTTGCTATTGAGTTTGTATTGGTGATGTCTTGGGCCAAAAGAATGGAAGAATTCCACCTTTCTCATGGTTTTTTTGAAGATCTGAACATTTACTGCTTGCTGATTTCAGACTGCATTTTCAGCACTTGTTAGCTGTTGTTTTCAGCATCACTTCATTGCTGTTTTCAGCATTTGCTAGATGCTGTTTTCAGCATTTGTGTAGTGCAGTTTTCAGCAAATAGCAGTGCAGTTTTCAGCCAAGTTTCAGCTCAGTTTTCAGCAGTTTCAGGCAGCAGTTTTCAGCAAGTTTCAGCTCAGTTTTTTCAGCAGTTTCAGGCAGCAGTTTTCAGCAAGTTTCAGCTCAGTTTTTCAGCAGTTTCAGGGAGCAAAAATCAGCAAAACCTCTCAGTCTTTTCTCTCTTTTTGTCTCTTTTTTCAGCAGCAAAAATAGTCATTTTAGTGCCTTTGCAGTAGTAGTTTTGCAGCAAAGAGAGTCTCTCTTTTGGGACTTTTTCAGCTTCAGTTTTCAGCAGTGAAAAATCCTTTTCTTTGGTTGGTTAGTGAAGTCTTTTTCTGGAATTTTGCCGGTCTAAGCCTTGCATCTTTCGTGAGTATCTTTGGTCTTCGGCAAAATTATTTTCAGCTTCCAACAAGCGAATGTCTTCTGTCTTCATAGCTTTTACATAGCTAACGAAGAAGAGACTTGAATCGATACTCGGGGGTCAAATTTTTAATTGATCGTCATTCACCCCCCCCCCCCTCTGACGCCATTTCGGTCCAACAGATCATGTCTTGTGGGTAAAGCTGTACAATCTCTGCAAAGTGTATAGGCTATCCTAGATAGCGTGCCCACAGTCATGGGCATGCTGTGTGAAGTTTTTCACGGATTAGACTTTGTTTTTCAAAGTAGTTTTTGAAAAGCTTATGGATGGATGGAATCTATGAGGGATTGAAAGAGTATGGATGGATGGAATCCATATAAGATTTTAGGAAAAGATGATCCAGATGGGATACCCGTGGTTAGGTTAGTGTGGGGATGAACCTGCACTAACGGTATTAATTTCATTTACAATTACTATTTTTGCTTACTGTATTAAATTCAACAATTTCAATCTATTTACTGTATTTTCTTTAAATGTTGTTTTACGCACAAATAACCCTATATGTCTTCCTTTGTTGCCTTTATCATTATGTTGCATTTCTTCGTATGACTTGTGGAGTACAAGTTTGTACTCATCTTGCTATCTCCACACAGAGAAAGACAACTTCGACTATGGTAAAGATTTGGACGAGTAGGCCGTATCTTACTGTCGTTTGCCTGTGGGCAGGCTCAGTGGGCTTCTTCCGCTTTAGTGTTTTTCTTCTGCTACTTATATTTAATTTGGCTTATGTGTCGTGGATGTAAACTTTGGCAATCATGCCCATATTTAGTTAATAAATGTTATTATGGTTGATATTTATCTTTGTTATCCACTGTGTGCACTAGCTGATCTTGGACTAGTACGATTTACACAGAGGATCCAGGAGTTGTTGCTTCGGGGTCCAACAATACCTCATCTAGAAATATCAAGATTTAACCTACTAGAACGTACCTATTGCATGTGAAATCGTACCCCCAAGATCATTTGGTTTAACGCTCGGTCAATAACACCCAGCGCCCCTGGGCAATCTCTCATATATATCTATATGTCTACCCTAACTCATGGAATTTTCTTGATAAATATAAATCAATAAAAAGAAATTCATCAAGTAAAAGATCGAGCCTTATCATTCCCCGATTGGCTATATCTAGCCACCTTCATTTCCAAAGCAGAATATTCTTATGGGTATTCTTTTACCTTTGATCCCTCCTTATCCTAATTTTCCCTCACGGTAAAGTTGCTTAGCCACCTCCTTCTTGTGCCTAATTCTTTTAGCTTAGTGACTATTAAATCCTCACTCAAATCCTCAATTATAGCCGAACTTAATCAAGCACAATTAAATCTATTTAAACTTTTAAAGTTATTTATATTTATTTAGTATTTCGTTTGTTTGCCGCGTATTAGAATCTGAAGTCTTGAAGAAGCGACAAGTTAAGTGGGATCAAGATTCGAGTAAAAGATGAAGACCCAAAGATTCAAGACTACTAATTGAGCAGGCTTTGAACTCGATCAATGCTATGGTAAAACAAGCAAGGCAAGTCGTGACTTTGATCATATTGATCCTACTTTTTATGCAAAATTATGTTCCTTCAATTATCAAATCACATGCTTACTTTATTATGCGAACATATGTCAAAATTTAAGGTAGCTACATGCCCAATTGGTGGTATAGTAATATTATTGTTATGCCATTCCTTAACACTTGAAATACATGATCCTTGTCACCCTAGCTATTAATGATAACTTTACTAGCTATAAGTTATATTTAATGACATGCTAGTCTTGTCCAGCCCAGGGCACTAGTTTGACCTGATCATCAATCTTCAAACATTAAAACTTGTTTTAGGACAGTCACAGGATGTAAGTGACTGATAATTTGTGAGAACTAGATTTATGCTTCTTAAAATCCAAAAAACTTGGTATACCTATTTGGACAATTAGTAAGGGAGGTTGGTGTGGATGTAACACAAAAATTTGTGGTTATGTTATGCACCACCTAAACAAATTAATGACTTATCATGTGATGATCTCCTCATGTAAAACAGTACAACTACAAGCTGGCAAAATTGAGGCTTGGCTGAATTTTTACTGGACCCTTAAAGTCATCTCACAAATAGGAGAAAGGAGAGATTGTGTAGGAGGAATAAAAATCTGGCTTGAATGGGACACCGAGTAAAGGTGATGTTTGCCAGCTGCGCTAGACGTTGTGGTGGAACTTTCCGCATGACTTATGGGAGCTTCTACGTGAGGGATAAGCCCATATGGGTGAGATGACGATAGGGCAAGGTATTGTAAAGGCCTCGTGACGATCTCTCGATCTACATGACCAACGAATCATGTGGGCCCATCGAGTTGATTATCTCTTGTGGGTGAAGATGTAGTCTCTGCGGAAAATAAATTGTTCGAACAATCGTGCTCACGGTCAAGGACGGACATGGAAACTTTCTCGAGTTAGTTCTATTTCAAAAACCTTTATGGGTGGGATAAAAACTTGTCAGGCTTAGGTAACCCCGACTTTGATTTTTCCTGGAGGGAACTGTACTCCAGTGGTGAAAACTAGCATTTGGTGGAGGTAACGATGCACTATAAAAGGTGGATGTAACCTGCGCTACAATTAATATTACATTCTTATATCAACTTTAGAAAAATTGGTTTCAGTTAAAACTGTTACTAAGTCTCAAAATCTTTCCTACTTATTGTACTTTCAAAACAAAACTTTTAGCTACTAAAAGAACCTCAAGCCGCCCTTGACAGCTTTGTATTTATTTTTATTGCATCCTATGTGGTGACTTGCTGAGTACCATTGTACTCACTCTTGATTAAATACCATCATTCAGTCGGTAAGACCAAAAAGAACAAGTCCTGTTGTGCGTTGAAGAAGTCGACAGAGTTGGAAGATGAGACCAAGAACTAGATCGCGAATCCCAGTTGGCTGCCTATAGGCAACACGTGAGGGTCCCACCTGCGTGAAATTTTCGCTACTATATTTTATTAATTTCGGTCTAATCGGTCCATAAGTAAGTTATTATTTTATTATCTACACTTTCGTATGATATATTTTAGGTATATAGTAATATATCTATGAACACTATCTACTGATCTAGGGAATAATACGGTAAAATCATAAAGGATCTGAATTTGCTAACTCGGAGTCCGACATTTATACTCCATTTTTTGTTTCGTTTGTTTAGTTTCGGGAGAAAAGCATCGAGAAAACTATGAATTTACTACCCGGTGAACAATTAGGCATTACCTAATACAATCACGATTTTACTTCGTTTTTCAAATTCATCCAATTCTATCATGAAACCATACCACCATTAACCAAAGGTATCCTACTTTCCCGCGTCAACACATCACGAACTCTCCCCAACACAAGCCAATGACAACGTGGGTCCATCAAACCAGTAAGGCCTTATTTAGAAGTCCAAAATTCCAGACTCATTTCCGGAGATGGCCGAAATTTTCGTTCAAAATCTCAGTCTATCCACGAAAATAGACCGAGAATTTTAGGCCCCTAAACAAGGCCCAAAAGGAGAGTCGGAGCTGTCAAAGCCTACCTGACGATTGGGGCCATAGTGACCGCAGACAGAGCCGTTGGCGATGAGCACGCCATCCATGACGAGCACCTCATCGTCCGTCGTCTGCGACCCCATCGGGAAGCCGAGGAAGACGAGGTGCCCCATCTCGGCGTCCAGGAGGCCTCGGGGTAGACACGGTGGCGGTTGTAGCTGGGTGCGATTCGTGGAACCTGAGGTCCAACCCCACGGACGACGACGACGACCCGGAGCTCCCACCGTCGCCGCCACCACCTACAGCGTTGAACTCCAGCACGAAGAGGGTGCCCGCCGACGGGGTCGACATGCGACGGGGGCGCCTCGACGACGCGTCCACCGACCGCCCTCACTCCCGCCGCTGCCGCTGCCGGGGGTCGCGCCGTGGTGGCTGGGGTCCATCGCTGCACCTGAGGAAGCGGATTAGTGCTGCAGATTAGTAAGTTCGTAAGCGACGAGGCTAAGAGGTAAATTTTTGAATACTTTTCAACCCAAAATTGGAGAAATGCCATGTTAAATCACGAACTAAAATGTCGCACAAATGCAAGCGGAAACTGCAAAGCTCGGAATTTGAATCGGATCGTGCAATCGCCCAACAAAAAAATGGCTGCGGAATTCGAATGCGATTCCACAGTCGTAGAACATGCTCCGATTTCACCGAAGCATTGCAGGAAATCATAAATTTGGGGGAAATTTAAACCATCGAAATGACGAGCAGGACTGCATGAACGGAACCAGAAAAATTGGAGAAACTGATCGATTCCAAATCCAAATGAGTGCGTAAAGGTCCGAGCAAAGAGATCGAATCAACAGGGAACTCAAAGCGCACAATACACCACCCAGAAATTCCCAAAAAGTAGGAGAAAACCCAAGCATCCGAATCGGGAGGCTCGAGAGGATCGAGCCGAGCGCCTACCCCAAGTCCAGTAAACGAAGCTTCCAGAAGTTTCCAGTTGCCCCTCCGTCACTCGCTCTCTCCCTTGGTGTTGTTCGGTTTGGGCGAGGAGCGGGAAGAGGAGACGACGGCACGAAAGGAAAGAACTACGCACGGCGCGTTGCTTCCTCTCGGCTGTTTGGGTTCGAATTTTCAGGTGCAGGCTGGGGTTGATCAAACGGTTGGGCTTCACTTCTTGAGACAAAACTCCATGAGCCTATATATCGGAGCCCAAGACTGGATAGCTACAACACGGTTTTGTCTTTTTTTTTCATTTCTAACATTTTTTTCTTTTTAAAAAAGGTTTTTTATTTTTTTTATTTTTGCAAAATTTTGGAAGGATGAAGTAGAGTGAATGATAGCAAAAGGAAAGAAAAGGTAAATGAGGGCAATTTACCATTTTTGGGTGCGCTGATTGGATGGCTCGATAACGATGGTGATGGAGGTGCCGTGGCATGGGGCAGAGCGGGCAGCCCACAAAGATATTTATAGTTCATCTTCACCATGGTTGCAGGTATCAGTTAGGACAATCGTCGGCGATTGGGGGTGGTGATGTGGAGATCTAGTAGCAATGATGTCGGCTGCAGGAGGAGATGGTGGATGAGGAAGCGTGAGGTGGAGCAAAGATGGTGATTCAAAGCAATTGGGCAAAGATCCAGAGCTTCGTGGAGATCACCTAGGCAGTGATGGCGGAGACATCAAAGATATGAGAGGAGTTGGTGACAACGGCAAGATTAGGGCATGGTACCATTGCTGGGCAACCTTGGCAAAGGAGGGGATTCCAAAGAGGGGGAAATAGGGGAATCGCTAGGCTGATGTGGAAAGAAAGGGTGAAGGGAATTAGGGGTAGCGCTAGACTAACGTGGAAAGGAAGATAAAGGGGAAATCAGAGGTAGCGCTAGGGTGACATAGAAAGAAAGGGAAGTGGAAATTGAGGGTAGCACCATGGTGACATGGAAACAAAGGGAGAGGGAAAATTGGGAGTCGCACTGTGGTGATGGGAAAAGGAACGGGAGGAGTGGATTGCAAAGAGGAAAACTTTTAGGTGCATGCCAAGGGTATCAAAATAGCTAGGCTTCCTACCTCGGGCCAAAATTTCACGGGCCTATCTTTGGGGCCCAACCCTAGATAGAGGCAGCCCAGTTTTCTCTTGCCAAGTAATTTTTCTTCTAGAATTTTTGAAAGATAAAAGCAGCATGGAAACCAGTAAAATAGGATAATTTACCATTTTTTGTTGAGATGATTGGATGGCTTGATGGCGATGGCCATGGAGGTGCTACGGCACAGGAAGGAGTAGGTAACCCACAAAGCTCTCTGTGGCTTTTGCAACTTATTTGCTTTTATTGTCCAAATTCAAACTCAAATTCTTACCTTTTGGGAAGTTTCTCAAATTACTCATCAAGGGAGCAGTTTAACTGGCCATGGGCAGCGGTCTGACACGGGGCAGTTGTACCAGCCTGTAGTTGGTAGTACGTTTATTTTGAAGAGGCTCGTTTTATTGTGTGAAGAATTTGAGAGCGATGAGACCAGTTGTACGATGGTGGTTCGATAGGAGGTGTGTTGGGTGATCTGACCGACATGGTTGCCACGATCAGATCGGCTCCCATCTTATCGGGGTCTGATCGGAGTTGACTGACGTGGTCAGACTAGCCAATGGTTGACGGTACGATCAACCAAGCAGGGTTTAGGAGTGTTTAGTTTGGTATTTGAGTTGGGGATTGGCTTAAATACTTTGGAATTGTCGCATACATGTTGCATGATTCATTGTTTTAACTAACGTGAGTCAAGTGCATAGAACTTGTGCTCGATATGGTTACTTGGTCTTTAGATGTGCAGGTGGCTTGGAGGACATAGCATTAATGATAATGGACTGGGGCTAGGTGGGGGTTCTGAGGACCGAGCAGTCATGTAAGTTTGGGTAAGGCTACATGGCTCAAGCAGTAAGTACAAAGAAGATAAAGACCGTGAAGAGGCAAGTTGATACATGTAGTGCGCAAAGTGACGAGGCCAATACACGTAGAGATGGTTCGAGGTAGTCTGAATGCGTGAAGACATGATGGCTAGTCACTGGATACTACGGGTTACATGTCAAAGCATATGGAGATGCTTTAATAGAAAGTAAGGATTCTTGCCACATCAATTGTGTCAATTGATGATTTTCTTCATTGTGTGGTGTTATATGATGGTTTGCTTGTTATGGTTGGTTGTAGAACTCTGGAGCTAGGTCATGGTGAGACGGAAGGGATCGGGACTAAGCTAGGGGAGTTAAGGTAGTCTAGAGCGATCAAGGTGCTGTCGAAAGATGACTGAGGCTAGCAGAGTGGTTACTAGCCAGGAAAATAAGGAACCGAAGTGGAAGCATCGGTGGTTGACATGGCGGGAAACAACAAGGTTAATCAGGGCTAGGCTTAGAGAAGAGCTAAGGTTCAGAATGGTCAGAGAAGCCGGATGCCATCATGGTGCACGAAGAGGCATGTGATGCGCCGAGTGACTTAAGCTTGTTTGCAAGCGAGGATGGTTCGGTGGAATTCGAATACTTGAGGGCTTGGCAGAACGTTCTTAGGGCCACATGAAGTTGAAGATGAAGCACGGGGATGGTTCAAGATAAAGGAAGTATGAAGCTTCATGAAAGGTGGTTGGGGGCAAAACGGTCTTTTTGCCCCCAAATTGTAAAGTTGAAGATTTAATCAAACCACAGCGTGAGTAGGCACAAGAGAGGTGGTTTAGGTCAAGGATGTACTAAAAATATTAAGTGGATCATGTATTGATTCACTAATGGGTCAATAGTTTGTGCACTTTGAGAAGCGTGCATGTATAAGTGTAAAACCTAGTATGGTGTTGGATTAACGGATTAGCCCATGGAATGGATGAAACTTAGCTAGAGGTGCTAGTTAGGGTTTTTTTTGTAAGCCTCCACTATCTAAGGAGGTGAGTTGAGAGAGTTAGGTGGACCTCTCTAGGAAGCCAAGTGGAGAAGAGTTAGGGTTCTTGGAGAGAACCTTTGGAAGATGGATTGTGGCTCTTTGTCTTGAGGGATTTTGTCTACTAATTTCAGTCTCATCATGTGTTGATTGCTCAATCCTGCTTACTCTAGCTCTCCTTTGTATTATGCTAGCATTTTTTAATGTGTTTTGTAAATAGTTAAGTCTCATGCATATCTAATCTTTGTGGCATGTGATTGGAGTTGCAAATGATTGAAGTCCATACACCTACTCCTTATGGCATGATGCTAAGGTTTGTGAATGTGTTTTGCAACTTGTTATGAATCATGATTTGACCTTTCGTGGCATGGTACTTTAACATCCTATTTTTAGTGCCTTTTAAAAAATTTAAAAATAAAAATAACCATTTGGATTTTTCTTGAATTGATTAAAGCTTAATTTGAACTTATAGAAATTAAAGAGATCTAATGTGAATAAAATGAACTTCAATTAATTCAAAACCTATTTTATTTGGATTCCTTGTGTTGCAAGA